>CANTUS010000004.1:69459166-70662083 GCA_947683365.1 Euphorbia pulcherrima | reverse complement strand
AATCAATACCACGTGGATTAAAAGGGTAACGTGTATAACGGAGGAATCAAAAGAATAAACTAGCTATAGCACAATGCCTAAAAAGGGGGTTAGGACCTCAGTTTTCAATGTGGGCAACTTATTTATTAAATTAATATGCAGATAAATTATTATTTAGACATTCTTATCAATAATAACAAGGGCATATGCGGTATTGACTTTTTTATATACTTGATATTTCAAATCATTTTATGACTCATGTGAACTCCGTTGTGTTTTCTCTCATAGAAAAGTGTAATATGTTAAACTTATACTAACTATGTAGTTCCATAAAAAAACTTAGATGTTATTGTGCATGTATTTGCTTACAAATTTTCCGTAGTTACATCTTGCTTATGGCAGCTTACATGCACGCCCATATGTGGATATGCATAAACAAAAGTGGCCTTTGAGCCTCAAGTCAAAACTTTGTTTCACTTTACTCTCTTCTTAGTGTTCATAGCAATTGGTGGAAGACGATACAACGAGGTTTGTCGAGTCAAAACTTTTTCCTAAACTATTTCTTTGTTAATAATCTTGTTTATGTTTCTTAGTTATACTCTTGATGTATTGTTATATTCATAAATTTGTTATTGTGTTTTGAGAGTTTTGTGACAATATTTCTCTAAATTTGGGTTCCCGTCAATCCAAAGTTGTTACAAATATCGAATGTGACAAGTTTATATTGTAACTACAAATAGACAGTGGTGGAGCACATCTCCAAGGCCCTTATACCTGTGATCTGCACGGTTAAAAGAGGACACCAGGGGTTGGCCGAAACCACTCCGATGCCTAAGTCAGTTATCCAACAGATATAGGAAAGTAGAGGTGTAAGGAGAGGGTGAGAGAGATACCTTGTGTACCTCAGGTTGTAGAGAGGTGAGGCTATTTATAGGGATTAGGATGGGTTGTTGGGCTTCTGTTAGCTTAGTGGGTATGGCCCATTTATATGGGTACCACCAAGATATCCCCCTAATGCGTTGAAATATATTTATGTATTTTTGTAGTTGTCGCATGGTGTAAAGAGTAATTGCATGGTGCGAGAAAGTGATTTTGTGAAAGTAATGCGAGACTTTGCATGGTTCCAAAAGTATTTGAGATACCTTGCGTGGTGCAAGACGTATTCGAGAAATATTAAAAATATCCTGACTTACGAAATGAAGGATTTCATGAGAGGTTTTGCATGGTGCAAAGCTTTCCATAAAGTCTTAGATTTTGCATGGAGCAAAGGAATGTAACTTTGTGAGATGCAAAAATCCTTCCAGATGGTCCTCTCTTGGTACGAGATCTGGGAGATAAATTTTGAATATGGCTTTGCAAAGTGAAAGGAGCCTCCTAAAAGGTTCTCGCATGATGCGAGATCTAGGAGAGAAATTTCGCATATGGCAAAGGGGTGTGATTTTGCAAGGTACAAAAAGCCTTCCAAAGGGTTCTCGTATGGTGCGAGATTTTGAGGATATCACAACGTGGAAGGTCATGTCGGTGTGGAAATATTTGATCTTGCATGGTGCAAGAAGTATTCGAGGGATCGTTCCCATTCTTTACATGGTGTGAAAAGTCTTAGAGATATTTTACATCGAAGCTATTGAGTTTTAGGAACCAATCAAAATAGAAGTTGAAGTCAAAAATAGTCTTTGATGAGGTGAAGAGAGAATGAGTCTAAGGTGTGTTGAGATGAGGTGAAGAGAGAATGAGTCTAAGGTGTGTTGAAAGTAGCGCAAAAGATCTTGAAAACTATTCAATATGGTGATCCAGGAGCCCTTAGTGCATGTTTGTCCTTTTAGGACATGTATATTTATGAGCTATCGAGAATCTTTGCCTGCGTGTATCATCATCTCAAAATTCTGGGTTTGATTATCCTCGAAAGGCATGAGGACATGTATGTTTAGGTATCAACGATGTATGGAGGGCTTCTAGTGTTAGATGTTTCTAAGACTAGTTTTCACATGGTGTGAACGGATTTGAATTTAGACTTTGCTAGGAGCAAATGGTCTTCTAGAGAGCTTAGGAGCTCATGTTAGCAAGTCTTCAACTTTAATCGACCGTCTTCGAATGGGGTCAATGGAAGTCTAGAGTTAGCAAGGAGTTAGCATATAGAGAGCTAACAGGCAATATGTGATGCTCTGGAGATGGAAATAATCTAACATGGTGTAGACAATGAACTATATGTAGTGAATTAGATGGCGTTGCTTTGGCGTGAAAGGGCCTTAGGGCCTTTCTAAGAGGGCTTCGTGTTCTTTTGGATGAAAGCCTTAGAGTTGCGCCTCTTGTAGAGGGCTTTGATGCTTGTGAGACACTAATTTATTGATGTAAGGGCTTCAAATGTGTGCAAAGGTCTTCAAGATAGACTTCACTCAATGTCAAAAGTTTGGAGTTTAGATGTGGCGAATTTCCATTAAACGACTTTAACAAAATTCCAGAGTTTGGATGATGCCAGAGGGCCTTGAGCTTATGAAGGGCTTTGATGTTTGTCCTAGAGTTACAAGAAATCTTGTTATAAGGTTCTTGGAACTCACAAGATTTGTTAGTGGATATATATCAATGATTTTCCTTTTGGAGTTTGGACATAGCAAGGTTTAGAGGTCTTTGTGCTATCAAGAAATCTTTACATGTAGAAATGAGTGAGACTTGTGGTGGTTTGAGGGTTCCAAGTTGCACAAAAGAGAGGTCTAGGATGACTTGTTGTAATTCTTGGTAACGGTGTAGTCTTGGAGCCAAATTTGAATAGCTAGAACTTTTCTTGGATTGTATGGATTTAGATGAGGACTTCACTTGTATTGCATGAATGATGATGCTGGACTAGTTGGGAACTAGTGGTCTCCCTCTTGCTTAGGTGGTTTTAGATTTATTGAAAACTCATTCTTCATTACTCTTGACAATATTGTGGAGCTGACATGGCAAGACTACTGCCATAGAGAGATCTTAAGCAGGACAGAGGATCCAATTCTTGAGATGTTTGAGATGGGTCTTAAGATGATACACATGATTGGTAGACATGATAGTGGAGCTAACATGAATCTAGCCCTTAGAACTTTAGAAGGCCTGGTTGATATTAGGTGCGCATGAGATGAGTAACACCGAGTTATGTTATTCTAGCTTCTGGTAGATCTAGACTTACTTAGAGGATTCTTCGGGCTACAACCAGGGATCGAGCTTGTGATGCTCTAGATCTTCGTTACTAGTTTAGCATGTCACTTACGAATTCTTTATGGATATGAGAATGGATCTAGCTTGTGGTGAGTCTTAGAGGTGGAGATGTAACTTTTGAAGGTAAGGGTTTTGAGATTCTTTAAGGGATTGAGATGTTGTGATTGATAGCTTCTTTTCTCATACATTCAGCCGAGGGATGAGCTTATTTAGAGATTAGAATCACACAAGTCTAGCTAGAGGATGAGTTTCTTGTAGCTCATAGATTTAACAAGGACCCAGCTTTAGAGAGCTCTAGACTTGTGTCGAAGAATTGAAATCTTATTAAAAATTCTAGATCAAGCCCTAGGTCTTGAATGCTTGATCCAAAAAAGGCTTGCAGATAAGGAGTGACTCTATATGGCCATATGCGGATTATACATTGATCAATGGAGATGAGGAACATGTGTGGATCTGGAATGATTTCACACACTTATGTGTGCATAAAAGGTTGGATTATTTGGCGCAATAAGAATTTGGCAAGGTTTAAGAATGAAATACGTAACGTTGGAAATTGCTTGAGGGCTCTATTGAAAGCCATAAAAGAAGTCGAATTTTTTAGGGTGGGTTTCACCAAGAGGATTACCGATTTTCAAGTACTTAGGCAACTTGGTAGCGCTATTTTTCATTCAAAGCCACAAAACATTATTGAGGTTAATTAGCAGCCCCCGCCAATTGGATATATGAAGGTTAATATGGACGGGTCAGCTCTTGGTTCACCGGGTGCAGCGGGTTATGGGGGTATTTTTTTTGGATATGATGTATGCCCTTAAGGAAATTAGGGCGATATATCTTAATTACGTATTAATACGAATAAATTGTTTAATTAATAAAGACATTTAATCTTTTATTTATATCAATGAGTTAATATGTTTATATATGTTATGACTGGTTAAAATATATTCATTGATATCTGTATACAAAAGTCCTTGACATATCATGCCATGAAGTGAGAGAATTTATAGTTGGACTATACTTAGCGAGACTTACTTCATGTGCAATTATGATTATGTCTAAACTATCCCTAGTCATAGTTTCATCAGGAAAGGAAATTGATGAGACAGTAAGACTGGCATGTGGTTGGAAAGGGTCCAAGCAGTCAATCTCTCATAACTGAAGGTGGTGCCTTAAGTTTGACACATGGATATATCTGGAAGATATTTGGAGGCTGCAATAAGATAAATACTTGGTAAATATATCATAGTGTTAGTATTTATCTTTATGCAGTAGCTTTTCGAATATCCTCATACTTGAGATACTAGTTACCTTGTGTGGTACTGTCACTATGTTTTGGGTCATTCCTATACACTCGTTAATTTAGGGTGTCACGGGTGATTACAAGTGTAGTGATGACAGCATGTTGGTAAGCTATGTAGTCAGAAAGAATCCATCGCTTCGGATATATTAAGGAGTTGTACCTGGCCGCTTGTCAAAGTGATGACTGCTATAAACCTCTGATTAGAGTATGTGTTTGATCGAAATAGTTTCTAGTCAAACACATTATGGTAAAAAGCAATATACTTCAGTAATGAGTAAATAACTAGGATAGCTTGGAGCAACCTCGCTATTAGTGGGTTAACACTTTGACCGAACCCAATAAACTAGATGGTACTAATATTAAACAATGGAAGGAGTTCATCGCACTGGGTAACTATTGCATTAACCAGGATTAAGTCATAAGCATAAATGAAATTTCGAGTAATGGGGGATGGTGGACCCTTGCTAGAGGCGTACTACAGTCGTTTAAGGTAATCGAGTTCTATTCACGATCTAGAACATCGAGCAAATAGTTCCTATAGAACAAGGATTTGTTAAACCTTAACAGCTCAATATTTCGGGATCCTATAAGGTCACACACATTGGACCTTCATCGGACTGAGTAAAGAATTAATAGATTCATTCTATTACGAAAATATAACATAATAATAATTGGATTATTATTTAGTTGGAACAGATATTTATTTTGACCGGCAACTAATTTTATTAGGGTCATAAATAAAATAAGGTATTGGCTAAAATGATTAGATCATTTTCATAAGCCAGATATTTATTTTTGACTGGTAACTAATTTATTAGGGTCACAAAATAAATTAATATTAAAAAGGTTTAAAAGAGAATTTCTCCGAATGGGTAGAACCCGGTAAAAATTATTAGACAATTTTTGAACTACAAAATGGGCTGCGGGATTTGTGACACGTTTGGTGCGCAAAATTCCGCACCGTGGGCTTGCAAGTGCCGCAATGTGGCACTTGCGAAAGCCCACGAGGCTGGGCTTACCAGCGCTGCTAAGCCCAGCTCGAGAAATCTCGCAAGCTAGGCTTGCAAGAAATCTCGCAATCCCGGCTTGTGAGAAGCACAACCTGCGGAGCACGCTGTGCATGCGAGCCAACCCACGGGGCTCCAAGCCCCGCGGGTCAAACCCGCGAGTGGGACATCGCACGTCTGAAATGGGGGAGCAATTTTGCACCACCAAGCCTCTAAATAGGCACCCCTTTTCTTCAATTCAAATTGCACCATAGCTCCTTTTAAGTCTTGACTTGAGATTCCAACGCGATATCTCTCAAGTTGACTTTTGAGCACAATTTCTTTTTAAGGAGCCTGAATTTATTCGGGAACTTCTAGTTTATATTTTCGGGTGGGATTTTGGGGTGGCCTAGCAACTACTCAAGGTTCTTCGGTTCTTCCTCATTGGGAGGTTTTGCTTGGTTGGGTTCGTGTGGATACTCATAGAGGCTATCCTACACTTGGAGGCTTGTGCAAGGAGGTTCTACTAAAGCACGCTTCAGTTGGTAAGTCTTCTTTCTTTCTCTTTTAATTATTAGGTCTTTTTCTTTAAGTGTTTTTTAGACTTAATAATTATGCTTAGGTTGTTTTGCATGCTTAGTTTATTTTATGCTTAGGTTATAGCTTAAAGTTACAACATGCTTAGTATAAAATATTTATGCTAGGATATAATTTAGAATTATTGTATGCCTAGCCTATGCATGCTAGCCTAAGTAGATAATTAATTTAGTTAATACTTTAATTAATTTATATGCATCTAATGGGAGTTCCTGGGACAAGGGACACCATTTTGAAATTCCGCGATGCTTGTTATACATGTTCAAAGTGACTGTCAATTCCCAACAATTTTTAAAAATCCAAGGGCTTTCCTACATGGATCTTTTACTGACAGCTTAGGCTCAGGCTACGCTTTCTAAGCAGAACTTATGGCAGCCATTGTTGCAATTGAAAAAGCATATGAGCAAGGGTGGCTACGACTGTGGTTGGAGACTAATTTTATGTATGTCGTGCACACTTTTAAGGGCCAGATTCGGATCCCTTGGTCTATTCGTGCAAAGTGGGAGAAGGGTAGACGTTTACAAGAGCAAATGGCGTTACATGTCACCCATATCTATAGGGAAGGAAACACCGCAGCTGATTACTTGGCAAGACACGGTGTGGGAGAAGGACAAGGATGGTGGAACTCTCACCCAGAGTTTGTTAATCGCTACATTATGAAGGATTATGCATTTCGTCCACAATTTCGATTTGTTCATTAGTTTACTTGCTTTGTTGGCCGTTTACGTTCGGTTTGTTCCTAGAATTATTCGGATGATTATTGTAATTTTCTTTTCATTTATAAAATTCTTTGGGGAGGATTTTTAATGGCGGTGGGAACCTTTCTCACCTACCTTTTTTCTTTTTCAAATATCTTTTAAAAAAGTAATATTTTTTCATTTAATTTTTTTTGAATGAAGTCGAGGTGGACGAACTCTAGTCGGTGAGTAAACCTACCCAGCCCAAAGAGAATCGCCAAGCTCTAATATATTGTAAAGAACATAAATTTTTCATTTAATATTTGTTGAAATATGTTTCAAATTTACCAAAATATATTATTTTATTAGAGGCCTTTACCTCTTATTCGTCTGCTGCCCAATATATCAAGGCTTTTACATCTTATTCGTCCGCTGCCCAAAATATCAAGGCTGACTTTGCTAAACTTTGCATCTGAGTTACATTTGCTAATTAGGTGTATAATTAGGGATCTTTTAAGACTTTTTATTTGGTAATATTTACAAGTATCTTCATTAAGATAATATTATTCGGGGGTTAATCACAGTTAAGGCTCCTCACCCCTCTCAATAAATATATTTAGTAGGATTCAAACCTTATTGCCTCCAACTTGCTCAGCATGCGTTGTCAACTTAACTATACCTTGTTGGTAAGTGATCTTTTAAGACATAATTAAGTAGAATGTTTGATGTAAATTAATTACACAAAAAGGTTATTAAAGCCAAACCTTAACATACAATTAGAACCAACAACCCAAATATATTCCGAGTCAGAAGTTTGACCTTGGAGTTGTGATGTTTGATAATTCAGACAACCTATACAGTTCTCTGTAGAAAGATTCATAGTGCACAAAATCATTGCATAAATCTTTCTGTTCTCAAAAGGGAATATTTCTTGTGCATACATATTAGTAATTGGCTTCTTGGTAGCTTTCCCTCCCAAAATTGAAACTATTTCCCGAATTTTTCTTCTAAAAATTAGTCTATTCTTTGCTATCGTCATACGTAGTAATCGTTCTTGTGATTCACTTTCTCAAAAAATGATTGGTCCGAATAATGAAAGAAACATTTTTCATACCATACTCCGCCTTCGGCTTTAGGTCCACATTCTTATTGCATTTTAGTTATCGGCTGATTGACACAGTTCACGCAGTCTTGGTGAGGTACATTTGTGCATTGAGCTAGCCCATATGCTGTGTACGGAATGACATTCCGTAATGTCGATGTTGCCAGCACAAAGGGTTTAGAAGGAAAAGCGGTTTGAAGATTCTGAAATATTTTTCCCTTTCGCACCGTTGAATTCTACACTAGCAACCCTATTTTCACATTCATATCTGACATGTGGTTTTCCATAAATTATTGTTGGTTGAATGAACACATAAATAAACAGTAACGTTAATATGGACATATTGCTAAAATTATGCACCAGCTTTTTTTTAAACACTTATGTGTGACATATATTTATATACGTAATGATTGATTAATAGCAAATTCTAATAATAGGTTTACCTAATAGATTTTCCTAATTGAAATATTGAGTTCTTTACTATTTGAATAAAATGAATTCATTTTTTTTTTAAGAAAATGACCAATTCAATTAAACAACTAAAATCTCAGAATGTTCCTTTGTATTTCCGGTGAAATATTTATCTCAATTAATTTAGTTTTTAATATAAATGACTTTTTATTCTCACTTAAATCAGATTCTCACTTAAAACAAAAACATCGTAAATAATGTTATAAACAGCTTAAACGATATTTTTCGCTGTGACACCCTTTACGGCCAGTGGCAGAGCCGGGCGTGGAGGAGGTGGGCGGCCGCCCGCCGCATCCGCCGAAAAACTTCACCAACCTGTATATTGTTTGTCCCCGATGAGCCATTTCGCCCCTCCTCTTTTTACCATAATTTGGTTTAGATATGAAAATTAACTTTTATTCGCACTAGATCTTGTTATTGCTATTACAATCTACTTAACCATTTCAAAAAATTCACTGAAATTATGTATGTAGATAGAAAAATGAGAAGAGAAGACAACATTAGTAAAGTTACAGTAGAGAGAGAATGGAAGGCAAAGAAAAAGGGAAATCTAGGAACTTTTCAGATATGTTTTTTAATTGTGTACAACTGTACTGTGGATAGAAAATATATAACACGTGTTGTTTAGACTGTTGGTTGGAAAAAAAGTAAAACACTAATGACATGATATGTAGCTGGGTTCTACACCCAATATCTTCAATTTGAATATGTAATTACTACTTTTGTTATATTTTGAAATCTAACTATTCAGTAATATATTTACTATAAGAGAGTTTCTTATAAAAAATAAGTTATTTATATGAAACCAATTGATAATATTATTTTGCTTAATTGATATTAATTCAAATGTAAGTAATTATACATGGTTAACAAAAAACTTTTACTTTTTTCTTCAAGAATAACTCAATTATCATTGTATATTGAGGGATATTTACATGGTCATTAATAATGAAAATATTTTGCTTAATTGTAATAAATATAGTTGTTGAAAGATCAGCCAAAGAATGCGCACACGATCAATCTTTGTGTAAAAAATTATCACTTACGGAATTCAACTATCAAAATTGCTATGGGATCATTTTGATTATTTCTAATTTGTTTAGATAATACATTTTTATCTATTTATTTTATATTAGATATTGATCAATTTTTGTGGAGAATTTATTAGCTGAAATTTTTTTTATGAAAGTCCGCCCCCTTTTCCGAGTTTCTGGCTCCGCCACTGTTTACAACTAATCTCATGGCTTTAAAATACGTCTTTTAAGTTAAGGCATTCAGGGCCCTGTTTATGTATATTGGTCCCGGAAGGGCGATATGGAGTCAGAGGGGTGATCGATTCCCTTTCGCGAATAAGAAAATAATAATACCCTAAAGTTTAGACTTTATGCTTCTGATTTTCAGTTTAGAGCCAAGTTTTCATTTTTTTAAAAAAATTCTGTAAATTAGATTTCATTTGTCTCTACTTTATCAAGTAATAGGAAAATTTGCTCTTTAGATTTTCAATATTATTGAATATTCATTGATGTAGCAGCTCCTCCTAAATGCTTCCTTTTTCACATTGTGATATTGTTGTTAACACCATATGACATCTTAAGATTGATCGTTTAGCCACTTTTTGATAGAAGTCGCAGTTGTGCTCCATAGAATTGCTTTATGGTCTACAGATTCATGATTCATCTCCTAGTTTATGAGGAAAGGGGGCATTTGGAAAAATAGAATAGAGTTATCTTAGGAGCAATTTGGGGGTATAGTATTTGATGCAGAGAATGTGGACCTTGAGAGTGCTGGACTTCATAGCTTAGTGAGCATACAAGTATGGTTGGCCCATCTAAAACAAAATCAATTGACTTGTGTTACTACTTATATTTCACTTTTTAGTCTTGTTTATTTTCGATATGGAATTCTCCACACATCTCCAACATTCAATCCTCCATCTTATTTCTTTATACTGATCTTACCAAAAAAAATCTTAATTCTTTATAATGTGCATTTATTTCTAAAAAATTCAATTCTTTTCCAAATTGACCTAACTAATATTGTGGTGTCACACTGCGGCATGCGCCTAGAACCCTTAAGGCCAATGAACAAATGCATGTCCATTTAGATCAGTCTTTCATATATTGAATAGGTTCTGGGATATGTGACCTTCTGCTGCCATGAGTTGAAAGAATTTTATCCTTAGAGGTCCAGTGCATTTATTAGTAAGCATGATCTTAACTGTGGGGAGCTGAAAGTCCACTAAAAAATGAATTTTTCAGGATGTTGTATGGAAGATGAATGATACGGAAGCTGTTAAATTTGTCAAGACGAGAGAAAGAAGCTGGTATTCAACCAGATGCTGAAATTGATGCATTCATAAAGGCTATTAATAAACATATAGACGAATCTCCATCCTACTTAGCATAGTAATTAAACACAAGCCTCATGAAAGGCTCAGGGTCCTACGCCTCGCCATACCTTAGGCGAGGTAGCGTACCTCAGGCGTGCGCCTAGGGGCGCCTTTTGGAGTGCGCCTCAGAGACACTTTTATTTGTTAAGGTTTTAACCTACTTTAATATGTATTGTCCATCTATTTTCAAGAGTTTTAACAATAATTCAAGGCTAGATATTCCTAATTCTGTTTCTATTAAGGCTAGATTAACTCAAGGCTACCAACAAGATGTAGCTCAGTTGACAACGCATGCTGAGCAAGTTGGAGGAGAAGAAGGTTCGAATCCTACAAATAAATACAATTTGTTGGGAGGGGTGAGGAGGCTTAACTGTGACTAAGCCCCGAACAAGATTATCTCAATTGAAGATACTTGTAAATACTACCAAAAAAGATTAACTCAAGGCTAGATATTCCTAATGCAATATGTAAATTTTACATACATTTGTACATCTAACAGTTCTCTTAGTTCTTTTTCTAGTATTATTATTGCATTTAACTTCACTTTTCAAGAAAAGATTTTTTACAAATTTTCTGCTACACGCATCACCTTGAGGCGCGCGAGGCTCCCCTGGCGCCTAGGTTGTGCCTAGCACCTTGACTACTATGCTACTTAGCATTTATAATCCTTTCTCTTATGGTTGATCATTTAAATGCAATTTTGGTTGGATTTTCATGACATACTGATCTTGATTATTGATCAATTTAGATTAGAACATCAGCTATTTTGAACAGTCAAGAAGCTTAAATACCATTATTGTGTCAAATACTTCATATGAGTGTAATTTCAAGTGTTCAAGATTACAACTGTAATGTCTACCATCTTTTTAATAACTTCTTATTTAATTTAACTTCTTTTTCAGTTCTACTGTTTATTTTCACCCTTTTCAAAGGTATGTGATCCTTCTTTTGCCTCTATTTTATTCTTTTACTGTGTAATCGCATCTCTATTTCAACCATCTGTAAATGGTATTGGCCACACATGATTTTGTGATTCTATTTAATCTTCATGTGTTCTTTTATGTCTTCTATTTTTTTTTAATAATGCAATCTTAATTTTGTCACTACATTATTAGTCAGATGCCTACCTATATTCGTTTTTTCCAGTGAAGCCAATTTTACATATTAACCTTAATGCTTTGAATTTCCATCCACCATATACTGATGTTGAAAATTAAACTTAATATATTATACTTTCAACATACACGTTTTCTATTCTACTGAGATAGTGAGGTGGTTGTTGGTTGAAATTATTGAAAAGATAAATAGAAGACAAGATGTGACCTTAGAGTGCAAATGGCATGTCACAGATCACAATCAAGTTGCCAAAATATTAAAGTCATACGGCCGGGCATTGAAAAACAATTTAATTATTGTTTTGTGTGGCCCTTGCATGTGAGTTGTTAAGTCCGGTATAAAGAGGTGTATGTTGTGCATTGTATCTGTAAAAAAAAGAGTATAAAATGTAAGAGTAAGAGAGTGAGAGAGTGACTAATAAGAGTGTTTGAGAGTACTGAAATAAAATGAGTCTCTTTGTTATTTTGTGTTACTCTTGTTTAATTTGAGCTATAATTGAGTTTATTTTATCCTCTCTACTCCTAAAAACTGGTACCAGAGCCATTTCGTATCCAATTCTCTTCCCGAAAATTCCCGAGTGAAAAAAATCGAGTTTTAAGAAAACTGCAGTAGCCCAGAAAGTGTTGCAACAGGCTGTCAATAGCGTTGCACAAAACTGCAGAAAGTGTCGCAGTTAGCCTAAAGTGTCGCCAATACTCGAAAAGCCGTTGCAATAGCCTCTTTACTTCCAAAAAAAATTTCCAGAAAATATTCGGTGAGGGCAAAATTCCTCTAACATTGCAAGGAAATATTTCCCTTGCTGTTTTCCTTGCAAAATCTGTCCGAAGGCTATAGCGACGCACCAAAGTATTGCGATAGATTCAAAAGCGTTGCGACAGCTCCTATATGCTTTGAAACAAATTTTCCTGTACAAAAATGAATCTCAACGGTGTTTCCTTCAGTTTCCCTCAACTTACAAAAATCAATTACAAAAATTGGTGTATCAAGATGAAAGCCATTCTAGGATCCCAAGATGTTTGGGATATTGTTGAAAAAGGCTATGAAGTCCCAACTGCAGATACACAACTGTCTCAAGCCGAAAAGGACAGTTTGCATAAGAGTCATCATGATGACCAGAAGGCTCTTAGTATCATCCATCAAGGGTTAGATGATGTTATGTTTGAGAAGGTGGCAGAAGCGACCACCTCCAAGCAAGCTTGGGACATACTACAAGTTTCTCTTCAAGGAGAGGAGAAAGTACAGAAAGTTCGACTCCAAATGTTGAGAGGAGAATTTGAGATGTTGAAGATGAAGGAAACAGAAGCGATTGTGGATTACTCCTTACGGTTAAAGTCTGTCGCTAACCAAATGCGGCAATATGGAGAAAAGCATGAAGAGTCAAGAGTTGTTGAAAAACTTCTAAGGTCACTACTACCAAAGTTTGACTACGTAGTGGTGGCAATAGAAGAATAGTGGGATATAAGTAAAATGACCGTCGATGAAGTAGTTGGCTCATTACAAGCACGTAAGGAGAGACTAAACAGGCAAAGAGAAGAGTCTGTAGAACAAGTATTGGCAGCAAAGGCTTCGTTTAAAGGTGAAAGTAGCGGAGATTCTAGCCATTACGGACGAGGACGTGGTCAAGGCCGTGGAGGAAATGGAAGAGGAAGAGGACATGGCAGAAATCAACAATCCGAAAGAAATGATAATAATGACGGAAGTAACCAGTCCATAAGAGGTAGAGGTAGAGGTCGTGGACGTGGATGAGGACGAGGAAGAGGAAATTGGAGGCAAAATGATGGACGTGATAAGTCAAATGTCCAATGCTACAACTGCTCTAGATTTGGCCACTACATAGCAGAATGTTAGAGCCCACCAAACCAAGCAGAGGAGATGGCAAACAACATTCAAGAGGAGGATGTAGCCGACACGGTATTACTTACCCGTGAAGGTGAACAGAGTGAAGAAAACAACAAATGGTATCTTGACAACGGTCCAAGTAACCATATGTGTGGAGACAAGAAGATGTTTGTTGAGATGGACCAGTCATTTAGCAAAAATGTTGGTTTTGGGGATTCCTCAAAAGTTCCCATCAGGGGCAAAGGAACCATTCTTATTCAGTTAAAAAATGGAGAACACCAATTCATCAGCAATGTGTATTATGTTCCAAACATGAAATGCAATATTTTAAGTTTGGGACAGTTGTTGGAGAAAAACTACCAAGTCCACATGATGAACCGAAAGTTGGTGTTGTTGAACAGAAGAAGGAGTTGCTTGCTAGTGTGCCTATGTTGAAGAATCGGATGTTCACTCTCAACATCAAGATGGATGTGGCACAATGTTTAAAAGCTTGTGTGAAGGACTCTCATTGGCTTTGGCACTTGAGATTTGGGCATCTCAATTTTGGAGGTTTGAAATTGTTAAGCCAAAAAAAGATGGTGCATGGTATTCCCCCATTGATAAACCCTATTAGCTTTGTGAAGGCTGTCTTGTTGGAAAACAATCCCGAACCAGTTTTCCAAAGAAGTCCACATCGAGAGCAAAAGCGCCGCTTGAGCTCATCCATGCCGATGTTTGCGGACCAATGTGGGAGGCAACAAATGTTTCTTGCTATTCATTGACGACTATAGTAGAAAAACTTGGGTGTATCTTTTGAAGGAGAAATCAGAAGTTTTTGTAGCATTCAAGAAGTTCAGGGCGCTCGTTGAGAAAGAAAGCGGCTATTACATCAAAGCCCTAAGATCTGATAGAGGCAGAGAGTTCACATTAAATAAATTCAAAAGATTCTGTGAGTATCATGGAATCCATCATTTCCTATCAGTCCCGAGATCACCACAACAAAATGGTGTTGTTGAACAAAAGAATCGAACAGTGATGGATATGGTGAGAAGCATACTGAAAAGCAAGAATTTGCCTAATGAGTTATGGGCAAAAGCTGTCGACTGTGTTGTTTACATCTTGAACCGACATCTTGAACCGATCCCTAACAACAAGTGTGTCAGATATGACACCCCAAGAAGCGTGGAGTGGGAGAAAGCCAAATATCTCTCATTTCCGTGTTTTTGGGAGTGTTGCACATGTTCATGTAGCTGATGAAGAAAGGAGAAAGCTAGATGATAAAAGCAAAAAATACTTGTTTGTTGGTTACTCAGAATTTTTAAAAGGATACAAGATGTTCGATCCTGATATGGGAAAGACGATTGTTAGAAGAGATGTCACCATTGACGAAGAAGGAGTTTGGGAATGGAATAATGACAAGCAGAAGAATTACAGTTTTTATCCTTTCACCATGGATGAAAATAATGATCGTGATGTGGAGGAGCAAGCCACAACATCGACGTCATATAGTCCAATTCTAATTGCATCCCCGGGACAAGATGATGATGAAAGTCAAAGTCCAAGAGAAAGACCTAGAAAATTTCGTCTTATTGAAGATCTTTACGATTCAACTAGAGAGCTCAATGAAGAATTAACTCTATACTGTCATCTTATTGATAGTGAGCCTATTGATGTTAAAGAAGCCATGAAAGATGAGAAATGGAGAAAAGCCATGGAGGAGGAGATCAATTCAATTGAGAAGAATAAGACGTGGGAGTTGACAAAACTTCCAGCTAATAAAAAGCCCATTGGTGTTAAATGGGTGTTCAAAGCAAAGAAAGATGCAAATGGAGAAATTGTACAACATAAGGCGAGACTTGTTGCAAAAGGATATAGTCAAAAGCTTGGTATTGACTATGATGAAGTTTTTGCACCAGGCGCAATAATGGAGATGATCAGATTGGTGATTTCAGTTGCTGCCCAAAATGGATGGAATATCCACCAAATGGATGTCAAGTCAGCATTTCTAAATGGATATTTAGAGGAGGAAATCTATATCCAACAACCGCCGGGTTACATCATTAAAGACCATGAAGAAAAAGTGCTAAAACTGAAGAAGGCACTATACGGACTAAAGCAAGCACCGAGAGCTTGGAACAGTCGCATTGAAAAATATTTTTAAGAAAATAGATTTGTCAAATGCCCACATGAGTATGCCTTGTACGTGAAAATGAACGATGGAGACATGTTGCTTGTTTGCTTGTATGTGGATGATCTCATTTTCATCGGAAATAATCCTCAAATGTTTGAAAATTTCAAGAGGACGATGACTCAGGAATTTGAGATGACCGACATTGGTCTGATGTCATATTATCTCAGCATTGAAGTGAAGCAGAATGACGATGGCATCTTTATTAGTCAAAGTGGCTTTGCCAAGGAGATCTTGAAGAAATTCAAGATGGAGAATTGCAATCCTGTCAACACTCCGGTTGAATGCAGCTTAAAATTAACCAAGGATGAAGATGGAGTAAAAGTGAATCCGACATTATTCAGAAGCTTGATTGGGAGTCTCAGATACTTGACTTGCACAAGGCCCGATATTTTATATGCGGTTGGCCTAGTCAGTAGATACATGGAAGCACCAAAGGAGTCTCATTGGAATAAAGCAAAAAGAATACTCTGCTATGTCAAAGGTACAACTAATTTTGGACTTCGATATTCAAAATCTGATGAGTTCAAATTAGTTGGTTACAGTGACAGTGGTTGGGCTGGTGATAAAAATGATCGAAAAAGTACTAGCGGATTTGTATTTTTTCTTGGTCAAACGGCGTTCACTTAGAGTTCAAAAAAGCAACCTATCGTCACATTATCAACATGTGAAGCTGAATATGTTGCTGCAACATCATGTGTGTGTGTCATGCAATATGGCTGAGAAGATTGTTAACGGAGCTTCAAATGACACAACATGAACCTACGGATATTTTTGTCGATAACAAGTCGGCATCGGCGTTGGCGAAAAATCTAGTCTTCTATGATCTAAGTAAGCATATTGATACAAGGTATCATTTTATCAGAGAGTGCATTGAGCAAAAGGAAGTCACGTTAAAGTATGTGAAAACTCAAGATCAAATTGCTGACATTTTTACAAAGCCACTGAAGTATGAAGTGTTTAGTCAGTTATGAGCATCGTTGGGAATAACGAAGAGATAAGTTTAAGGGGGAGTGTTGAAAATTAAACTTAACATATTATACTTTCAACATACACGTTTTCTATTCTACTGAGATAGTGAGGTGGTTGTTGGTTGAAATTATTGAAAAGATAAATAGAAGACAAGATGTGACCTTAGAGTGCAAATGGCATGCCATAAATCACAATCAAGTTGCCAAAATATTAAAGCCATACGGCTGGGCATTGAAAAACAATTTAATTATTGTTTTGTGTGGCCCTTGCATGTGAGTTGTTAAGTCCAGTATAGAGAGGTGTATGTTGTGCATTGTATATGTAAAAAAAAAGTATAAAATGTAAGAGTAAGAGAATGAGAGAGAGTGACTAATAAGAGTGTTTGAGAGTATTGAAATAAAATAAGTCTCTTTGTTATTTTGTGTTACTCTTGTTTAATTTGAGCTACAATTGAGTTTATTTTATCCTCTCTGCTCCAACAAAGGAGTATGATTTTAGTGTACTCAAATCTGTAATGTTATTTTGAATGGTATACCTAAAAAATGAAATTGCATGTGGCTATGTGTTTGGTTTAGAGGATGGCTGAGAAAGGTTGTGAGCTTGATGTGGTGATCAATAATGCCATTATTGATGGTCTTAGGCTTGCATATATGAGTATCTTCAAGTCTTAATTTTGTTAAAGAGGAAAGAATCCATTAATTTCTAATGAAATTTTGCTAGAAAGGAAAGAATGAATTTATTTGGAATAAGATTAGTTAGTCATCAATTCCCAATTAAATATGTAAGATTTGAGGAAAAAAATATGGAAGCCTCATTATTTCTTTTTAATGTCTTTCCTTTTGTAATGTTTATTTACCTTGTATATGTCTTTGTATTCTACTATAAAAGCCAGTGTAAAGCTCTTGGAATAATATGCCGAAATACAAAATAACATTCCTCTCCCTTAGTTTTCTTTTCCAATGTGATCTGTAAAGTTAATCAGAGCTACTTCTTTGAGGAGTTCTGAGTTTATATTTGTAAGTTTATTTTCCTTCTTTAATTAAATTTCAACAAATTTAGTGTTACTGAACACTTTAATGGTTCATTTCTCTGATTGTGTATCAGTTGATCTCAAGTTTGATTGTTTATAACATATTGTTTTTTTAATAGAAATAGTTGTATCAGAACACTATCACACTACATGGTACTAGCATGCTAAGATTTTTCTTCAGGTTGCTGATTATGGTCTTACTCATGAATATCATGTTTCAATCCAAATAACAGTTCTTTGTATATGCATATTTATTTGTAGTAGCAATATGCAAGGGAAAATTGCAATGGATTGTTTACTTGGAAATATGAAAGACTATTTAAATTTTGTAAAGTTAATATTTTATTGAATTATTGAAAGAATCTATACTTTGCGAAAACATGAAAGATATTTACAATAATATATCAGTTAAATGACATGGATTTAGATTCACATAAAATTTTGTAAATTTATTGAAACATGAACATATCTTATATATATGAAAGGCTACTTTGTTTTAGTAAACCTAAGACTTTACCAGTTGCAAGAATGAAAAATGTGATTCAAATTATAAAAAAGTAAAGTTTATATATAATTGTAGATTTTTATTATATTAATTGAAGTTTATTTATATTTTATATGAAAAATTACAAAATTTTCGTAAGTTGTCACTTTACTAAATTATCTTCAACTATTTGAAAATTGATGGATGATTGCCCCAATATTAATCTAATACTATAAAAAAAATAAATGTCTCGTAAAATTTTATGAAATTAATTGACACTTAGACATATTTTAGATGAAAGACTACTTAATTTTAGTAAAGATAACTCTTTAAGTAAATATTCTTAAACTTTGCAAAAGAAATGAATAACAAGTGCAGATATATATCTTTATTTTTACGTATACATGTTTTAAGTTAGCACTTTGCCAAAAAAAAACTTCAACTTAGCATAAAAATGATTGATAATTTCGACTATATATGTATTCAATTTGTAAGAAAATAAGTTTTACTTAAAATATTTAATTTCATTGAAATTATTGAAATTTGGACATATTTTACGTATAAGACTACTTAATTTTTTGTAAAGTTATATTCTACTAAAAAATATCAGTTTTGTAAAAAGTGATTAACAATTGCCAAAAAATGTATTCAAATCATAAAAAGTAATGTGACAATTTTTTTTAATTTTAGGAAGTTGATTGAAAGTACACATATTTACTTGAAAAAGATTTAAATTGCGTAACACTCAACAAAAGAAATCTAGTATTTTGAAAGAAGTTAAAGTTGACTGTGATGATATATTATGAAAATAATAAAAATTAAGATTCATGTAATTTTTTGGAATTTTACGAAATGAATTAGAATTTAGATATATTTTACGTGTAAGATTATTTATATTTTTGCAGTTATCATTCATTTTTTGCAATGTTGAAGATTGTTTCAATAAAGTATTACCTTTACGAAAATTAAGTAGCATTTTACGTAAATTATATCAAAGTTTCAATAAATTTCGAACAAGTTAAAGATTTTACGTTAAACATAGTTTCTCACTAATTGAATACTTATATTTTCGCAATTGCCATTCATTTTTTGCAAAGTTGAAGATTTTTCAGTAAAGTGTTAACTTTACGAAAAATAAGTAGCATTTCACGTACAATATATCTAAGTTTCAATAAATTTCGTACAATTTAAAGATTTTACGTTAAAGTTAGCCTTATAAGTATGCTTATAAAATAACCGCTATATTTCATCCATGTAAAGTTCCAAAAATGTGTTGGTTTGTTTGTATTTAAACTATTGATGTAAATTATTAAATGACTACGATTAAACAAGTGTAGCTGAATTAAACTATTGAGAACATGACCAAATTAATGTAGGATATTAAGCTAACTCAAACAATATGTGAATGATAAACAAATTAATATCATCTTTTACTAATGGTGTTCTTGCTAATGGATTAGGATATAATAAGGGTAAAAGCTCCCATGAATAGGGTGGGCAATAAAAAAAGTGATAAGGATTAAGAAGGTTGGGTGAAGGTTTTAACCACAAAACCAATAAAGAAGATAGGTTTGCAAGCTAAACTCGTCGGAAACTAGGTTTCCTAAGAACTTCTCAAGCTGAAACTTGAAGGTTTGACAACCCAAAAGAGAGAAACAATCTCAGAATTTTATCGATAATTTGGAATGAGTAATCCAGTACAAAAGGTGGGCTTTTATAGCTAAATATAAAGGAAACTTGTAGAATAAAATAATACAAGTGGACCAATCAAATATTACAAGATAAAAGTGATTGGACTTCTGACAAGAGATAAATTATAGAAGCTTATCCACTTGGATTAGTCAATCACGTCACCCACTTGTTATCTTATCTCTGATGTGATCAGAGATCCAAAATGAGAAGACTGACGTCAATTGAGCCGTCCATGTTGCTTGAGGTGGCCTTGACTCATCATGTCTGCAGACTCGACGCTTGAGGTGTTCTTGTGTTCATTAAGGCTGGCATTTGACGCTCCAGTCGTCCTCTCTTCTAGGTGGCCTCGTGATGCCTTGCAAGCTAAGCTAGATGCTTGTGCTGAGACTTGTTCCCTAGCTGTCCTCAGTCCTGCAGCCGGATTGGTGCTTCCAGCCATCCTCAGTGTTTTAGGCAGATTGGTGCTTCCAGCCATCCTCAGTGTTTCAGGCGGCTTCATTCCAGGAGGGCTAAAGATGTCCCCATCATTCTCCCCTTCTTTAAAAGAGTTGGGCACCAATGGCTTGTCTGGGTAAGATGGAGGCACATCTTCCTTGTAGAGAGACAAATCTTTGATGTTGAATGAGGGAGACATTTTGCCTAACCACAAAGGCAATTCAAGGGTGTAAGCATTGGGACTTATCTTCTTGACGATCCGGAAGGGACCATACTTGCACGGTTTGAGCTTGCTATTGGTAGTATTGGCAAGTCGCTCCTTGCCCAAGTAAACAAGGACTAAATCTCCCTCCTCAAATTCTCCTTCTGGTGGTGTTCATCAACCTTTGCTTTCACCTAGGCATTGTTCTTCTCAATTTTGACCCTCACATCAGCATGCACCTCCTCAATTTCTCAAGCCATCCACTCGGCAGGTAAGTTGAGTTGTCCAGCTGTCAGTGTGTTGAACAGATCTAAGGAATGGTTGGGAATGAGAGTGTACACAAGCTCAAATTGAGACCTTCCGGTTACTGAATGAACTACTTCATTGTAAGCGAATTCCCCCTGGACAATCACAAAATCCCATGTCTTGGGCTTCTCCTTACAAATACTCCTCAACAAATTTCCCAAGGTACGATTGACTACTTCCATCTGGCAGTCCGTCTGAGGGTAGGTAGTGGTGCTGAACTTAAGTTCTGCCCCCATCAGTTGCAATAAAGTCCTCTAAAAGTGGCTTAGGAACTTGATGTCTCTATCTGACACAATGCTCTTGGGCACTTGTGAGCACGGGATTTTGCAGTCCCTCTCACGAGACGATGATGACGTGTACCCGATTTTAATACCTCAAAATAAAAGTTCTCTTTAGAATTTTTATTACCAAAATAATATTCCTTGTGAATTTTATAATTGGTAGAATCCAGTTCGGCGTGGCCGATAGCGCGTCCGGTAGGAGCTTAAACCGATGATTTACACCCAAATAATAAATACCCTTTAAAATATTGTTAAAAGTCATAAAGATGCCTTTTTTCCACTATTAAGCCACTTTTTCCGACTTTTTGGCTTTTATTGACCCACTAACTGAAGGCATGCTGAAGGCTGATGCCGCCAATAGCATCACCCATGTTGCCGGCGATATCACCATACCGCCGGCGACATCGATCATACCGCCGGCGACATTATCATGTCGCCGGCGATATGACTCGAAGCGGGTCCTCTTACAGACAGCCTTTTTGACCACTTTCGGTGGAATTATTAAAAAAGGCCCCAAAAAGCACCCATTCCACCTATAAAAAGGCACCTAAAACTGCAATTAATGGGAGGGGGACTGAAATTATAGATGGGAAGGAGCTAAAATTAGGGAAAAATCGAGAGAATAGATTTTAGTGAGATAAGAACTAGAAAAGGCAGGAAAAAGGATTCTAATCCATTTTTCCCAATTTTTCTTCTTCGAACACTCTGATTGTGAGCTTAAATCAGTGGGTCTTTGGGTTAAATCAACTGGATAGAATTTAGGGACCTAAAACCTTTAATTAACAATCAAATTATCGTTACAAGCTCCCCGGAGGCGTTATTGTTCAGTTCACGAAGAGTTGGATTCACTACCCCGAGGTGAAAATCCTGAGTCTCATAGCTCTTTGGCATTGTTATTTTTGTTTTGCACTAATTTTTGTTGATTTGTGTTCATTTTTGAGTTTTCGGTCACTTTGACTGCTAACCGCTGCTGTAGCAAGAAATTGGAGTCGCCGGAGACATGTGATGTTCCTGGCTGTATCACCCATGTCACGAGAGGCATCGTTGGTACCGCCGTTAGCATCACATTCCCCGGAGACCTCGCTTTCTCGCAGAACCCTTTCTTTACGGTACTCAGAAAGCCCTGTGCCCATCTGCATGCTGATGTTGCCCGTGACACAATCGATGTCGCCGGCGGCATCATCCATGCCGCCAGCGACATCAACTATATCGTCGGTGGCATCAAATGCCATCGGAGGCTTGGCTTTCTGGACAGCAGTATTGTTTTTGTTTATTTCCAAACTAATTTGTTTTCTAAAGCTAGGACCTATAGTGCAACGATGGAGGTTCGAAACCTCCTGAAAATAGACCCGCCCCACAACAAGTGGTATATTCATTTGTAATCTGATTAAAGCAACAATCGAATCTGAAATTTGGACAAAAATGGAATTTCCCCTCAAATGCCATTCGAACCTCATTTTAGCCATTCAATTGGACTTTATGATATTATAAATAAGATATGCCATATTCGTGTCAACTATCATCTGCAGGTGGGTATATATCGGACATTCGGGTATTTTATTTGTTATGTAGAAAAAAAGTACAGGACTTGAAAACCTTGTAATAATTCTACTTTCCGCACTTACTTTTCTTTTACGATTGTAAATATTTTATTTACCGCTTCAATTGCTTGATAAATGCGAAAACCACAAAATAACTGAAAATACAAATAAATAGGGTGGATTAAACCGATTAAGAAAGAATGAAGTATCCTAATTTGGCCTAATGAAAAGTAGATAACATCATCCGAACTCGGAATCTCTACTTAAGGTATGGTCCAACCACCTGGTGGGAAAATCGTACCGAAAATTTCCCGGTTGAGCTGAACCGGGTGGCGACTCTATTCTAAGTACGGGATTTCGATCTCGTATCTTTTAAGCATTACAATATGCAAAATCATTTTCTTTTCAACCGCATCACACTCGTCTCCCCGACACACCAAAAATGGGTCGGCCCGACCGGGTCCGGCCCCCGCGCACGCAGCCGCGCGGGTCGTCGTCCGCTCACAGTGGCGACTCTGCTGGGGAATTTCTTTAAACTTGAATCTTCTTTCATAGTTTAAGAGATTTTGATGATGTATTGAAATCATTGGCCAAATTAAAACTTCATTCTTTTCTTATGACGGCTTGTCCTCATGCGTGTAGATAGTTCGGTAATTTTAAGTACCCGATTTCACCCGAGAAGCTCACAAAGTATCACTCATGCCCTGTTGGAATTGAGGATGCCTAGTGGGTGGATCACTTGTTTTAACCAACACGGAAACTCCTATGACCTTGCCCATTCAGGTAGTGGTTGAGTAACGTGGAATCAAGGTAAACGGGAACCTTCTACATCAACAACCCTATACCAAAGCCGCGTTAGAAAAAGCCTTAGCACATCATTTCCCCTTAGGAATACCCAAAATAAATAAAATAATTGGGACGCGCTTCTTTTGCCATTACCGGTGAAGCAGCCAAACTCCATCCTACCAAAGAGGTGTTACGTGGGAGTCATAAGGTTGGAACAGGGCCGATTTGCATGCTATGTGCTTTATGATCATACACCCCCTTGCATCGGCTTTAAGAGCCAAAAAATGTATCAACTTACCCTTACCACTTCCACCCATGGAAGAGGTTTAGCAACATGTGTAGGACTTCTCTTGTACCTCCGTTGCGTCACCACATATCGCTATGTATGATGTGAAGTACACATGTCTCATATATGTTGGAGGGATAAGCCATTACATCATCTCTAACTACAACTGCGTGCAGCCATACGTTTCACGCACCACTTCCAGAAGAAGACACGCATACATCCCATCCATACCATTTACAACCCATTCATGGTCTGACCCATGGCTCATGATCCTAAGCAGCCTCCCTCTTGAACCGAGACCTTCACAACCAGCCATGTCTCTTCCCCACGATGACAACAGTACCTCATCTAGAGGACAAGCTAGCCTTCCCTCCACCATAGGGGCAACAACTCACCTAACATCTCTTGGATCAGAGATCACTGCGGCTATCATTCAGTTTCTGAACTCTGATCAGTTCCGAAACATCATAGAGGTGCTAGTGTGCGTGTCTGTCAAGAAGGCCCTAGGATGTTAGGACTTCGACCAGGTCATGCGATCTCCGGGCATGACACTTGATAGTGATACACTCTGGCAACCACAGCCAACCGCTTACCCTGGACAAAGAGAAGGAGCCCAGAGTCCAATTCTTCCACCATTCTTTAACACCTTACCACCAACTTTGGTCACCCCATCACAATTTAAGATCCCCTCTGCCCCGATGCTTCCTCAATACGACCAAGTCATGCAACACAAAGTTGAAGACTTCTCGCGTCAATTGATGATAGAAGAATGCTATCAGAAAGAGGGAAGGGTCCAATCAGAGAAAGACCAGTTCTTTCAAAACACTGAATCACCCACACCCCCACCTCAAATCATGGTGGACCAAGAGACCTATCTGAAATCGGCACCAGCTGCCATTATTCAGCCAAACGATGGTCTTAAGTATAGAACAAATCCGTGGAAGATGCCACTTAATGTACTCTTCACTGGGTTAAAGGAAGCTGGGATTCTTAAACCTCTTCACGAGTTCGACCCCCCCATGAGAGAAGAAGGAAAAGGCTTTTGTAGATATCACATGTTGTCGGGTCACAACGCCAACCAATGCAAAGCTTTGGTCCGTACCATCCAACGACTGGTGGATGAAAAGAAGATTACGGACCCTGAAAGGGTATCCTGCCCCTTACCAGAGTCTGGCAACCAGACACGGATGATTAATCCCGGCTTTTCCAAACAGCGGAAAGCTCCTCAAGATCTCATCAAGGCCATCTACTCAAATGGTGGGGGAAAATCGCGCTCTGACGGTGAGGACGAAGAATCCCGATTTGCAATCTTCAGAGTTCAGACCTTTTCCATAAGCAACTTCCATTTTTACTTACTTATGTCATGTCTGTATCCTTTGATCAGCGTCTTCACATGAGCACTTGTACGACGCTTTCAGTATTCAGGATATTTTTATTGAATGAAATTAAATTGAGTACATTATGTGGTAATCAAATCCAATAATTTAAACCCTGTCAAATACATGAGAGATAATAAAGTGCTTAAAGACCATGATAATGCTTTCGCTCAGTGCAATAATCGGATTGTTGGAACACCATGGGTCTCTTCTAGAATTAACTCAACGGCCTTACAACGGTGCACCTTCAAGCCACCAATGAAACATCAATCGGTCTAGAGAATCAAGGCTTACACCCAACAGAGCCTAACCTTCATCAAACAAACGTCGTAGCCAAATCTCAGACCAACATCACCACCAAGGACACGACCAAAATTGGAGAGAAACACATCTTCACCCGGTACAAATCAACCCCGTCAAACCCTTCAGCTAACAAGGTCAGGGGACAACCACTTCCTACAACACCAAGTCTAAAGGCAAACAACCACTACAAAGGCACCAAACAAAAGGTCCTTAAGCCGAACATCACTTGTTCATAACCCATCACCACTAATACAGGATACGATTTCAGGCCTAAACAAGAAGGGCTCTGCAGACCACGAATTGAAGGAGCAATCAAAATAGCGATCAGGACAACAATCAAACCAATCGATGAAGCCTTGGAGTAAGCACCAAAAACTCCTGCAAACTAAACAGCTTGCAATAAGGTCAGCCAAAAACTCCCGACGTAACTTTGAAGGTCAGAATAAACTCGGTGATCCAGGTGAAAAATGAACGGGCACCAAGGAACTTGGAGAATCTGCAAAAGCACAACCATGCGAACAATAGCAAATCAGATACCCAATGCCCTTTCCAAGAGTCATAGACCCAGCACTGAGAAGTTTGAGACCTTCCGATACTAAGGTCAAGTTCAAATCAGATTGAAGAGGCCGTCATATGATCGGAAATGGCACCAAATAAGCGAGGCTATTAAAGTCATGAGCGTAGGCAAGAAGCGAGTTCATCGATCTAGTCGACCAAGACAAGCTTAAGCATTATCAGGTCTAAACAAAAGAAATAAATCAGAAAAAGCGGCACACTAAAAATATATATATACAATAATCACCCGCTTGTCAGCCTTCTACTGACTGGGCAAAAATTAGGGTGACACCCGACGATCGGTACCCTGCAAACCGGCTGTACAAAAATTAGGGGATAAGTCAATAACGCCTGTTGAACTGAAAACCCAAAAAGGGCGGTTCAGACGAAAATAAGGGCACGAGATAAAAATAATAAGATGTTAACTTGAAAACCTGTAAAGGCTGGTTAACACCAGGGGTCCCATTAATGGAAATGATTGCCAACATCTTGTACTCAAATTAGATTCACTCGATAAAAGTGTCTTTCATGTTGAAACATCTGTGTTTGTGATTATGTGAATACCTGGCGATCGAAGGATGGAAACATCTCAAGTAAGCTTAATCAAAGACACTATGCGCTCAAAGGTCGGAATAAATCTGTCAGGGCGAAAACCCGAAAGGATAGTCCATGCAAACCATGGGGTCAAATTGGAGCCTAAAATCTGTGTTCCCCAGGCTCTGCAGAAAACCCCATGGCTTTTGGGTTATGAGTTGCAATGACAGAAACGGACAGAATAGCCAAAAACAGGTTGCTGGAAGATTGAAGCCGTCGGCGATGAGAGCGATACTGCCGGCGATATCATGATACCGCCGGCAATGTATTTTATGCCGCCGGCGATATTGGATCAATGTGGGCGATATGGGTGATACCGCCAGCGGTATGAATTTAATTTTCTGGGCGGCAACAGATGCATTTCTGCCATTTCAGACCTATACAAAACCTGTAAACAATCCTATGCAGCATTTCCAATGGCTTATCAAACAGCAATCCATCTTTGTATTCAAAATAAAAGCCCGAAGGCGCAAATTGCTCAAATTGTACCAAATCTCCTAGCCCATGACAAAATCGAATTATCAAAACCCCAATGTATCAGAGGTACAAACCAAGGACTCAAAAGCAAAACAAAAACAAAAACTAAGCATGCCCGCCACTACCGGCTGGGCGGGATGAAACGTCATCAGGACTTACGAGCCAATCGTCAACATCGTCTTCCTCTCTTCCCTCCGTCATGGGAACGCTACTGGACTCCTCAGCCGCGGTAAACGCACGTCGGCCGGCAGACTTCTTGAACCCCCTACGACTGGTACCCCCAGGATGCGCACGGTCGAGGTTTTGTTTACTTCTCTGGGCAGTGGCCGCCAGCTGACCCTCGAGATCGCTCACGCGGCGCTGTAAAGCTGCAGTCTCCTCCTCATACCGCCGCCGGGCTGCGTCAGCGTCAGACAACGAAAGGGCTAAAAAATCCTGCAAACCGAAGAAAAATATCAGCCTTGCATGCATAACATCCATACATATATCACATCTTGACATGTGCATAAAATACCTGAACGAGGAGCGATTGCCCAATAAGGGTATCCCGGAGAACAAAATTGTTCTCCGCGAGTTGCTCCACATGACTTCGCGCCACCTAGCAAATCCAAAAAACAAAATCTTAGACACCCACATCTATGGCTCAATAAGAAAATGATTATTAGATCTTACGTAGGTAGCGTTTTCAGGCATGAAAATCGGGGCTTGCCGGCTCGAGCCAACATTCCTATGAGAGAATTCGCCTCGGGAGTTCATCAACAGGAAGGTGGTTTCCAATGGATTAACCAATCTCCCCTCCACGAAGTTTATGCCCTCTGGCGCGCCATAATGTTGGGTCCCACTTTGGTTATCACGGCCCCTCTTTCTCGCGGGTTCCTGCAGAACGTAAAAGTCACACGTCAACAACGTCCCTAAACGACTTCAAAATCATACACACAAACACAATCATACCTCGAAAGAACGTTGCTCCCCTTTGGACATCGGCACGCTCCCGCCAGCTACACCCGCGCCTACCTCATCCTCCCCCTCAGGGTCGACCGCAACGTCCCCTTCCAGCGCTTCATCTTCATCATCATCCTTATCATCATCCTCCACAACGCCTCTGAGGCGCCTCTTTTCGTCCTCCAATCGTTGCTCATTATGATACTCAATTGTATCATTGCCATGGATACGAGGACACACGGGGAGTAGACGCTGAAAAAGCCGCTCGTAGAGGCCAGGAACGCTAGGGATCACTCGGCCGTTCCCTTCAATATAATCGGCTTTGTCAGCCTCGGCAAAAATCACCAAATGAGGCCACCACAAGCCCCTCGGAGGATCGGCAGGCACCGGTCTAGCAGCAACTGGAAGGGACCTCCAGCCTCGGACGCGCTCGCCCAGATACCACTGCTGAGACAGGGGGCACTCGATCACAAATCGACGGTCATCCACCTCCCGCCGGACCCGGGCAACCTCAGCCAAGTTCGCCACCCCATCGAACGGGTCCAAGATGAGCTACATCAAAATAACCAACATAAGTCCATAGACTAAAATAATAATAATAAAAAAAAAATTGCGTACCGAACTCAATCGCGCGCTTCTTAGGACCTCCCTATACAGCGTAGGGTATTTAGCCTTCCCATCGATACCCCCGCACCAGCGGGTAAGGAAGTGAGAGCCCGGTGGCACAACCTTCTTAAACTCCATCGGTGGAAGGATCTGATGCTCAAACGCCCAGGCCTGCACAGATAACGACCGATCAATTGAAAGGACGTCGTGCAATAAATAAGTACACGTGTTATCAAGGGAAATATTTCCAAAAATCTATACCCGGAGTAGCAGGTGGCAAAGGCGAAGGGCTTTCTCCTTCTTCCGGGCTCCCACATCCAGCCCGTGGTACAATTGGGCCAAGATGGCCCTCGGCCAATTCTTCCTCCTAGTTCCCGGCACATCTTCCACCGCGGTAATAAGTATGTAGTTGATCTTACTCCCCGAGATTGGGAAGAACAGCACGGTGAGTAGTGAGATCACAAAGGAACAGACACATGCCTCCCTCTCCTCCTCGGGCACCACATCCACCCGGGTCCAATAACGGTACAACTCACCATAGGACAGCCGCCCAGAAATGGGCTTCAGACCAAACAGCTCCTTTACCCGCCTGACCACGGGCCTCTCAACATGGTACTTGTCCATGTAGACGTCAAAATGTATAACCTCATCCGTCCAAGGAAGGCCGGTCATGGCTACTACATCAGAAGGGGTAATTATGACTTCCCCGAAGGAAAAATGGAAGGTATGAGTGGTCTCGGACCACCTTTCAGTCAGGGCCGTCACCAAAGAATGAGGAAGCTAGGGCATTAACATGGGCATGATCCGGGCCAAATCCCCAAACCCCGTCTCGTTAATCGCAACCGCAAGCTCGGGGTCATTCTCTGAGATGTGGTGCCATCATTCACCAATGGTACCCATTCCCCCGGTGTAAGTCAGTTCGTATGGCTGCAAAATAGAAAACAAAACGAATCAAATCTGTGCATTTCTGTCAAAAAGGCTGCTAATGTCGCCTCTATTAAAGCGATATCGCCGGCGGCATAATCCCATACCGCCAGCGGCATTGCTAATGTCGCCGGCGACATCACCTTAAACAGAGCGACATCAGACTCTCATAAAGCCTTTTACAAGGATTGATGCCGCCAGCAACACTACTGATGTCGCCAGTGACATCAATCAGGCCGCCAGCGGTATCACTGTGCACGGGCAGAACCTGCTTTCTCCCTAAATCGCACCCTTCGCGCCAAAAATCACAAAAATCACAATCAATCGAACAAAGTCCAAAAAGGCAAAAGTCGATCCTAAAGCATGCAATATGACTGATATATTCCACACTTTAAACCTCTATCATGGCATGTTTTCAAATCTAAAATCACATCGAATACGAAAAGAAGCAATTCGGGTTTTTGTGGAATTACCTGGATGTAACAGAGGTGTTTCTCCTTCTCCGGAGTCAGATTGGTGATAGGAGAGTTAATGCCATAGCCATACATTTTGGCCGTCTCCTTCAGGCCGTATGCAGCAGGAACAGAAAGGATTTTCAACCCCTCGACGGAAGAATCGGGCAGGCCCTCCCTAGCCTTGGATTTGCCCCTGAAAGCCTGGCTAATCCTCTTCATAATTTGAGAAAACAAAGTTAGAAATCAAAGAGCTTTGGGAGAGAGAAGAGGGGGATGCGGTTTGTGAATAGTGAGAAAGAAGGATCCATTCCTTTTTATAAACTGCCGCGCGGAATTCGAGGAGCTTTAATTTATCTGAAACTGATGGTCCATGTCGCCCGCGACATAGATTCATGACGCCGGCGATATCACTCATGCCGCCGGTGATATCACTCATGCCGCCGGCGATATCGCCTCATTTTAGTTCAAATTTTGAAATTATCTGACCAGTCAAAGCTGCCACGTGGCATCCATACCGCCGGCAAGATCAATCCATGCCGCCGGCGATATCAGTGATGTCGCCGACGATATCGCCTCATTTTAGTTCAAATTTTGAAATTATCTGACCAGTCAAAGCTGCCACGTGGCACCCATACCGCCGGCAAGATCAGACAATGCCGCCGGCGATATCATTCATGTCGCCGGCGATGTTACCCCTCCGAACCAGATTTTCAAAACAAGCCCAACCGAAGGGCGATCTTTTCAAAACAAACCCAACCGAAGGGCGATCTTTTCAAAACAAGCCCAACCGAAGGGCAATCTCTTCAAAACGAGCCCAACAGAAGGGCAATCTCTTCAAAACGAGCCCAACCGAAGGGCAATCTCTTCAAAGTAAAAGTCCAACCAATGGACGATCAATATACCAAACACAAGCCCAACCGAAGGGCGACCTCTTCAGAACAAGCCCAACAGAAGGGCAATCTCTTCAAAATGAAAGACCAACCGAAGGGCAATCCCTTCAGAATGAAAGCCCAACCGAAGGGCAATCACTTCAAGACGAAAGCCCACCGAAGGGCAATCTCTTCAACAATCTCTTCAGAATGAAAGCCCAACCGAAGGGCAATCACTTCAAGACGAAAGCCCACCGAAGGGCAATCTCTTCAACAATCTCTTCAGAATGAAAGCCCAACCGAAGGGCAATCACTTCAAGACGAAAGCCCATCGAAGGGCAATCTCTTTAAAACGAAAGCCCAACAGAAGGGCAATCTCTTCAAAACGAAAGCCCAACAGAAGGGCAATCTCTTCAAAATGAAAGCCCAATAGAAGGGCAATCTCTTCAGAACGAAAGCCCAACCAAAGGGCGATCTCTTTAAAGTGAAAAAAGTCCGACCAAAGGACAATCACTATATGAAGTGACAAGCTCGACCAAAGGGCAAACCTCTCTATTCAAAGCCGAAGCCCGACCAAGGGGCAAACCTCTCTATTCAAAGCCGAAGCCCGACCAAGGGGCAAACCTCTCGATTCAAAGCGAAAGCCCGACCAAGGGGCAAACCTCTCGATTCAAAGCGAAAGCCCAACCAAGGGGCAAACCTCCCTATTCAAAGCAAAAGCCCAATCAAAGGACAATCGCTGTACCAAAAATGAGCCCAACTGAAGGGCGATCTCGTCGAAGTGAAAGTCCGACCAAAGGACAATCGCTATACCAAACATAAGCCCGACCAAAGGCGAATTCTCCACATAGCACAGGCCCGACCAAAGGCGAATTCTCCACATAGCACAAGCCCGACCAAAGGCGAATTCCCCACAAAGCACGAGCCCGACTAAAGGCGAATTCCCTACAAAGCACGAGCCCGACTAAAGGCGAATTCTCCACAAAGCACAGGCCCGACCAAAGGCGAATTCTCCACATAGCACAGGCCCGACCAAAGGCGAATTCTCCACATAGCACAGGCCCGACCAAAGGCGAATTCTCCACATAGCACAGGCCCGACCAAAGGCGAATTCTCCACATAGCATAAGCCCGACCAAAGGCGAATTCTCCACAAGAGCATAAGCCCGACCAAAGGTGAATTCTCCACAAGAGCGCGAGCCCGACCAAGGGGCAACCTGCAAAGCGCGAGTCCGACCAAGGGACAAATAATCGACACAGCGTGAGTCCGACCAAGGGACGAACAGTCGATAAAGCGTGAGTCCGACCAAGGGACGAACAGTCGACAAAGTGTGAGTCCGACCAAGGGACGAAAGATCGACAAAGTGTGAGTCCGACTAAGGGACGAACAGTCGATAATGCATAAGTCCGACCAAGGGACAAACGATCGACAAAGCATAAGTCCGACCAAGGGACAAACGATCGACAAAGCGTAAGTCCGACCAAGGGCCAAACGATCGATAAAGTGTAAGTCCGACCAACAGACAAACGATCGACAAAGCGTAAGTCCGACCAAGGGACGAATAATTGACAAAGCGTAAGTCCGACCAAGGGACGAACAATTGACAAAGCGTAAGTCCGACCAAGGGACGAACAATCGACAAAGTGTAAGTCCGACCAAGGGACGAACAGTCGACAAAGCATAAGTCCGACCAAGGGACAAACGATCGACAAAGCGTAAGTCCGACCAAGGGCCAAACGATCGACAAAGCGTAAGTCCGACCAAGGGCCAAACGATCGACAAAGCGTAAGTCCGACCAAGGGACAAACGATCGACAAAGCGTAAGTCCGACCAAGGGCCAAACGATCGACAAAGCGTAAGTCCGACCAAGGGACAAACGATCGACAAAGCGTAAGTCCGATCAAGGGACAAACAATCGACAAAGCGTAAGTCCGACCAAGGGACAAACAATCGACAAAGCGTAAGTCCGATCAAGGGACAAACAATCGACAAAGCGTAAGTCCGACCAAGGGACGAACAGTCGATAAAGCGTAAGTCCGACCAAGGGACGAACAGTCGATAAAGCATAAGTCCGACCAAGGGACAAACGATTGACAAAGCATAAGTCCGACCAAGGGACAAGCGATCGACAAAGCATAAGTCCAACCAAGGGACGAACGATCGACAAAGCGTAAGTCCGACCAAGGGACAAATGACCAACAAAGCGTAAGTCGGACCAAGGGACGAATAATCAACAAAGCGTGAGTCCGACCAAGGGACAAACCGGTCATCCCTCAGGTATCATTCCTATCCCTTGCTCTTTCGTGTGATCATACTGACCTGTGGCAGCAGTGATCCCCCGAGGGGCAGCCTGTGAGCACGGGATTTTGCAGTCCCTCTCACGAGACGATGATGACGTGTACCCGATTTTAATACCTCAAAATAAAAGTTCTCTTTAGAATTTTTTATTACCAAAATAATATTCCTTGTGAATTTTATAATTAGTAGAATCCAGTTCGGCGTGGCCGATAGCGCGTCCGGTAGGAGCTTGAACCGATGATTTACACCCAAATAATAAATACCCTTTAAAATATTGTTAAAAGTCATAAAGATGCCTTTTTTCCACTATTAAGCCACTTTTTCCGACTTTTTGGCTTTTATTGACCCACTAACTGAAGGCATGCTGAAGGCTGATGCCGCCAATAGCATCACCCATGTCGCCGGCGATATCACCATACCGCCGGCGACATCGATCATAAGAACTAGAAAAGGCAGGAAAAAGGATTCTAATCCATTTTTCCCGATTTTTCTTCTTCGAACTCTCTGATTGTGAGCTTAAATCAGTGGGTCTTTGGGTTAAATCAACTGGATAGAATTTAGGGACCTAAAACCTTTAATTAACAATCAAATTATCGTTACAAGCTCCCCGGAGGCGTTATTGTTCAGTTCACGAAGAGTTGGATTCACTACCCCGAGGTGAAAATCCTGAGTCTCATAGCTCTTTGGCATTGTTATTTTTGTTTTGCACTAATTTTTGTTGATTTGTGTTCATTTTTGAGTTTTCGGTCACTTTGACTGCTAACCGCTGCTGTAGCAAGAAATTGGAGTCGCCGGAGACATGTGATGTTCCTGGCTGTATCACCCATGTCACGAGAGGCATCGTTGGTACCGCCGTTATCATCACATTCCCCGGAGACCTCGCTTTCTCGCAGAACCCTTTCTTTACGGTACTCAGAAAGCCCTGTGCCCATCTGCATGCTGATGTCGCCCGTGACACAATCGTTGTCGCCGGCGGCATCATCCATGCCGCCAGCGACATCAACTATGTCGTCGGCGGCATCAGATGCCATCGGAGGCTTGGCTTTCTGGACAGCAGTATTGTTTTCGTTTATTTCCAAACTAATTTGTTTTCTAAAGCTAGGACCTACAGTGCAACGATGGAGGTTCAAAACCTCCTGAAAATAGACCCGCCCCACAACAAGTGGTATATTCATTTGTAATCTGATTAAAGCAACAATCGAATCTGAAATTTGGACAAAAATGGAATTTCCCCTCAAATGCCATTCGAACCTCATTTTAGCCATTCAATCGGACTTTATGATATTATAAATAAGATATGCCATATTCGTGTCAACTATCATCTGCAGGTGGGTATATATCGGACATTCGGGTATTTTATTTGTTATGTAGAAAAAAAGTACAGGACTTGAAAACCTTGTAATAATTCTACTTTCCGCACTTACGTTTCTTTTACGATTGTAAATATTTTATTTACGCTTCAATTGCTTGATAAATGCGAAAACCACAAAATAACTGAAAATACAAATAAATAGGGTGGATTAAACCGATTAAGAAAGAATGAAGTATCCTAATTTGGCCTAATGAAAAGTAGATAACATCATCCGAACTCGGAATCTCTACTTAAGGTATGGTCCAACCACCTGGTGGGAAAATTGTACCGAAAATTTCCCGGTTGAGCTGAACCGGGTGGCGACTCTATTCTAAGTACGGGATTTCGATCTCGTATCTTTTAAGCATTACAATATGCAAAATCATTTTCTTTTCAACCGCATCACACTCGTCTCCCCGACACACCAAAAATGGGTCGGCCCGACCGGGTCCGGCCCCCGCGCACGCAGCCGCGCGGGTCGTCGTCCGCTCACAGCACTCCATGCAACCTGACTACCTCCTAGAAGAACAACTTAGCAATGGCCTAGGAGTCATTCATCTTCCTACATACAATAAAATGAGCCATCTTAGAGAACCGGTCAACCACCATAAAGATTGAATCCAACCCTCTTTGTGTCCCTGGTAACCCCAACACAAAATTCGTAGACAAATCTTCCCATATGGTACTTAGGACAGGTCATGGCATTTGTAAGCCGGTGTTGTGTGAACCACTCTTGGTTGTCTGACAAACAAAGCATCTCTCAACAATAGTCGAGACATCCTTCCTCATCTTAGGCCAGTAGTATTGGCTGCTAACCGCCGTAAATGTTTTGTTCCGTCCAAAATGACCAGCCAAACTTCCTCCATGCATGTCTCGAATAACCGTCTCCCTGATGGATGTGGCGGGAAGGCACAATTGGTCGCCTTTCAAAAGATATCCATCAAAGAGGTGGTAATCTCCACTGTTTGAGCTATCCTGACAAGCATTCCAAACTTCCCCAAAATCTTTATCTCCTTCATAATCATCCTTCACATGCTTAAAAGTCTCAACCTCAAGAGTGACATTCTTGAGAAGGTTGATCTACCGGCTCAAAGTATTAGCCATCCAGTTTTGCATTCCAAACTTGTGGACAAGCTTGTAAGGAAACTTGTCAATGAACGCTAACCACCTAGCATGCATAGCACTCCTCAACTACTTTTGACTACTCAAGTACTTGAGTGCCTGGCGATCAGTATACAACACAACCTCTTGGCCAATCAAGTAATGCTCCCAAGTCTTGAGATCTCTCACCACCGCATAGAACTCCTTGTCATAAGTTGACCATTTTAGTCGAGGTTCACTCAACTTCTCAATGAAGTAGGCAACTTGCCTCTTTTCTTGCATCAACACGGCAATCCACTAGCATCACACTCAACCTCAAATAACTTCTCAAAATTAGGATAAGCCAACACAGGTGCAGTGCTTAGCTTCTCCTTGATCAAAGCAAAACTTGCCTCTTGCTCAGGTCCCCATTTGAAACTCCCCCCCCCCCTTCTTTAAAAACTCAATTAGCAGGGCCATAACTGTACTAAAGTTGCGAATGAACCTCCTTTAGAAGGTTGCTAGCCCATGAAAACTCATGACCTCACCGACATTACAAGGAGCCAGCCACTCCCTGATGGCCTTAACTTTCGAGCCGTCCACCAAGATCCCATCACTGCTGACTATATAGCTAAGGAAGACTACATTGCTTAACATAAATTCACACTTCTTCGGATGGGTATACAATTGATACCTCCTCAAAAGCTCAAACACCTCCTTGAGATCCTCCTAATATTCCTCCTGGGACTTGCTGTGGATGAGAATGTCATCAAAGTAGACAATAACAAATTTCCCAATGACTGGCTTACACACTTGGTTCATCAACCGCATGAAAGTACTGGGTGTATTGGTGAGATCGAATGGCATAACAAGCCACTCATACAACCTATCCCTTATCTTAAAAGCAGTCTTTCACTCATCATCTGCTCGAATTCTAATCTGATGACAACCACTCCTCAAATCAAGCTTTGAAAACACCTTAGAGCCGGTTAATTAGTCCAGCATATCATCGAGCTGTGGTATGAGAAAGTTGTACCAGATGGTGATCTTGTTGATGGCTCTACTGCCCATACACATCCTCCAAGATCTATCCTTCTGTTAGTAGTGCCGAGATGGCACACGGGCTCAAAATCTCCTTGATGTGACCCTTCTTCAGCAACTCCTCAACTTGCTCCTTCAAGATCTCATTCTCCTTAGGACTCATTCTATAGTGTGGTAAGTTGGGTAGGCTGGCGCTTGGAACCAAATCAATGTGATGTTGTATATCACTCAAAGGTGGTAATCATGTTCTATATCCCTCAAAGGTGGTAATTTAGCTGGTAGTTCCTCAGGAAAGACATCTCCATACTCAGCAATCAACTCTTTCAGCTCAATCAGGACATCACTAATTTCTTCAGCCGGCATCTGCTTTGAGGCAGTTGCAACAACCAGAAAGATTTGCTGACTTTCCTCACATTCCTTTAGGAAAGCACTCTTAGTGCTGCAAATGGCAATGGTACTTTTCGAGCCGCCCAGGCGGTCAGCTGGTAGCAGTATCAGCATATACTTTACCTTATCCTTAGTGAAAGAATAAGTATTCTTCTTCCCAGAATGTACCGCATCATTATCAAATTGCCATGGCCTTCCTAATAGAATATGACATGGTTTCATCTCAACAACATCATAATAAATCTCATCAACATACCTCCCAATTGTGATTGGCATGCGGCACCTTTGAGTCACCCTGAGCTCTTCCACATTCTTGATCCAGCCAATACCATACGGTTCCAGATGAGCTTCAAGAATCAAGCCAAACCTCTCCAATCCTTGCGGACTAATTATATTCTCTTAGCTACACTTCTCTCCTTGCACAAGATAGATAGTCCTAAACAATTGGTTGCATTATCCCTAATCAGAACGATTGGACATCAATAACCGCCTGATGATATAGACATTATGCTCATCAACCACACCTCCTCCTTCAAGTGGCTTACAGTACACCTCCTCAACATCTTCCTCAAACCCTTCCTCCTCGCCATCATACCTTTCCTCCATGTTAACTGATTTCCTTTTAGGACACTCATTAGAATGATTGCCAGGCTCATTACATCGAAAGTATCTGAATAGATCTGATTTAGCATAAGGATTTCTATGTTTAGGCGGATTGGAGCTCGAGGCGGCATTCCTCCTAGACTCCGCAGCTGGTGCCTTTCCCCAAGCTTACTTACTTCCACTTCCACTTCCACCTCCAACATTATCAACTCGTTCAGGCGGCCTTTGAGAACCCCAGAAGGAACTAGGGTCCATTCCAGCCATCCGTCGGTAAGGATGGCTCAAATCCATCTCCACCTTGAGTGCCAAATTCTAGGCATCTTGAACACTCAATATCATCCGCACACCAATCTTCTCCCTTATGTTTGGTCGCAACCCATCAATGTAATGGATCTTCGCACCTCCGTCTTAGATAAACTGGCTAGAGCTGAGAGCCTCAAAAACTCAGCTGTAGACTCATGCACACTCCTCCCTCCTTGACAATATTGATTGTAAGCCTGATAAATGTATTACTCATAATCAAGCTGTAGAAATGTTCCTCTCAACATCGACTTCATCCTTTGCCAGGATCTTATAGGTTCCCTTCCACTCCTCCTCCTCTGCTCATTAAACTGCTCCCACCACATGGATGCTCCTCCTTTTAGCCAGTAGGCTACCAACTTCACTTTTCTATGATCCGAAACACCAGCATAGTCAAAAAATGGCTCCACCTCCATGAGCTAGTCTAAGACACCCTCAATATCAAGGTCCCCACTATATGAGGCCAAGTCAACCTTGATTTTGAAAGCATAATCCTCTCCAAAACTTCTTCCACGCAGCTCCTCCTCAAATCTAAATCCTCGAGGCCTCCGTCTCTCACTATCCCTATAGTCATCCCTGTCATATATTAGGGCATCCATCTCCCTTCTCAAATGCTCAGGAGGGTTCCTCCTTGCATAGTCAACATATTCCTCCTCGCTACTCTCACCATCATAAACCCATAGGTCACATTCATGCCTCACCTGGAAAACTGGTTTTTTTTTATGAACGTTGGATGGAACAACTTCATCTTCAACCCCTCAAACAAGATTGTTCTCAGGTGGTGGTACTTCATTTTGGGCATTCCCTCCACCTTGAGGATTCATTTGATTAGGACGAATAATCATAAAGAACTCTCGCCAAAAGTTAGCAAAACCGTCGGTAATAGTGTTCTTTAGATTCTGAGTTTCAGTTCACCGGAATTCATCCATCTGCGTCTCAATCGCCTCTACTCATTCTTGGATGGCTTTTTGTTGAACCATGGTTTCAAGAGGATTTCTAAAGGAAAACTTTGGGCATTGATACCAACTGATAAGGATTAAGAAGGCTGGGTGAAGGTTTTAACCACAAAAACAACAAAGAAGATAGGTTTGCAAGCTAAACTCGCCGGAAACTAGGTTTCCTAAGAACTTCTCGAGCTGAAACTTGAAGGTTTGACAACCCAAAAGAGAGAAACAATCTTAGACTTGTATTGATAATTTGCAATGAGTAATCTAGTACAAAAGGTGGGCTTTTATAGACAAATACAAAGGAATCTTGTAGAATAAAATAATACAAGTGGACCAAGTGGACCAATTAAATATTACAAGATAAAAGTTATTGGACTTCTGACAAAAGATAAATTATAGAAGCTTCTCCACTTGGATTAGCCAATCACGTCACCCACTTATTATCTTATCTCTAATGTGATCAGAGATCCAAAATGAGAAGACTGGCGTCAATTGAGCCGTCCATATTGCTTGGGGTTGCCTTGAGTCAGCATGTCTGCAGACTCGGCACTTAAGGTGTTCATTTGTTCATTTAGGCTGGCATTTGATGCTCCAGCAGTCCTCCCATCCAGGCGGCCTCGTGATGCCTCACAATCTAAGCTGGATGCTTGTGCTGAGATTTGTTCCCCAGCAATCCTCAGCCCTCCAGCCGGATTGGTGATTCCAACCGTCCTCAGTGTTTCAGGCGGATTGGTGCTTCCAGCCGTCCTCATTGTTTCAGGCGGCTTCATTCCAAGAGGGCTCAAGATGTCCTCATCAAAAAGTAAACATACTTGTGTTGAATTACGTAAAATATTAGGACATTATGAAATTTATTAAATAGACTTATTTTACATGTAAGACTAGTAAATTTTCGTAAGATTAACACTTCAAAAAAAATTCTTCAACTTTGCAAAAGAAATAAAATTGATGATTGCAAAAAAAAATTCATATTCAAATAAACAATAAACTAAGTTTCAGATAAAATAATTAAATTTCATGAAAACTAATTGAAGTTAGTTATATGTTATGAAAAAAGAATATTTAATTTTTGCAAAGTTAAAACTTTACCAAAAAAATCTTCAACTATGCTAAAAAAGAACGACAACTGCGAAAATATATTATCTTAATTATAAACTAATGAGGTTGAAGTAAATGTTAGAACTTTTATATCCCGTAACGATTTCGATGATGAAATCTGAACCAACTGTAAGTCACAAACTTTAATCAGGATAAAACCTGAAGATCATCTAGTCTAGAATTGAATGATAAAGAATAGACGGAAGCGTACCTTAATACTTGAGAATCGATACAAATAGAAATAGTATTCTTAATCCATGATGAAGAGAACGAACCGTTCTTTCTCCTCAACTTTTCTTGATAGGCCTCTTGATGATTAGAGAAATAAAGGATTCAATATTGGGACCTTTTTTTTTCAAAGTGTTCCGTTCAAGATCGATCTTTTCTCTTCTGTGATCGTGTCCTTTTATAAATCACTTACATGTCTCTTAGTTTGAGTCATCTCTTTTCATATTAAATGTACGTCTTCATATATATATATATATATATATATATATATATATATATATATATATATATATTAGTTAATTAACAAATAACTCTTTTTGTAAGTTAACCAATAGGAAACTGATACTTGTAATAAGCAGTTTTTAGAACAAATAAATATTCTATTAATGCTCATCCTTTTATGCATTATCCTTTAGTCTAATCTTTTCACTTTTATGTCAATTTATTCGTAGAGAGAAGGGAATTTAAATTCATACCGATTTAATATCCATAAGGCTTTGTGACCATCACACGAAGCCACATATAATTATCAAATCAGGATTTCATAATACACATGAGCCACAAAGATTAACTTAAAATATCTTACAATCTCCCACTTGGCCCATGTGGAAACATTTATATATATACGAGTTATTTCTAATTTGCAAACCTAGCACTTGTTTATGAACTTTACAAGAATCAAAACAATCGAGTCATGGCCGTTATAGGTCACTATTGTCGTCATGTTCCCTTCCACGTACCACAAATTATTTTAACTCTCAAATATACTATTATGCAATAAATTACATTATTGCTAAATTTAACATAACAATTATTTCATTGTTGCTAAATATGTAACCATAATGTTATCACACCTAGCTAAACTTTCATGCACGGCTATAATGTGGATAACAATTTAACATGCAAAAACAACTTTAATCGAATATTCCCAAAGTGTCATTATTGTCATAGAGCTAAAACTTTTATTGCACGTAAATACAAATAATATTGCTAACAATAACTTTTTCTATAATGCACATATTCTGTTTATGGCCAATAAACTTTTCAGGCAGTGACCTTATGTTAGCGTACCTTTACAGTCGATTCTATTTCAATACACTCAGTAGACACTTTGCATTTTCGCACCTCTTCTATTATGTCAAATACTTTTCGTTCATGTGCTTCGCACCCTTATAATACTTGTCATTCTTTCAAAAGAAGACCATTGTGAAACTATCATAATACAATCTCAACAATTTGCTATAATATAGACTAACACTTACTTGAGATAAAGTTCCACAACCACAATCCTTGAATCATGGCCTCAAAGCACGCCATAATTTCAACATCTATAGTCGAAGTAACAATCCAACTGGCTATCACTTTTCCATTATACTGCTCTTTTATTTATTGAAGAGTAAAGTCTTTCCATCACATAACATGCAAGAAGTATGTCGGTAAAATATAGGTCCAACTCCCACTGATCTTCACGTATGTATAAAATTGTACACGAAAATGAGCATCGATGTCTCGCCCTTACCCTCACCCTCTCCATCAACCCCGACGACCCTCAGTCGCCTCCTACCCTCCCTACCACCGCCAATCATCGGCGATCAACACCTATCAGAACCGACCATCCCTCAAGCAACCTTCCCATACCTTTTACCCTTTCCGCAATCCAAACCCTAACCCTAGCCACACCCCTCCTAACTCGAATTCAAACAAAATTTACTTGGAAAATTTTCCTAATGTGTACGATTCGGCTGCAATGAGAAGAGTGTTCCAGAAATATAGAGTTACAGGTTGGACGTACGTAGCTAAACGACGGAATGCTCGTAATTTGAATTTTAGATTCATGAACATCGATGGATAGATGCCTATGCAGGAAGCTTTGTATAGGTTAAATCTTGTTACAATAGAGATTGTTCGTTTACATGCATATAAGGCTACGTTTGCTAGGACATACCACGAGCCGATACAGAATAAGGTGAAAAACTTGCACCCAAATCAAAACCTACCTTTTGAGAGTTAACTAGGGATGACAGATCATATGTGAATGTAGTCACTAATATTCGTGATTCGAATGGGGGCTCGAATGGAGAATCAACTAAGAACAGGATGATGAATCAAGTAAGCCTCATAACTCTTAAAAATGATCTAAATCTACTATTGAATTGGCTCGTTGGAAAGAAAAATCTTGTCTAATGAATTTTATTAGTATTGGCAATATCAGAAATGCTTTTGATTTATTATATGAACGTGGTTTTGCGATCGATTTTGCTGCCCCAACTGGGGGAGATTGTGTCATAGTGGCGTTTAGGTTGGTGAATTCTTTGAATGACTTTGTAGGGGGAGATTGGAAAGTGATGAGCCACATTATATACGACGTGAAATATATGCCAAATATATTTAGCCCCTCAGAATGTCTTCTTTATCTCAATTTTATGGGTATCCCTCCAACCATAATTTACGAGGCCTTGATCAAGAACTTAGCATCAAGATTTGGTCGTTTAGTGGCATGTGATTGCAATTTTGAGAGACCAGATAGATTGGATATGGTATCTTGTTTAGTCTCAGTACCATTGGGAACAATTAGCAGATCCCTGATAGTTTCTATAGGGAGTACTGATGTGGTAAATCATACTAACCATAGGCAAGGTGTGGGTTGCCAGAATTATTAGGAATCAGAATTAGATATCTCAAGTGAAGCGAAAGAGGAGGATAGTATTTCTATGTCTTTGGGTTCTTCTAGAAGTTTGACAAGAATGAACTCCGGTAATAAGTCTGTTCATCCGGCTGATATACCTAGGGTTACAGAATCACATTCGGCTGAGGCTCTGAGTTTAGGGAAAGGACAGGAATTACAATGTGCCAATTCATTCTCATCAGGTCCAGATATTCATAATAGGAATAATATTCTCCTCATTACTTTGAATGGCGAAAGGAGTGAGAGCGAGGAGCTATTGACCTTTTGAGTTGGGGTGAAACTTGAGCTATTATGGGACACCAGCAGGAGACGGTTGTGGAGACTTTGAGGTCGTAGTGATGAGGTTCGTGGTATGATTTCTAGGGTTGAATAATTTTGTTATGTCGTTAAATTTTTTGAGTTGGAATTTCCTAGGTAGATTGAATAATGGTGCAAAACAACATTTAGTTAGGTCGTGCATTAGGAAGTGGAATTTATAGATTTTTGTGTTGATAGAAACCAAAGTAGGTGGAGTGTCGGATCTGGTTATTAGAAAGTTTTTGGGTCACAATGATTTTTCATCTCATTGCATTCCTACTCAAGGATTATCGGGGGGATTGGTGGTCTCATGGAACACGGGTCTTATTCAGGGACATATTGTTCACTCTTCTGATAGGTGGTGCTGCCTCCATGTTTCTGTAGGTCAGGTTAAGATGGTTTTGGTTTGTTTGTATGGGCCGGTTAATAGTGCTGAAAGATATCAATTATGGTTAGAATTGCAGCCTCATGTCCTTCATTACGAGAGAATTGTGGTGCATAGAGACTTCAATGAGATTCTTCATAGCTCAGAAAGATCAGGCAGTTCGGGGGTATTATCGACTTCTATGGTGCAATTTTGGGAATTTGTTAATGATTGCTCCTTATATGATATACCTTTACACAAGACGGACTACAGGGTCCAATAGTCAAACCTTTTCGAGGATAGATAGGGTCTTGGTTTCTTGTGACATTATTGATATGTGGCTAAGCCTAAATTTATCCACCGTTGACACTACACTTTCAGATCACTTTCCTATTATGTTTTCATCTTACAGACGAAGAAGGGGAGGGTGCTTTCTTTTTTGATCCCTGAATTATTGGTGGAACAACGTGGGTTTTTTGCCATTTTTGAAGGAGAAATGGGGGCTGATTTACGATGAAGGGGATGGTACTGACTTAGACTTTCAATTGAGGCATTTACGAAATTTCATCCAACCGTGGTACACTATGAACTTTGGAGGACTTAAGAGTAGAATTTCAGAGTTAGAAAAGAAAGTTTTAGAATTGTCTGCAGAAGATATCACGAGACCCATTAATATTATAGTTGGTTCTGAACTTCAAATAGAAAAAGTTCGACATCAGTAATCTAGAGTACAATGAACTATTTTAGGGGACAACACTACCGCTTAGTTTTACAGGATTGCTTTGGTTGGAGAAAGGGGTAATAAAATTAGCCACCTTGAGGTTGACGGAGTACTTACGAGTGATTCAGGCACGATATCCACGACGTTTCAAAACTTCTATGCAGATCTTTTCTCTAAGAAGCCTACGGTTTCCTTTTCATTGGAGGGGCTAGACTTTCGTCTGGTAGGGAATAAGTCTAATCAAAGGTTAATCGAGCCATTTAGGGAGGAGGAGATTTGGGCTGTAATGTGTTCCATTAACGAAGGGAAAGCTTCGGGACCTGATGGTTTTAACTTCTATTTTTATAAGAGGTTTTGGGAAGAGATGAAATCTGAAATTTTTGAATTGTTCCGTCAATTTCACAAATCGGCACACCTGCCATGTTCAATTGAAGCCTCATTTATAGTTTTGATTCCGAAGGTACCTAGATCATCATCTATGATCGATTTTAGACCAATAGCCCTTATTCACGGGCTATACAAAATTTTTTTGAAGGTTCTTGCAAATCGGCTTCAGCCTTTGCTTCCGAAGCTGATTTCAAACAACCAATTCGGTTTTGTGAGGGGGCGTAATATTCATGAGTTTTCTTTTATTACTTCGGAGGTTATACATACGTTGCACAGAGGCGGCCTTATCTGGCACTGAAGTTAGATTTCTATAAGGCTTACGATAGTGTCTCGTGGTCATACATTAATGCTGTATTTAGAAGGATAGGTTTTGATGAGCGATGGGTTAGATGGATGAAAGGCTGTAGGGATAATTCTGAAACATCGATTCTTATTAATGGAAGACTGAGTGAACCAATTCGGATTAGGAGGGGAGTCAAAAAAGGGGATCCTATTTTACCTTTTATCTTTGTTCTGGCAATTGAAGGATTGAAGCAGATGATTGATGCGAGTGTCTGGAAAGGCCTTCTTCCGGGGTTTCATTTGGACGGTTCTAATTTGGATATTTTGCTCCTTCAATTTACAGACGATACATTATGTTTTCTCCATGCAGATGAGTCTCTTTTACCTGTCTTTATTCTCATTTTACGCTGCTTTGAACTTATTTCTAGTTTGCGCATTAATTATCACAAGAGCTCTATTATAGGTATTCATGTGAGTGAGTCCTTTTTGCAATCTTGTGCTAAAATTTTAGGGTGTAAGATAGAAAACTTCTTGATAACGTATATGGGATCCCCTCTAAGCGTGAAAAAGGTTCCGGTGTCATATTGGAATGTGTTAATTGGTAATTTCCAAAATCAACTTGCAAGTTAGAAGGGTAACTGTCTTTCGTATAGTGGGCGAGTTATTCTTATTAAATCGATCTTATCCTCTCTTCCTGTTTATTTGCTTTCCCTGAATAAAATAAATGAGTCTGTTAATGATACCTAAAGTTCAGTTTTTTGGTTGGCTTCTGTTCCATGGTCGGCTACCTACGAAGCTATTTCTTTTACATCGCAGTTGTCAGGCTGTAACGGATGGGTTATGCCCCTTTTGCACGGAGGAGGAAACAGTTGATCATGCATTATTCCATTGCAAGGAGAGCTCTCGATTGTGGAAAGATATGTTTGGTCTCTTCGGCATCTCCTTAACAATGCCTAGGTTGGGCTATGATTTTATTCAGATGTGGCGCATTCATTTTACACCGGGGGTTCATAGAGATTTTGGTACATCCTTGTGGTTTCTCATCGCCTGGGCCTTATGGAAGCAGAGAAATAAATTTGTTTTTGAGGGAACGGTAGGCTCGGAGGACATCCTGGGATCAAGTATTTTTCTCTGTTGGTTTATTTTTAAATATTGGAGGCGCGATGTTAGCTTTGTTGCATCTAATGTATTTAATTTTTCTGGATTATTGCTCTCTTTGTAACTGAACTACTCATGTTCTCATCTTGAGAACTTGAGTCCAATTTATTAATAAAAGAGGGGTAGGTGTTTTGTAGGTAACCGAAAGTGCCAACCTAGTTGGGAGGTCCGCCCCGAAATTTTCACCTGCCCCAACCTTTTTCTCTCTGGAGGGACATATTGTTTCTCTAGGGGGTTTTCAAAAAAAAATAAAACTGTACACAATGATACAATTAAATTAGGTATCATTGTTGAGAAGTTCATTTCAATCCATATACCAACCTCCTTACTTTATATACTTAAATATTTTCTTTATGCTTCGATTTCATTTTATGCATTTAACATTACATTTGGGCATAAAATTAAATACATAACCTTAACTATTATTGATGCTATATCTTGATCAAATAATTGATTTTATTAATTTTGTGCATATTAACATAAATAACTCCTTTGGGCAGATATATATGTTAACCATTCACATAATAACCAAATTCTATAATATCATTAACCACAAACAATGATCTTTGAGTCATCTCCTAGCTTTGTGATTAATGATCTCAATTGTCTAGTGTAATTCTCTAATGTCATTAGCATCCCTCCCACTAAGACAATTGACTCTACATATTCAAAACATTTATTTATACCGAACAAAGCCACTTTGGTGACTAGGATGTTCATTATTCAATAAATGTTGAAATATACGGCCCTTATAAAATGTTTAATAAATTTAGCAAGGTCACTTTGGTGAATACCATGCCCTCCATATGTTAAACATTTAAAATTTAAAACTTTTATTGTCATATAACCTTATTTGAATCCTTTATATAAGACGATTGATATGCATAAATAAATATTTAAAAAAATTAAGCAATATCACTTTGGTGATCAAAATGCTTTCTATAAGATAAACATTGAATTTATCCAACCTAAACTTCTATGAGATAATCAAAATCTCAAAACCTATCATTTCCATGTAACTTTAATTGCCTTTTAACATGCATGATCGACGCTTAAAGATCATATGCATTTACTTTAGAACTAGGGCAAATTAACTATAATTTACAATTATTTCCCTGTTTGCGACTGCGACACCTAATCGCGATCGTGGAGGTTTTTCTTTCTAATTGCCGAGAACTCAACCAGTCAAGGCTACGAGCTCGACATCAAGTCACGATTGTACACGCTTAAGACAAAACAAACTTTTAAGTCTTTAATCTTTAAATTGCATCAAAGAAACAAAGCAGATGCAGACATTAGAATTGCGACCAAAATTTTGTTGACTTCTATATGTATTACTCTCTAACAAATCAGATTGCAATAATAACTTCATATACATACACACATTCAGTCACAATTAAAAGCCAATTCCTGTATAAACCTATAATCTTTATTTCTTTTTCTGGTAAAAATTGATAACCATAATAATAGGAAAACAGAAACGAAACAGTTTGATTCACAAAGGAAAGATCAACCCTTATAAAATTAATAGAATTGACACAAAACATATTCCTTAAACTCTTAATTAGACTTTCATGTTTTATGTTCTTTCATTCTATTTATTTTATATTTTACGCCTTCCTTTGTATTATACTTCAATTGAAAGAATAGGCGAATTGAATTCCTAATCTTAAGTAACCATTCTATTCCTTAGTTCATTTCTCTAATTCTTTTGAACCTTTTATATTCCTTCTATACTTTCTTCTTTTTCTTATACTCCGAGCCCTTAATTATTATTCTTTTATTTCATAAATAAAACTTAATTTAGAACAAAACAAATTGACACTGAAAAAGATAAAATTATTTTATTCAATTAAAGAAAGCATATCACAGTCTGTGTTCTTTTACTTTGTTCAATGTTCTAAAAGATGGCTTTACCTTTCTTCGGAAACCAAAACAAAAAGAAAATGTTACTGTATATACACAGTACAATTTCTTAATTTATTGGCAATAATAACTTCATATATTGTTAGAACTTCACAAAATTAATTGATATATGGACATATTTTACATGCACGACTAGTTATTTTTGATAAAGTTAACACACTTCACAAAAAAATCCTGAAATTTGCAAAAAAGATTGATAATTGCAAAAATATTTGTATTCAATGATAGATAAACTATGTTTTAAAAACAATAAATCGTTAACTTTACTAGAAAAGTGAATGAAAATGCAATTCAAATGGTAAATAAAGGGTTCATGTAAATTTTAGAATTTTACGAAATGAATTGGAATTCAGATATATTTTACATGAAAGACTACTTATATTTTCAGAGTTGTTATTCATTTTTTACAAAGTTGAAGATTTTCAGTAAAGTATTAACTTTACGAAAAATTAAGTTGTTGGTCCTTGTGCGTGTAGTTATAAGGTTAGAGGGGGTGAATGACCTTTTTTTGCGGAATTTACAGACTTTAAAAGTCTTGTGTAGCATGTTTGATATGTTCCGGATTAATTGCATCCGGATGATGCAAATATATAAAAATTATGCAATCAAGTAAAGGGTTAAAGAAAATCAAACAGAATGATTTATCCTGATTCGGCCACGCCTACTCCAGTCCCTAGAGTTTCCTTCCTCTGAGCTTTTCCGCTAGTGTGATTTCTTTTCAACTGGCAAAAATCAAGCCATACAATTTGTCTCCGGATAGACTCCTTCTTCCAGATGTAGGATATACCACTAGAAGCACCAACTCCTAGCTGAGTCCTTTCTCTTTAGTAGGATATACCACTTAGAATCTACCCAATCCTAAACTGAGTCCTACAGGGATATACCACTTAAAGCACCAACTCTAAGCTGAGTCCCAATCTCAATACTCACCCAAGTATGAGATTTTTACACTTTGATTTTATCAAAGGTTTTGGTTTTGAACACTTCAAGTATATAATTTTACTTTGAAGGTTCTTGCAAATAGATTGGAATTGTTTGGTTCTTGGAGGGATCTGATTACTGATTGAATAGCTAATTTCTTTGTTTCTTGCTTTCTTAAATGAACCAACACCTTCTCAATGTGTGAAACTTCCCTTTTATAGGCTTTGTCTCATAAATGCAGCCGTTGAATACCGTTGGCATAATCTTGAATCTTCACCGTTGATAAGGTAATATGTGGCGCATCCGGAGCCGTTGATCAGTCCGTTAGACTGAATAAATGACCCTTTTGAATCCTTTAGATTGAGGCTGAAAAGTTGTCAGCAATCATTTTATTTGGATTTTAGCAATTTACCAACTTTTATGCCAGTGACTTGCCTATTTGTCTAGGTTGAAAAGGTTGTTACCTTTTCTCTTTCCTATGTCAGTCCTTTAGTCCTTTTTTGAAAAGCGTGCTAGCTGTTATTTTGTCTTTCTAAAAGGGAAAGGATCTTTGACTTTTATACCAAAAAGGTGGAGGGAAATGTAACTTTCAAAACATTCCATTTGTCTTGGATTATTGAATCTTCTAGATGTCTTCAGATTCAATATATCCAAATGCTCTTTAATCAATCTTCTTCTGAATGCTTCTCTTGAGGTTAAAAGTTTGTTTCCTTTCCAAACTTTAACCAAATGCTTTCCTCATATGCTTAGGTGTTTGAAGTCTTCTTTTGAATACTTGTTTTCTTTAGACTTAACTTCTTGTTTTTGTTTTTCTTCAAACTTAATGTTTTTATTTTCTTCAAACCTGATCCGGATTGGTCTCGAATTGGTTCTTCCGGATCATTGTTTTCCAACAACCTCCCCCATTTGATGGAAGCAAAAACCTAAGAAATTTAAGAATAAGGAACGGGGTTTTATGAGCTAAAACCTAAGAAATTTAAGAATAAGGAAAGGGGTTTTATGAGCTAAGTATGATTTTTGATACTTAGTCATTTACCGTTAACTCCCCCATAATCTAAACATCCTAACTCCCCCATAGTTTTGGAATTCTAGCTTCTAAGTTTTTAAAGTACAATTGATAGTTGTACTTAGAAGCAATCTTTTGTAAATATTTTTCACTATATATACTTCTGTTGTTAATAATGGTTAACATCATTGAAGTTCCGGATTACAAGTACAAAAATATATATATATATATGTGTGTGAAAATACCATAGAACTATCTATTACAAATTTTTACATTGAAACAATAGCTATTCTATACAAAAATTATCTACTCTTCAGTCTCCCCTTTCTTGGATGCTTCTCTTTCCTTAGACTTGCCTTTTTTCCTCTTTTGGTTTTCATCAACCTAGAGGTCAATAACCATGTAGGTTCTGGCATCCCAGTTTTTCTGCCAAGCTCCGGAGTAGATAGAGTATTCTATATTGCCTTGCACCCTCTTTTCAACTACTGTATCCACTGTGGCCGGAGTAAGATGACGTGGTCTGACAGTGGCAGAGCCAGAAAATTGAAAGATGGTGGGCAAGCTTTTATTGAAAACGAAGTCCGGATATGTTGCAATTTCGCCATTTTAATTTTGCATTTATAAGATATTATAATGTCTACCTTAATATACATTAGACTACTCTTTTAGATCTTATTTAGATTCTATATAATGAAAAGAAAATAGGCCTAATCACCTTTTTGGATCATGTGCTTAGCTAGTTTATCCTTCTGATCCCTCTGCTATACATGTTATCCTTTTGGTCCATGTGGTATTAATTCTGTTACTCAATTAATCCTTTTTTTAACGGACTTATAACTCCCAATCCACATGACAAAAAATTAATTAAGTGAACATGTGAGTTTTAAAATGAAAAAATAAATTCTCTAAATGGGCATTTTCATGTAATTAATATAAAAAAGAACTTTTAAGTTTTACCCTTTTCTTCCTTACTCCAAACCCTAAAAACCTCAATTACAAAATAATAAATGCATCTTCTTGTAATACTAAAGGTGATGATGGGTTGGGAAGTTTAATTGAAAGAACTAAGCATGACGTGGGCAGCCAAATTGTTTTTTACAACGAAGAAAAAAACTTCGGATATAAATGATAGTTGTGCGGTGTTTCTGGTAAGGCCATTGTTGGTATTGAAGGGAGAAAGAAGTCATAAAGCCTAAGAAGCAAAGCAATCAGCTTAGCTGAATTGACAATTTGCAATTGAATTTCACTTGGAGGTGGTACTGGATTTAATTGAGTTGTTGGAGAGCTGATATTTATTTTGACACAGGTCCCGTAGACTAGGTTATAGGATTTTCTAATTTTATATAGCAATACATATATTCAATTCAACACCTTAAATAAAATTCTTTTTTCATTTTAAAACTTCCATGTCCATCTAATTAATTTTTTTGTCACGTGGATTTTATGTGGCTTGAAAGTTATAAGTCCGTTAAAAAAGGACTAATTAGGTAACGTAATTAATTCCACGGAGATTAAAAGAGTAACGTATATAGCAGAGAGACCAAAAGAATAAACTAGTTATAGCACATGTCCTAAAAAGGTGGTTAGGTCAAAAAAAATACTCCAAATTACAATAAAAATAAATTTATTGGTTAGGTGTAAAAAATAATATTCCATATAAAAATACACAGTATAATGCTAATTAAGATAAAATAAAATTATTGTCAAAATATTGTAATAACAAAATAAATATAATCCTAAATCAACGTGAAATAATAACAAAAATAATAATATTCTTCTTCTATCTTTATATAATAATGAAATGCTAATTACATTGTTCATCTTTTTTTACTTTTAATTGAGCCAAAACAAACGGCCATTGAAAAGATCTCTTCATTCTTTCCTTCTCGTTAGCTTCCACCCTCTCTACCTCTGCAATTTTTTTGTCTTCTTCGCCTCCACAATTACATAGGAGATTTAAAAGCTCAGAATATTGGGAGGCTATTTTACTCAATTACTACAACTAGGTGCGATAGATCCATGGGGTAAAAGCAATTTCCCGGGAGCCAGGGGAGGCGGCAGCCAACCTCCGCTACCCCCTGGCTCCGCCACTATGGTTTGAAAAACTTTTGTAGCTACTTGTAGGATTTTATCATATCTGGAGTCATTGTTAGAACATGCTCTCTGTCTTTTTCATCAAAGGAGGGAAACAAGGCCTTGAGGAGAGTGATATTGCTCTTGTATCCGAAGAATCATGTGTCCCCAACGTATTGTACCAGTTCTTTTAGAATTGGGAGGAGAAGGCTTTCTAGAATTGCATGTCCGGATGTGGAAGGAGCATAGATGGATAATTGAGACATGCCGGATTTGAGTTGTTCTACTTCTTGGACTATGTCCGTTCGGCAATTTTGGATGGTTGTATTGAGATCTCGCATTTTCTTATTGAAATTTTCCTCCCATTCCTTTATTATTTTCTCAGTTCCTCCAAGTTAGGACTGGAAGTCTTCACTTGTTTCATCCATATGTTTGGCCAAAAGCTTTGGCACTGCTTCATCTAGAAAATTGCAGAGCATCTCCTAGGCTGCTTGATGTTCTTCATTCAATTGTGTCAAATCGGATGAGATGTCCTTGGTGGATTCATTGATGGTTTGGGGGATTAATTTTTTCAAGCTTTCAAACCCTTAATCAATATATTCTTTCAATTATGCCTTCAACTCAGTGGATGAGGAGGTAATCTGGCCCAGAATGATAGCACAATTATTGTTTGATCCAGTTGCTGCTTGAGTGGCTATTTTGTTTGCTGATGTGATTTCAGGAGTGATATTGGACAAAGAGGTTTCTGCAACTTAAGTAGCGATTGGAAAAAGTTCCACTGACTTTTTTATGCTCTTCACAGTCATTTTGATTTCTCCCAAATCTGCCTTAAGCTCCGGATCCTCTGATTTCTCCTTGATGAGTTTTTCAACTAAGGATAGTGTAGCACATACTTCCTGGAGTGTTCAGGTGATATTGTCCTCCCTGTGCCCCTCAACAGTAGCTTCTTCTATCAATTTGAGGGCAATTCTCAACTTCTCAGCTCTGTTTGGCTTCGGATTGATGGTCTTCTGTTTTAACAACCCATCTAAAGATGATGTTTCCTCTGAGCTAGAGCTACTTTCGGAATAAGATCCGCAAGTTTCTTCTCTTTCTCCTCATCTTTTTATTCATCGTATTCTTTCGGCTCTTCTTTCTTTTCTTCCAATCGGTCCCCTGGAATGGCCTCGTCCTTTGAGTCCACTTTAGAAGTGTGCTCTGGAACCCAGACCGATTCCCTTCTCTAGAGCTTGTTGCTCAGAGATAGGCTCATCTACCTTAGATGCAATTTTAGTATTTGCATCCAAGTTGCCTTGTTTTCAACTCCTAACTCAACAATAGCAACATCAACATTAATATCACCAAAGATAAGATCAGGAATTACCTTAGTGGTTGGCTCTTGATGTGCTACTTGTTCCCCTATTGAATCTAGTTTCCTAACTTCCGGGAGAATGGAAATATCCTCATTCTTCCCTACTAGTGCCTTTTTAGGACTTATAGTTATAATCTCCCCAGGAGTGTTGGAAATGTCCTCAACACTCTCTTCAATTGCCTTTTCAGGACTTTTAACTTAAATCACTTCAGCATTGGTAATCAATAGATTTTCAGGAATAGGTTCTGAGCTGGCCTTGAACAAAGTCAGTTCTGCTTCAGTGTATTGGCTTTCTCTAAGTAGCTCCAAGGTTTTGGGGGAAATGACTATGGGTGAAGTGGGAACTACGACTATAGCTCCAGAAGAGCCTCCAGCTGGATCCTTCCTTGGTAAGCTGATTATCCTTGAGATTATCATGAACATCTTCCATCATTTCCTTAAACTGTGGATCCTCCGAAACGATGGCTTCAGTAGCACCCGGCACATTCTTCCCCTTTGATTTTTTGGCTAAAGCCAATTCTTCTTTTGTAGGGAGTTTTGGAGCTTGCTCTTTGATAACTATCCCAGAAACTTGTTTTTATTCCCTTTGTTTAGCTTTTTGTGCTTTCAGAGCTTCATCAAAAGTTATCCCCTTCCGGATCAAATGTCTTCTTTTTCGTTCAGGAGCTTCATTTCTAGTTTCTTCACTATCTGATGCATTATTAGCCAATATTTCTTCCAAGGTATTATTAATTCCCTGTTCCCTTTTAGATCTTAGAGTAGCAGTATCAACTGCTATGGTTTCAGGTACTTCCAAATCCTTAGTACTGACTCCCTTTGGTTTCTTGGCTACAGCTTTAATAAGCCTCCATATCTTTGGCTTCTCCGGAGTTACCTTTATCAGTTGATTGAGAGTCAGGGCATCCTCATTTACTTCTTCTTCCACTAAGGCAAGATCCAGTTTTTTTGGGCTCTGGATCTGGTTTTTCTTGCTCTCTTAGTTACTGGAGCTTCTACTGCATGTCTAGCCTTCCGGGCTCTACTCTTCTCCCGCTTCTCTCTTTTGTGTCTTAGAGCTTTTTCCTCATCCCATGTTTCTCCATAAGACAGATTCTTGAAATTTTTCTCTAAGATCGCTTTCCCATCCACTGATTGTTGGAAAACAATGATCCGGATAAAAATCTAGAAACAAATTCGGATCAAGTTTGAAAGAAACAAAAATAATGTATGTAATTCTCCCAAATCCAAATGGAAATATCCGATTAAAGATCAAGACATAAGTCATCCATTGAACAAATTAAATAAACTAAGCACTAAGGGAAATCATCCGGACATAGTTTGGAAAGGAAACAAGCTTCTAGTCCTCAAGACCAGCAACCGGAAGAACTAATTGAAGCCATCTCCGGACGATAGATCCGGAGCATATTGGTCTAAAAGACATCCGGAAGACCTATAGTTCAAATATAGGGAAAGTTTTCAAATATACTTTTCCCTTTACCCTTTTTGGTCTATGGAAGTCAAAGATCCTTTCCCCAAGACAAAGACAAAATGACAGCTTGTATATTTCAGAAAAAGTCAAAAGGGTCTGACACCGAATAGAGAAAAGCTAACTACTTATTCTGTTAGACCAATAAAGGCGTGCATGGAGTTCACATCATAAAGCAATTGGTATGAAAGTTGGTGCATCACAAAATGACAAGCAAAACTATCACTGACAACTTTTCAGGCTCAATACCAAGATTTTAAATGGATCAAAATACAGTCTAACGGATTGATCAATGCATTCGGGTGTAAATGCTACATCCTTAGTGACAGAGAGCAATTAGGAAAATTTGATCCTAAATCTGATGAAGCAGTTTTCCTAGGCTACTCAACACATATTAAGGCCTACAGAGTCTTCAATAAACGAACCTATACTGTAGTAGAATGTATACATATAGATTTTGATGAGACTAACACTGTAGGAAAGAAAAGCTACACTCTGGAAGATCAAGTTCTGGAAGCTGAAAAATCTGAATAAAAGGAGGAAGCAGGAATTCCTGATTCACTTCAAATCAAGAGGTACAAAGAGGAAGATGAAGGAATGTCTTTTGATCCAGAAATACAACAAGTCAATCTCAATCAATAAGGGATTGACTTTAATGAAAGAGTAGATGAAACTGAAGTAGAGCAAGTCTAAGTTCAACATGAAAGCCTGGAAAGGGAGATCCAGACTCACAGAGATCATTCCATAGAGAATATTCTGGATGATGTTTACAATCTAGTTAGAACCAGAGGTCAGCTCAACCGGATGATCAGCCATGCTGCTTTTGTCTCTCTCATAGAGCCGAAGAAATTTCAAGAAGTTAAAGGGGATGAAAGCTGGATGATGGCGATGCAGGAAGAGCTAGATCAATTCACCGGGAATGATGTATGGGATCCTGTGCCCTCTCCTAAAGGAAAATCAATTATAGGCATTAAATGGGTGTTCAAAAATAAACTTGATGAATCCAGAGTATTAGTAAGAAATAAGGCAAGACTAGTCGCTCAAGGCTACAATCAGCAAGAAGGAATTACTTTTAGAGAAACTTTCGCCCCGGGAGCAAGACTGGAAGCAATCCGAATCCTATATGCTTTTGCATCATTCATGGGGTTCAAATTATACCAAATGGATATCAAAAGTGCATTTCTAATTGGTGTCATTCAAGAAGAAGTATATGTCAAGCAACCACTCGGATTTGAAGATCCAAAGCATCCAGTCCATGTCTACAGGCTAAAGAAAGCTCTTTATGGATTAAAGCAAGAACCAAGAGCCTGGTATGAAAGATTAACCTCATTCCTTATATCCAAGGAATATACCAGAGGCAGGGCAGATACCACACTCTTCATCAAAAAGAAGAAAAATGATATTATTCTAGTCTAGATCTATGTGGATGATATCATCTTTGGTGCCACTGATGAGAAGATGTGCAAAGAATTCAGCTCTCAGATGTAGAAGGAATTTGAGATGTGCATGATGGGAGAGCTCAACTTTTTCCTTGGTCTACAAATTAAGCAAAGTTCAGATGGGATCTTCATCAATCAATCAAAATACACCAAGGAAATCCTGAAGAAGTTTGAAATGGACAACAACAAACCAATGTCTACTCCAATGGGTTTAGACACAATCTTATCTAGGGACTGTGAAGGAGAAGATGTTGATCAGAAGCTATATAGAGGAATGATTGGCTCACTCCTATACTTAACAGCTAGCAGACCTGACATACACTATGCAGTATGCTACTATGCTAGGTATCAAGCCAATCCCAAGGATTCTCATCTCAACGTTGTCAAAAGGATACTTAGATATCTCCTAGGAACCACTGAAGTTGGGTTGTGGTATTCTAGTAATGGAGACTTCACACTCCAGGGCTTCACAGATGCAGACTATGGTAGAGATACTCTTAAGAGAAAAAGTACATCCAGAGGATGCCATTTCCTTGGGGATTGCTTAGTCTCATGGTATAGCAAGAAATAAACTTCAGTTGCCTTATCCACCACAAAAGCAGAATATATGGCAGCTGGAAGTTGTGTTGCTCAACTCTTATGGATCAAACAACAACTTGAAGATTATGGAGTGCAATCTAGATGTGTGGATGTATTGTATGACAACAAAAGTGCTATTGATGTCTCAAAGAATCCAGTGCTTCATAGTAGGATGAAGCATGTCAACATAAGACATCACTTCATCCGAGATCATGTAATGAAAAAGGATGTTGCATTGGTATATATTCCAACCAATGAATAGAGAGCTGATATCTTTACTAAACCACTAAGTAAAGATCAATTTGGGAAATAAAGGGAATTAATTGGGATGTCAAATCCAATTTAGAAAAACTCCGGAAGTTAGTTTTGAATCAAGCCGGATCCTGAGATAGAAACTCACTCCGAAAGACAAGAAGAGCTGGGAAGATCTATTCCGGAAGATTGCCACATCAGCTGACAACAATGACATATGGTAGTAAAAGCTCATAAAGTTAACTGTTATGTTTTGAATTTCAAAAGTCCATTGGCTGTTACACGCGCGGTAAATACCGCAGTTAATTCAAAAATAAACCGTTCCCATTCTCCAGTTAAACTGAATTCACCTCTTTAATAAATTTGGCCTGACATGTCATCAATCCAGTCAAAATAGCCAGAGTCTCGATTACCAATATACCCTCACCTCATAAATTCTATATAAACTCCACAAAATCTCTTATCTTCTTCACTCGAGCAACTACCCTACTGTTACTCTGCAAAAATTCAAACCTAAAGCTCAATCTCCCAAAAACTTTCTCCACAATGGCAGCCATAAACACCTCCAACACCCTCAAAATCCTACCTAGCAAAAATCTCTTTCAAGTATCTGACTTGAAGGATACTGATTTTGAGCCCCTCAATCTCAGAACCCCAGACTCTGTCATACCCACTGATCATTTAGGTGATTATTACCTATTCAGAACCCCTCCTTTCTTCACTCTAATTAAAGATCAAAATCTAGGTTATCTTCTAAAGATAAATTACCCAACGTACCCCAAGCTAGTAAAAGAGTTCTTTTCAAATCTCAGTGCTCACAGTCATTTTGATGCCTTACGCACTGAGGTAGAGGGGAAAGTCATAATTCTCACTCCAGAATTCTTTGAGAAGAATCTATACATGAAGAACTTAGGAATCATATTAAGGAAAGATGGGGATAAGACTAGAGTTAAGTATGAGTCCAAACTATGGCTCCACCAGAACTACTTCCGTGACAAATTCTCAACGTATTTCCCCAGAACTCCTAGATTCTTGCAGCATGCTCTGGCAAACTCATCCTGATAAGGAAGGGGTTATTGACTACAGTTTCTTCCCTCTAGCACTGTATCTTGCAGCACTGGGTTAGGAGTGTGGAAGTAAACTGGCCAGTTTTGATCATTCACTATCTCAAGACTCATGTAAACTCTCATGGAGCCTTGATCATAAGAATTCTCCAAGCGGCAGAAGTGGATCTGATCGGCAGAAGAATTTCCTCAATCTCTGCTTTGATGAGGAATGGAATGAAGAAAAGGAAAAACTGAAGAGGGATAAGTAAAATCCCGGAAGATAATGAATCCGGAAGAGGAAGCTCCCGTTCCCAAAAGGCCCAGAACCACCAAAGCCAAGTCCAAAAAGCAAGTTGAAAAGGTTCCGGAAGAGATTGATGAGGATACTCTCCCCTTCACTCAAATTATGAGCTCCGACAAGCCTAGACCTAGGGGCAGACTGATTAAAGCTGCAGCTAAGAAGGGACAGCTTGCGCTTGCTACGGGCCTACCTCAAATTGACACAAAAGCAATTGAGGCCGGAAGAAGAAAAGCCAAAAGAAGGTTGGCTGAGATGGAAGAGGAGGCAGATGATGAGGAAACAGAGGATGAAGCTACTCCTAAAAAGAAACTCAAGAGAAGAGGACTCACTTTTAATGAAGCCCTCACTGCCCAAGAAAAGAAAGCCAGTGAAGGCAGGAGGCTAGCTGGAATAATCCTGAATGAGGAAGCAAGGAAGTATAGGGAGAGAGCCGCTTTAGAAAAAGCAAAGTACAGCAAAGGGAAAAATGTTCCCGACGCAACAGAATTTCTAGGACAAGATGATGAGCAATACAATAAAATTTAGGCCGCAATAAACGAAAACAATGAAATAAATTAGGGGAGAACAACCGAAGGACCTAGCGAATCATCTCAAGTTCCCCCAATTCTTATACATCCAAAGGATATGGATGCTCTATCAAAGATTTTGAAAGCAGATGAATTCATATTTGCTGATAGAACAGGACCACTTCCGGAGAATCTGCTTGGATCCAGCAATGAAGTCATTAATCTTGAAAGTCTTGAAAAGGCATTGGAGAAGGCTGTTGAGGAAAATGCCAACATGCCTGAGGGAGAACGAGAAAGTCCTGAAAAGGTAACTGTAGGGGTGGTTGAGGACAGTTCCAACCATCCAGAGGCAAGGCTGGATGAGGATCAGATGCTACTAACCACTGAGGTAACCCGCGATCTTCTTCATCTCTATTCTAATTGTGAAGAGCACAACTTAGCTACAATCTCTCACAATGTAGCTAAGGATATAGTGCTAAATCCAAATGCAATAACTCTGGAGGAGGGAAAAAGTCTGAGCTCCAAAGGGCATACTTTTAAAGTGGATCCTGCAGGCGAGACTACTCTGGAGGAAAGGGAAATGAGCAAGGGTGGAGAAGAGAAAGGAGCAGTTGGAGGCTCCAGTTTGGAAGATGATAGCCCCTACAGAAGTAGTTCAAGCTTCAGAGATGAATCCAGCTCATCCGATGGTGATTCATTTGGACCCTCCAACAAAAACTTCCCTCCTCGCACCAAATCATTGACTCTCCCTGATGAAAACTCTAGAGAATCCAAAGTAAGTGCCACTCTTAAACTCCTTCAGGAGGTGACTCTTGACCATCAAGAAGAGGGATTTATCAAGGAGAGTCTCCTGACAATATGCACCCATCTAAAAGCTGTGGAGAAGGAGTTGCTCAGGCAAAAGTCTAATAAAGCAGTCCGAAAGGATTTAAGTGAGATCAAAGAAAGGTTGAAGTGCCTCCCCAAAATTGAGCAACAAGTTATGAACTTCCTAACTCCCAGAGCTCTAGCGTTGGCTTCCCTTTCTGAGATCCAGCCTCTTTCAAATGAGCTAAAGGAAAGCGCCTCCACAGCAAATCGCAATGCCAGTCAAGCCAACACTTTAGCCTCTGATAATTGTGCAACTGTCCTAGATAGAATGTCCTCCTCTGCTACTGATGTATCCACAGAGATCAAGGATTATATTGACTCCAAGTTTGAAAACTTGACAAAATTCATAGAGGACAGAGACCTGAAACCTACTCTGTTGAACCTAGAAACTGATCAGCTAGTAACTCAGGAAATGCTTGCCAACTTCATAGACAAAACCATCCCCAAGCTAAAAGAAAAAATCTTAGATGATATGGGTGATGAAATGCAAGCTCACAATTCCGGTATTGAGCAAACAATAAATGATTGGAAGAAGACTATCTCCAAAGAGCTCAAGGATCAAACAGAGTCTATCCACAATATCCAAAAGGGCCTCAGTGAAGAAATCACCCTCCTTCGAGTCAGAATCAATAAGTTATCTATCTCTGAATCCTCCTTGTCTCCAGTCCTTCCAGATAGTCAGCTCATTCCTATCATGCACAATCTTATTCAAGCTATAGGGGACTCAGGGTTCATGAGCCAAAAAGGTTTGACTACTCTAATCAAGGCCATGTTTCCCTATTTTGATCTAAAGGACCAGGACCATATTCTGCGCATTCTTCCTTAAGTCTCTCAATCCTATGATCAACTCTGGAGGTCCCTTTGCCCTTATTATTTAACTTCGGCCGTAGTGGATCATGTCATTGATGAGCGTGCAAAAGGCAACAAAGACTACTCGATCTACTCCTCTTCCTAGCAGTAATCATGGGACAAGCAGACCTATATGGTTATTGATCCCCTTGATGGAAGCAAAAAGGGGGAGGAAGATCAGAGTCATCAAGGAGAAGGAAGTGGGAAAGGAAAGACTCTGTAATTCTGAAAGAGTTGTCCATCCGGAAAGACAGTTAAGCTAGCTAGATAATCTTGTAATACTTCTGCAATAGCTAGATTCACTTTATATATATTTCTGTAACTTGTAACACTGAACTTCATGATGTTAACCATTGTTAACAGCAGAAGTATATATGAAGTGAAAAATTCTTAACTATCAAAACAATCGCTTCTAAAGTACAATCTGTAATTGCACTAAAACAAAATTAGAAGCAGAAATCATGGGGGAGTTAGGATACTAAAATTATGGGGGAGCATTGTAAAAGACTAAGTAACAAAAGTTACACCTAGTAAATACACCCATACTTAGATGACTTCGGTTTTCGTTTCCATCGAATGGGGGAGATAGTTGGGAAACAATGATCCAGATAAAAATCTAAAAACAAATCCGGATCAAGTTTGAAAGAAACAAAAACAATGGATGTAATTCTCCCAAATCTAAATGGAAATATTCGATCAAAGATCAAGACACAAGTCATCCATTGAACAAATTAAATAAACTAAGCACTAAGGGAAATCATCCAGATAGAGTTTGGAAAGGAAACAAGCTTCTGACCCTTAAGACCAACATCCGAAAGAACTAATTGAAGCCATCTCTGGAAGATAGATCCAGAGCATATAGGTCTAAAAGACATCCGGAAGACCTATATTTCAAATATAGGGAAAGTTTTCAAATATACTTTTCCCTTTACCCTTTTTGGTCTATGGAAGTCGAAGATCCTTTCCCCAAGACAAATACAAAATGACGGCTTATATATTTCAGAAAAACTAAAAAGGGTCTGACACCGAACAGAGAAAAGCTAACTACTTTTTCTCTTAGACGTGCGTGGAGCTCACATTATAAAGTAATTGGTATGAAAGTTGGTGCATCATAAAATGACAAGCAAAACGATCACTGACAACTTTTCAACCTCAATCCCAAGATTTCAAACGGATCAAAATATAGTCTAACGGATTGATCAATGGATTTGGAAGCTCTATATCACAACCTAATTAAGAGTGAAGATTGGATAAAAGCTCACTAACCACAAATGGCTACATTTATGATCAAAGCCTATAAATGGAGCTCTTCACCAAATGAGAAGGTTAACTGATTGATCTACAAAAGCAAGTAACAAAGAAAAACATATACAATCAGTTGATATAATCCCTCTAAGAACCCTTGATTCAAAATCTGTTTGTAAGGATTCCCAAGTGAAACTATAAACTTGAGGAACTCCAAAATCTAACCGTTTGTTAAAAACTATAGTGTAAGAATCTCCAACTTGGGTAAGTTAATAGATTGGAATATAACTTGAAGTAGGTGCTATGAGTGAGATCTCCCTGTAGGACTCAGCTTAGATTCAAGGTAGAAGGCTAAGTGGTATATCCTACTAAATATGAGAGGACTCAGCTAGGAGTTGGTGCTTCTAGTGGTATATCCTATTTTTGGAAGGGGTTACCATCCAGAGACAAATTTGTAAGGCTTGATTCCTACCAGTTGAAAAGGAATCCACTAGTGGATAAGCTCGGAGGAAGGAAACTCTGGGGACTGGACATAAGCGGGGCCGAACTAATATAAAATACTTGTGTTTGATTTTCTATCTCTTTTACTTAGTTGCACACATTTGCATCATCCGGATCCATCTTCTGGATCATAATCAAACACGCTATACAAAATACTTTTTTAAGTCTGCTAATTCCATGAAAAAGGGCCATTCACCCCCCTTTACCCTTATAAATACTCTCACATGGACCAACATTGATTCTTCTTTAGTGACATCTATTCCATTTTCGATCAGGATTTTGGTAATAAGGCTTCCATAAGAATATTTATACTACCTAATGAAGTGGATTAGAAGTACTGCATGTTGATTACTACTCTCTTAGCCCAGTGCTCAAGGACACAGTGTTGGAATGAGGAGACTGTGCTGAGGGAGCCCTTCCGGATCAACATAAATTTTGCTAGAATGAATTGCAACACCCAAGGGGTTTCTGGCCAGTAGGTAGAGAATTTGTCTCCAAAATAGCGGATTAGAAGCCATTTTAGGGGTTCATATTTCACCATTAGTTCATCTCCATCCGTCCTTAGCACTAGTCAATCATTCTTCATGTTTAGATGAGTCACAAAGAACTCCAGAGTCAGAGTTATCTCCTTGCCATCTACAGTGGTCCGAAGAGCATCTTAATAGTTGTGGGCTTTGAGATTATAGTAAAATTGCTTTACAAAGACAAGGTAGGTTGGGCTGTGTATTTTAAGGAAGGTTTCTAAGCCTTGGTCTCTGAGAAGTTCATTGAAAGGATCTGTTGAGAATAGAAAGTCATCTCCTAGATAGTCAGATAAGATTACTGTGTCAAAGACAACTCACTTCATAGGGATGAAGTCAGTATCGCAGAGATCTTCCACTTTAAAAATGTTCCTTGAAGGAGGGGTGGCTTTGGTTTGGGAATTGGTGTTTGCCATTTGAGAAACTTGACAAAGAAAGTTTGGGAATTAGGGTTCTGAAGCAAAAAATGCAGAGTAACAGTAAGATTGTTGCTCGCATGAGGAAGAACAGGGATTTTGGGGGCTTTTTATAGAATTCTCAAGGTGAGGGTATTTTGGTAATCCAGATGCAGTTAAAGTTAACTGGATCGGTGACATGGCAGTTAAAATTGATGAGAGAGGTTAATGGCGTTTAAATCGGAGAATTGGAACGGCTTAATTTTGTGACTATTATACTTATTGTCGCTCGTGTAATGACTAATAAATGTTTGAAATTTAAAACGTGTACAGTTACCTTTTTGTGCTTTTTCTGCCATTTGTCAATCTAGTCTGCTGAGCTGGCAATTTTTCTTTTGGACCCAAAACTGAATCACTTGTCTTTATCTTAGAGATTTCTTAACCTGTGTAAAATCAAGATAACTACTTTTTTATCTTTTAGACCTTCCTTCAAATTGGATTTGATATTCCAATTGACTCCCTTAGCTTATTCAATTGATCTTTACTTAATGGCTTAGTAAAGATATATGCCCTTTGCTCATTTGTTGGAATGTAAACCAAAGTTACATCCTTCTTCATGACATGATCTCTGATGAAATGGTGTCTGATATTGACATGCTTCATCCCTCTATGTAGCACTGGATTTTTAGACACATCAATTGCCCTTTTATTGTCACACATTACATCCATATATCCGGATTAAACACCACAATCTTATAATTGTTGTTTAATCCATGTGATTTGAGCAATACAGCTTCCTGTAGCCATGTATTCTAATTTAGTGGTTGACAATGCAACTGAAATTTGCTTCTTGCTATACCAAGATACTATTAAATCTCCAAGGAAATGACAGCCTCCGGATGTTCTTTTTCTCTCAAGTGTATCTCTACCATAGTCTGCGTCAGTGTATCCTTGCAAAGTGAAGTTGGGATACCATAACCTAACTTCAGTTGTTCCCAGTAAGTATATGAGCACTCTTTTCACAGCCTTAAGATGATAATCTTTTGGATTGGCTTGATTCCTTGCATAGTAACAGAATGCATAATGTATGTTAGGTTTGCTAGCTGTCAAGTATAGAAGAGATCCAATCATCCCTCTATAGAGCTTTTGATTAACATCTTCACCTTCACAATTTTGAGAGGACTGTATCAGACCCCATAAGAGTGGATATAGGCTTGCTATTGTCAATCTCAAACTTTTTTAGAATCTCCTTGGTGTATTTGGATTGGTTGATGAAGATCCCATGCGGACTCTACTTGATTTGTAGACCAAGGAAGAAATAAAGTTCTCCCATCATAGACATCTCAAATTCTTTTTGCATTTAAGTGTTGAATCTTCACACATCTTCTCATCAGTTGATCCAAAGATGATGTCATCCACATATATTTGGACTGGAATAACATCACCCTCTTTCTTCTTGATAAAAAGTGTTGTATTTGCCTTGCCACAGATGTACCCTTTGGAAATGAGAAATGAGGTAAGTCTTTCATACCAAGCTCTTGGTGCTTGCTTCAATCCCTAGAGGGCTTTCTTTAGCTTATACACATGCTCCGGATGCTTTGAGTGTTCAAATCAAGGTGGTTGCTTGACATAGACTTCTTCTTGAATGAATCCATTTAAAAAGGCACTTTTGACATCCATTTGGAATAAGGTGAATCCTATGAATGATGAAAAAGCGTATAAGATCCGGATTGCTTCCAACCTTCCTACTGGTGCAAAGGTTTCTTCAAAGTCAATGCCTTCTTGCTGATTATACCCTTGAGTAACTAGTCTTGCTTTATTTCTCACCACAATTCCAGATTCATCAAGCTTGTTCTGAAATACCCATTTTGTGCCAATGATTGACTTTCCTTCAGGTGGTGGAACTAAATCCCAGACATCATTTCCGGTAAACTGATCCAGTTCTTCTTGCATTGCCATCATCCAGCTTTCATCTCCTTCTGCATCTTGAAACTCCTTTGGCTCAATGAGAGAGACAAAGGCAGCATGGCTCATCATTCTGTTGATTTATCCTCAGGTCCTGACTGGATTTTGGACATTATCTAAAATAGCTTCAACTGGATGATCTCTATGGGTCTGGAACTCAATTTAAAGTCCTTCATATTGAGCTGGAATTTGATCTGCATCTCCTTCAGCTGCTTCTTCTTGACTATCATTAAAATTAATCTCATGATGATTGAGATTATCTTGGAGTGAATTTGTATTAAGTTGATTACATCATCTTCTTCTTTGTAGTGTTTGACTTGAAAGGAGTTCGGAATCTGAACTTCTTTTTCTACAACATTCTCAACTTCCAGAGTTAAGTCTTCTGGATTAGAGATTCCTTTTCCTGTATGGTTAGTCTCATCGAAATCCACATGTATTGACTCTACCATAGTTTAGGTTCTTTTGTTATAGACTCTATAAGCTTTGTTGTGTAGTGAGTAGCCAAGGAAAATTGCTTCATAAGATTTAGGATCAAATTTTTCAAGTTGCTCTCTATCATTTAGGATGTAACATTTACATCTAAAGGCTTTAAAATACCCAATTTTGGGTTTTCTTCCTTTCTAGATTTCATAGGGGGTCTTTTGTAAGGTCTTTCTAATGAGAGCTCTATTTAGGATGTAGCATGTTGTGTTTACGACCTCTCCCTAGAAATACTTGGGCAATTGGTTCTCACTCAACATTTTTTGAGCCATTTCAACTATTGTTCTATTTTTCCTTTCAACTACCCCATTTTGTTGAGGTGTGTGAGGAGTAGAAAAGTTGTGCTCTATGCCCTTGGACTCACAAAATTCAACAAAGTGCTTATTCTTGAATTCTCCTCCATTATCACTCCAAATACGTGCAGTGCTTATGCCCTATTCTACTTTTATTCTAATGAATATTTTGGAGAAATGCTCAAAAGTCTCATATTTGCTTGCAAGCAAGGCTACCCAGATATAATGAGAATAATCATCCACAATAACCATTGTATATTCTCTTCTACCTAAGCTCAGTCATTTGATTGCACTAAAAAGGTCAATATGAATTAGTTCAAGAACTCTTTTGGATGGTGTATAATGAATGGAAGGGAAACGTTTTCTCTGTTGTTTACCTAATTGACATGCTGTGCATATGTGATCCTTATCAAAAGCAACCTTAGGCAAACCCACAACTAATTCTTTTTTGGCTAGTTTGGATCGGAGGTTCATGCTTACAGGTCCCAACCTCCAGTGCCAAAGCCATGATTCTTCTTCTTTAGACACCAAGCATATATACTTTTTCTCATTTTTAATGTTCACAAAATAGACATTATTTACTCAAGGTGCATAAATAATGAGTTGGTTTGACTTACTATTTATGATTGTGGAACCTCCGGAGTTAAAGGTGACTGTTCTTCCTTTATCATAGAGTTGTGCAACACTAAGTGGGTTGAATTTTAGTCCATCAACTAGTAAGACATCTTCTATCTTTAGTTCAGATCCAATGGTTCTATTCCCAATGATTTGTCCCTTTTGACTGTCTCCAAAGCTTACTTTCCCATCTTTCTTCCGGGTTAGATTGATGAAGGCTTTTTCATCCCCAGTCATGTACCTTGAGCATCCACTATCAATATACCACATATGTTGATCTTCTGTGGACCTAAGGCATACCTGTAAAACAGATTGAGTGGGTTCGGGTACCCAATCAGATTTGGGTCCTCTGGGGTTATTACCCTCTTTAAGCCATTAATGACTGTTATAGTAACCATTTTTAAATCTACATATTTTTGTTATATGGTTATTTTTACAACAAAACCTGCATCCAAGAGTGGTATGTTTTTCTTAAGCTTTTCTTCAATCTTCCGGAGATCCTCTTTTCCATATCCCCCGGAATATCCGGCCTTGGACAAAGATGATTCTCCCTATTCCTTTTAGATCCGATGGGTGGCAGGATGGGCAACTTTTGTCTTATAATTCTTTCTTTGTTTACCCATAGGATGAAAGTAGATCTTTGTTCCTATTCTGTTTGGATCAGGTAGGAATTTTTCCACTTCAGGTGGTTCCTTCATTACTCATTTTCCTTTTTCTACTCTTGTGAATCTTTGCCTTTAAGGCTTTTCCCTTTGAGGAGCTAGAAACTTCTATGCTTGAGGTTGTCTGCTCACATTTCTTTTTCTGGGATTTAAAGGCTTTTGATATCCTTTCTGGGCAAATGTCTAATAATCTCTCTTTGGAGCTTTAGGTTTTGGCCTCTTTCTGGCAGCTTCCTTCATCAAAGTTATTTCTCTATCTAGCCCAATCATATTGGTATTGAGAATCTAAACTTGATGTTTTAGGAAGTTTTCTTCAACAACATCAATGTGCTTTGTTGCTCTTATCAAGTTGATATCTTGAGCCATTACTTCGGCATCTTCAGTTAGCTTCATCACTTGTCTTTTAAGAGACTTAATAGCCTTTATATTCTTCCTCACATTGTTGATCATAATCCCTATAGCTCTAGCAAGATCAAAGTTAGATAAAGAATTAGAGTGAGAGTTTACCTCAGTATCTACTATTTCAGACTCTGATTCTTCGATCTGCTTAGTGATCTGCAAAGATGTTTTTCTTCTAGACTGATCTACTTCCAAATTTGATATTGCCATGAATGCGCAGTTGGTAATCTCTTCTTTTTTGGAAGATGAGTTACAGCTTTCTTCACTGTCACTCCACGTGGCCACCAATCCTTTCTTCTTATATCTTTTATCCTTCTTGAGCTTAGGACATTTTTGATTTGAAATGCCCTTTTCACCACATTCAAAGCAACTAGCTTCTTTTTCTGGATCCTTCTTTTCTTCCTGAGCTTTTATGAACTTCTCCTTCTTGGAGGAGCTTTCCTTCCTTCTTCTGGAGTCATATCTTTTAGATCCTCTCCTAGCTTCCTTTTTCATGAATCTGCTGAATTGCTTGGCTAACATGGCCATGTCTTCTTTGAAGCAAGAGGATCTTTTTGAGTATTTTTCTGTTGCGGAGGAATCTAATTCGGATGCTTCTACCTTGATAGTAATGGCTTTCTTCTTTTCTTTAGGCTTTTTCTCCTTTTGGCTGTATCTCTCCAAGGATAACTGTTAAGTGAGAATATTACCAATGAGTTGGTCATAACTATAAAAATTTAAGTCATGAGCTTCCTCAATGGTTGTCTTTTTGCTGTCCCATTCCTTGGTGAGACTTCTAAGAATTTCTTAACCATTTCTGTCTCAATGATCTCTTTGCCAAGCCTCTTCATCTCATTGACTAGATTGGTGTATCCGGTGTTCATGCTGCTAATTGATTCTTTTGGCTCCATCTTGATGTTTTCAAGCTTTTGTTGGATGAGCTCTATCTTGGCTTCTTTGACTTTGGTGTTTCGTAGGTCACCTCAAGTTTCTGCCAGATCTCTTGTGCAGTTTCACATCATGATATTTTGTTGAATTCAGCTGCACTAAGAGCACAATGAAGCATGTTAATAGCATTTGTGTTTTCATGCAACTTCTTATAATCATTATCATCCCACTGATTAGAGGGCTTTCGGGTGGTAACACCCTCAACTTCAATAGTTGAAACATATGGACCATCTTTAATGGTCATCCAAGCTTGCATGCTCTAGGCCTGAATGAAATTCTTCATCCGAATTTTTCAGAACGTGTAGTGTTCACCAGTGAAGAGTGAAGGACGGGTAATGGACATACCCTCGGGAAGAAGCTCTGAGTTATTGAAACTCATTTTGATTTTTAAATCAAAATATGGACCTTTAGCTCGAGACTTTTAGATCTCTAGTTGTGAGCACTTGCTCTAATACCACTTGTTGGTCCATATGCGTATAGTTATAAGGTCAGAGGAGGGGGGGGGGTGAATGACCTTTTTACGAAATTTACAGACTTTAAAAGTCTTATGTAGCATGTTTGATATGTTCCAGATTAATTGGATCTGGATGATGCAAATATATAAAAATTATGCAATCAAGTAAGGGGTTAAAGAAAATCAAACACAATGATTTATCTTAGTTTGGCCTCGCGTACTCCAGTCCCCAAAGTTTCCTTCCCCCGAGCTTTTACACTAGTGTGATTTCTTTCCAACTAGTAGAAATCAAGCCTTACAATTTGTCTCCGGATAGACTCCTTCTTCCGGATGTAGGATATACCACTAGAAGCACCAACTCCTAGCTGAGTCCTTTCTCTTTAGTAGGATATACCACTTAGAATCTACCCAATCCTAAGCTGTGTCCTACAGGGATATACCACTTAAAGCACCAACTCTAATCTAAGTATACCACTTAAAGCACCAACTCTAATCTAAGTCCCAATCTCAATACTCACCTAAGTATGAGATTTTTACACTTTGTTTTTATCAAAGGTTTTGGTTTTGAACACTTTAAGTTTATAATTTCACTTTGAAGGTTCTTACAAACAGATTGGAATTATTTTGTTCTTGGAGGGATTTGATTACTGATTAAATAGCTAATTTCTTTGTTTCTTGCTTTCTTGAATCAACCAACACCTTCTCAATGTGTGAAGCTTCCCTTTTATAGGATTTGTCTCATAATGTAGCAGTTGAATGCTGTTGGCATAATCTTAAATCTTCATCATTGATAAGCTTGTATGTGGCACGTTTGGAGCCATTGATCAGTCTGTTAGACTGAATAAATGACCCGTTTAAATCCTTGGGATTGAGGCTGAAAATTTGCCAGTGATCTTTTTGTTTGGATTTTAGCGATTCACCAACTTTTATGCCAGTAGTCCGGTGTGTGAGCTCCATGCACCTTGCCTATTGGTCTAGGTTGAAAAGGTTGTTACCTTTTCTCTTTCGTGTGTCAGTCCTTTAGTCCTTTTATGAAAAGCGTGCTAGGTGTTATTTTGTCTTTCTAAAAGGGAAAGGATCTTTGACTTTTAGACAAATAGGTGGTGGGAAATGTAACTTTCAAAACATTCCCTTTATCTTGGATAATTGAATCTTTCGGATATCTTCAGATTCAATATATCCAGATGCTCTTCAATCAGTCTTCTTCCAGATGCTTCTGTTGAGGTTAAAAGTTTGTTTCCTTTCCAAACTTTAACCGGATACTTTTCTCATATGCTTAGGTGTTTTAAGTCTTCTTTTGAATACTTGTTTTCTTTAGACTTAACTTCTTGTTTTTATTTTTCTTCAAACTTTATGTTTTTATTTTCTTCAAACCTGATCCGGATTGTTCTTGAATTGCTTCTTTTGAATCATTGTTTTCCAACATAAGTAGCGTTTCATGTAAAAAATATACGAGCTTTAATAAATTTCGTACATTATAAAAAATTTACGTTAAAGTCTTAAGTTGAAGCGAATAAGAGTAAAGATTTGTATTTGCATAGTCAAATCCTTAAGTTGAAGCAAATAAGATACAATATTTGTAGAGTTTAAAAAAAAGGAATTAAGGCTTCTCTGTTCAACTTTGAGAAAAAGAACGACAACTATGAAATATGTTATTTGTTTTATTAGAATGAAATATGTTTTGCTTAAATGATCAAAAAAAAATTAATGTTCAAGTAAAAAAGGGTGTTCTCCTTACCAAAAAAAAAAACACATTTTAGAATTTTATGAATTTGTTTGAAAATTACACAAATTTTATTTGAAAGATAACTTAAATTTTTGAAATATAACACTTACAAAAAAAAATATTCAACTTTGCGAAAAAATGAATGACAACTGCAAAAATATATTATTCAAATTAATCATACTCAAGGTGTACGTAAAATTTTAGAATTTTATGATAGAAAATTAGATATATTTTATATGAAAGAGTAATTGAATTTTTAAATGTAATACTTTTCAAAAAAAACATTCAACTTTGCAAAAATGATAGAAAATTCTAAAAATACATGTATTCAAATAGTATATAAAAAAATTTCATCACTACTATAAAAATTGACTTTTAAATACAAAATACATGGGACAACTTAATTTTGTTGTCTTTGATTCCAACTAGTGTAGTAACCGAGCGATATATGGATAGGTCATTTGTAATAAGTATATTAATGATAAGTAAGTCCAAACTTCAAACAATCTGTTTTATAGTACAATTTCGTTTCGTTAAAGTAGGGACTCACTGTATTATTCGACATGTCAAGTAGCGATATTATACATCTATTCCTACAAAACCAAAATACCGTACAAAAGTTTAAAATTAACGTATATTTAAATTAAAAGCACAATTATATTTTATAATTTTTTGTGTTGATTCGTTTTAACTTCCTAGTATGTAAAATAGATATTTTGTATTCAGCTGAAAAAAGACTAACCTGTATGAATCTATAACGACAAATATTAAAGTATAAACTTTTGTCTCGATAACTTCCGTGCTTATCAAACCTGTGTAGTCTTTCATTTTTACTGTATGTGCTTTGATACAAGTGTTTATGTCAATACAAATGTTAATTATTTCCTTATAAAAATAGTTATTGCTGTTAATCATTATCATTTTTCTAAATTAAACCTGCTCAAGAAATATGTTAAAATCAATTTCCTAAAATTCCGATTGAAGAAGCATTGATTTAATATTGATTTAAATTTACGAAAAAATATTCAATTTAATAATTATTGTAGACGGCAGTAAAATCTGCTCATATATAGTGTAAAATCAATTAAAGAAAAGAAAACTCTTATATGTCGACAAATAATTGGAAAAGTTAGTAATAGGTAACATATCAAATATTCACATTGGTAAAAAAATAAGAATCTACTTGTAAAAAAAATTTCAAACAATTGGACAATATGAACAATTAAAATTTAAAAAATATGACTCTATTGATTATAATCCTATTTAAGAATTAATGTGACTCTTTTTTCCTCGTCAAATATTTTTTTTTATTATTATTATTATTATAATTTTATTTCAATTTTATATTTTGGTATTGTTATGCTTATTATGAATATAACTGAAATATAAATTTTATTATTTTTTTATAGATTTATTATTTTGATTTTATTAATTAAAAAATAATTAATAATTTATTTATTATTAGTACTGTTTGTAATTAGTTTCATCATTTATTATTCATGGTAAGTAGCATTAATTAGTAATCTATATATATAAAAGGTATAAAGATAAAAAAATTTAAAATGCATAAGGGTAAAAGAGTCTTTTAGAACTTCAGTTTCAACATTTATCATTTATGGTAAATAAAATTATTTAGTAATTTATATATGTAAAAGGTATAATGATAAAAAAATTTTAAAAAATATAAGTGTGAAATACTGTTTTAAAACTTTATTGTTTATATATATATATATATATATATATATATATATATATATATATATTATAAAATTGATATCCAGACAATTATATTTAAGGTGTTATATTCACTTTTTATTGGGTACAAGAGACAACTTATTTTTAAATAAAATAAAATAATGTTAGATGGGTATTTAATTAACAAGTGCGGACCACTTTACGATTGAAAAAAAATTTATTGTCCCCTTCTTATATTATTTTGAGTATCTCTTACTCAATATTTAATATATAAAAAATATATAGATGAAAAAAAAAATTTATATAAAAAAAATATCAAATTTCAGATATTAAATAAAAAGATACCAAAGAAGATAGAAAAAAGGACAACAGTCACGTTAGTGTTTCCTTCTCTAGTTTTTCCATTCTTCGAAATAAAGGGTTAGCCCTTCCTTGTCTTCATCCTCGATTGAACCTGAAAATTCGAGAAACCCTAGCCGCCCTCCCCTCTCTGCTGGACAGATTCACGCACTAGTCCCTGTGTTACCGTCTCTCCCCTCCCTGAAACACTCACCTCTGGTATTGATTTATATATTTGTTGTTTTTCTTTTTCAATTTATTTATTTGGGGTTTCTACCTTGTGTTATTGTTTTTGGAATTGAATGATCTATGATACTTTGAATATTGTTTTAATTTGAGAATTGTAAATTTTTGGGGAAATACTTTCTGTTTTTAGTGCTTGGGGAAATTGATTTGGAGAGTTTTCATACTCGGATATCATGCGTTGTTTTGAGTTTGAGGGATTATTTTGGGATATACTTGTCGAATTATTTCCTGTATGAGTTGAATTTTATTTGTTGTTTGTTTTTAAGATCTCTTATTTTAGATTGAGTTGAACATGTTGTTAATTCGCTTTGATTTGGGAAAGATATATGTCTTGTCTTGTTTTGGAATAAGGATTATTGTGTTATAAAATTTTGTGGCAGGGACACTTTAAGGGTCAAAATAATAAATATTAGATTCTCTTAAGGATACTTTTAATATTTTTTAGTCCTCTGTTAAACTTTTACTGATTAAGGATACTTCCATAGCTTGTAAGTGTTACTTGGACATAATTGTGTGAAATGCAGAGTTGTATATTGCATGTATTCTTCGATGTGTAGGTCTTCTACTTCTATACTTTGTTTGTTGCAATGTTTATTTGTTGTATTCTATAATTAATACTCTAAATCAGTGGCGGAGCCAGGGGGTAGCGGAGGTCGGCAGCCGCCTCCCCTGGCTCCCCGGAAATTGCTTTTACCCCATAGATCTATCGCACCTAGTTGGAGTAATTGAGTGAGACCGCCTCCCCAATATTCTGAGCTTTTAAATCTCCTATGTAATTGTGGAGGCGAAGAAGACAAGAAAATTGCAGAGGTGGAGAGGGGTGGAAGCTAAAGGGAAGGAAGGAATGAAGAGATCTTTTCAATGACCGTTTGTTTTGGCTCAAGTGAAAGTAGAAAGAAGATGAACAATGTAATTAGCATTTCATTATTATATAAAGATAGAAGAAGAATATTATTATTTTTGTTATTATTTCATGTTGATTTAGGATTATATTTATTTTGTTATTACAATATTTTGACAATAATTTTATTTTATCTTAATTAGCATTTGACTGTGCATTTTTATATCAAATATTATTTTTTTCACCTAACCAATAAATTTATTTTTATTGTAATTTGGAGTATTTTCTTTGACCTATCCTCATGTGTTATAACTAGTTTATCCTTTTGATTTCTCTGCTATACACGTTACTCTTTTGGTCTCTGTGGTATTAATTTCGTTACCTAATTAGTCGTTATTTAACGAACTTGTAGCTCCCAAGCCATATAAGATCCGGTGGACATGAAAGTTTTAAAATGAAAAAAGAATTTTATTTAAGGTGTTGAATTAAATATATGTATTCCTATATAAAATTAGAAAATCCTATAACCTAGTCTACGGGACCTGCGTCAAAATAAAAATCAGCTCTCCAACAACTCAATTAAATCCAGTACCACCTCCAAGTGAAATTCAATTGCAAATTGTCAATTCAGCTAAGCTGATTGCTTTGCTTCTTAGGCTTTAAGACTTCTTTCTCCCTTCAATACCAACAATGGCCTTACCAGAAACAACGCACAACTATCATTTATATCCGAAGTTTTTTTCTTCGTTGTAAAAAACAATATGGCTGCCCACGTCATGCTTAGTTCTTTCAATTAAACTTCCCAACCCATCATAACCTTTAGTATTACAAGAAGATTTATTTATTATTTTGTAATTGAGATTTTTAGGGTTTGGAGTTGGGAAGAAAAGGGTAAAACTTGAAAGTTCTTTTTTATATTAATTACATGAAAATGCCCATTTAGAGAATTTATTTTTTCATTTTAAAACTCACATGTCTACTTAATTAATTTTTTTATCATGTGGATTGAGAGTTATAAGTCCATTAAAAAAAGCACTAATTGAGTAACGGAATTAATACCACATGGCCCAAAAAGGTGGTTAGGCCTATTTTCTTTTCATTATATAGAATCTAAATAAGATCTAAAAGAGTAGCCTAATGTATATTAAGGTAGATATTTTAATATCTTATAAATGCAAAATTTAAAATGGCGAAATTGCAACATATCCGGAATTCATTTTCAATAAAAGCTTGCCCACCCTCTTTCGAGTTTCTGGCTTTGCCACTGCTCTAAACTAGTTTCCAATGAATATGCTTACGCATGTCTTTACTTCCCTCTCTTTTTGCAACACACACATACACACCGTACAAGCATGTCCTCAACACTTGAAAGAGTAGATCTTATTGACCTCCAACGGGGGAAAATTACAGGCTCTCGTCAACAATTGCTTTGATCACTCCAGAATTGATGATGATCACTTCAGATAAATAGCTAATTGTTGATACATTACTGCAAATCAAGTGAACTTTTTGATATGTCTTAACTCTCTTTTTCTTATCAACAATTCTCTAGGAATCTGTACACAAACCTTTGATTCGCATAATAAAGTTTGACCTATGTTAGGCATGAAAAGGAGCTACATATGGTTCATGAAGATGAAAGCATAGAGTCGGACTTCTCTAAAAGCTTTCTTCGTATTTTAATTTGTATTTGCTTATTTCATCTTGCATTTACATATGTTAATTTGCTAATTTTATTGATGGGTTTGTTCATTCATATACTGACTATTATACTAAGTTTTCTAGTGATATATTTTTTGGTGGCTGAGATAATTTAATGGGAAGTGTTGCATGTTATACTTGATATCTTGTAAAGCTTGATTCTTCAATTATCTCTTTCATTTTGGTCTTCAGATGTGGATGCCATAGCCGAAGAAGAAGGGATATATGGGTGTTTTCAATACAGCTGTTTTTGGAAACGGTTTTCTCCATTCTGATTTGTTTCACTTCTTTTTCGGACTAATCGTACATTCATTTATTTTCAAAATTATACAATTTGAATAAAACTACAAAGATTTTTGTTGAATAAGCGATAATGGAACATAGAAAATGACTCATTTGCTAACCAAAATAGAAGATCCTAACAAATATTTACATTAGTTGTAAAAATAACAAAGAAAACATAATAGACAAATACTTGCACCAAGTGAGCTGTTATGTTTAGCAAAAATGTTGATAATTTTTTTTTTTATCAAATTGTAGTAATTATTAGCAAGTTATTCAATTATATCTTGAATTTAGGTTTTTGCCTTGTTTGGTAATACATGGTCTTGTTATATCTTTATCTTCCATTTGTTTGGCTGCTTGTGTATTATACTGGACAATCTTGTCATAAATGATATTATCTGAAACTATTTTATAAACATGTTATGTTGCTATTATTGATACCATACATATTTCTTTAATCTTCACAGTTTTAATAGCATCTTTTACTTGACACAAAGTGCAGAGATAATAGAAAATTGCGTGCAAAATTTGTAAGTTGCTAGCCAAATAGCAGGTACATATCCATTCATTTTATGTTAAATTTAGGAGATGGTTTTGTTTATTTTCTCTAACTATATGTGCATCTGGAAGCTTAAAACTGATAGCTTGATTTACTTTGATATATCAAATGAAGGGTACTGCTTTACTTCGTGATTTGACGCATTGTATCAGTGAAAAATAATACTATGATATGTTGTTGTTGAACTGAAATGGGATTAGCCAAATGCAATAATAGTTTTTCTTTTGCTTTGCTTGTACATATTTTCCCCATGTGTGCTGCAACAGGTACTTTGAGGAGAAGAAATCAGTTCGTAAGGTAGCCTAAAATTCAAAAAGATTAGCAATGGAAGCCTACCTTAAAGGAGAAGATATCAATTTGGAGGTTTCTAAGAAGGTATTTATATATAAGGTAATCTATTACCATCCATAATCTTTCATCTTTTAAATTGGCTAGTTTAATAAAGTTCACTAACACTGAACAACTTGTAAAGCTTTGAATTTGATTGATGATAATCATACAAATTATGTTGAATCACTATTATTGAATATGATCATAACTAATATGTATGAATAGCATATTTGGTGTACTGAATATATCATCGGTTAGATATGATGTATGCCCTAGAGGCAATTAGGGTGATATATCTTAGTTAGTTTTAATTGTACGAACAAAGTTATATTAATAAAGGCATTCTTTTGTTATATCACTGACTGTGAAAATATATTATGACTGGTTTATAATATATTCATTGATGGAGGTGTTTCTTATGGCTTTGGCTTTTAAGCTAAAGCATGCTTATAAGCTAACTTTTTAAAAGCTTCAACTTGGAGCTTTTTTCTTTTAGCTTAAAAACCTCTTATAAGCCAAAAATAAGCTTTCAGAAACACTTATGCTAAGAGCTTTAAAGCTAAAACTAACATATAATTTGATTATAAGCTTTGAGAAACACCCTCGATGTGTTTGCAAAAGTTCATGACATAATCATAGCACGTATTGAAAGGGCATAGTGGGACTATGTTAGCGAGAATTGATTCGTGTGCAATTATAATTTGTCTAAGTATCCCTAGTCATAGTATCATCAAGATTGGACACTGATGATATGAATAGACTAGCATGTGTCAGCATACCTCTTGAATCTGATTCAGAGTAGCATATATCCAGTGCTAGAGGGTGATACCTTGGGTTAACACATGAATGTATTTAGGGAAATACATTGGAGACCGCTATGAGACAACACTCGGTAATCTATGTAATGTACTGGTGTTTTATAGTCTCATTGCAATAGCAATACGAATATCCTTAGACCTGAGATACTAGTTACCTTGTTCAGATGTTGCTATACTTTGGGTCATACCTAGGCATTCTATAGACTGGACGATACGGGTGAATATTGGTATGGTTGATGTATGTCCGTTGGTAAGCTGAATAGTCAAGAAGGAATCTATCACTCCATTATAGCAATATAAGGGAGATGTACCTTGGCCACTTTGTTGGAAGTGATACACTCGTAAACCTCTGATCAAAGTATTAGTTGATAGGATGAGATCCCGATCAACATATTAAATGGTTGAGTGGAGTACTTTTATAGCAAGACTAAATACTGGGGTAGCTATTAAGGCTACTAGTGGACTAACACTTAAACCGAGTCCTAGAAGCCAGACGGTACTTAATAGTTGATAGAAGGAGTGAATTATATTGATACTATTGCAGAATCGGAATTAAGTCACAATGCACGCGACGTTCCGAATATTGGGGGGGTCATATTCCCTATGTTAAAGAGCCACTATGACCGATCAAAGTAATCGGAGTCCACAACAGTCTGGAGCTCCGAGCCAGTGAATTCCTAAAAGGAATTGAGCTAGGTTCAAGTTTTAACGGCTCGATATTACGGGATCCTATAAGGTCACACACTTTGAGTTACGACCGAGCTATGTAAAGAACCGTTAGATTGGGTTTAATCTAGAAGAGCAAGGAAGTATGGTTAGACCATAATATATGGTTATGGTTAGACCATGATATTGGCTAGACCAATATTCATTGGTTGGACCAATGAAACTGTTAAATAATGAGGATAAAATAAATAAAGGGAAAAATGGAACTGGAACTTAACTATATTTATTAATATTGGATGTGGAATAAATCTGCATGAGTGGGCCTATAAATTGACTGTAGGACAATACATAAATAGGCCTGCGTTTGGGCCACAGGTAGCACTGTTTGGAACAGTGTTGTGCATGGCCCATGGGGCATGCGCAAGCGGGCTACAAAGTGCAGCCCACATTTCCTGCATGTGCAAGCCCAAATGGGCTAAGCAGGCGTGTAGCCCATAAGGGCTTGCGCAACGTTAGGCCAGCAGTCTCCTAGTCCAACTGGGAGCTTACTCCCTAAGCAAGCTCCAGTGGTTGAGTTGTTCCCTAACTCTATCAAGGTTATTAATTAACTTTTGCCCTTTTATTTTATTTCTGATTGGTTGAGGTTAGAGACGTTATTGTCCTTTGATTATTTCCTAACCACTATAAATAGAAGACTCCTCCTTCATTATTTTTCATCCTTAATTTCATAGTCTTTCTCTTGCTCTCTTATTCTCTTAGTTGTTCTGGTTCCTAAAAGTAATCCGTCGAAAGACATATTTATTTAGAATAGAAAACTAAGGAATTTCTTCTAGAATAAATTAGTAGGAAAGATCTAGCTGTCTTCCGCTTATTTATCGGTACTCCCTTTCTAGAAGGTTTTGGCCGGCAGTGCTCGTGTAGGCTATTTATAGAGGGCTTCTACTTTGGAGTTTGTGCATGTAGCTGAATGGTCTTTCTGTTGACTATGGGATTCACGCTTCAACTGGTAAGTGGTTAAATTATTATTAAGTCCTTTTAATAAGTGTTTATGGCCTAGAATAATTTTAGACTAGTACTATTATCAATCATTCCATGCTTAGGAGATCTTGGACTTTGGATTAATTTTTGAATTTTCGTTGCGCATGTTTTAAATGCTAAAACCCTTAATCTAGACCAACATCATCGTGGCTACATGTGTTGTTTTAAAGGCTATTTTATTTTGCTATCTAGTTTCCTCTGTTTTGGTTTTTGTTGAATCTATTTCTTGTGTTAGCTCCCTTCAATCCAAATAATTGATGGCGATTGCATAAGGTCCCTCGAATTTAGAACAAATATTGTCTCCATTTTATTTGGAGACAATAGTTGTCTCCTTTTTCTAAGACAGAACAATCGTCTTCTAATACATGACACAAGTCGTCATTGTAGTTTGGCGACAAATTTTGTCCCACTTTTTAAGGACAAATAATTGTCTCTTAAAGTATAGACCAAAGTCATCTTCTCATGATAGGGACGAGAATTGTCTCTCGTATTAGGGACGAAATTCGTCCATATTCTCAAAGACATATATCATTCTTAAAAATAGGGACGACATTCAATTTTACGTCCTCTATACTTTCGGGTACGGAGGTGTCAGGCACGTATGAAGAGGACAACAAAGTAGTCCCCTAAAGTTTATAAGACAGTTTTTCATACTTTTGAGGACGATTTTAATAGTCACAAAAAGTCCGTTTTTTCGTAAACTATCTCTTTACCGAAAAAATCTTCAACTTTGCAATATAGCTACTTAAAAATGCGAAAATGTATCGTCTAAGAAATGAAAGTTCAGGTAAAATTTCAAATGATACGTACAAAAGTTTTAAGTGATAGACTATTTAATTTTTATAAAGTTAGCACTATACAAAAAAAATCTTCAACTCTGCAAGAAACGATTAAGAATACAAAATTAAGTGTATATGCTCAACAAAAAATCTTCAACTTCATAAGAAATGATTGAAAAATATGAAAATATGTGTATTGAAATAGTAGAAAATCTAAGGTTCGCATAAAATATTTTGTTTCATGAAATATATTGAACTTAGACATTCAATATGAACAATTACATAATTTTCCTAATGTTATAATTTTGTAAAAGTATTCAACGTGTGAAATTATATATTCATGTATTAAAATGGTTGAAAAGAATTTTCACGCCCAATTATAGAATTTTATTTTCTATTTGTTGGGAAACAATCATCGGAAGAACCTTTTTAAGAAGATATCTGAATCAGGTTTGAAGAAAACAAAACCACAAGAGTACAAAATAAGTCATTTGAAGGAAGACTGATTGAAGAGCATCCGAATAAATTGAATCTGAAGACATCCGGAAGATTCAATTATCAAGATAAAGGGAAATAATTTGAAAATTATATTTCCCACCGCTTTTGGTCTGAAGTCAAAGATCCTTTTGCCTTGAGGAATAAAAAAGTGATAGCTAGCATATATTTTAGTAAAGGACAAAGGACTAACACTGGAAAGAGAAAAAGGTAACAACCTTTTTAACATAGACTAATGTCAAAGGTGCGTGGAGCTTACGCAAAAGCAAACCGACATCAAAAGTTGGCGATTCATTAAAATCCAAACAAAACAATCACTGACAACTTTTTTGCCTCAATCACAAGATTCAAATGGGACATTTTTTCAGTTTAAGGGATTTATCAATGGCTGCAGCAGCGCCACATCATACCTTATCAACAGTGGAGATTGAAGATAAGCCCAATGGTGTACAACAGCTTCATTTATGATCAAAGCCTATAAAAGGGAAGCTCCACACATTGAGAATCTGCTGGTTGATTCAATAAAGCAAGACACAAAGAAATTAGCTACTCAATCAGTAATCTAAATCCCTCCAAGAACCAATCAATTGTAAATCTGTTTGTAGGAACTCTAGTAAACATATAAACTTAAAGAGTTTAAAAACCAATCTTTGAAAAAGATCAGTTATAAAATCTCATACTTGGGTGAGTATTGAGATTGAGACTTAGCTTAGAGTTGGTGCTTCAAGTGGTATATCCTTGTAGGACTCAACTTAGATTTGGGTAGTTTAAGTGGTATATCCTGCTAAAGAAAAAAGACTCAGCCAAGAGTTGGTGCTTTTGGTGGTATATCCTACATCCGGAAGAAGGATCACTATCCGGAGACAACTGTAAGGCTTGATTCCTGCCCGTTGAAAGAAATCACACTAGTGAAAAAAGTTCGGAGGAGGAAACTTGGGGGACTGGAGTAGGTAGGGTCGAACTATGATAAATACTTGTGTTTGATTTCTTATCTCTGTGATTTAAGTTATTTGCATTTGCATCATCCGGATCCTTGATATCCGAAAAATTTCAAACACGCTACACAAAACTTTTTTTATAAGTCAGCAAATTTTGTAAAAAGGGTCATTCACCAACCTTTTACCCTAAAATACTTAGGCACAAGGACCAATAAGTCGTATCAGCACAAGTGCTCACAACCAGAGACCTAACAATCTCGAGCTAAAGATTCAATATTTTGATCCAAGAATCAAAATGAGTTTTAATAACTCGTAGCTCCTTCTGGAGGATATGTCCATTATCCGTCATCCATTCTTTACTGGTGAACACTACACATTTTGGAAAAATCAGATAAAGAATTTCATTCAGGCCCAAGGCATGCAAGCTTAGATGGCAGCGAAAGATGGTCCATATGTTCCAACTTATGAAGTTGAGGGTATCACTACCCGGAAGCCCTTTAATCAGTGGGATGAGAATGATTACAAGAAATTGCATGAAAATGCAAATGCTATTAACATGCTTCATTGTGCTCTTAGTGCAGCAGAATTCAACAGAATTTTAGCATGTGAGACTGCACAAGAAATTTGGTAGAAACTTGAGGTAACCTATGAAGGAACCACCAAAGTTAATGAGGCCAAGATAGAACTCATCCAGCAAAAGCTTGAGAGCTTCAAGATAGAGGCAAAAGAATCCATCAGCAACATGAACACTAGATACACCAATCTAGTAAATGAAATGAAGAGGCTGGGCAAAGAAATCACAGAAGAAGGAATGGTGAAAAAGATCCTCCGTAGACTCACTAAAGAATGGGACAACAAGAAGACAACCATTGAAGAAGCCCATAATCTAAAATTCTGTGGCTATGCTGAGCTTATTGAAAACCTTCTAACTCAAGAGCTATCTCTAGAGAGATACAGTCAACAGGAGAAAAAGCCAGAAGAAATGAAGAAAACCATCAGTCTCAAGGCAGAGTCATTCGAATCAGATTCCTTTAGAATAGAAAAATACTCAAGAAGATCCTCCTACAACAAAGAAGACATGGCCATACTGGCCAAGATATTCAATAGATTCTTGAGAAACGAATGGAGGAGAGGATATAAAAGATTCAATTCTAAAAGGAGAATTGAAAGTTCCTCAAGAAAAGATAAGTTCAGAAAAGCTCTGGAAGAAAAAAAAGATCCAGAAAAAGAAGCAGCTTGCTTTGCATGGTGTGAGAAAGGGCATTGTAAATCAAAATGTCCCAAACTGAAGAAAGAAAAGAAGTACAAGAAGAAAGCAATGGTGGCCACGTGGAGTGAAAGTGAGGAAAGATACAGTTTTGATGGGTTGTATTTCCAACATGCATTTGTGCTTATTTTCATATCATTAAGACCATATTTTTAGTGTTTATGGCCTCTATTACTTCATTTTCTCTCTTTTCAGGTTTTTAAGGCAATTTGGAGAAAACATGTAATATTTGGAAGAAAAGAGCCTTTCATCGATACTTGAAGTAGACGGTGGGAGCGATAGCTGGTCTTGGTGATTCCAAAGCATCCCAGAGCGACCAAGATGACATCAATACCAAAGAACACTAAGTTCCAAATCTGGAAGGCACCCAATTCGGGTAAAACCTATTTAGGCAGAGTCCTATTTGAGAATGAAGTTTAATTTCTATCCTAATCCTATTATGGGAGATAAAGATGAGGATTTTACTACCATTTGAACTCCAAGACTAAAAGGAAATGAATCCAAAGAGATAAATGCTAAGATAATCTTATCTATCACAAAAGAGGAAGTATAAGAAGAGGCATTCAACTATAAATATCATGGCCAACGCATTCAAAAGGATCATATTTATTTTCATTATCATCGATCGAGATCTATCTTTTTACTATTCACCATTTTTCAGTCTTTTTAGTCTAGTTTTTAGTCTACATGTTCTTAGTTTCAAGTATATTTAGTTTCACAATTTTTGTTAATAAACCTCTTTAAGTTTAATTGCAAGTTCATTTTCAGTTCTATTGCTTTATTTTGATTTCAAGTCTTTACATTTGAGCATGATTTACTTTTATATTTATTGCATTTAAATTCAATCATGTCTAGCTAATTTACTTATGGCTTGACCAAATAATGGTCAAGGCTGAGTTTAAATTGTGTGAGGACCGCAATTGAATATAAAAATTCACAAGGCGACCTATTTTCCAATCTCGGTACTTCAAGGGTTTTATGGTAAGAACATCACTTGGTCTCGCTACTTGGATTGATCACCCATTTGGTAAGTCTTTGTGATTATTATTAATCTCAATTCTTACATCCGTAATTATGCCTGAAAGGGATAAAGTGACAACAGTCTCCATCGAGATTGGAGAAAGGTAATCTTACGCCTGTTGGGAGTGCTTCACAACCTGTCAATAAGGATTTAGGCTTTTCTAATATTTATTGCTATTCATCAACGAGCCCTTTGGGGCGAAGTCGGGGTCACTGTGAGTAAGAGGGAGGTCATGGCGTGAAGTCTGGTCTCTATACACAATAAGGAAGAGTTGCTAGTACTGTATGGTGCAGGAGTACTAGTATAACTAAATCTAGGTCCTGGTGCAATTAATTCCTTGTCCCATGATCACCATGATATTCAATCTTGTTCTATTTTGGTTGAGTCATTGCTTTTCATTATTTTATTACCTGCTTTATTTAGTCTTAGTCTACAAGTTCCCATCACAAGTACTCCTAGGTCACATTATCTGTCATCTATTGAGAATAACACCGTTGAATACCGTTCCTTGTGGGATCAACCTCCATTTGCTACTAACTGGTAGTTTGTTTTGTACAAGGATTTATTTTTGGTGGTCTCGACACCCATCAAATTTTGGCACCATTGCCACGGAATGGTTCCTTTTGACTTATTGTTCAACATGGATGACCAGAGCCAGAGGTCGTGGCAATAAATTCTTCTACGATCCAGAAATTGAAAAATGCAACAGAGCTCGCGCTCGGCAAGCTCGAGAGCGTAAAGAGTCTAAACATCAAGCAGAATCTTCATCCGGACCTAGCGAAGTCATCAATCTAGAAGAACTATTTAACTAATCAAATGACTTGGATTCTAAACCAGAAATAGCCATCGTGACCATGGCTAATCAAGAACGTACAATCCAAAGCCTTGCACGGGTCCCAGTGGATCAGCAACGACTTTTTATCACTTATCCGGCTGAGACCAATGATAATAATTTTGAGATAAGATCTGGGTTTGTCTATAAATTAACCAAATTCGCTAGAAGGGCCATTGATGACCCTTATAAACATCTACAGAAGTTCCATTTAACGGTTTGCTCTATGTGGCCACCCAAGGTCGACCTTGACCTTGCAAAATTAAAGTCCTTTACTTTTTCTCTTGAGGACTCGGCCAATGACTGGTTTTTCCATGTGAAACCAAGATCTATTACATCCTAGGACGAGCTGTCAAGAGTCTTTCTCGATAAATATAAGCATCGAGAGTTACCACTTTGAAGAAGCAAATTTATTTTGCCAAGATGAAAGACATGGAGAGTCTCTATAAGTATTATGAGCGATTCCAGCACCTATTAGCAGCATGTCTGCCTCACAGATTCATCGATCAAGCCCTAGTCCAAACTTTCTATAAGGGGCTCCCATTCTCTCAACGAGCCTTCATAGATGCCGCTAGTGGAGGTGCCCTCATCAACAAGACCCCAACTCAAGCTTGGAAACTCGTCAGGACTATGGCAGAAACTGCTCAATAATTTGGCAATCGTGAGGGGAAATCTACTTTGAAAGTTGTCAGTGAGATCGGCTCCAATGATCTCAATGATAAGATGGAAAGGCTTGCTGAACTTTCTGCATAAGATAGCCGTCCAGACTGAGGTCGCAAAGGAGTGCAAACTTTGCAAAAGGACCACTCATGCTACTGAAGAGTGCCCTCGCATAGGAGACCCTGAGTTTGAGCAAGTCAACGCCATAGGGGTTTATGGTAACTATGGTAACTATAGTAACTATGATAATCCTATGACTAAACAACCCTATATCCCACCACCACAGAGAAATCAGATAGGGTAGAGAGATCGACCAGCACTCATATGGGAAACAATGATCATCAGCCACCACAAGAATCGCAGAATCAGCCCATTATGAGAAATCAGCAGAATGCGATCGTACCGAGACCACCTCAGCAAATGCAGATCCAGCCCAACCCACCTCAGCAACCACATTCGAATCCTTATGAGCTTTTCACCACTCTTGTCGAGGGCTCAAATAAACGATTTGAGCTTATAGATGATCGTATACAAGGACTATAAGGTAACTTCTCAAATTTAGAAAAATAGATGGCCCGGATAGCTAACACTCTCTCTAGGATCGAGAACACAAGGAGACTTCCATCTCAAACAAAGGATAATCCAAGAGAGAATGTCAGTGCGGTTATGCTGAGAAGTAATAAAGAAATCCAGTCAATCCCAGTGAGAGCAAAATTAGAAGAAGAAATCATTGAGATTCTTGATGATGAGGAGGAACCAGTGGTTTCCGCCGAGACCAAACCTCCTTTTCCAAAAAGACTAGTAAAAATTAAGAAGATGAAAGAGGACAAGGAAATCTTTAAGACCTTGAGGAAAGTCGAGATCAACATCCCACTACTCGATGTGATCAAACAGATACCCAAATATGCAAAATTCTACAAGGAGCTATGCACCAACAAGAAGAAGTAGCATGACCTGGATAAGGTCTTGATGGGGGAAAATGTATCCACCGTGATCTAATGTAAGTTACCCCCTAAGTTGAAGGACCAGGGGATGTTCGTTATCAACTACACCATAGGTCAGGTTAGAATTCAAAGGGCTATGCGTGATCGCAATGCATCCATATATGTTATGCCTTCCTCTATCTACTAGCAGATATCAGCCAACCATAACATGCCCCTTAAGGAGACCAGGATAGTCTTGCAACTCGCAGATTGATCTGTTGACTACCCAGAGGGAATTTTAGAAGATATATCGGTCAAGGTAAATGATTTTGTTTTTCCCGCTGACTTTTATGTTCTTGATACGTGTGATGCAAATAGGAAAGGGAACTCAGATTTATTGCTAGGGGGACCATTGTTAAGCACTGCCAAGACCAAGATTGATGTATACAATGGTTCCCTCACAATGGAGTTCAACAGGGAAGTGACTACTTTCAATGTATATGATGCTATAAAGACCCTAGAGGAGGATTTGAGCCTATGCAACATTGATAGTCTTGATCCTATTATTTTGTAGATCTTCAAGCTCAATCTCTCAGATGAGTATTTGGCTGTGCTGAATGAGGCACTTGATACTGAGAGTCTTGATGATATCGATTTTGATGAGAAGGTGGAAGAAGGTATCCATAGTCTCGATACATCTCAACCTGCAACGAGACCAACACTAAAACTCACTCTACCACCTTTCAAAAAGCTCACCCCTTCCATTAATAAACCACCGGAGCTTGAACTTAAGGATTTACCAAGTCACCTTATGTATGCTTTCTTAAGGGATAACGATATGCTCCCGGTGATCATTTCTAGCAAGTTGAGTCCCGTTGAAGAAAGACGACTGGTCTCCATGCTCCAACAACATAAGGAGGCAATTGGGTGGACTATAGCCAATATCAAGGGTATTAGTCCTACCACTTGCATGTATAAAATCAAGCTAGAGGAGAATGCCATGACCTCTCGCCAACCACAAAGAATACTCAACCCATCGATGATGGAAGTTATGAAGAAAGAAGTGATCAAGCTTATAGAGGCTAATCTCATTTACCCCCATCTCTGATAGTGAGTGGGTTAGCCCCATACAAGTTGTTCCTAAGAAGATAGGGATCACGGTTATAAAGAATGAGGTTGTTGGGAATTGACAGTCAGATTGAACATGCATAATAGGCATGACGGAAATTCAAAATTTTATCCCCGTCCCCAGGAACTCCAATTAGTTGCATATAAATTAAGTAAAGCCTTAACTAAATAATTCTCTACCTAGGTTAGCATGCAAAAGGGCTAGGCATAACATAATTCCAAATTATATCCTGGCATGTATATTTTATGCTAAGCATGTTATAACTCTAAGCTATAACCTAAGCATAAAATAAACTAAGCATGTAAACAACCTAAGCATATTATTAAGTCTAAAAACGCTTAAAGAAAAAGACCTAATAATAAAAGAGAAAGAAAAGGAACTTACCAGTTGAAGCGTGTTTTAGCAGAATCCTCTTGCACAAGCCTCCAAGCGTAGGATAGCCTCTATGAGTATCCACATAAAACCCCACCAACCAAAACCTCCCTAGCAGGAAGAACTAAGAAGCCTCGAGTAGTTGCTAGACCACTCTTGAAGCCTCACCCAAAAATATATACTCAAGGTGCTTGAATAAATTCAAGCTCCTAAAAAAGAACTTGCTTAAAGACCCGAGAGAAAAATATCTCGCTTAGGATTTATGCTCTGAGCTATGGTGCAAGTTGAAAGGAGGGACAAGGGAGCATATATATAGGACTGGGGGAGCTAAAAGCTCCCCCTCTTTTCCAATGTGGGATTAGACAAAATGCCTAATCCCACATAAGAGTCAACACGCGAACCTCCATGGGTCCGCGGGTTGACCCACGTGCAGCGTGTAAAGCACGCTGTACGCCAGCCCGCAAGGCAGGCCATGTTTGGCCTGCCTTGCTCCTCAAGTTGGCCTTACGGGCCACCCGCAAGCCCAGCTTGTAGGCTGCCCCGTGCTAGGCATGCCGAGCGCTGGCGTGGCCCAGCATGTGGGCTCGCTACGGCGAGCCCACTGCCCCTTCACCCAGCCTGTATGGGGCCCAAAAAATTAGGCCCCATTTCCGTTGGGTCTGACCCCTTTTGCCCAATTGGAAAATTCCCTTTTAATCCTCTCAAATAAATTATTTATTTTCGACCTTAATAAATTAGTTACCGGTCAAAATAAATTCCTTGGTTTATCCAAAATTGATCTAATCAATTTTAACAATTCAAATAATAATCCAATTATTGTTTATGTCATATTTTCGTAATAGAATAAATCTATTAGTTCTTTACTTAGTCCGATGAAGGCCCAATGTGTGTGACCTTATAGGATCCCAAAGTAATGAGCTGTTGAGGCTTAACCAACCTTTGTTCTTATGGAACCATTGGCTAGATGTTCTAGACCATGAATAGAACTCGATTACCTTAAACGACTGTAGTACGCCTCTAGTACCATCCCCCATTACTCGGAATGTCATTTATGCTTATAACTTAATCTCTATTAATGCAATAGTTATCCAGTGCGATAAAGTCCTTCCATTCTTTAATATTAGTACCATCTGGTTTATAGGGTTTGCTTAACGTGTTAACCCACTAATAGCGGGGTTGCTCCAAGCTATCCCAGTAGTTTACTTGTTACCGAAGTATATTGCCTTTTACTATAGTTTGTTTGACTGGAAACCATTTCTATCAAATACATACTCTTATCAGAGGTTTATGAAAATCATTACTCCAATAAGTGGCTAGGTACAACTCCTTAATATATCCAAAGCGATGGATTCTTTCTGACTACTCAGCTTACCAACGTGCTGTCATCACTATACCCGTAAACACCCTTAACACCCTAAATAAATGAGTGCATAGTAATGACCCAAAGTATAGCAATAGTACCACACAAGGTAACTAGTATCTCAAGTATGAGGACATTCACAAAGCTTATTGCATGAAGATAAACACTAACACATTGATATATATACTAAGCGTTTATCTTACTGCGGTCTCCAATATATCTCCCAGATATATCCATGTGTCAAACTTAAGGCGCCACCTTCAGTCCTTAGGAGATTAACTGCTTGGACCCTTTCCAAGAAAGTTAACCACATGCTAGTATTTTTGCTTCATCAATATCCTTTCTTGATGAAACTATGACTAGGGATAGTTTAGACATAATCATAATTGCACATGAAGCAGGTTCCACCAAATATAGTCCAACTATAATTTCTCTAACTTCATGCTATGATATGTCAAGGACTTTTGCATACATACATCAATGAATATATTTAACCAGTCATAATATATATACACACACACACTGATATAAACAAAAGATCAAATGCCTTTATTAATTAACAAATTAAGATAATTAAGATATATCGCCCTAATTTCCTTTAAGGGCATACATCATATCCAACAGAGCAGGAGAAACGGTCCCGACAAGAATACAGAATAGATGGAAAGTCTGTATTGACCATCGCAAGCTCAACACTGAGACTAAGAGGGACCATTTCCCACTGCCATTCATTGATCAAATGCTGGAGAGACTGGTAGGAAAATCTCATTTTTGTTGTCTTGATGGAATGTCAGGATTCTATCATTTCCTAATGGCATCAGAAGATCAAGAGAAGACAACATTTACGTGTCCCTTTAGCACTTTGCTTATAGGAGGATGCCCTTTGGTCTCTGCAATGCTCCCGCTACATTCCAAAGGTGTATGGTAAGCATCTTTTCTGATTACATATAGAGCATCATTGAAGTCTTCATGGATAATTTTACAGTATATGGTGACTCTTTTGACGCACGTCTTAATAACCTTGGTAAGCTCCTTAAATGTTGTATTGAGTCTGACTTAGTGCTTAGCTTTGAGAAATGTCACTTCATGGTAGACCAAGGTATGATATTAGGTCATGTCGTATCTAAGAAAGTTATTAGGGTGGATAAAGGTCAAATCGATGTTATTCAATCGTTACCTTACCCTACTTCTGTAAAAGAAGTTAGGTCTTTTCTTGGGCATGCAATTTTTTATCGCAGGTTCATCAAGGACTTTTCAAAGATCACCGAGCCTATGTGTAGATTACTTCATAAAGATGCTAACTTCGAGTTTGGAGATCATTGTAAGAAAGCTTTTGACACTCTTAAGGCAAAGGTGGTCTTGACACCTATAAGTCGAGCACTAACTGGGACCAGCCTTTTAAGATCATGTGTGATGCAAGCAATAAAGTAGTAGGAATAGTATTGGGATAATGGGTTGGCCGAGAACCTCATGTCATTTATGATGCCTCTCAGACTCTTGATACAACTCAAAGGAACTACACTACAACTGAGAAAGAACTCCTTGCTATCATTTTCGCACTTGAGAAATTTCATTCCTATCTTCTATATTCCAAGGTCATTGTATACTCAGACCATGATACGCTGAGATACCTTATGACCAAGAAGGATGCTAAACCAAGACTGATTCGGTGGATCCTTTTACTTCAAGAGTTTGATATCGAGATTAGGGACATGAAGGGGACAAAGAACCTGGTAGCTGACCAACTCAAAGGAATCAAGGAGAGTCCAAGATGAATTTCCCAAGATGAATTTCCGGAGGAGAGTCTCTTTACTATCACCGAGACTCCATGGTATGCAGATCTTGTTAACTTTCTTACCACCGAAAGGTTCCTAGAGGATTTTATGCACAATGATAAGGAGAAAATGAAGAGGGAAGCCAACAATTACTTTTAGGATAATCCTTATCTATTGATACAAGGAAACGATCTAATTTTAAAGAGGTGTATTTTTGGGGAAGAGATACCGAGACTCTTGCAAGCATGTCATTCTGAGGTTTGTGGAGGTCACGGTAAAGTGCAACATATCCTAGAGTGCGGATTTTATTGGCCCCACATCTTTTATGAATCCTACATGTTTTACAAGGCGTACTACAATTGTCAAAGAATTGGTAATCTTGGATGTCGAGATCAGCTCCCGATGACACCCATTTTGGTCATTAAGATCTTTGATGTCTGGGGTATCAATTTTGTGGGTCCTTTTCCTCCTTCATATGGGTTCAAGTATATCCTTATAACTGTTGATTACGTCTCTAAGTGGATAGAAGCTAAGGCAATAAGGAACGATGATGGAAAGACCATGGTAGACTTCATCAAGGATAGTATAATCTGCAGATATGGGACATCGAGACTGTTTATCAGTGATCGCGATACACATTTTTGTAACAAGACTGTCTCGGCATTACTGACAAAATGGGGAGTCAAGCACATGACTTCCACGGCATACCACCCATAAATAAATGAGCAAGCTAAAGTGAGCAACAGAGAGGTTAAGCTTATCTTGGAGAAGATAGTCAATCCAAACAGGAAAGACTGGAGTCTCCATCTCTTTGAAGCTCTCTGGATAGTTCGAATAGCATGGAAAGCTCCCATCGGGATATCATCTTATAGAATTGTCTATGGGAAGGCATGCCACTTGCCTATCGAGATCGAGCACAAAACGTAATGGGCCATCAAAAGGACCAACTTCAGGCTCGATACAGAAAAGGAACATAGGAAGTTGCAGCTATATGAACTCGAGGAGATCCGCCATGACGCCTATGAGAAGAACAAAACTTACAAGGAGAGCACTAAGCACCACCATGACCTTTTTGCTTCTAGGAAAACTTTCAAAGTTGGACAGAGAGTCCTTCTCTTCCAATCTCATCTCAAATTATTCCCTAGGAAGTTGAGGTCTCGATGGGCTGGACCTTACATCATGACCAAAATGTTTGCATGTGGAGCAGTCATTATGTAGAGATTAAGACCGGTACAGTTCTGAAAGTTAATGGGCATCATCTCAAGCCCTACTACAAAGGATTCCAAGCTCACTCTGAGGAGATCACTCTCACAGAGACTCCTGATACCACACCATAATCTTAGTGTGGTACATCGAGCTCACCGACTTTAAACAAAGCACTCTTGGGAGGTAGCCCAAGCATTCCTGACCCTTTGTCTCTTTCTTTTAGGTAGCTTTTATTAGATGTATCAGACTAGGACTAATATTTCTCTCTGTCATTTTTTATAGATATAGGTCTCTATACAAACTCTAGGAGCCAAAGCATCACATAGACGTGACTGAGAGGACAAGGGATGTGAACTGGCTCACACGCTTGATGCATTCAATGGGGGTGACATGGCAGTCATGGAAGGATGTGACGGTTCAAACTTAATCAAGGCCATGATTTCCCCTACCCTCATTAATACTCTATGAGTCGACCCCTTGCACCCCTTAATACGCCACTAAAACCTCTCTTCTCACTCTCAATAGTCACACTCTCTTTCAAACTCTCAAGCTCCCTGTCTGAAGCAAAACTCTTCTTCTCCGGCGAGTTTTTCCTTTCTCAACCACCACCAAAACACCATAATGGCTTCAAATCAAGAAATTCCCACCACCAACCCCATGACTAGTGAAGTCATGATTGGAAGTATTGCCTGCTACACAACTCCTTTCAACACAACCACCACTCTTGCCATTACTATTCCGGCTGTAGAGACCCTTTCCACTGTACCACCGTCGCCACTGAAGTGGACCGTACCCTAGTTTCTTCTGATGCTACTACTACTACCATCTCCACCGCACCTGCTACCACTGTTTCTGCTCCCGCCACCGTGGTTGGCCTCTAAAAGACCACGGCGTTGCCAAGCTATTGTGTTTATACTCCCGCCACCCTTGTCAACACCACCGCTACCCCTGGTGAGACTCCTCTTGCCGTTGATCCTATCTCCACCTTATTCCCCACCGCTGTTGACTTTAAGGATTTCAACGAGACTCCAGTGAAAAAGGAAAAGACAACTCAGAGGGGCCAAGGCTCAAGATGTCCCCGTCGAGATTGACTCCTATAAGGAATGTGACTATACACCTGCTCCTCCCCCTGCCAAGAGAAAGATGCTCACTAGGAGCATCACCAAAAGTGGCAAGAGTTTGAAGAAGGGCAAAGTGGCCAAGGAAGAGAAAACCCCTACTCCAGATGCAAAGAATAAGATCTATAGCTCATTTGATCATCCTGCTCCATGCACCATCTACGCTTGCTTCAAGGGCCAGTCATCAAAGCCTTACTAATCTTCCTGTAAAGAGACCATGACTACTCTCGGCATCAACCAAGCCATCATAGATGCCTTCACCATGATCTCATGGATGCTCCTGCTTTTCATCTGCTTCCCTTCCTTCCAAAAGCTTGTTTGGGAATTCTATGCTACTTTCCAATTTAAGCAGGACTACACAAGTTACCAAGAGGAGGGGGTGATCAAGTTCCATCTCTGGGGAAAGACTGTGAGTTGGAGTCTCGATGACTTCAATAAGGCTTTAGGGGTACTTGATCCCTCTGATGACATGTGTGATGCCCTTTCCTCTAACTTCAACGTCGCCAAGACCTACTTCTCCCTCTACAATAATGATCCTAGAGTCACAACCTAGAAGTTCTGTGAATCTCGTGACTTCTACATCCATGAGCCCCATCTTAGGTATGCCCACAGAATCCTTGTATATAATTTTTTGGTCACTATAGGAGCCCCGGGACCTTGAATGATAAGGAATTGCACATTCTATGGTGCATGAGAAATAACAAGAAGCTTTACTTGGGGGGCTGGCTGGCTAAGTAGTTCCAATATGTTCTCACTCATACCAAGAGCCCTCCGACCCTAGGCGTGTTGATCTTCATGATTGCACATGGTATGGAGGACTTTGATCCTGCTCCCTACACGAAAATGCTCGAGACCCCACTTTTGGATTCGGAGACTCTTACGACCATATTATTAGTGGAACCGATTGACGGGATCAAGGTGCTGCACCCTTCTGGTCCTGCTAAGGATAATCTTGCCACCTGCTCCTGTTGATTGCCAGCCAGACATACCTACCCATAATGACTCAACCACTGCTGTCGCCTATGCCGAGCTCCTCCGAAAATTCACCAACCTAGAAAACCAGTGCAAAGACCTTCTCAAGAGCCTCTTTGAGCTCGATGGTGAGAACCATGACCTTCAAACCCAATGCAATGCCTTAGAGATGAATGTGGCATGATCATTCAATAACTCGGGGTCCGAATGCCATAGCGAAACCAGCTGGGTCTCTTTGCCTCTCTTCTCCTCCATGACAGTAACGTTCTTTTTGCCCTCTTTTTGATCTTTATTTTCTTTTATTTTTTGCACTGAGGGCAATGCACAGTTTAGGTGTGAGGAGGGGATTTATCCTTTTTTGCTTCTTATATTTTTAATTTTCTGAACTTTTTCTTGCTTTTTAATTATTAATCATTATATGTTGAACAGTTTCACAAGGACTCATTTTTGTTCCATGCAGTGACCTAGTTTGCTCTCTAACCTATCATTGAGAAATGAGGATAATCAAGATAGGAATTACTATACAAAAAACTAACAGATTGAATTAATTTACCGTAACTTATCATCGAGATCTGATTTGAGTATTGGCATTTCAATCTTTGATTTCTAAGAGTTACGCCGAAAAGTGGAACATGATTTAATTGTTTGTGTGCTTTAATTTGGACTCGGTTTGCTTTTATTTTGTCTCTATGTTCATAAGACCTCTATCGAGACCTTACAATATTGGTAATAAGCTTGGTGGTTGCCTTCTAGTGTAAAATTCTACAATTTAGTCGAAAGGAGACTTACTTGGCTCATAACCTTATTTGTCTCTTTCATATGGCCACTAGAGGAAGAGCAATCCAAGGCTGAGAACCAGGTGAAGTCTCTTCCATAAGGAGAGAAAATAAGAGCGTGAAAAAAATGGGTTACCAAAAATTCCTACAAAAAGGGCTAGCAAAGTTGGCAAAGTTCTTAAATTCTTAAAGCGAAACCCCAACAAATTGGCTAGATGAATCTTAAGGATCCCACTAAGCAAAAATGTGCCTAAAGTACATAAAAGGTTTAGATGGAGTCTTCTTATGTCCATCGAGATACACTAAATTCTAAATCAAGGTAAATCTAAACAATAACAATACTTGTGTGCTTATGCTTCTAATTTGGAAAATTCTCGGCAAGGTTTTGGTCAAGGTATTCTTAAGATAATTATAGATTGGGACTTCGATAATCAATGAAGGGCCTCAATATAAGTCTCGGCGAAGGAAATAGGTGTCTGTGAAATTGTTAAGGGTTGTTTGTGCAGTTTAAAATTCCCTTCTTCCTGATCTTTAATGCATACTTGAGGGCAAACATTGAATAAGTGTGGGGAGATTTGATGGGTTGTATTTCCAACATGTATTTGTGCTTATTTTCATATCATTGAGACCATGTTTTTAGTCTTTATGGCCGCTATTACTTCTTTTTCTCTCTTTTTCAGGTTTTTAAGGCGATTTAGAGAAAACATGCAATATTGAGAAGAAAACAGCCTTTCACCGATACCTGAAGTAGACAACGGGAGTGATAGCTATTCCCGGTGATTCCAGATTATCCCAGAGCAACCAAGATGACATCAATACCAAAGCACACTAATTTCCAAATATGGAAGTCACCCAATTTGGGCAAAACCTATTTAGGTGGAGTCCTATTCGAGAATGAAGTTTAATTTCTATCCTAATCCTATTATGGGAGATAAAGACGTGGATTTTTACTACCATTCAAAGACTAAGACTAAAAAGAAATGAATCCAAAGAGATAAATGATCACCATGATATTCAGTCTTGTTATATTTTCGTTGAGTCATTGCTTTTCATTATTTTATTACCTGCTTTATTTAGTCTTAGTCTATAAATTCCCATCAAGAGTACTCCGAGGTCACATTATCTGTCATCTATTAAGAATAACACCATTGAATACCATTCCTTGTTGGATCAACCTCTACTTGCTACTAACCACTAGTTTGTTTTATGCAGAGATTTATTTTTAGTGGTCTTGACACCCATCAAGTTCATCCTCCACTGAAGAAGAGGAGATAACCAACTGTGCATTCATGGCAATATCCACTTCGGAGGCAGAGCAGTCTTGAACAAAAACATCTAAGCAGGTCACTGAGCAAGTTGAAGGATCAGAGTCAGAGATAACTAGTACTAAGGTAAACTCTCATTCTAATTCCTTAGCTAACAAGAGTAGAAAACTTATGATGCGAAGCTTAACCCCAAAATACATGAGACATGCAAACCTCTCGCTATGTCTAGGAAACTAGATACATGTCATCGAGACTCAAACAATCTTAGGCATTTTATGAAATTCCCCATTCAAGCATGGGGAGAGTAGAGGTAAGTGAAAACAGAAAAAGTTTGCCACAGGCGGCCTATGCATGAGGTACGTATGCATGAGCACAACATAAGTAGCACACGAAAGCGAGTAAAAGTCTTCCAACCTTACGACTCCCATGCAACGCCGTTCAAAAGATCTGGGGCTAACTCAAATGCTAACGAACGGCAAATGAGTATGCAATCTAAATCTAAATTATTTTGGCGAGCCTAATGGGAAGTTGCTATTGCTAGAGTTATCGCGGTTCATAGTCTCAAACCATTGGTATCGTGGAACGATACTGTTGAAGGGTCTCATTTACCTTGATTCCTTCTAACTCAACCACTCCTCAAATGAGTGCAATCGCGGAATTACACATTGGTTGAAATGAGTGATCCACCCATAAATATCCCCATATCCTGGTGGGCATGAGGAATACAAGCGATCTTCACGAGGTCAAATAATGGCACCTTAAACCTAGAATCTAACAACGCGATGGAATCAAAAGGCATAAGAAATAAAGTGTTGATTTAAAAATGAGTTCAACACATCATCAAAATCCTTTAACCAATTTTGAAAATGAAAGCAATTTTCCAAATTTTAAGTTAAAAGGAAATCCCCAGCGGAGTCGCCACTTTGGGAGGAAAAATAACTGCTGTGAAACGAGTCGGAAGGATTGATCCTCATTTTAGCGTGATGAAAAAGATAGACTAATAAAATTGATGTTGAAGTTGCATTTAGTCCAATTTAGATGTTAAGCTATATGAGACTTGAAATACTGCATTTTAAGACAGAGTCGCCACCCGATTTAGCTCTACCGGGAATTTAGGTACGATATTCCCACCAGGTGGTTGGACCGTGCCTTAAAACAGAGATTACAAGATCAGATGATGTTGCTTACTTTTCATTTATTAAATCAAAACATTTACATTTTAATAAGCGCGACTTTAGTTCTTATGCGATTGAAATCCAATTAAAGATTAGAGTTTTCGGTTTATATGGCCATACATCACACTAAAGCAGTATATAAACAAGAAAATTAATTATTACATGGCTTTACGAATACCTATATATTTTTCTAATGCATGAAAGTAAATAAGGCGGATAAATAAATAAAAGGGCGAAATCGGGTCCTAACCAAGCTTACAAACATGAACCCAGCTCCAAAGAATGATAAATCACACACGAATAATCGCAAAACATGCACAAATAATAAAAAGGGTAGAAAATAAATCAAATAAGGGGGAAAACGTATTTTTGGATTTTTTACGACTAAATATATAATTATCGGGCGCTTATTAAATATTTAAACAACCTAAAATATTATTTAAATAAACTAAATACCCTGAAAATAATAAAGGAAAATTATAAAATATTTTTTTGGAATTTTTAATATGGCAAAAAGATTTATTTAGTTATAAAATCATTTTTTAACCCATTAACATGAAAAGTTAACCAATTAAATAATTAATAAATACTAAAAATAGATTAAATATTATATTGTGGAATTACAGATTATGTGAAATTTTTACGGTGAAAAATCGGGGTAAAAAACGCAAGGAAATGAAAGAAAAGGGCCAAAAACACAAAACGTGGGTCTTTTGGCATTTTTTCTAGTCCAGATGCTAGAGTTGCATATAAGATGCTACTGTTGCAGGCCTAGACGCTGCCGTTACAACAATTGGAGGTGCACTATAGCATCTTAGATGCTCACCGGAGCATCTGGATCGGAAAAGTGCCAAACGAACCAAAATCGGTATTTTTACACCCAAAATTTCAAGGTTACCGAAATTTTAAGCCTATTCCCACAATATTTCAGTAGATCTAGACTTAAAATAATGAAATAACTTTGATTTCTCGACTTTGGGGATAAAAGACGAACCCAAAAATACCGGTGAAGGTATTTGTAGAAATTCCGAAAGAAAATGGAAAAAAACACAAATTATAACCAAAGGAATATATTAATTAAAAATAGATTGGAACTTATTTTTGTTACCTAGAGGCTGTGAATCCACGTTTTGAGACTCAAATCGGTCGTTTGGCAAACTTTGTGATGAATTTGTGACGATATCCGATGAAACAGCAACGAAAAAGGCATCAAACTTAGTGAAGGAATTTAGTGATTTTGTGAGAAAAAGTCTCTAAATCCTATTTAAGCTCATTTTAACCTATGATTTCTGGTTGATTTTAATGAGTAAGCTAAAAGATTAATCTAAATAACCCTAAAGAATCCGAATTAATCAGATTTCTCAAGTTTTATATGGCTTTCTCTCTCTAAAGCCTAAGAAGTTCTAAATGTGAAATTAAACTTTCAATTTGGCAAAAAGTCTTAAATTAATGGATTTAATGGGTTTATATAGGCTTTAATCACTCCAAATAACTCAATTAGTCCCTAGAAATGCAAAGATTCCCAGAAAAATCGAAGTTATCCGAACTTAGAGAGAGAAAGACAACCTAGCGATGAAACCCGAGAGCCTGTGCAATGTCTCGGACTGAGACGTTGTATCGGCCGTGTCTCACCGCGTAGTAGCATGGTGAGATGCCTTGGAGTGGGCCGAGACGCAATAGGGCAAGGTGAGAAGCACACGGGGGTGCGTCTCGCCGCCCGCCGGAGCATCTCGGCCCTTCGGCGACGCCGGCAAGGGAAGGAAAGGAAATTATTTTTTTATTTATTCTATATTTTTTATTATTTTTATTATTATTAAAATTTTTATTTTTAATTTTTGAATTTAACTAACCGGTAAAGGGAAATGACACGATTAAAGATCCAAACTCACCGTGAAAAATACTTACCAAACGCGATTCGACTCCAAAATAATAGAACAACCGGTCGATTATTAGGTCAGAGCAAAAAGTCATCATCATTCCGCAGGTCATCGGAAAGCCCCTGCTCACAACGGGATAGAGCATCATAGATCATCTCCTGATCAACCACAGGCTAATGGAGCGGTAAAACTAGCCAATAAAGCAATCAAGAAAATCCTGTCCAAGATGGTTGTCACACATCGTGATTGGGCCGATAAGCTTCATTTTGCAGTCTGAGGGCATGGAACGACTGTGCATACTCCGACGAATCAAACTCCGTTCTCTTTGGTATATGGGATGGAAGTTGTTCTACTAGTAGATCTTAAGGTCAAGTCACACAGGTTTGAGCCAGATTTGAACAACTAAATATAATAGATGAGACGTGGTTGAAAGCCTTGGATCACCTACAGATGTATCAACAGCATATGGCTAAAGCTTGTAACAACTGGGTCAGACAATCGAAAGAACTGCTCAAAGCAGGAGACCTGGTCCTCAAACAATTGAGAAAAGTTGACACTAATACTAGGGGCAAATTCCGTCCTAATTGGGAAGGTCCGTATGTTATCAAGAAGTTCCTTGGTAAAGGTGCAGTCAAGATCATGGATATGGATGGCAACTAGTTCATGAATCCTATCAACCAAGATGAACTCAATTACTATCACGCGAGAATAAAAATAAAAATGGCAAAACAAATAATAAGCCCGCAAATTTGAAAACCCAAAAAAGGGAAGAATGTGAAAAAATTAGGGCAGCCTGGTGATTTGAAAACCCAAAAAAGGCGGGTCATAAAAAAATTAAGGCTAATAAAGTCCGTTGAACCTATGTGAGGGGTTTAGGCAAAAATTATGACTAAACAGTTGAGAGTCGCTAACTATAAAACAATAATTGGATAGTTAGCAATGGGAGACATGTCATTTACAATTGTTACTAGCATTTGTAACCAATTTGATCTCATTCCATAAAACTATCATTCTTGCTAAAATTCTTGTATGAAAGCAATAATAAATGTATTTTTGACGTGAAAGTGATTGATTCGCAAGTTTGAATGTGTTTCGTTTTTCTATTTCATGCCTTATCTCTCATTCCATGTTTAGACTCAATAAAAAAAAGAAGAAAAGAAATATTTCCTAGAAGGAAAAATATCAGATAGACTAAAAAAAGAGAGAGTTAGGTCTATGCAAAAGCCAGAAGATAAGTCCGCTAGATTGAAAACTCGAAAGGGCGATCCAGGCAAAAATTAGGTCATATGCAGTTTCATTGGTCAAGAACGCAATATAACTCACTATGCATTAGAACTAAAAATGGAAGTATTGTATCAAAAGTCTAGCATGATCACATCAAATGTCAAACTATGAGTCTCTTCTTTGCCTCAAGAAGTGTGAGCTAGCGACCAATTTCCCACTCGTGAGGACCGCGTGAGATGCGTACAACGGGGGGCGAAAAAACAACAAGCACTGTGAAGCTTGCCAAGGGAGAATCCTTATTTTAGAAGTGGTGAAAATAATAATGAAAGTGATGTTGAAGTTGATTTTTAGTCCAATTTTAGGTGTTAAGGGATACGAGACTTAAAATCCTGTATTTTAAGATAGAGTCGCCACCCGGTTAAGCTCCACTGGGAATTTGGGTACGATATTCCCACTGGATGGTTGGACCGTACCTTAAAACAGAGATTCTAAGTCCGGATGATGTTGCTTACTTTTCAATTTTTAAATCAAGCCATTTATGTTTTTAATAAATGTGACTTCGGTTCTTATGCGATTTAAATCCGGTTATTGTTTGGAGTTTTCGATTTATATGCCATACAACACATGAAAGCGGTAAAAAAAGCATGTAAATAAATTATTACAAGGCTTTACAAATATTTATACATTTTTCTAATATGGGAAAGGTAAAAGAACGCGGGTAAATAACATGAATAAAGAGGGACCGAAATAGGGCCTTAACCGAACTTACCAACATCGATATGGCTCGAAACACGATAAATAAATCACAAAAATCATAAATAAGAGACAGATAATTAAAGGCAGAAAAATAAAATTTTATTATGGAGAAAAACATTTTTTTGGGAATTTTTAGAGTTAAAAAGGCATTTTTAGGCATTTTTTAGCATAATTTAATAAATCAGATTAAAAATAATTTTAAATTTATTCCAGAAGTTTTTTGATTTTTAGAAATTTTTTTGGGTGCAAATCGGTGATAAAAACGCGAAAAAGGCTGAAAAACGAACCGAAAAGGAGCTAAAAGCAAACTCAGACAAACAATGCTATAGAGACAGCCTTCGCCGCTATAGCTATGAAGGTCACCGCTATAGCGATCGCAGCCAAGGCTATAACTATAGCTTTGCCATCAAAATTCGATTTTAAGGGGGAAACCGGGTGTTTTTGCATCCATAAACTCGGAATCATTGAAGTTTTAAGTTGTAATCAACAATATTTCAACAGATCTATACTTAAAGCACTCAATTATGTTTATTTTATGGATTTGGGTAAGAAAATACCCAAAAATCGTAAGAAATAACGGGACCGCTATAGGGGTGGCGTTCACCTCTATAGCTATAGCCTTCACCGCTATAACAGTAGTGGTCAAGGCTATAGGGATAGAGGTGAAGGCTATTCTATAGAGGTCAAGCTATTTTTCGGGATGTTACAAGAACACCAAATGAAACAACACCAAAACACCAAGAACAGCAACAAAACTTAATAAAAAGAAAGTAAATAGATAAGGGAACTTAGTTTTGTTACCTCTAGGCCGAGAATCTAACTCGGGAGTCTCGAACCAGACGTTTGGCAAGCTTTTGATGATTTTCCGATGGAATGATGACAGAATCGGCGATGAAAACAACGACAGAATCAGTGACAAAATTTAGGTAGTATTTGGAAAACAAGTCTCTAAACCTATTTAATCCATTATCCCTAAGATTTCTAATAAGTTTTAGTGATTTAACTAAGTAATCAAGCCCAAGAACAATTAAAAATCCCGGATTATTGCCTTTCTTAAGCTTTCTCTCTCTAAGTTCCTAATTTCTAAGTTTTTTTTTATCTAAATCCTTTAAAATTCAGCCAAAAAGTCCTCTCTTCAAGGGTTTAAATAGTCTCACGCTCAAAATTCACCGACTTTGGGTGAGAAATCGGGTGAAAATATGTGGCCCAATCATAGAAGAGAGAACGAAATAAAGTGGCACGGCCAAAACATGGCCGTGCCACCACCGTCGCTTCCACTATTGTGGTCACTGCCATCGCTATAGCTATCACCAATATAGCTACGGCAGTCACCGCTATAGCTATAGAGGTCACCGCTATAGGTATGGCGATGGCCGCTACTATATGGTAGCGGGGAAAAAACTGCACTTTTGCAAAAAATGCTAAAATTAAAAAATTCATAACGTTCACTATGGTTATCCGATTCAAGTGATTCTTGACATTTCGGAAACCTCAGAGAGTGTTAAATCTAGGATAAATAACGATATTTCCAGAAGTTGATCGGGTCTTAGAGAAAATTGCAAAACTGTTTACTGCGCGCGAGAGACAAATAATGGTTCATTTTTAAATGGATACGGATGATATTTAAGCGCCGCCAAAGGTCCAAAATCATCAAAAGGTACTTTCCAAATGTGATTCTACCTTCAAAACATAGAATAACTAGACCATACGAGGTCAGAGAAACAAGTCATCATCGTTCCAAGGGTCACCGAAAAGCCCATGCTCATAGGCTGCCCTTCAGGAGATTACCACTTGGCAGGCCAAGTGTGATCTCACAAAAGAGAGAGGGATAGAAGGTTATACCTGAGGTAAGGATTCTTTAACTGGTTGTCAACTGGGGTTGCCATCAATAAACTTATTAAGAATGAAATTCTGACATGGATATTATGATTCGGTATTGCCTTCGATTCCCCAAAATGGTTTTGGGATGGATTGCTGGTTGCTTGCGGTATTTTGGCATTTTTATGGTCACCTTGGATCCTTCAAGAATGGACTTAACCTTCAGTGGTCACCTTAGACCCTTCAAACATCTTTGTGGTCGTCTCAGACCTTTCAAAAATGGACTTGAGATTTTAATGATCACCTCAGACCTTTGAACATCTTTGCGGTCACCTCGGACACTTCAAAAAATGGACTTAAGATTTTTGTGGTCACCTCGGACCTTCAAACATCTTTGCGGTCACCTCGGACGCTTAACAAATGGACTTGAGATTTCAGCGGTGACCTCGGACTTTTTGGTCATTTTTGCGGTCACCTCGCATGCTTCAAAAATGGACTTGAGATTTCAGCGGTCACCTCGGACCTCACAGAGGAAGAGGTTGAATCGGTTGTCTACGGGTTGTTTGGGAACTCACCATAAACGGACCTATCGAGAATAGAAACTTGAGAAGTTAGTAGTTGTCGACAATTGCATTTTTAATTGCTTAATTGATTTTGTGGAACAAAATTTTTTGCCACTTCAATTAAGCAATAAAAATGGAATATCGAGAAAAGCAGTTTAGAGATGTTCAGGAAGTCCAGGAAATCAATCGTTAGGTTGATGTTGCGACAGTTGCATCGGGATGCCCCTGGAGGACTGAAAGCCACATCGCGGTCCCCTGGAGGGTCAAAAACTGAATGGATGTGCCCTGGAAGGATTTTTGAAATTTTGGATTCTAGATCTTTGGATTGATTGTCATTCGGTATTACCTATCAAGGTAGCTTTGAAGCATTAGCAAACGATATGAATTGCATTTTTATTGCTTAATTGATTTTATGGAACAAAAATTTTTTCCCCTTCAATTAAGCAATAAAAACGAAAGAATGAAATACAAATTGAGATGAGATTTTCAGGAGTCCAGAGAAACTACTGAGGCCGAGCACCGTGTCTGGCTAGTTTGCCGCTTGGTATGGGTATTTGTTTAGAGGTCGAGCTTATAGCTTGAGGACTCTTTTTCATGCTTTGTTTCCTAGAAAAGTCATTATAGGACAACAGACATGGCATTTATGGATATTATGCATGGATGGATGAATGCATGAGCTGCTTGGACTGATCATCCCCCACATCTGAGCTACATGACTGCTAGGCTGATCGATTTTGCTTAACCCGGTTGTTTGCGCAATTGACTTATCTAACCCGACCTCTTACTAGGAAATAGGACAAATGGAAAATCGTTGCGGCATGAACAAGATGAGAAAGCCCCTAAAAGAGAATTAGGGATTTCGCATAGATTAGGAAGGGATGGCCCTGGCGGAGAGTTAGGGAACTAGTGCGGCCAGATATCATGGCTGAGATAGAACCCGTGAATTTTGAGCTGCTAGTACGATAGGTGATAGAAGGCTCCTCTCGAGCTATTCAAAGCGGTGAGATGACTGCAAATTGATTGTTGGATCGAGCATGTCGAAGACAAAGGGGGTGTGCAAAGCAAAGTTCAAGATTATGGATAACGAAAGACTGGACGCTATCACTACGAATGAATTCTACCAAGGATGGTTTGGGGAGATTGCTAGCTTTTCCTAATGCTTGGTCGCAGTCGAGACTAGAGTGGCATGACAGAGGGTGAATTTGAGCCCTTCGAATCCACTAGGTACGCATTAGGCACTCTGATGATGATGACGGTAATATAGATATCTCCATGTGATCAATGGCAGTCATTTATCTTTGTTTTGATTGTCTTAAATTTTGCGTAGACTGTGTTGTTTTCAGTCAATCAGGATTTTTGCCTTTTCTTATTATTCTTTTCTTTTCTTTTGAGAAATTGAGTTGACTGCAAGGAACCCCATGTTTGACTTACTTGCAACATTTCACCTTTTGGGCCCAATATATTCATTCAAGCACAAACATAAAGGATTCAGTGAACTGTCATTTCAATTAAATGAATTAAGTTTGAGTACATGATGATGATAACCATTTCTATTGACCCAAACTCCGGTGTTAACTAGCCTATGAAGGTTTTCTAGCCAACACATTCTCGTAGTTCACTTTACCCTAACTTTTGCTTAGATCGCCCTTTTTGGGTTTTCAGTCTAGCGAGCTATTCTTGCACCCTAACTTTTGCCTGGTCGATTTGTAGAATACCGATCATCGGGATACACCCTAGTTTTTTCCCGAACAGTAGAGGACCACTCGCCGGGTGATTTATTTTATGTATATTTTTTGTGCAGTTTTTCTGGATTTGATTCTTTTTAGTTAGATATGATAACGCTTCAACCTGCTTTGTTTGGTAGGGTTTATGAGCTCATTACCATCCATAAACTTTATGCCCCCAGAATCGAGTACCTTTTTTTTATTACATAAGGTCTTTCCCAATTCAGTCAGAACTTTTCCCCCTAGATCGGTGTCGGTAGGCTATACTTGCTTTAGACCTGAATTATCAGCTTTTGACGGATACTCCTGATGCTTGACTTATGATTTTGCCCTACATTGTTGGTACATTTGAAGACTGTTTAAGTTGTCTGAACTATGCTTTGGTCCATGGGGGTCTCTTTGACTTGGATTAAGTATGGTTGTCAAGGATTTCATCTAGGTTCCGCCCAGGATCATGGTTTCCATAGCAAAAACCAACAAGAAAATGTATTCGAGTTGTAAGAATTCTAACCCTTATTTGACATCTTCAAAGCGTGAATGGTAGCTTATCGACCCATTCTCTGATTCTTGAGGTAGGTTTGGAGAGAAATTTCTTGATAGACTGGTTGGCGGCTTTGGTTGCCCTATAAGCTTGTAGCTTTCATGGTGAAGATTTGTGATTTTCAAACCTATATCTCTTGATCTATTCGACAGTTGATCCTTGAGATTGAAATCCATTATCCAAAATAATATGATGAGGTAGACTGTACCGAGTGAAGATGCATTTCTATAAACTTGGACCATCCTCTTGGCGGTAATATCGGTAAAAGACTAGGCTTCCCCCTATATTGAGAAGTAACCTGCCCCTACGATGATGAAGTAGTGTTCATTTGCTGGTGAGGGTCAAATCTCGCCGATCATATGTGTCCCCCTCATCGAAAATGGCCAAGGATGAGAGAAATGGGGAAGGGTTGTGGATTTAGAATGGATTGGGACACGGTTAAGAATACATGGTTATCGGTGTGGGAATTTGGAGAATGTGTGGGTGAATAAAAGGTAGGCCTTTATTCTATCGAAGATGACCTGGTGATACTATTTCTCTATAGTATGCCGACGCTTCTTCGATAGCTTGAAAATGGGTTTGTACACAGATGTGAGGCCGATGATGAATCGATTATCATATTAGATCTATCCAAGGAAGAACTGAGCTTCTTTTTCTGCTTTCGGTGTCAAGATAGGATGCTCGACAATATGACGATGAACCCTAGGTATGACTAGGTGAGACTAGGCGAAAGCGTTATCATGATCTTCAAGCACTTGATTTATCTCTCATTTTCTTTTAGAGGTTTAGGTCATTAGAAAAGGGTTACCATTTTAGGTTATCATCTGTACTCAAATTTATTGCGGTTAAAGAAATGTCATGAATACTGAACACGTTATGCTTATGATAAAATGAATGCATGGACCCATCGGGCGAAACATCAAGTAGATAAGAAAAAAGAGTCTTTAATTGAATAAAAATGCCATAAAGGCATAGTGTTGACATATAAAATACTAGAAATAGAAAATTACATTATAGATAGTCATCCTCCGCAAGCAGAGGGTCTTGATCGGTAGAGCTGGTAGATTAGGCATCCTCAGTAGCTTTCATCAGTGTGTCGTCCAGGACGAGATCTAGAACTTTCACTTGCTCGACTGATGACTTGTCTTTTTCCTTTGCTAGAGACCTCACGAGACTCTTGTCAGATTTGGTGGCATAATTGGCTTGCACAGTGGTGTCAGCTGAACTGGAGAAGATCGAGGACAACATAAATTCTTCGGGTAGATCAGAATTGATCGCACCTACTTCGTCGCTCGAGTTCGGTGATGGCTTTTCCTTAACATCGGTATTTCTAGCTGGCTGAGCCATTTTCTCTTCTCTCACTAAGCACCAAATAACCCTGCCCAGAGGTTTGCATTGATCTATCACGTATCCTACCTGAACATGATAGCGATAAAAGTTTCCTTTCTCTTTGGGCGTAGGAGACTGGTATTTACGAAGAGGGCTAATCATGTCTTTCTCTTATAGCTTGGTAAATAGGAAACTAAGAGGGAGTTTCCACTGGGATATGAATGCTTTCTGAGCAAGTTTTTGAACAGGTGCAGCTTGAATCACAGAGGCATTGATTTGAATTGCGGGAGCTTTATCTTTAGAACAAATGGCCCTAATGAGATCTTGCGGACCATTACCTTGAGAAAGCAAGGGTGAATCCTGATGGTTAAATGCTTTTTCATGCTAAACTATCTTTCTTTCCCACACTAAACGGTGGATGTCTTGAATCAATTTCTGACATTTGTCAGTGTGGTGGCCTCTTTTGACATGATACGCACAAAAGTTATGCTTCTCCTCTTCCTTAGGGGGTCTGTGCTCACGAAGGGTTCTGAGGAGGCCACGCTCCCTTAAGGTGTGTAAGATTACACTAAGGGGTAATTTCTACTGACTTTTAGTATCTTTGGGGTTACTGCTCTGCTGGATGGCAGTAACTATGGCCAGCGCCTGAGCAATCATCCGATCCTGAGGTGATGATCCGTGATTTGACTTGTTGGCTTGAGAAAGCTTCTCCTTCACCTCAGCCCAAGATGGGACAGCATAGGGTCCTTCACTCTCTTTAAGCTTTGTTTTTGACATCCTTCGGAATAAAAGAGTAGGAACTTATGCAGTAGAGCCTCCATTTCGGGTGTCATGCCCGGAGATTGCATAACCCAGTCATTGGATGAAATAGTCGCTAATAGATGTGCGAGAGCTTCAATTTCAGGTGTCATGCCCCGAGGTTGCATGACCTGGTCACTAGAGGGATGGGGTGTGCCTAACTTGAATGGTGAATCAAGCGATGAGGTTTCGACTCGAGAACTAACCCACATATTAGCATCGAAGGGGTTCTACGGGTAAGCAGCCCCTCTAGGAGCAACAATAAACTGAGTAGAGCAGGAGAAAAGGACTTTGAAGGCATTTGAGGTTGTGCTAAACTCCGATCTAGTTGGAAAAGTATGGATCGAGCCCGGACGGGTGAAATTGATCGAGTGGGCTGAAACTGATCTGGGGTTATTAGGGTCAACAGAAGCTGGATCATACTGGTGAGAAAGTCAGGCTTGAAGGTATGGATTGGAGTCTGGGTTGGATAAGCGAATACGGGCGACTGAGATTGCATGATAACCCAACCAAACTAAAATGGGATAGGCAAAGGTTGAATAGGCTGTTGCACACATTGAATCGATTGAATTAGCTGAATAGAAGACTGAGCCTGAAATGACAGAACCAAAACTTACCTATTCTGAGCGGTCTCTGGTTATCCCCGAGCTTGAATACTAATCATTGGAATCCTTTAGACACTTCTTTTCTCTTTCAAAACTGCATGGACTGAATCTTGGATCTGCACCTGAATTGCATCTCGGAACTGATCGGATTGGAGAAACGCTGACAAAGCATTGGCAATTTCACAACTCAATGGAGACTGACCCCTGGTCAGGTGGAAGGAGAGGAGGAGAAGAAGTACCCTCGGATGGAACCCCAATCATAGTCAGTAAATCAGACATAGCAGGAAAACCAGATTTTGAAACTAAGCTTGAAATTGAATTCGGACCCACAGAATAGTGAACTAGAGGATGATCGAGTCTAACGGTAGTGGTGCCTTAGTCTAACTGAGAAACCGAAAGATGATCAGCCCAAATTGAACCATGAATGAAATGGATGATTACATAATAATATGAATGATGAATGCCATATATACGGGGGTGGTTTAGAGAGGTAGAGAGTAGAAGAGCTTATGATGCGAGACTTAACCCCAAAACACGTGAGACATGTGAATCCCTCGCTATGCCTAGCGAACTAGATACATGTCATCGGTACTAAAATGATCTCAGGCATTTTATTAAATTCCCCCTTCAAGCAAGGGGAGAATAGAGGTAAGCGAAAACCGAAAATAAAGGTCAGGCCACAGGCGGCCTATGCATGAGGTGAGTATGCATGAGCACAACACAAGTAGCACACGAAAGCAAATAAACCTCTTCTGACCTTATGACTCCCACGCAACACCAATTTGGAATCCGGGGTTAACTCTAGCACCAGGGAATGGCAAGAGAGAATACGACCTAAATCTAGATTATTTTGGTGAACCTAAGGGGAAGTTGCTATAGCTATATTTATTGCGGTTCATAGTCTCAAACTGTTGGTGTCGTGAATGACACTATAGAAGGGTCTCGTTTACCTTGATTCCGAGTAACTCAACCACTCCTCAAATGAGTGCGACCGTGGGAATTACACGTTGGTTGAAATGAGTATTCCACCAAAAAATATCCCCAATTCCTACCAGGCATGAGGTATACAAGTGAACTTCAAGGGGGTGATAAAATGGCACCTTAAGACTTAGAATCTAACTAAGCGCTGGATTCAAAAGGCATAAGAAATAAAGCTTTAATGTAAAAATGATTTAGGCACATCATCAAAATCCTTTAACCAAAATCGAAAGTGAAAGCGATTTTCCAAATTTTAAGTTAAAAGGAAATCCCCAGCAGAGTTGTCACTGTGAGCTAGCGACCAATTTCCTGCCCGTGAGGACCGCGTGAGATACATAGCACGGGGGGCGAAAAACCAAGCAGCGCTGTGAAGCATACCAAGTGAGAATCCTTATTTTAGGCGTGATGAAAATAATAATGAAAGTGATGTTGAAGTTGAGTTTTAGTCCAATTTTAGGTGTTAAGGGATATAAGACTTAAAATCCTGTATTTTAAGATAGAGTTGCCACCCAGTTAAGATCCACCGGGAATTTGGGTACGATATTCACGGGATGGTTGGACCGTGCCTTAAAATAGAGATTCTAAGTCTGGATGATGTTGCTTACTTTTCAATTTTTAAATCAAGCCATTTATGTTTCAACAAATGCGACTTCGGTTCTTATGCGATTTAAATCCGGTTATTGTTTGGATTTTTCGGTTTATATTCCATACATCACACAAAAGTTGTAAACAAAGCACATAAATAAATTATTACAAGGCTTTACAAATACCTATACATTTTTCTAATGCGGGAAAGGTAAAAGAACGCATGTAAATAACACGAATAAAGAGAGACCGAAATCGGGGCCTTAACCAAACTTACCAACACCGATATGGCTCGAAACATGATAAGTAAATCACAAATAAGAGACAAATAATTAAACGCAGAAAAATAAAATTTTGTTATGGAGAAAAACAAATTTTTTTCCATTTTTAGAGCTAAAAAGGCAATTTTAGGCAATTTTTAGCAATTAAATAATTAAATAAATCAGATTAAAAATAATTTTAAATCTATTCCATAATTTTTGTGATTTTTAGAAAATTTTTTGGGTGCAAATCGGTGAAAAAAATGCAAAAAAGGGCTGAAGAACGAATCGAAAAGGAGCTAAAAGCAAACTCAAACAGACAATGGTATAGTGACAGCCTTCGCCGCTATCGCTATAGAGGTCACCACTATAGCTATAGAGGTCACCGCTATAGCGATGGCTTCCAATGCTATAACTATAGCCTTGTCTTCAAAATTGGCTTTTAAGGGGGAAACCAGGTGTTTTTGCATCCATATACTCAGAATCATTGAAATTTTAAGTCACAATCAACTATATTTCAACAGATCTAGACTTAAAACACTCAAATAATGTTGATTTTATGGATTTGGGTAAGAAAATACCCAAAAAATTGTAAGAATTAACGAGACCACTATAGGCGTGGCATTCACCTCTATAGCTATAGCCTTCACCGCTATAACAGTAGCGGTCAAGGCTATAGGGATAAAGGTGTAGGCTATCCATATAGAGGTCAAGCTTTTTTTTCGGGATTTTACAAGAACACCAAAGGAAACAACACCAATAACACCAAGAACAACAATAAAACTTAATAAAAAGAAAGTAAATAGATAAGGGAACTCAGTTTTGTTACCTCTAGGTCGTGGATCTGACTCGGGAGACTCGAATCGGACTTTTGGCAAGCTTTTGATGATTTTTAGATGGAATGGTGACGGAATCGGCGAAGAAAGTAGTGACAGAATCAGTGACGAAATTTAGGTAGTATTTGGAAAACAAGTCTCTAAACCTATTTAATCCATTTCCCCTAAGATTTCTAATCAGTTTTAGTGATTTAACTAAGAAATCAAGCCCAAGAACAACTAAAAATCCAGGATTATAGGTGATTAAACCCGAATTTTTGCCTTTCTTAAGCTTTCTCTCTCTAAGTTCCTAATTTCTAAGTTTTTTTGATCTAAATCCTTTAAAATTCAGCCAAAAGTCCATAAATCCCTCTCTTCAAGGGTTTAAATAGTCTCACACTCGAAATTCACCGACTTTGGGTGAGAAATAGGGTAAAAATACATGGCCCAATTATAGAGGAGAGAACTAAACGAAGTGGCACAGCCAAAACATGGCCGTGCGACCACCGCCACTTCCACTATAGTGGTCACCGTCGTTGCTATAGCTGTCACCGCTATAGCTATGGCAGTCACCGCTATAGCTATAGCGGTCACCGCTATAGCTATGGCGATGGCCGCTACTATAGTAGCGTGGAAAAAACTGCACTTTGGTTCAAAAATTGCTAAACTTAAAAAATTCATAACTTACACTACTGTTATCCGATTTAAGTGATTCTTGACATTTCGGAAACCTCAGAGAGTCTAAAAACTAGGAAAAATAACGAGATTTCTAGAAGTCGATCGGGTCTTAGAGAAAATCACGAAATAGTTTACTGCATGTGAGAGACAAATAACTGTTGATTTTTAAATGCATACGGATCATATTTAAGCGCCGCCAAAGGTCCAAAAGCATAAAAAAGGTACTTGACAAATGCGATTCGACCTTCAAAGAATAGAACAACTAGACCATATGAGGTCAAAGAAACAAGTCATCATCATTCCAATGGTCACCGAAAAGCCCATGCTCGCATGAAGAACAGGTCCAAAGCCTCTAGAGCAATAATACCAATCAACACTAGCCACCAATCACTCCTCTCGAGTAGGCAGACCTAAATCTCAATTATCCAACCCTTAAACAACTCGATAGTCATTACAATCTCAGTTTCATACTTTAGTCGAGCATACTTCGTATACCTTGCCCATCTCTCTATAAAAAGTTCTGACCAACTAGAGGGATATTCAGCTACCACAGTCTTGCAAAACTCGGTAGGTATCTTCTGAACTTGTCCATATTGTCTGCATAACCTAGATGGAGAGTATGATGTCACCATTTGTAACCTAAGTAACTCCACTCCTTTGGGTGATATCTCCAATGAGACATCTGAAATCTGCCACCAGGGGTAAACCCAACGATTCTAACTCTTAGCATAAGTTTGTAGAATGGGAGTCGACTCGGCCAATGATAGCATTTGGTGGCCTAATGTGGTAAAACCATGTTTTGAGAAATCGAATGGGTTGTACTTCTTGATATTCCCCCGCAGCAAATCATTCAAAACCCATTTCTCTAGAATCCATACCTACAGGGAAGCATTCGTCAATATTTGCAAAATCTGGGAAATACTAAATTCATTGCGACAAGTTACCTGTAATAATGTGAAGTGATCCCTTATCAGATTTTGGTCCCTACAAACAGCATCCAAATGAGGAAGGGTCTCGACTAAAGCAAAAGCCATTGGAGAAGCACCATTAGCCATCTATGATATGAAGGAGATCAATCGGAAAGGCACCACGGTCTCGCCTAACCCACATACGTATTCACTCAATATCATTATAGCAACCATGGAAGGCCAAGCCAGATGAGCTTTAGAAGTACTTTGACACCATTTAAATACCGAGCTTATCCTGACTCCAGATAAGTCTAGGGCATGAGACAAGAAATCCTCAGAAGAATTGAACCCAAAAATATGATTTAAATCTTTCTCTCAACCAAAGGCAAACTTGGGGATTGCTATCTTCACTCGTCGAGGAGTAGGAATTTTAATAATAGCATTAAATTCTTCAAACATGTGGCATAATTCTATGCTTCCCGACCAAAATACTTGGTCTATTGGATCCCACAATGCACAAATCGCTCCAAGAAGTTTAGAATTCAAAGAATCATCACTATAATACCTGATATTCCATAGTCCGAATGGTTTTAGCCTCTTCCAGTCCTGTTCACCCAGATGTTTCAGTTATTGTCTCAGTTCTACACTATAGAAGCCCATTGTCCGATTGACTTTGAAGAAATAAAGAAAACTGCAGACTGTTGAAATCGATATCGGTACTGGTATTAGTGAGAATGGTACCGCTATCTCTTAACTTCTACCGTTATCTATGCTATTTAGTCATGGACCTTTGCAACAAAGGTATTGGTATTATAGTGTAGATCAGTTAATTTCACTGTAGAAATCAAGAAAATTGGCAAAGAATTGGCAAAAGTGATTTGTGTACATTAGGGCAAAATTATGTACAACAATAATGTGTCAAAAGTTTCAAAAAGAAGCGTAAATATAGAAGAACTTCTAATCTACTCTAAGCCATCTATAGAAAAGGAGTCACTAGAATCCAATCCCTTAAGTCTCTTGGGCTCCTCCACTGCTCCCCGCACAGCCAGTTCGCTAAGCCACTTCGAGTAAAGGTTCCTCAACCGCTCGGTATCTGACACAGAAGCCTTAGCTCTAGCAGTAGCGCTCCTAGCCTCACCCACAGCTCTAGCTAGTCTCTCAGCCATATCCTGCAAAGCTGAGTACAAACCGAAACAAATCATGCACCATTTATTATATAATTAATCATGCATCGTACATAAATTATTTCAACAATTTTAGGTATTTTACCTCCATAAGGTGTCGCAGAGTAGAAAGGAGATCACTAAGAGACTTATAGCTCCTATCCAACTGCTCCACCACAGCCCAAGGCACCTATAAATCAAGACCAAAAAGTTAGAATTCACCATGAGCTCAAAATTAAAGAAAACAAGATCAAAATCTCACATGAGTAGTGTTAGCTACCGCAAACTCAAATTGATGAGCTAACAGAGGGAGTCCTTGTGTCACCTATCTACCAACCCCCATCATAATGACAAAGCCAGTATCCAAAGCCGTCTGAACACGGCCCTCCAAGATCTGTGCCCAGCTAGTGGGCGGAACTACGGGTGCCTCGGTAAAAGGAATAACCTGCACCGCAGGGATAGTGGTGCCACTACTCAAAGCTTTACCCCTATTGCGAGAGGAAACCTACCACAATAATAAGAATATCATTCCACTATATACAATGAGTCGAACAAAGAAAACATGTACTTGGGGTGCAGGTGGGACATTTAGAAAAGGGATCAGGCTCTCTATATAGTCGACATAAGACCCTACCTAGGACTCGATATGGTAGCCCGTACCATCCTATAGTGGACCATGATCCTCCTTGTCCATGAGGTGTGGATAAAATAGGCCTATCGGGGGTGAATCAGGGATCCCCCTATCTGCGATCGAGGCTACTATCCAAAAATCCCTAACCCTCTCGCCCAAGTACCACTCGAGACACATTGGGCACTCCAACATGAATTATCGGTCATCATATGACTCCCCGAGAAGCTTTAACTAAAGCCTGAGTGTTGGAGCCTTCCCAGGGATCTCGGATGAGCTGCAAAATGTCAAACTAGTTAGTAAAATCTCCGAAATATGAGTCAATTAAATTTTTGCTAACTATTGATTGAGTTTTATAGTTACCTGATCAAGAGAAAGCTCGCGTAAGTAAGATTGGAGGGTTACTGGCTCCTTGGTCACCTTCTTCTAGGAGCGTGATTAGCTACCTAGAATCGATGCTCTAGGAGCTATCTCACCATTCAAAATAGGTGGGGGAAGGACCTTGTACTCAAAGGCCCAAATCTGGTAAAAGAATGCACATATTAGCATCATAAAAGAAATGAAGACATGTAAGCTTGTTTAAAAGTTTTACTTAAAGGAAGAAATAACTGCCCTTCAGCTCTGTCAAGTCCCCTTGAGCGCACGCATCAAGGCCCAAATAAAGCTAACCCATTGTTGCCCCCACCAGTTCAGCTTGAGAACGTGGTCAGGTCTACCAAAGCTGATAATAGCCTGTAGTGCATGTGGCTCGACTCCCAAGGAAAGAGGACTGTGGTAAGAAGGCCAATTAAGAAGGCTTGAATGTACTGCCTCCTCATATCAATAGTCAACACCTACTACACTAACCAATAATACCATAGCCGGGTGTACTCTAAGCATCTAGATAAGGGCCTCACACCTAATAAGCTCTCTATATAGTCGTAGACTGGCTCCTCCATATGAAACATGTCTGCGTAAACATCAAAGTGAATGGTATCACCCTAAAACGGTAGTCCTATCATTGCAGACATATCAGGTGAAGTGATCATCATCTCCCCAACCTGTAGGTGGAAAGTATGAGTAATGTCTGGCCACCGTTCCACCAATACTATAAGAGCCCCAAGTGATAAATGGTTGCCTCTCGGACACAAACTCTCAACCAGCTCCTTGAAACTCTCATCTCTCACACCCCAGTGTACGTCGACATCTCCAATTTGATCCCACCACTTCCGACTGAAGGATAAGGACCCAGTCTCTCTCATAAGCTTCTATACAATTAAATCCTGATGAGTATCTCTACATATCTTATTTCAATAATTATACATGTTTATATGGAGTTGTTATCTCATTTGCATAATCAAAAAACTAAAAGTAACCAAACCTGCATTCGATAACGGTACTCCTATCAATAAAAGTGGTGTAACTATTGTGAGTATGGGATTTTGCTGTCCCTCTCGCGAGACGATGATGACGTGTACTCGATTTTAATTCCTCACAATAAAAGTTCTCTTTAGAATATTTATTACCAATATAATATTCCCTGCGAATTTTATACTCGGTAGAATCCAATTCGGCGTGGCCAAAATAACGCATTTGGTAGGAGCTTGAACCGATGATTTACACCCAAATTAAAATATACCCATTAAAATATAATTAAAATTCAAAACAATAACTTTTGACCCACTTTTTCCCATTTTTGACCACTTGTATGACTTTTTAGGTTTCTGGGCCCGCTGGCTGTCGGTTTGCTAGAGGTTGATGCCATCAGCGGCATCACCATGTCTCCAATGGCATCAGCTATACTGCAGGTAACATCACCATATTGCCGGCGGCATGACCCAAAGCGGGTCCCTACACAAATAGCCTTTCAGCTACTTTTCGGTGGAATTGGTCAAAAAGGTCTTGAAAACCACCCCAATTTGCCTATAAAAACGTACCTTAGGCTGAAACTGAAAGAGGGGGAAGAAGGCTGAAATTGAGAGAGAGAATAGATTTTAGTGAGATAAGAATTAGAAAAGGTAGGAAAAAGGATTCTAATCCATTTTTCCTGGTTTTTCTTCTTTGAACTCTCTTATTGTGAGCTTAAAATCAGTGGGTCTTTAAGTTAAAATCAACTTGATAGGATTTAGAGGCCCAAAACTCTTAAATTGACTACTAAATCATCGTTCTAAGCTCCCCGGAGGTGTTTCTTTTCAGTTCACGAAGAGTTAGATTCATGACCCCGAGGTGAAAATTCTGAGTCTTATAGCTCTTTGGCATTAATATTACTGATTTGTGCTGATTCTTGTTGATTTGTATTCATTTTTGGGTTTTCGGCCATTTTTTACTGCTGCCCACTGCTGCTGCAAGAAATTGAGGTCGCAGGAGACATATGATGTCACCAGCGGTATCACCCATGTCGCTAGAGAAATCACTGATACCGTTGATGGCATCACATTCCCCAGAGACCTCACTTTCTTATGGGACCCTTTCTTTATGGTATCCAGAAAGCCATGTAGCCTGCCTATATATTGATGTCACCAGCAATATCAATGATGTCACCAGCAACATTAATGATGCCGCCGGCGGCATCATCCAAGCCACCAGGGACATCATCTAATGATGTCGATGGTGGCATCAGCCATGTCACCAGCAACATCAATGATGTCATCGGTGACATCAATAGTATCATTGGCGGCATGACTTTCTGGACAATAGTTTTATTTTCATTTGTTCCCGGACTAGCTTATTTTTTAAAGTGAGGACATATAGTGCAACGATGGAGGTTCAAAACCTCCTGAAAATAGACCCCACCCCATAACGTGTGGCATTTTCACTTAAAATCAGGTTAAAGCAACGATCGAATCTAAAATTTGGTTAAAAATGAAATTTCCCCCTCAAATGCCATTCAAATCTCATTTTAGCCATCCAGCCGGGCTTTTATAATATTGTAAGTAAAACATGCCATATCCGTGCTAACCATCTTCTGCAGGTAGATGTATATCAAACATTCGGGTATTTTATTTATTGTATAGAAAAATGTACAGGACTTGGAAGCCTTGTAATAATTTTATTTTCTGCACTTATTTTTGAACGGCTGTAAATATTTTATTCATCGCTTCAATTGCTTGATAAATGCGAAAATAACAAAATAACTGAAAACACAAATAAATAGGATGGATTAAACCAATTAAGAAAGAATGAAGTATCTTAACTTGGCCTAATGAAAAATAGATAACATCATCCGAACTCAAAATCTCTACTTAAGGTATGGTCCAACCACCGGTGGGAAAATTGTGCCAAAAATTTCCCGGTTGAGCTGAACCGGGTGGCGATTCTGTTTTAAGTACGGGATCTCGATCTTGTATCTTTTGAGCATTAAAATGTGCAAAACCATTTTCTAATCACATCACTCGCATCCCCTATCACTTTAAGAGGCCGGACCACTGGCCCGGCCTCACAGCCGCCGCGTAGAACGTCGTCCGCTCACAGTGGCGACACTGCCGGGGATAAATTCTTTAAACTTGAACTTATTTTTTCATAAAGTGTAAAGGATTTTGATGATGTATTGAAATCATTGGCTAAATTAAAACTTCATTCTCTTTTTATAACATTTTATCCTCATGTATGTAGATAGTTCAGTAATTTTTAGGTGCCCCATTTAACCCGAGAAGCCCATGAAAGTATCACTCATGCCGTATTAGAATTGAGGATGCCTAGTGGGTGGATCACTCATTTTAACCAACACGTAAACTCCTACGATTGCACCTAATTGGGTAGTGGTTGAGTAACGTGGAATCAAGGTAAACGAGAACCTTCTACATCAACAACCCTATACCAAAGCCGCACTAGAAAAAGCTTGAGCACATCATTCCTTTAAGATCACCAGAACAAATAAAATAATTGGGATTCGCTTTTTCGCCAGTACCGGTGAAGAAGCCAAAACTCCATCCTTCCCAAGAGGCATTACGCGGGAGTCATAAGGTTGGAAGAGGGATGATTTGCGTGCTATATACTCCTTAATCATACACCCCCATGCATTGGCTTCAAGAGCCAAAAAGATGAATCTACTTACCCTTTACTACTTCCGCCCGTGGAAGAAGTTTAGCAACATACATAGGACTTCTCTTGTGCCTCTATTGCATCACCACATAGCACTACGGTGGCATGAGATACAAACGTCCCACGTATGATGGAGGGATAAGCCATCGCATCATCTCTAACCACACCTACGTGCAGCCATACATATCATGCACCACTTCCAAAAAAACATACATACCATCCATACCATTTACAACCCATTTATGGTCTGACCCACGGTTCATAATTCTAAACAGTCTTCCCCCTGAACCAAGACCTTCACAACCAGCCATGTCTCTTCCTCGCAATGATAACTCTGCCTCAACCAGAGAAAAGACTAGTCTTCCTCCCACCTCAGGAGCAGCAATTAACCTTCCGTCTCTTGGGTCAAAGATCACCATCGCTATCATCCAGTTTCTGAACTTGGATCAGTTCTGAAACATCATTCAGGAACTATTACGTGTATCCGTCAAGAAAGCCCTAAGAAGTCAGAACTTCAACCAGGTCATGCGATTTCCAGGCATGACACCCAACAATAATACACTTTGGCAATCATCGCCAACCGCTTACCCCAGACAAAGGGAAGGAGCCCAAAGTCCAATTTTTCCATCATTCTTTAACATCTCACCTCCGATGTTGGTCACTCCATCACAGTTTAAGATTCCCGCTGCAATCAAAAAGACGGAAGGGTCCAACTAGAGGGGAACTGGGTCTTTCAAAACAATGACTCACCCATAGCCCCACCTTAAATCCTGGTGGACCAAGAGACCTCTCAGAAACTGGCACTAGCTGCCACTATTTAGCCAAATGATGGCCTTAAGTGTAGCGCAAATCCGTGGAAACTGCCGCTTAATGTAATCTTCGCCAAATTGAAGGAAGTTGGCCTTCTCAAACCCCTTTACGAATACAATTCTCCTATGAGAGTAGAAGGAAAAGGCTTTTACGGATATCATATACTATCAGGTCACCACACCAATTAATGCAAAACCTTGGCTCGCACCATCCAACGTCTAGTGAAGGATAAGAAGATCATCGACCCTGAAAGAGCATCCAGCCCCTTACTAGAGTTTGGCGACCAAACACGGACGATTAATCCCGGCTTTTCTAAACAAGGGAATATGCCGCAAGGTCTCATCAGGGCCATCTACTCAAATGGTAAGGGAAAGTCTCGCTCCAACAGCAAGGATGAAGAGTCTTGATTTGTAATCCTTAGAGTTTATACTTTTTAGCTCCATGAGCAACTTCCATTTTTCTTACTTACATCATGTCTCTACCATTTGATCCACGCATTCATATGAGCATACACGTGTCTCTTTCAGTATTTAAGATATTTTACTATATGAAATTAATTTGAGTACAAATGAAGGCTCTTATGCGGTAATCAAACCCAATAATTTAACCCCTGTCAAACATATGTGAGATAATAAAGTGCTCAAAGACCACGATAATGCTTTTGCTTGGTCCCTAGATCAATAGTCAGATTGTTGAACACCACGAGTCTCTTCTAGAATTAACTCAGCAACCCTGTAATGGTACACCTTCAAGCTACCAAGGAAGTACCAACTGGTCCCCTAAAATGGAAAATCGAGGCATACACCCACAGACAATTGATGAAGCCCAACCCCCATCAAAATAAACATCATAGCCGAATCTCAGACCAATGTCACCACCAAGGAAATGACCAAATTATCAAGGAAACACATCTTTATCTAATATAAATTAACCCACATCAAACCCCTCGACCAACAAAGGTTAGCGGGTAACCACCTCCTAGAGCACCAAGTATGAGGGCAAGCATTTTATCCTACACGCCACAAAGATGATTGTGCAACCGATGTTGCAATCAGCTTGCCAAATAAACCAACAAAACAAACTACCACTTCACCTTTCAAAGGCACTAAAGTAAAAGGCCCCCAAACCAAATATCACTTGGTCAAAACCCTCCACCATCGGTACAAGGGGCAAATTCATGCCTAAACAGGAAGGGTTATACGAACCGCAGACTGAAGGAGCAATCAGAATAGCAATTAGAGTGGCAATCGAACCAATCAAGAAGGCTCAATGTAAGTGCCAAAAATCCCACAAACTATACAACTTGCAATATGGTCAACAAGAATCAAAATAAGGTTACCCGATATAACTTTGAAGTTCAGAATGAATCGGGTAATCCAGTCGAAAACTAAATGGACACTAAGAACCTTGGAGAATCTGCAAAGGCACAACCAAGCATACAAGAGCAAATCAGATTCACAACGCTCTAGCCAAGAGTCCTAGACCCAGCATAGAAGCGTCTGAGACCTTTCAATACCGATGTTAATAAAAAGCTCAGATCAAGTTGAGAAGGCAGTCATGTGACCGAAGATAGTACCAAATTAACAGGGCTATTAAATTTATGAGTGCAGACAAGAGCGAGTTCATCAATCCAGTCAACCAGGACAGGCTTAAGAATTATCAGGTCTAAACAAAAGAAATAAATAAAAAAAAGCGGCACACCAAAAAAATATATATAATAATCACCCGCCTTTCGATCTTTTACTGATCGAACAAAAATTAGGGTGACACCTGACATTTAGTATCCTGCAAACCAGCCGTACAAAAATTGGGGGATAAGTCAATTTCGCCCGCTGAATTGAAAACCTGAAAAGGGCGGTTCAGATAAAAGTTGGGGCATGAGAGAAAAAAAATAGTGAGATGTTAACTTGAAAACCTGTAAAGGCTGGTTAACACCAGGGGTTCCATTAATGGAAATGATTGCCAACATCTTGTACTCAAATTAGATTCACTTGATAAAAGTGTCTTTCATACTGAAACCTTTGTGTTTGTGATTGTATGAATGTCTGGCGACCAAGTTATAGAGACGTCACAAGTAAGCTTAATCGAAGATGCTTCGAGCTCATTAAGGTAAAAAAAACTGGATAGACTGAAAACATCTACATCTATGCAAAAGTTGGAATAAGTCTGTTAGGTTAAAAACTCAAAAGGGTAGTCTATGCAAACGTTAGAGTCATGATGGAGCCCGAATTCCCCCAGTTCCCTCCAATCTGCATTCCCCAGGCTCTATAGAAAGCCCCATAGCTATTATGTGTGGCCTACAAAAGCAAAATATGGAGAAATGGCTGAATCTAAGTTTCTGGAAAGTTGATACCACCGGAGATATGAGCAATGCCACCGGCAACATGGATTATTTTGGACGATATCAGTTAATGCCGCTAGTGGCATTGGTATAGGCGGTTTTGAGGTGATGCACCTGGTGATATGAATGATGCCACCAGTGGCATGGAGTTAATTTTTCGGGCGGCATCAAAAGCGATCTCATCATTACAAACCTGTATAAAACCTATAAACAATCCTCTAAATCCACTTCCAATACCTGCTCAACTGGAATCCATTTCATTAAAAGTAAAAAAAAAGCCTGAAGGCACAAACCATTTAGAAATCCCGAATATCTAGCCTGCCAATGTAAAGCCAAACAACAAAACCAAATGTATCAAGGGTACAAACCAAACAAAAATCAAAACGAAAATGCAAATCTAAGCACGCCCGCCACTACCGACCGGGTGGGATGAAATGTCCTCAGCGCTTACTAGCCAATCACCAACTTCATCCTCATCTTCCTCCTTGCCTTCTGTCATAGGCACGCTGCTTGACTCATCAGTCACTATGGGTGGGCACCTATAGGCTGACATCTTTACTCCTCTGTAACTAGTGCCATTGGGGTGCACACAATCCAAGTTTTGCCTGCTTCTCTGCACCTGAGCGATAACCTCCAACTGACCCTCAAGGTCACTCACACGACATTGGAGGTCTGCAGTCTCCTCCTCGTATCTCCACCTGGCTGCATCGGTATCTGACAAGGAAAGGGCCAAGAAATCCTACAAGCCAAGGAAAACATCAATAATTCACTTCGTTCATAGCATCCATACTTGCATCTTATCTTATTTTGGCATAAATAGGGAATTTACCTGAACAAGCAGAGATTACCCAATAAGCATGTCCCGGAGAGCAAAATTGTTCTCTGTAAGCTGCTTCACATGGTTCCGTGCCACCTATAAAATCTAAAAGGCAAGTCATTAGTCACCCACATCCAAGGGTGAACAAGAAAAAAATTATCAGGCCTTTCGTAAGTAGTGTTTTCTGGCCTAAAGATAAGAGCATGCCGACTCGAGCCTATATTCTTAGGGAGGAACTTACCCCGAGAATTCATCAGCAAGAATTGGGTTTCCATCAGGTTGACCAGACGCCCATCCACGAAATTTATACCCTCGGGTATACCATAGTATCACATCCCACTCTAGTTATCCCGCCCTCTCTTCCTTGTAGGTTCTTGAAAAACACGAAAGACACATATAAGCGACATTCCTAAACCAGAATGATTGCAAATCATGCACATAAATGCAATCATACTGCAAAGGAACGGGGCCCCCTTAGGACATGTGCACACTCCCGCTAGCCACATCCACACCTACCTCATCCTCCCCCTCAAGCTCGATCCCAACATCACCTTCAATATCCTTCTCTTCCTCTTCTTCCTCCTCCTCCTCAACATCAACTATCCCTTTGAGCCGTGTCTTCTCCTCCTCTAGCCTTTGCTCAATATGATACTCAATCGTATCATTCCTATAGATGTAGGGACACAAGGGGAGTAGACACTGCTGATGCTACTTGTGGAGGCCAGGGACGCTATAAATCACTCAGCCGTTCCCCTTAATATATTCAGCTTGGTCAGCCACAGATGTAATCACCAGGTGCAGCCACCATAAGCCCCTGGGAGGATCGGCAAGCACCAATCTTTCGTGCATCAGGAAAAACCTCTAACCCTGGATGCGCTCCCCTAAAAACCACTACTGAGATAAAGGGCACTCCATAATAAATTGACGGTCGTCCACCTCCCTCCTAACCCTTGTAACTTCCAGTAGGTTCTCCACCCCATCAAATGGGTCTAGGACAAGCTGCACCAACAATCAACCAAAACAACCGATATAAGTTCATAAATGCCTTTTATTTTGTTCTAATTGTAAAAACAAGGACTAAATCAAATATCGCATACCGAGCTCAATCGCATGCTCCTCAAGACCCCCCTATACTTGGTAAGATAATTGGCATTCACGCCAATACCCCCGCACTAGCGGGCGAGAAAATGGGAGCCCAGCGGCATAGTCTTCTTGAACTCGACCGATGGGAGGATCTGATGCTCAAAAGCCCAGGCCTGCATGAGTAGCAATTGGTCAGCTTAAACAGTAAATAAGACGTGTATAATTAAGTAAAATGCTTTCAAGGAGATATACTTGGAGTAGCAGATGGCAAAGGTGAAGGTCCTTCACCTCCTTATGGGCTCCCATATCCAGCCCGTGGTATATCTATGCCAACATGGCCCTCGACTAATTCTTCTTCCTAATGCCTACCACATCCTCCACGGCGGATATCAGCCCGTAATTGATCTTGCTCCCCGAGATCGGGAAAAACATCACGGTAAGCAAGGAAATCACAAAGGAGCAGACGCAAGCATCTCTCTCATCCTCAGGCACCACATCTACCCTAGTCCAGTATTGGTGCAACTCACCATAAGATAGCCGCCCTGTGACGGGCTTCAAACTAAACAGCTCCTTCACTCACCTTACCACAGGCCTCTCATTATGGTATTTATCCATATAACCATCAATGTGAATGACCTCCTCCATCTAGGGAAGCCCAATCATAGCTACGACATTAGAGGGCGTACTTGTCACTTCCTCAAACGAGAAGTGAAAAGTGTAGGTGGTTTCAGACCACCTCTCTGTAAGGGCTATCATGACCGGATGGGACAGTTTGGGCATTAGCATTGGCATGATTCATGCTAAGTCCCCGAATCCTATCTCATTAATGGCAAGCGCAAGCTTAGGGTCCTTCTCTGAAATATGGTGCCACCACTCGCTATTGGTGCCCATACCTCTAGTACAGGTTAGTTCGTGTGGCTGTAAAAATCAAAAGCAAAATAGATAAGTCCCTATTTATTTTCTTATCACTAATACCTGCTAGAAGGCTGCTGATATTGCTTCTGCTAGAAGCGATGTCACCGGCAATATCATCCATACCACTGGCGATATGGATGATGCCGTCGACGATATCACCCTAAATAGAAGCGACATCATACCTCCCTAGGCCTTTTTGCAAGGCCTGATGCTGCTAGCGACATCACTCATGTCGCCGGCGATATCACTACCTGCGGAAAGAACCTGTTTTCCCCAAAAATCACACCCATCATGCCAAAATCACAAAAATCACAATCAATCAAACAATAAGCCTAAAAAAATTGAAAATCGAACCTAAAGCATGCAATATCAGTTTGTAATCAATCTATTTCATGCTTATAAACTCCTATCATAGAACAATTTTGAGCCTAAGGTCGAATCGAAACTCAACCCAAAAAGAAGAAATTCAGGTTTTGCATTATTACCTGGCCGTAGAAGAGGTGTTTTTCCTTCTCATGAGTTAGATTAGTGATAGGGGAATTGATCCCATATCCATACATCTTGGTTGTCTCCTTCAAACCGTAGGCAGTAGGAACTGAGAGAATTTTTAGCCCCTCGATGAAAGAATCAGGCAGATTCTCCCTAGCCTTAGCAGATTTTCCCCTGAAAGCCTTGGCAATTCTCTTCATGATTGGAATGACGGAGAAAATCAAAAGCTTTGGAGAATGGGACAAAGGGGGTACGATTTCTGTATGTGCAAAATGAGGAAGAGAAAGAAGTTTTACTTCCTTTTAAACTGCTGCGCGGAATTTAAGGAGTTTTAATTTATCTAAAACTGCCAATTCAAACCGCCAGCGACATCAATCCATATCGCCAGCGACATCAGTCATGCCGCCAGTGACATCACCCCCTTTAATTTGAATTTTGAAATTTGGTTAACCAGTTAAAGCTGCCACGTGGCACTCATGCCGCCAGCGGCATCACTTTATACGCCTACGACATCACCCATACTGCCGGCGACATCGCCTCCTTCAATTAGAATTTTAAATTTGTTTGACCAGTCAAGCCTGCTACTTGGCATTCATGCCACTGACGACATAACTCTATACCGCCAGCGACATCAGTAATGCCGTCGGCGACATCGTCTCCTTCAATTCAAATTTTGAAATTGTCTAACTAGCCAAAGCTGCCACATGGCACTCATGCCGCCGGCAGCATCATTCCATACCGCTAGCGACATCATCCATATCGCCGGTGATATCAGCTATCTCCATGCCTTTTTCAGCCATCCTCAGCCTCTAGCCCTGACATTCCAGAACTTGCACAAAGCCATAATCGCAAACCTAATACGCTCATCCTGTATGCTACCCAGAGACTACGGTATGACCCGCTACATGTCAATCTTTGGGTTCACCATAGAATGCCAACTGAAGGTCCCTGATACAGACCCTGTATGTATCACCCTTTGGGTTTACCCTAGAATGCTAACTGAAGGTCCCTAATACAGACCCTATATTTATCACCCTATGGGTTCACCCCAGAACGCCAACTGAAGGTCCCTGATATAGACCCTGTATGTATCACCCTTCGAGTTCACCCCAGAATGCTAAGTTAAGGTCCCTAATACAGACCCTATATGTATCACCCTTTGGGTTCACCCTAGAATGCCAACTGAAGGTTCCTGATATAGACCCTATATCACCCTTCGGGTTCACCTCAGAACGCTAACCAAAGGTACCTAATGCAGACCTTATATCACTCTTCGGGTTCACTCTAGAATGCCAACTGAAGGTTCAGGCATGACCCCTGTACATATTGCCTTTGGGTTTACCCCTCCAAAATCATAACACGACCTAGAACTACACCCCACAATCTCCACAGAGCACAAGTCCGACCAAAGGACAACCTCTCCTCAAAGCACAAGCCCGACCAAGGGGTAATATCTTCGCAAAGTATAAGTCCGACCAAGGGATAACTTCTCCACAAAGCTCAGTCCGACCAAGGGATAATCAATCTACAAAGCACAAGTCCGACCAAAGGATAACCTATCCATAAAATGCAAGTCTGACCAAGGGACAATCTCTCTACAAAGTTCAGTCCAACCAAGGGGTAATCTCTCCACAAACCATAAGCCCGACCAAGGGGCAATCAACCCACAAAACTCAAGCCCGACCAAGGGGCAATCTTTCTATAAAGCAAAAGTCCGACCAAAGGACAATCTCTCCGTAAAGCATAAGTCCGACCAAGCGACAACCACCCCGTAAAGCATAAGCCTGACTAAGGGGCAATCTTTCCACAAACCATAAGCCCGACCAAGGGGAAATCAACCCATAAAATGCAAGCATGACCAAGGGGTAAACACTCCACAAAGCACAAGCCCTACTGAAGGGCAATCTCTCTACAAAGCATAAGTCTAACCAAGGGGTAATCTCTCCACAAAGCATAAGCCTAACCAAGGGGCAATCTCTCTGCGAAGCATAAGCCTGACTGAGTGGTAACCTTTCCATAAAGCATAGGCCCGACTAAGGGGCAACCACTCCACAAAGCATAAGTCCGACCAAGGGACAACCACCCCATAAAGCATAAGTCCGAGCAAGGGACAATCTCTCCAAAAAGCACAAGTCCTACCAAAGGACAAACTCCTCACAAAGCTCAAGCCCGACCAAGGGATAACCAATCTACAAATCGTAAGTCTAACCAAGGGGCATCCTCTCTACAAAGCTTAAGTTTGACCAATGGGCAACCAATCCATAAAGCACAAGTCTGACCAAAGGACAAACTCTTCACAAAGCACAAGTCCGACCAAAGGACAAACTCCCCACAAAGCTTAAGTCCGACCAAGGGGCATCCTTTCCATAAAGCATAAGTCCGACAAAGGGGCAAACCAGTCAACCATTAGGTATCATTCCTATCCCTTGCTCTTTCGTGTGATCATACTGACATGGGGCAGGAGTGATCCCCCGAGGGGCAGCCTGTGAGCACGGGATTTTGCAGTCCCTTTCGCGAGATGATGATGACGTGTACTCAATTTTAATACCTCAAAATAAAAGTTCTCTTTAGAATTTTTATTACCAATATAATATGCCCTGCGAATTTTATACTTGGTAGAATCCAGTTCAGTGTGGCCAAAATAACACGTTCGATAGGAGCTTGAACCGATGATTTGCACCTAAATTAAAATATACCCATTAAAATATAATTAAAATTTAAAAAGATACCTTTTGACCAATGTTTTCCCACTTTTGACCGCTTTTTATGACTTTTTAGGTTTCTGGGCCCGCTGACTGTCAATTTGCCGAGGCTGATGCCACCGGTGGCATCTGCCATGCCACCAGCGGTATCACCATATTGCCGGCGGCATCAGCCATACGACCGGTGGCATCACTATATTGCTGACGGCATGACCTGAAGCGGGTCCCTGCACAGATAGCCTTTCGGCCACTTTCGGTGGAATAGGTCAAAAAGGTCTCGAAAACCACCCCAATTTGCCTATAAAAACACATAATGGGCTGAAAATTAAAAAAGGGGCGGCTAAAATTGGGAAATTGGTAGGCTGCAATTAGAAGAAAGTAGGCTGAAATTGAGAGAGATAATAGATTTTAGTGAGATAAGAATTAGAAAAGGTAGGAAAAAGGATTCTAATCCATTTTTCCTGGTTTTTCTTCTCTGAACTCTCTGATTGTGAGCATAAAATCAGTGGGTCTTTAAGTTAAAATCAACTTGATAGGATTTAGAGACCTAAAACTCTTAAATTGACTACTAAATCGTCGTTATAAGCTCCCCGGAGGTGTTTCTTTTCAGTTCATGAAGAGTTGGAATCACGACCCCGATGGGAAAATTCATTGTCTCATAGCTTATTGGCATTAATATTATTGATTTGTACTAATTCTTGCTAATTTGTATTCATTATTGGGTTTTCAGTCATTTTTTACTGCTGCTCGCTGCTGTTGTAAGAAATTAAGGTCGCCAAAGACATATGATGTCGCCGGCGGTATCACCCATATCACCAGAGACATCACTGATACCGCTAGTGGCATCACATTCCTTAGAGACCTCACTTTCTTGTGGGACCCTTTCTTTATGGTATCCAGAAAGCCATGTAGCCTGCCTATATATTGATGTCACCAATGACATCAATGATGTCACAAGCAATATCAATGATGTCGCCAGCGGCAGCATCCATGCCACCAGCAACATCAATGATGTCACCAGCGGCATCATCTATTGATACCACCGGCGGCATCAGCCATGTCACTAGCGATATCAATGATGTCGCCAGTGACATTAGTAGTATCATCGGCTGTATGACTTTCTAGACAATAGTTTTATTTTTGTTTGTTCCCAGACTAGCTTATTTTTCGAAGATAGGATGTATAGTGCAATGATGGAGGTTCAAAACCTCCTGAAAATAGACCCCACACCCCATAACGTGTGGCATTTTCACTTATAATCTGGTTAAAGCAACGATCGAATCTAAAATTTGGTTAAAAACAAAATTTCCCTGCAAATGGCGTTCAAATCTCATTTTAACCATCCAACCGGGCTTTATAATATTGTAAGTAAAACATGCCATATCTGTGCTAACCATCTTATGCAGGTAGATCTATATCAGACATTCGTGTATTTTATTTATTGCATAGAAAAATGTACAGGACTTGGAAGCCTTGTAATAATTTTATTTTCTGCACTTATTTTTGAACGGCTATAAATATTTTATTCATCGCTTCAATTGCTTGATAAATGCGAAAATAACAAAATAACTGAAAACACAAATAAATAGGATGTATTAAACTAATTAAGAAACAATGAAGTATCTTAACTTGGCCTAATAAAAGATAGATAACATCATCCGAACTCAGAATCTGTACTTAAGGTATGCTCCAAACACCCGATGGGAAAATCATACCGAAAATTTCCTGGTTGAGCTGAACTAGGTGGCGACTCTGTTTTAAGTATGGGATTTCGATCTTGTATCTTTTAAGCAATAAAACATGGAAAACCATTTTCCAATCACATCACTCGCATCCCCCATCACTTCAAGAGGCCGGCCCACCGGCCTGGCCTTGCAACCGCCATGTAGAATGTCATCCGCTCACACCTATCATTGATAATAGTACCATTATCAGACAATAATGGTACCGATATCGACAACAGCATTCAAAAGGCTTCTATTCATGAAATTAAATCCCAAAAAACAAAAAATTTATCAAATCAACATGTAAAGGTATAGATTTTCATCCCCAACTGTTCACTAAGCATTTGTAAATCACAATTAAACTTAAAATTAGTCCTAGTATGCATAATTTTATGTGTTCATGAAAGTTCAAGGTTTCCATTCTGTGGTTTCGAATTTCAAAATAAAATGGGTAAAAAGCTCGAAATCTTATTTACTAACCTGTCTATGCAAGGAGTGTGATGTGTAAGGCACGCCTGAGAGTCAGATCAAATCCTCGATCAAGCCTAAATGCCCCTCGTCAGCCTCTAAGTAGTACACCTTCAAAACAGGCATAAAATGAAGCTTTGAGTCAAGAATAGTGGCTAGGGAAGTCTTGGGGACACTCCTCGCATTCTTGAAACCCGTCTTGTGAAACTTACTATCGATCAAATTGAAGAAAAAAAATGAGTAGAAAGGCAAGAGAAATTGCAAGAAATCCGAGAGAAGAAAAGGGAAGCAAGTAGAATTCAAATTAGGAAAGTGGTGTCTTTTATAGGTTTTGGAGTTGTCGATCACGGTACCGACATTGGTCGACAACGGTATCGTGATTCCTAATGCTAGTACCGATGTTCAGCTTCACAGTAGCATTTTTGAATAATATTTAGTTAATTTAGTCTGTTGACAATATGCATAAAACACACTTTCCAAAGGTCAGGTAAATATTTTTAGTCCTTAAGATTCTTAGGAAACATCATATCATTTCTAAGGTATGATTTCTCTAAACATAGCAAACTTCACATTTATCCTTTATAGAAATCGTAGCTCTAGCAAATTTCTGCTAGCTTGGTCCCTGATCGTATAACCAATTTTTAGCTTTGTAAAGATCATAGCTCCGGCAAATTTCTATTGGCTTGGTCCCTGACCGTACAACCAATTTTTGCCTTTGTAGAAATCATAGCTCTGGCAAATTTCTACTAGCTCAATCCCAGACTATATGACCAAGTTATTTTTATTGATGCATTGATATTTTATTACAACACTGGCATTTTTATTCCCCCACAGAGTTACCCTCTTTTTCCTGAACAAGGATATTTATTATTTATTCCCCCATTAGAGTGGTATATTCTTAGTAGATTCTCTCCCTGTATGGAGAAACAGACTTTCATTCTAAATCAGAGTCAATCAAGTACTTTCTGTTGGTCCTAGTTCCCGTGTATTTAGGGTTAAAGGGGAAGAGTGACCCTTTTTCTCAGAATTTATAGACTTATAAAAAGTCTATGTAGAGTGCTTGAAAGATCCTTATATTAAATCTGGATTATTCAAGTATGAATTAAAATGGACTTAAAGTAAAGACTAGGTAAGTAAATTCAAACACTGAGACTTGTACTATTTGGTCCTGCCTACTCCAGTCTCTAGAGTTTCCTACCTCTAAGCTTTGTCCACTAGTAGGATTCCTTTGATTCGGGTAGGAATCAAGCCTTTACAATTTGTCTTCGTATTACAGGATATACCACCAAGCTATTTACTCTTGCTGAGTTCTTCTGGAAGAAGGATATACCACTAAGGCACCAACCTTAGCTAAGTCCACTTAAGCTTGTCTCCGAAAACTTCTTCTCCTGATGTAGGATATACCACTGAGGCACCAACCTTAGCTAAGCCCTCTCCGGATGTTGGATTCGACCATTCTCGGATGGTATATCCAATATTTGGAATGAAAATAGGGAATGGTTGAATCCAACAACCTGAGGCATCAACCATTCCCTATATGGTATATCCCTAAAATATGATTCCCTATATATAGGGAACCCTATTTTAGCGGATGAATCTATTTTAGGGGATGAATATTATATTATTATTTATTTTTACTTTATATTTTTTTAATCATTTTGTTGGTTGATTAGAATAGAAGTGATGTAAAAGTATTAATATAATAATAATATAATATTATTATTTTTAGGGAAATGTAATATAGAGAATGAAGAATAAGGAAGATGGTTGGAGCTAAAACGCTGTAGATCCCCTAAAATAGAGTCTAGGGAATGAAAAATAGGGAATATGGTTGGACTTTCTAATATGGTTGGACTTCCTCTAAGGCACCAACCTTAGCTAAGTCTTTTTCTCTTGGCCTGTTCCATTTAAACTCTCTAGTCTAAGCTAATCCCTTATCTCAATACTCACCCAAGTATGAGATATTATAGTTGGTTTTATCAATTGGTTTGGTTTTTGAATTCTTCAAGTTTATAGCACACTAGAGAATTCTTACAAAATAGATTGGAATGTTTTTAGTTCTTGGAGGGATTTTGATCACTGATTGAATTAGCTTAAGTTCTCAATGTAATAGCTTCTTATGAAATCAACCAGCACCTTCTTAGGTAGTGAAGATCTCCTTTTATAGGCTTTGATCATAAATGTAGTCGTTGTGTACCATTGAAGTTGATCTTAAATCTTCACCGTTAATCAGGTATGATGTGGTGCTTTAGGAGCCATTGATCAATCTGTTAGTGACGTAATTTGACTCATTTGAATTATTAGGATTGACGCAAAAAGCTGTCAGCAGTCGTTTGTTTGGCTTTTTGTGCATTGCTAAATTCTAGGTGAGCTTTGTCAGTTGTGTGAGCTCCACGCGCCATCCAATTAGTCTAGGTTAAAATATGGTTGCCTTTTTCTCTTTCCAGGTCAGATATTTGTCCTTTTGTGAAATACGTGCAAGCTGTCACTTTTTCATTCTCCGAAGCAAAAGGAACACCACTTCAGACTAATATGGAGGGAAAAAGTAATTTTGAACTTTTCCCTTTTATCTCGTAAGTTGAGTCTTTCAGATTTCTTCAGACTCTAACTTATCTGGATGCTCTTCAATCAGTCTATCTCCAAATGCTGTCTTTGAAGGGTTAGTAGTTTGCTTCCTTTCCAGACTCTAACCAAATGCTTTCCATATAGACTTAGGGATTTGTAATGTCTTCAATATGTATTCGGATGCTCTTCTTGGACTTAGAAGTTTTATTTGCTTCAAACCTAATCCACACTATATTTGATCTGATTCTTTCGGATCATTGTTTCCTAGCACTATCCCCCTTAAAGGCATCCTGGGTATAATCTCTTAACTTATTTTGTACTCTCTTTAGCACGATCATAAAGACTCCGGTCTGTTATGTCCTGCGAGGGGTAGACTGTGAGCACAAAATTTTCTCATACCCTTAGTCAATGATGAAAGATTGGCTCTATACTTTACTATATCCTAATTTGTTAGGTTTGAAATTGATTTATAGGAATTGGCCTTGAAAAAGTGCATTCCGTCCCCCACACCCCTATGAAAAACCCTAAAAAATAGTCAAAGGGGTACCCCTATCATTAATAGGGGTACCGTCATTAGTAGATAACCATACTGGTATTCCCTATAATGGTACCAGCATCTAATATTTCCTGATTAATTTTGACCTACTTAATTAGTTCAAAATTCCTGTTTAAAATTACCCAATAACGGTACTGTTATCCCCAAAAAGGGTACCGGTATCAATATTTTTGCAGAATATCATTTTGAATTAAATTTAATTTTCCCATTCAGTTGGAGAATTAATTATTTACCCAGTTTGAAGCCTCATTTTTCACTATAAATAGAGGCCAAAAATCAGTTTTTTAAGAAAGACAATGGATATATAAAAAATCTATTCTGCAAAATTAGATCAAGTGAATTCCTATCAAAGTTCTGTTCAAATCATTTCTGAGGTTTTAGCAAGTTTAGTATAAAGAGGGGAATTCATTTTCACCTAGTTATTCTTTACCGATTTTAACTCATCTTTTCCAAATCCAACCATTCTCCACGAGGCTATTTCCATTTCATTTCAAATCCAACAACGGATTCACAATGAAAAGGTTACAATCTGAGACTAGTATAATCATTTTAATTTATTTTCTATTTAGATTCATTAATTTTCAATTCACGTTAAGTTAACTGAATCAATCTTGTTATAATTAAATTCGATTACAGATCAATCCACTCAACTTACATTTCATCTTCACTTTCATTTCATGTTCCACTTCCAACAATAATCCATTTGGCTCGAAACATAAATGGTTTACAGCCCATAATATAAATTATTATAAATCGTTTATATTTCACTTCTATAATGTAATGGTTTTTTTTTGAAAAACCCTTAGAGAGACAGTGTATCTCTCCAACGACTAAAAGATTGGAGTGGGTGAAAATTTCGGGGCAGAGTACCCAACTAGGTTGGTTCCTCTGCGTAATGGTTTATATTTCTTTCTTATAATATAATTGATTCATACCCTAAAATGAAAATAATCCACATTTCATTTCTATTATAATCATGCCATATTTTATTTCCCATTTCATTTGTCAATTATATTCCATTTCCACTTTTAATTATGTAATTGATTCATGTTTCATTTTCAATTTATGTCATAATTAATTCGTATTCCATTTTTATTTCTTTCATACTTTTTTAGTTCTTAATTACATGTCATTTTCTTTTCACGCCATTTTCATTATTTGTCAATTTCATTTAATTATATTTTGAGCGGGTAAGAGCTCTTTGTAGCGATTTTGTTCAAGGGATTAGCTTGCAACCCTTGGGTACGCCGTTCCTCATTTTCTCTGATTTGTGAAATTGTCTACCATATTTGCAATTCTACCGTCTTCTTGATTTTTTAATTTGCTAAATTTTCACTGCACCATTATGCTGGAAGAATGACACCGTAATCTTTGACATTGACGTAGCTATTATTCCGGGCCAAAGTGCAATATTCCTGTTGAATCTCTTCTTTACAGGTTAATTGCTCGGAATTAATTTGTTCAGTATTTTACTTATTTTACGTGTTATAAGCATGTGGTAATTGATAAAAGGTGATGCCATGGCCACATTGAGGTTGTGTGATTTGATTAGACTAGCTTCTATTTCTCATCTTATTCTTTAAAATGAATCTAAGTACTATATTTGACATTTAATAAACAATTTTGGTATTTAAGTTTAAGTTGGCTAAATAAATGGAATAAGTAATTTTTCCGGACCCAAATCTCTGAATTAAGGTACAATTTTATTCTTGGGACAGTGCTATACCAGAATTTCCTGGAAGAGTTGATCCAGGTGGCAACTCTGTATTTTAAAATTATTGATTTAAGTCTATGAATCTTTTTGACATTATCTTATAAAGTTTTTATATAAATTGTTTTATATTCTTTTCTACCAATTCTATTTATCAAAACCCAAGGCCGAGTTACCAAGGTTGCCTATAATTAATGCATCGATTGTTCTGAAAGGAAAAGTTGCCTTGGTTGACTCGAATTGACTTGAAACACGAAAAGTAAACGCGGCCTGCCCGTGCCCAAAAATCGTCATCCTCTCATAGGAAGGATATATTCCATCTTGACTACTCAACTTACAGATTGACAGAGAGAATTATACCCGTAATCACCCGTATCACTCAGTCTATAGAGTGCTTAAGTATGATCCAAAATATAGCAACACCTGAACAAGGTAACTAGTATATCAAGTCTCAGGATATTTGTACTGCTATTCCAATGAGGCGATACACTAACACATATTTATAGATTACCGAGTGTTTTCTCATAGCAGTCAGCAATTTATTTTCCTTAATACATCCATGTGTTAACCCAAGGTACCTCCCTCGAGCACTAGAGATGTGCTACTTGAATCACATTCAAGGAGTAAGACGACACATGCTAGTCTATTGGTATTCAACAATGTCCAGTCTTGATGATACTTTGACTAGGGATATTTAGACAAATCATAATTGCACATAAACCAGTTCTCACCCTACATAATCCCACTATGCCCTTGCAATCCGAGTTGTGATTATGTCAAGGACTTTTCCAAACACATCAATGAATATATCCTTAACCAGTCATAATATATTTTCATAATCATTGATATAACAAAATAATGTCTTGATTAATATAACTTGTTTTTATAAGTAAAACTAACTAAGATATATCACCCTAATTGCCTCTAGGGCATACATCATATCTAACAGTAGCTACACTCCACAATGGAATGGCATTGTGGATAGAAAACACAAACACCTTTTGGAGATCATTAGAGCCTTAATGTTTACTACAAATTTACCTATACATTTTTGGGGAGAAGCAGTTCTACATGTGTTCGTTACTTTTCCACAAACTAGAAATGAGTTCTTTGACTAAATAGGCGTTGTTAGTGCCGCTAGTGCAAAAGTAGAAAAGATGAAACCGCAAGTATATAGTTGTGATGTAGTTTTAAAAGATTATCCATCCCATGAGGAAAGAAATGAACTTAATTCAACCAAAATTCAAATAAAATGGATAAAGTTATGGGTAGGTGAAATGGGGATAAACTAGAGACGAAACAATGAAGAGCAGAGAACTACAAAGCAATTAGGCACAAAGTTATTTAAGCTCCACACAAATATTATATTTTATTTACACATAAAAATATATCACAAATGTTCTATCTTATGATCTAGTGTTGAATTATTTATCATGCATGTAAACCCAAATACCAAATAAATTATGCTTAATAAGGATGTCTCTCACATAAATTACAATCATGCAAGTAAAGATAGATATATCCGGGTAGGACTACACCGAACTTCACTAACAAAATTATGAATGAACACCAATTTGTAGTTACTTGAATGTGAATAGAATGTCCCCGCTTTTGACACAAGACTAGTACCACTAATTCCATTCAAACTCACACGCATAACAACAAATGGAACTCAATATAACAAGCATTGTGTATAATACATTTGATCATAAAACTCATTAAGCATAATTCGAGAGGAAAGGTGATATGAACGAAATAGAATTAATAATGATGCAATAAACAAAATTAAATTAAAGAGTTAAGAATTAAGTTATATCAAACCGCCTTCTATTACGGGTTGTCAATCCTCGATCGTGGCTCTTCTTCTACTTGAATCTCCAAACACACTAATCTTTTGGGTAGAACAAATTATTGACAATAGAGCAAAATATTTGATGAAGAACAATGAATTTTATTCATAAGTGCTTTGCAAGTACACTACAAAACAACACTCTCAAGAATAACTAAGAAACCTAAGAACTATATAGATTTCTCTCTCTTATTTATCTCTCTATATGTGGCTTATGTCTGACAATTGTAATTCAGATCACCCCCCTTCTTTTGGCCAAAATTTCCCTATATATAGAGGGTGAAAAGTTGCATCTCTTTATGTAATTGGTTGATGAAAAGGTGCCTTATCCAAATGGTAGTTAATGGCGGTTGAAATGCCTCTTGGAACAAAATTTGTGACGCCTTTGATTTAGCGTGTCACGATCATGACAAGAGATGTCACGCTTATGACTTGAACATGGAAAACCTTCTGCCTTTGAAATGGCATAGTTGTATTCATGGCTTTGTATGTTGCGGTCACGAACAGCTAATTTGTAAGGGTCTTCACATTGACTTTGACTTCTTTCCAAGCATCCAATACTTAACCAATTTTGTAATGAAATAAGTCCATTTTTGCTAACTTCTCATACTTTTAGTCCAAATTCCATTTCCAAGCAAATTCCTTATAAGGTTCACCTAATTTCTTAAAATGCATCTAAAACAACAACATACAACGTAAAATCTTATAAATAAAATAATAACACTCAAGAAATGCATACAATTGAGAATTGTTTAGCCACATGATAAATGTAGTTTTAACACTCATCACACCCCCACACTTGAGTTTTGCATTATCCTCAAGGTAAACAAAGAACAATTCTAACTTGCCTATCTTGACTTTGCAAAACATAGAGATTTCACAATAAGTACTCATATTCCTCCCGCTAGCATTATACTTAGAGAATAGCTTTGAATAATTTCCACAAGTAAGCAATGTGCAATTTATATAGTCAAATGCATACCTTTGCCATTCGTAGAGAGGTTACTAAGTCATGTCTTCGCATGGTAGAACGATATGCTTACTTAAAACTGTCTTTCTATACCATAGTCAAAATTTAACATTCTTTGGACAAAGAAGAGCACACTATTTTTGGTATGATATAAAGGCATTTTTAGGTAACCTAGGATATCTAACACTTATAAGTGGTTCATTTTATGCTCCCTACCACTTCTCACATTTAGCAACATAGTATGTATACATTGAGTATATAAGCTCGATCAAAGTAGTTAATTTTGTACTACTTGAAATGCACCAATTTTTCGTGCTTGCCAATTTTGCATAGACTTTTTCACACTCATTATATTTCGTGTGCGCACCCATTTTTCGTCCTTATGCTTTTGTTTTTTCTCTCAATGAATGGCTATGATTTACGCTCTGTACCATTCCTCACCTTTTGCATAGCTCATTGGCTATCCTCTCAATCTTTTAACTATCAAAACAATAACCTCATCCTCTATTGATCAATACCTCAAGTATTATGGATATAGTTTCCTCCATATACTATCTTTCTTCTATGCTTCAAAAGATTATAAAAAACACTCATAGCTTTTTTCCATACTTAGGCATAAGAACTTAGAAATTTATCTAGTTATAACATTACCATAACATAAAATATTGACTATATAAGGCTTACCCACTCTTGTTGCATTAAATTATGCTCCAAAACTCCACTCGACTTTGAATATGACTTACCACTTGTATTAGTCATATAAAATCACTATAGACTAGAAAGAAAAATTTAAGTCTCCCTTTACAACAAAAACAAAGTTAGAATAGATAGGTATAAAAAATCACTTCAAAATTAAATCTTGATCAGTTTTTATATTTTTATAGAACACACAATACAATTTTTTTTCATTTTCTTTTTCATAACACATGTGAAAACGAATTAATTAGGCACAATACCAGAAAAATAAAAAATTACTCTTTCCTCCCCCACACTTAAAGTACACAATGTCCTCATTGTATGGAGTCACACTAAAATAATCCTAAAAAGAAAAGAGTAGACTAATCCTAAACACATAAACAAAATAAAAATTACAAAGTACTAGAAAAAGAACTCGACTAAGTTTATGGAGAATCCAGCGAACTTTGCATTAATTGAATATTTTGACATTTGAAAAATGAAAGCAACTTTCTCACCAAAGAGTGATTTGTCTTCTTAACGCCTATCATCTCTTGGTGCACCTTGTGGGTATCTCTTTGACATTCCTCTAATTTAGAGGATACTCTTGCCTTCCAATCTTGGTCTTCTTCTTCATCATCTTCATTTCTTCTTCAACTTAGGTTGCTTTTCCTTTCCTCCTTGTTGTTTATGTCGAAGGACCCACTTTCGAAACATTATCTGCAGCATTTAACTTCTTTGTACGAGACGAATAAGTAAGATTATAAAATCCTTTGTCAGTTTGTTGAACAAGTCATGTATTCTTCATGTAATTTCCATCGATATAACGGAACCAATCATCGTCTTTTACTTGGTATGACATCTCTCCTCAAACTTCAAGGGCATTTGCGGTAATAATATTACCTCCACTAAAAGTGGTCTTGGTACTTAATTATTTTTGATTGTTTCCAAAATAGTATCTGTAAAATTGATTTTCGTCTTCTTCATGGCATGATAAAGAATGTAAAGATATCTCTTTTGCACCTTTTTGTTCTCCATCTACAAATAGATCAAAGTTGTAACGAACTTATGTAGAAAGAGAAAAGCATTATCTTGTATCAACTTATTAGGCGAATTTTTAGCATCGAACTTTTGAGTCCCGTCAAAGTTTTCCAAAACAAATTCGCATAGAAACTTTTAGGTATTGAAGAAGATTCTTCCAAAGAAAATCCAAACAGGCTCTTCATCATCTCTCTTGAGACAACAAACTCCTCCCCTTCATAGTGAAATTTGATTGATCTCTTTCGATTGTTGACATAATCAAAAGTCACCAAACATTCAAGGACATAGTTATCATTTTGAGGGAACTTCAAATCCTTGAACATACTCGTACCCAAATTTCCCAAATACTGGTCCACCCTTCTTTCAAATTCACAGAATTTAAAAGAGTTTGATCAAGAAATAACATACCCAAAATCTCCTTCTTCTTTAGAACTTGATATCTTTGCCCTTCTGCTTTGGATTCAAGTTGAAAAGGGAAATCAAATCTTTGTGAAAGGGTTTGAAGCTTGCAGTTTGCAGATTTCTTAACATGAGCCATGGAAAAATAATTTTGCTTGGAATAGAAAAGGTTTGGAAAGAAAATAAGTTTGTAGAAATGGTTGTGGTTAAATTCTAAAGGAATTTAGAATTTATAGGCTTTGATTTGAAAAGGTACAACTTTTGGGTGAAAAATATGGTTGTTGGACATTAATTTTCCATTAAAAACTGTTATAATGGGTTAATACTTTGAAATATAGTCGTTATTGGCATTTGTAACTACTATATTCACAATTAAGTCAGGACTAAGATTTCTCATATTCGACGTGTTGCGTTCGTGAAACAATTCATCGCGATCATGACTAGCAAAATTTTCAGAATTAGTAGCTCTTTGTAATTAATGCCACAAGCGCGATGAAAGGACCTGTCCCTTCTCCTTTGTACTTAGTAACTTTCTACAAAACAAACTAAAAAAATTAACTAATAAAACTAAATTGACATAAATAAACATACCTTAGGGGTTATTAGGTGAGTCCAAGAATTGAACATCGACGTCTCGATCTTCAATACTATTCTCTAGATATAATTTTCATCTTTGTCTATTCACTCAAAATACTTCCCCTATGTCATTTTTCAACTCCAATGCTCCATTATCAAATACCTTATACACAATAAAGGGTCCATACCATCTTGACTTAAGCTTTCCTGGAAAAAATCGGATCTTGAATTGTATAACAACACTTTGTTTCTCACTTTAAATTGCTTTTCCTTCGACTTAGCATCATGCCATCACTTTGTCTTCTCTTTGTAAATCTTGGCGCTACCGTATGAAATAAACCTTAACTCATATAGTTCATTCAAATACAACTTCCTCTTCTCTCCAGCCTTGTCCATATCCATATTTAGATTCTAAAGCCCATAAAGCTTTATGCTCCAATTCAACTGGTAAATGACAAGTCTTTCTGTAGATCAATCGATATGGCAACATTCCAATCGGTGTCTTATAAGCTGTCCTATATGCCCATAATGCATAATTCAACTTAATTGACCAGTCCTTACTAGAAGTAGATGTCAGTTTCTCTAAAATCCATTTGATCTCCCTATTTTATAGCTCGACTTGTCCACTAGTCTAAGGATGATAAGGTGTTCCAACCTTATGATGTACTCCATATCTTCATATCAACTTCTTAAAAGAATTATTGACGAAGTGAGAACCTCCATCACTAATGATTGTTCTAGGAATTCCAAATCTATTGAATAGTTGTTTGAGGAACTTAATAACTACACTCGAATTATTTGCAGGTAATGCACTTGCTTCCACCTATTTGGAAACATAGTCGACTACAACCAAAATAAATTTTTGTCCTCTGGAAGCTGGAAATGGTCCCAAAAAATCTATAACGCAAACATTGAATATTTCAACTTCTAAGCCATTATTCAATGGAATTTCATCTCATCGGCTAATATTTCCCGTTCTTTGTCACTTATTGCAAGATTGGATAAAACTCCTTACATCTTTGAATAATTTAGTCCAATAGAATCCACTTTGAAAAACTTTTGAGGCCATTCTCATTGCTTAATTATGTCCTCCATATTCACTAGCACGGCAATGACTCAAAATTGACTGAAAATTAATGTCTTCAACACATCTTCGAATACTCCATCAGCACATACTTTAAACAAGTAAGGATCATCCCATATAAATGATTTACTATTATGCATAAATCTCGTCCTAGCATACCAATCTAAGTCATATGATAATGTTTGAGTAACTACATAATTATTAATATCAGCATACTATGGGGGTTCAACATGCTTCAACAACATTAAATTCTCATCAGGAAATAATTCATTAATGGTACTAGTCTCTCCTAAAGGTCCATTAACATCTTGTAATCTAGATAGATGGTCAACAGCTGTATTTTTGATACCTTTTTTATCTCTAATTTCAAGATCAAATTCTTGCAAAAGAATAATCCATCTAATTAATCTAGGTTTAGTATCTTTCTTTGCAAATAAATATCTCAAGGCAGCATGATCAATGTACACAATCACTTTCTAACCAAGCAAGTATGACTGAAATTTATCACATGCATAAACTACAACTATCATTTCTTTTTCTATTATTGTGTAATTTAGTTGTGAACTAGACAAAGTATGACTCAAATAATAGATTGCATGCAATTTTCTATCTATTCTTTGACCTAAAACATACCCAATAGCATAATCAATAGCATCACATATCAACTCAAAAGGTAAATCCCAATTTGGCTTAATAATAATGAGGGATAAAATCAATGCTTTTTTCAAAGTATGAAAAGCTTTAAGACAATCTTTCGAAAAATGAAACTTCACATCTTTGACCAATATATTAGTCAAAGGTTTTGCAATGACTGAAATTTTTTTATAAATCGTCTATAAAAATCGGTATGGCCTAAAAATGATCTCACTCCTTTAACATTAATAGGATGAGGCAATTTTTTGATCACTTCTATTTTTGCAATATCAACATGAATTTCATCTTTATTGATCTCATGTCCTAAAATTATACCTTCATCGACCATGAAATGACATTTTTCCCAATTCAAACCCAAATTAGTCTCTTCATATCTAGACATAACTTTACCTAAGTTATGCAAACATTAATCAAATGAATCACCGAACATAGAAAAATCATCCACAAAGACTTCTATAATATCCTCAATATAATCACTAAAAATAACAGAAACACAGCTTTGAAAAGTCGCAGGCGCATTACACAAACCAAAGGTCATTCTCGTATAAGCGAATGTACCAAAAGGACACGTAAAAGTAGTCCTATCTTATTCATAGGGTCTTATATAAATTTTAAAATAACTAGATAAACAATAAAGAAAACAATTGAAAGCATGACCAACTATTCTTTCTAACATTTGATCGAAAATTGGTAAATGAAAATGGTCCTTTCTAGTAGCAGAATTCAATTTCCTATAGTCAATACAAACTCTCTGTCCTGTAGTTTTTATTGTAGGTGTAAGGTGTGACGAGGATATGTGGATCTCCCTTGGCGCCTTGAGGCGGGGTCCACTAGGGGCTGGGTTGATTGATTTAGGCGTGATGAAACTATTTAGTTCAAGTTTTCACATTTTAGCCAATTTTATGAATAAAAGAATTGAGACCCAAATCTCAATACAAATGATTGAGTCGCCACCCAAGTTATCTACTTGGGAAAAGTTTTGGTACAGTTCCCATTGGGTGGGAGACTCATATCTTTTGGATCAGAGATTCGGGTATCAGATGAGTCACTTATTTCTCATTTAGTTAATCCAAAATTACATTCCCCGCGTAAAAACCATTTTATTTTCATCATTTGGGGAATTATTACAAAAAGCCCATTTTTCTACACTCTTTCACAATTGATTCATGTGTTTACAATTTGCAATAAAGTACAAGCAATAATTGGGAGAATAAAAATTACAATCGAGGGGAAATAGGGGAATTATAAGAGAACCTATACATTTGTTCTAAGTTATAAAACAACATAAAAGAAATTCATCTGCATCCACAAAGATTAGCAGAGTTTATGGCACATTATAAGTCAGCATTTTGTTAGGACAAATGTGATTATGTTAGCGTGACAGTTTTACTATCAATAGTGCCCAAGCGGCTTCTAGGATCGGAGAGAAATAACAGGTCTTCAACGTACTTTGTTATGAAGACACATTTTAACTTTTGTATATTGATTTACCGGATTATTAGTGAAAATGATTGCATGATAAATGGTGATGTTAGATTGATTTTATAGGTCAAAAAGGGGAACTTTGGGTTCTACCTGGGGGCCAGTACCCGTACGAGTGGGGTAGGACTAGTACGGGTGCTGGTGGGGACCCGTACGGGTGTGGGGGGAGCCCTACGGGTCCAGTCTGGTCCTGGACAGAACCCCAGTTCAACCAAAGACAAAAACTTTATGTACATGGAAAAGAATATAATAAATAATGATAAGATGAATGAGATATGAGTCTCTTTGAAACTCAGGAGCGTACCTTTGCGACATGAATCCATTTTGAAGCAATCCCTGTGCTTAGAGAGAGTCTAGCCAAAGTAGATGATGAGATAGTGATTTGAGGACTATTTATGTGAGTATTTTTATGGACAAAACCTCCCCCAAATCTTAATTAACAAGGTTATAAATGAATAAAATGTGGATAAAACCTCAAGGAATGAGTTTTCTCCCTATTTTATACCTTCTATACCTCAACTATGCCCTTTCTATACATATGAGAACTGCTGGAATTTAATAAACTATATGCTATCATTTCTTTTCTAATTGGCTATTTCTTGTATATGCTGTCCCCTTTAAAATGAGGTAAAAAGCCTCTATTTATAGGGGGAAATCAAGTCTGAATGCGATAAAGTGCATTCATGACTGATTTCTCCCAAAAATAGTATGGATCACCTACCATAATATATTTTTGGCAAATATAGGACCCGTATGGGTCCCTCCCAGGTGTGTGGGGGATTTTACCCGTGTGGGTCCACTGATGGATCTGTACTACCAAGTATGACCCGTACGAGTACCTAATGGCAGATTAGATCTCCAAACTTGGTATAACTCAACTCTGTAGGAGTAGGAGCACCTCTGATGGATAACACCTGTAAAACATTGCATTATATAGCTCTCATCATCATTTCATGAGAAGGATCGTTAAAATCCAGTGCTCACAGACTACCCCTCAAGGGATCACTCCAGATACGGATCTGTATGATCTCACGATATGAGCAAGAGTTTAGAAAGTATACCTGAGGAGATAACATGGAGTGGTTCCTTTCTCGAGGCAAACTCCTTTCCTAGGTGTCCCTTCCTTGTGGTAGACAACTTTCCTTTGTTGTCGTGTATCCTTTTCTTGAGGCAGATGACTTTACTTTGCTAATGCGTGTCCCTTTCTTAAGACGGATGACTTTCCTTTGCCAATGCGTCTCTTTGGTGACTTCTCTTGGGAAGGTGTGTGTATCCCTTTCTTAAGGCAGATTGACTTTCCTGACCGATGATGGTGTATCCCTTCCCTAAGGCAGATGCCTTCTCCTGATATCCCTTTCTTAAGGCAGATCGACTTTCCTAGCTGATGGTATGTCCCTTTCCTAAGGTGGATCGACTTTCCTGGCTGGGGATTTTGAATAACCTACTAAGAGATAATAAAAATGTTGAGTTAGTTACTTCCTGAGATGACACGTCTTGATTCTTGATTGACTTTATGGTGAACAAAATTTTTTGCCCCTTCAATCAAGACTGAAGATGTGTTGGTAGGTATTGGTCCTTGAATGAACTCTAAATGAGTTTAGGAAATGTTGGGTATGGCCTGATTATTTAGGGATGGAATTCCCCTTGAGAGGTATCCCTTATGTAAATAGTCTTAGGGATGTCCTTAGGGTGAGTGCCCCTCAGGTGGTTGATGATGTGGGGATGCCACTTGACTTATTCCGCTAATACGGAATGAGGAGATGCCCCTTGACTAATTCCGCTACTAAGGAATGCCCCTAGAGTAGGTGCCCTTAAGGTTCCCGATGATAGGGGGTGCCCCTTGACTAATTCCGCTACTGAGGAATCGTCTTCCTGGATGACTTGCCTATTGGGGGATTCTCTATACTTTAGGTGAATCTGCACATGAAAAATTGTTAATGTTAGTAGTTGTTTTAAAATTGCTTACCTTGATTCTTGATTAGCTTCGTGAAAACAAAATTTTTTTCCCCTTCAATCAAGGAACCAGGTGAGCTAGGGGTTTAGCCCCTCATATAACTGTCATAGGGGTTTGAGAGAAGCGGGGTTGGCCATAATTTGAATTTGATGTGTCTTTGCAGTTTGAGGAATCTTGCTCCAACTTGAAAAATTTACCCAAGGTGTGAGGAGGAGACCCGTACAGGTGACGTTTTGCCGAGGTAGGAGCTATATGGATGGAAAGGGACCCGTGCAAGTGGCGATGAAGGGGGTTTAAAATAACGCAGACCTCTCCACCTCTTGCTCTACCTTGAACTTCCAATTTTCTCCAAATTTTCGGTGATTACCTATTCAAGTTGACCAAAATGTGCAAGAACATTCCTAAGACTAGCCATTTTTCCCTCAACCCTAAGGATTTGCCTTGAGTAGGCAATTTAGAGCTTCGATAATGCCCGATTTTGGTCGGGTATGCTTTTTGTGTGCGGGATTCATTTTTCAGCCTCACTCCTACTTTCGATGTGCCCGTGGTTCCATCTCCTACCACTCCACTAGTGGAAAATTGGGCTTTTAACTCGCTAGTTGAGCTTCACTTTTTTGTATAACCGAAATTAATGTTCACTTTATGCGGGCCAAATTTTAGATGGTGGGCTAGAATTGCACATTATCTTTAGTTTTTCAAATAACCGAAGACAAAAATCAATTCACATGAGACATTTGTTTCGGTTATCTAAAAAATCGAAGACAAAAATATATGTTTTCCTCGGTTATTTAAAAACCGATGAAAGTGTTCAAATATATTTCACAAACATACTAGTACTCTCTTTAAGCCCTCACTTAAAACCGTTGTGAGAACCCCCGCCGTTGTCATACTTCCTGGTACCCCCCGACGCTGCCATCCTTCCTGAGAACCTCACCATCGCTGCCGTCCTTCTTGTGAACCGCTTACTATCACTGCATGTGCTTGTGCTTCTTCATTCCTTCAATTCCCTTCTCTAAGAGGTTTGACAACATGAGAAAGGTTTCATCTTAACTCTATATAATTTCTTATGGGCTGAATCATAAGGGTGTTGTACGTCGCTGCCATCCTTATGAGAATGCCTCACCGTCGTCGCCATCTTTCCTGATAACCATTGACCATTGTTGCCTGTGTCTGTGCTTCTTAATTCTTTCTTCATTTTCCTTCTTTAACAGGTAATCAATTCAAATTCAACTTCACTTCTTCGATTTGGTTTTCTATTTCTCTCTACTTATTATTGTGGACCTATGATTTTGCTCTACATTTTTGCTTATTGCATTCCCTGGCCAATTTTTTATTCGATTTCATGTATTATCTTTCTAACTAGTTAGCTATTTTCGTGTTTTTGCTTTGTTTAATAAATATAGCTTGAGTCTCATGTCTGGCATTGTTAAATGGTATCCTGTTTTATTTCCCGATGATGATTTTGTAATTATTTGGCTCAGATATTTTGGTGACTGATTACAATATATGTTTAGTTAGCTGTATTATGCTTTTGCTGTGTTTGAAAAATATTGCCTTATTCTCATGTCTGGCATTGTTACGTGATATGTTGTTTTATTTCCCGATGGAGATTGTGCTATTGTTTGGCTCAGATATTTTGGTGACTGATTACAGTATATACTTTATTGTTATGTTATATTAACAGGAATTTTACAGTTCATCAGTTTGCTCCTCATGCTATTTTTTTTGCAATTATGAGATGAACTAACTTCTTTAACAACTAGTCTTCTTTTGCTACTGTTGTTTCTCTTCATCTTGATTCCTTTTTTTAAGGATTGAAAAGCTTCTCCATAACATAATTTCAATCTATTTGGTATTTTGAATAAGTAAAGCAACCTTGTTTTTAGCCTCTCAACTAAGAATCCTCTACCGTTGTCGTAACCGTTGAGTCTCTAGTTGATCTTGTTGTAACTACCCTTATTGGTCATCATTTGAGGCATTTTTTAATTTGGAGTTTGAGTTATTATAGGGAAATAAGAATGCAAATATATAGGACTCTGATATGGTTGAACAAAGACTTTTTGAATGCTCTCAAGTAATGACTATGCACCATTGCTTTCTTTGTTTCTTAATGCTTTGGAGTTTTTCAATTGGTTTTTTATGCATCATTTTGTGTTTTGCATTCCTAAGCTGTGATTCTTATATGTAAAACCCAAGTGAATGATAATGACAAGCTTATGTTTATCAATATGCTAGTTTGATGTCCAATTTCATACTCTGCTTTCACGATTTGCTTGTTAATAACTGTTGGCAGTATAATACAATACATGATTTTGATATGCTTTATATGTTGAAGTTCTGTATATAGGATTGGAAATTGAAAAAATAGTCCACAAACACTCGTTCTTTAGAACTTTTTTTTATCAATAATGCTCAAATTTCTAACTACAAAGGCTTCATTAAGATGGTAATTTTTTGACTTGCAAGTTGATTTTGCTTACAAAAATACAGTGTTGTAGCTTGCTAATCTTTGTACTTTGGGAGTAGTATTCAAAAGAATGAAAGAAGTTGAGTGAAGAGGTTGCCAAATACAAGGTGCGGTGACTGATTTCTGTTGTTTCTTATTTATTTTTTCTGTTTTTTCAGTTCTTTGATATTGACATTGTATATCACCATGGTCTTATGAAGAATAAATGCTCCTGCACATTTTATTGTCATTGTATATCGCCATGCTCTTATGAAGAATAAATGCTCCTGCCCATTTTATTTTAGGAAAAAAACGAACCATGATTCCTTAGTTTCTTTGTTTTTGGCATGGTTTAGATCACATAGTTTTCAAATTATGGTCTATTAGGTTAAAATGGTGATCCTTGTAAAATACTATTACTTCGCTAAAGTTGGATGAATTAGTGATATGTAATAAGGTTGTAATGTAGTAAAGATTTTCAATAGTTTAATTGATTGTACATGTAGATAGAATGGACCAAAATTGGATGAATTTGAGCCAAACTTCCTCTGAGTACTTACCAGGGGACAAAGTGTTCACTAAAGTTGCCCTTGAATATAGCTTAAAAAGGAGTTCTATCATTCACTGTCCATGTTGCGACTGCATTAACATGAGGTTTCCTATAAGCATATATGATCTGAAGGATCACTTAATTCATTGAGGGTTTGAAAAAGGGTACACGAGGTGGACCTGGCATGGCGAGGTGCGTGATTATGGGGAGAGCTCAAGTGCTCCAATGACATATACGAATGTTGATTCTAATATTGGAGATGAAGATGGTGAGGATAATGACAGGCTGGATGATATGTTGGTTGATGTAGAAGATAATTTCAAAGAGAGGCCGAATGTGTTTGAAAGTATTCTCAAGGGTTGTGTTAAATACATTGTAATGTCAGTTGTGCTCAAACTTTTCAACATGAAAACAAGACAAAATCCTACCAACGAATTTTTTTCCGAGATCATGGAAACACTAACAGACTTGTTACCAGATGATAACACACTCCCAACCAATACGTATAAGGTAAAGAAACTCATGTGCCATAGGGTTTGGAGTATGAGAAGATTCGTGCATGTCTAAAAGACTGTGTGCTCTATCAAAATGAGTACGCAGGTATGGAAAATTATCCGAGGTGTGGATCGTCCTGTTACAAGATTTGAGATTCAAGCGTAAAGAAGAAAGGTGTACCGGTAAAGGTACTTTAGTATCTTCCGATCATACCAAGATTTAAAAGACTGTTCTCGAATGAAAAAAATGCAAAGTTATTAAGATGGCATCGTGAAGTTTGAAAGGTAGATGGGTTAATGAGACATCCAGTCGATTCCATGCAATGGAGAAACATTGATGGTATTTTTCCAGAATTCGGTAATGATGCTCAAAACTTAAGACTTGGTGTTTCTACAAATGGGATGAATCCATTCGGAACTTTGAGTTATATTAACTATTTACAATTTGCCTCCTTGCTTATGTATGAAGCGAAGGTACCTGATGTTATCACTTCTCATATCTAGGCCGAAACAACTTGGGAATGACATAGGTGTATACCTTGCTCCTCTCATTGAAGATTTGAATATTCTTTAGAGTGAAGGGGTTACAACATTTGATGCTAGTACTAATTCAAATTTTACCCTTCGTGCCTTGATCTTTTGTAAATAAATGACTTCCCAGCCTATGGAAATTTGCTAGGGTATCCTATTAAGGGCAAAAAAGCATGTCCTATTTATAAGGATGATATTGAAGCAATTCGTCTAGTTAAATGCAAAAAACATGTTTATATAAACCATCATAGATTTCTCCCTTCGAATCACCCCTTCCGAAGGAAAAAGAAGGCATTTGGAAAGTTAGAATTGAATAAGGCATGACCTCCCTTGAGCGGGATGGAAATCTATGATCATGTTAAAGATGTTGCTACCCAGTACGGTAAGCCTTATAAAGCTGGCATTGATGGTGGTTATAAGAAGAGATCAATTTTTTGGGATCTACCATATTGGCCTCATTTGGAGGTCAGACATTGTCTCGATGTAATGCATATTGAAAAAAATGTTTGTGATGCAATTGTTGGGACACTCTTGAACATTCCAAGGAAGACTAAAGATGGGTTGAATGCGAGAAAGGACATGGAATCAATGGGTTTAAAGGAGTTAGGCCCACTACAACGAGGGAAACACATATATCTACCACCAGCTTGCTACACATTGTCTAAAGCAGAGAAAACGAGCTTTTGTCATTCTATACATGGATTGAAAGTACCTGCTGGTTATTGTTCAAATTTTTGATCCATAGTTTCGTTGTCAGACTTGAAATTAATTGGAATGAAGTCACATGATTGTCATGTTCGCTTGCAACAATTCTTACCTGTGGCAATTCGAGGAATATTACCAGCCGAAGTAAGGCAAACTATCACTAGATTGTGTCAATTTTTTCACACTATCAATAGCAAGGTCATCGATCCTGCTTTGTTAGAGGAGGTGCATAATGATGTAGTTCAAACTCTGTGTTGTCTTGGAATATATTTTCCGCCATCCTACTTTGACATTATGCCTCATCTTATAGTGCATATGGCTCAAGAAATTACTAGCGATCCCTACTGCCATATTCATTATTGGCACCTAAGGTAAGAAATTTGTAATGTAAATTGTAACATGGATATTATCCGTTGTCCACCAAAATTTGACTTGTGACTTCCTTCAACTATTGCAAATATCAACGACTTGATCTGCTTGGGGTCCTCATTCAATCATTGTTGTAAAAGTCTAAACTGAAGAGTTGTACGTCAAATACATATTGATGTTGAAGATGGCTGACCTCTCTAAATCATGACAAGTTAAAAAGAGATCTTCTAGAGGTAATATAATTAAATAAGGACATTATTTTGATAAAGTTGAAAAATTCTCAAGTTTCCAAATATGTTTCATCAACTCGAGCAAAAATATCATTCAAAATGATAAAATTTCCATGTTGATATAATTCTGCATCCATTCTTATGACAAATTGAACTGTGTAATAAGATATCATAAAACTCATTAAAGAAAACTACTGATACCTTATTTACTGAATGATTGGTAAGAAAAGTTGATCTACCAATACGCAAACTTATAAAATTTGTAAAACAAAAAGGATTAAAAATGAGGATTCCTAGAAAACCCGAAGAGAGGCCATTTATCATTTTAGAATTTTTGAAAAAGTAATGTCTTTTTTATTCATTTAACTATGTTGCTACATTTGTATTTATTTACTTATGAACTGATTTTACATTTTTGTGCATTCAGTGCTATATTAGCAACAAGGAATGCTACAGTAACTAGGTTACCGGATAGACGGGCAAAATGTGATGTCAAGTATCCGGAGGTAAAAAAATCGCTCATTTTTTTATTGATATTGATGAACGTCTATATTGTGGTCGAATGTGAATATGATTTTGTTTTAATATTTTTTTAGGGGGCAAAACAACCAGAAAACTCAGTTTTATGCGGCTACTATGTGATGCGGTATCTGTATGATATCATTATGCATTATCGTTATTCTTTAGATATCTCGCACGTAATTGATCTCTAAATATATCATGTTTGATTGAGTAGCTACGAAGAAGTATATAATTATTTGTTCTAAGAAAGAATATCAAATTTTTCATTACTGTTATTGTAGGGTTATCGTAGAACCAAAGAGTTTTCTAAGTCGGAGATAGAAGAAGTTTTAGATATCTTCACAGGAACTACCTTCAGCCATGTATGATCACAAGGTATGATATATATATATATATATATATTGATGTGATTCGTTTATGTTGGCATTTGTCTTTTTCTCGGTAAAAGTGGTTTGAAGTTGTCAATAATGAAGAGATATGTAGTTCGTCAGTAGCATGTTGTAACATGACAAAATTAGCGGCGATTTATAGATTTTGAAAGAGAAAGCAAATCAAGCAATCATTTTGTCTAACAATCATCAATTTTTCAAGCTTGTTTATCTATTCTATTTCTTGTTAGTTCAATCTTTTTATACTGTTCTTCCCAATCTTTTTTGAAGATTTTGAATTTGATATATGTTGGATGGGCTTTACCTTGTTAGTTTTTACTCTTTGTTTTTTTACCAATTCTATTTGATCTTCATCATTTTGGAGACGAGATCCGTATTGTCGAATTCAAGTGTTTTCTTCTCTTCCATATTACAAAGTTTTTTATGAGATCTGATGTTTTTCCAATTATATGCCTTTTTTTTCTTAGGCTTGAATCTTATTGGGATCAATTTTGCTAAAAGTATAAAATCCTGATTTCTAATGATGTCAATTTTATGTATAGTCAACCGGAAAATTATGTTTCTATTTTTGCTATATTGGTTATGTAATTAGTGGAATTAATGCTTTGTTCTTGCTTTATAATTATGCTCATTTCATTACCAATAATATGATCTATTTTTGTGGTGAACACCATTGCTTTTGGAATTCAGTACTTGTTAGTTGTTAGGAGTTCGCCAACTCATCAATGGTGAATAACTGGTTTCTTTGAATTTGAAATAGTTATGATTTTTCTTATGAGATTTCAAAATTTGTTCCGACTTTCACTTGTTATATCTGTACTCAATTGGTTTTCTTGGGATCAAATGGTTAGTTAAGATCTATTATTAGACTTGGAACTGATAAATGCTCCTTTCATATTGGTTTTATTTGGTGGACTAGATATTGTCACTTCTTAAATACTCCTTTCTTTTGTTGCTCTGATAAATCTACTATTGTTCAAATATCTATTTGTTGATAATTGTCATCTTTGTGTTGGCAATGTCCATTTTTTACCTTGGTAATTTGTTCTTTGCAGATCCCAACCGAAGCATGTCACCAAAATGGCCATTTCATTGATTATCTATTCGGTATTAGTTCTTCATGTGATAAACATTGTTAAATTTTGTTCATATACTATTTAGCTTTTGGCCTTAAGCTAGTTTAACTTTGTTCACACTGAGCCCTGTATAAATATTTTAATTAGCTTTTGCCTCCTTTTAAGATATCTTGATTTTGTTCATACTTTTTAGTTATATATAATACTTTTAAGATATCCTTGAGTCATTTTGTATTAGGTAATTATAATTATAGAGGTTGGGTGCATATATTCAAATGGATTTAGAAAAAAAAATAGTTTATTTGTCTTCGGTTATTTTATAACCGAATCACTTATTTACCTCAGTTATTAAGTTAACTGAGGAAAATAAACAGTTTATTTGTCTTCGGTTAATAAATATCTGAAGCCAAAGTAGCACTTATTTTCCTCTGTTATTAAGTTAACCAAGGAAAATAACTTTCTACGGGCCTCGGTTCCATTACCTATAAAATTACCACCATTCAATGCGTTTTTGTCCTCGGTTATATAAATAACTGATGAAAATGGTACTCTTTCTCTTCGGGTAAATTACCCGAAGTCAAACTGATTGGGCCTTTGGTTTTGGCGGCTTTTTCCACGGTTCATAACTGAAACAAAAGGCCCATATTTAACCGAAACCAATGGCCCTATTTCCCACCAGTGCTCACTCCTTAAAAATCCAAGTAAGTCTCTCAATTCTTCATTTTTTCCATCTTGTGATTTTTTTGAATTTTTCGATTTTGGCATGAATCAGGTTGTTTTAGAGCTTTGGATAAAGCCTAATGCATGTAACTTTTATTTAGGATGCTTTTAGGAAAGTTTTGGATGAACTTTGGTTGAATTTGGATGATTGTTGCTTGTTTGGCACCTTTTTCAAGATGTCATTGTTTGCAGGGGACCTGTACTGGTGGGGTGGGACCTGTATGAGTCCCTTTTCGATACATATGTTACATGGGGACCCGTACCGATGGGGGTGGACTTATACGGGTCCCTTCTTTAGGGATAAAATGTCCATGACTGGGTTTTCTGCAACCTTTTTTCTATTTTTTATGTATCTACTATATTCTAACCTTGTTAAACCATTGTTTCACCTTTCCAGTTCCCATATAGGATTGTGGGACCCTTGAACTTCTGCAGGAAGTTGTACGAGGAGATTCGAGCTGCCAGACATACTAAGCTATTGGCCCATATTGACTCATTCGGGTTTACTGATATTATCAGGGCCATTCCCTAGGCCATGAAGACACTGGCTCCTTTCTATATCGACCCTGATAAAGAGATAGTCCAAGACGAGGCACACTTTCCACTTACCTATCAAGGTGGTCACTGTCACTCCCTCGGACGTGCGTGCACTGACAAGATTGGATTAGAGCGGGGATGACATCCATTTTGATTCTTATGCAGATCATTGGCACTCTCGGGCTGAGGTGAGGTCTTATATGGAGAGGCTACTTGGGCTCCATCCTAGTGGGAAGGGCAAGATCAATTACAGAGAGCTTCATTATTACTGGATCAAGAAGCTAAGCCTGCTGTCGTGGGGAGAAGGGACCACTTACATTAGAATTGCTATACAACTGACTTTGATACTTCTTGCAAATTTGGGCCTTTGAGCATTGGTTCATCCTCAAGCCTAGCTTACCTGAATAGTTGGAGATACCTCATATTATCTCAAAGTGGATGGGGCCTTGGAAGCAGAAGGCTGTGGCCCAAGTGGAGTATAGGGAGTTCCTCCACTAGCTGCGCTTTGATCGGATAATCCTCTCTTATGTTAAACCTATATTTTACATTTCGACAACTTTTAATGGAAACTATATTTACAAAGTTAGGATGCTCACAGTGTATTTACTTTGTGCATGTCATTCAAGACCCATAGGAGAGGATGGTTAAACACAGAAAAATAGAGCAGATGTAGACTAGCGTGGATAATTGCCGGTTCATGCAGGAGTCTCCTCTCTCCTTAGAGTTGTACTTTGATGAGAGGGTCCTAGACTGGAGGACCATTGCAATTATGGAGAGGCCAATCCCTACCCCTATCCTAATGAGAGTCTTCTGGCCACATCTGATGCCCTAGACATATCAGGGGTTGTACCTATTAGGTGAGGGCACCCGATTAATGTCAGTGGAGGGATCCTATGCTGCATTCATCGACACTTCACTCCTTCCTCCCTATGAGGGGATCCATTTTGTGGACATCCCCTGCAAGTTTCATGGAGTGATGGTGACAATGATGATGATGATGGTGATGATGAGGATGGACCAAGGGGTGATCGATTGGGTCCCTTTATGGTGCAGAGTAGTGGTGGTCCAGCTAGGTCTATTACCCCCTCCTCTCAGGCATTTTCTTAACTCTTTCTCCGTTAATTCTTTCATCATTTCGTGGGATTGAATATGAACCTGAGTATACCTTTCTTTGTCATTATAGCCTCCCGCCTCCACATGGAAGAGGCATGCCACTGCTTCTCTCACTGATCCTAAGCTGCCGACGAAACGGTCTCACGCTTTGGGGGGTGTTAGAGAGGGGGTCCTCCAGGCAAAGTTGGATTCTTTCTTCTGGCTCCTCAATCATTTGGGGAAGTGAGATCTTAAGGAGCTTGAGGAGTCGGTCCATCATATCCGCTTTACTCCATCTAGCTCCACTCATGTGAGTAATTCCTGGCCTTTAGACTCATTATTATAATAATTGCTCAAGATGCTATGTTCTGATGTGATCTTCCTTTCAGGTGACCATGTCTGAGGCATAGAGGATCGCTAAGTGTTTCTTCTTTATCTAGGACCTGCTGCTAGCTCTGGATGCACTAGCCTCAGTAATTTTCTTTTACCTAGAAAATTTAATAAACTATGTATGATGCATGCTATGATATTTATATATGTGTACTGATCTTATGATTTGCATTATAGACACTATTGGCTAAGGAGTGAGGTAAGGCGCATAGGATTTGGATGACCCTGAGAAGCGAGCTAGGTTCCTTGAGGAGTATTTGCGAGTAACCACTGCTGAGGCTGACCAGGCTAGAGCGAAGACTACTTGGGTGAGGGTCGAGGTTGAGGTGTTGCAGGGCCAGATGGCCTGGAAGATCGAGGGAAGATAGATGCTTGATCCATCTGATTTTGTGTCTGATGATGATAGCTTAGTATACTGAGTGGCATCGGTGGTGACTCAGGTGGCTATAGCTGAGAAGGAGGTAGAGCAGTGAGTCGAGGCAACCAGTGTTATTATTGGGGGTGCCGTTGGAAATTCGGGGGTTGAAGTGCCTGATCTCCCTATTGAGGATATTGGTGGGTTAGAGGATCATAAGATGATCAACATGGATGACCTGTTAGTGGATATGCAGGACCAGACTCAGGATAAGCTCAAGGGACAGGATCCCCCGGTAGCTTAGATTATGATGCACTTTTTACTTTCTAGACATTTGACATTAGTGGCCGTACATGACTCATTTTGGTGTAAACTCGAATTGATACTTTTGCCGTTTAACTTTTGTGTATGATAAACTTTTCCTTCTTTCTAAATTGATACCATTCGAATATCATTGTCTGCAAACCACTATTCCCTCTTGACATAACTAACAATGAAGCCTGTGTCGAGTGTACTATGAGTAAGTGAGTTAACCGTCAAACACTCGAAGTTCCTGATCACACTGAACTGACCCAATATAACTGACAAGAATTACCAGGGCTGGCTGGTTGAAATTAACTCTTTTAGGGATATATGTTAGTCGTGTGATTACACAGTGGAAGAACTGAGTCTTAGGGATCCCAGCTGTAAGACATTGCAATTACAAATGATGTTCTAATTATTACAAAAAACAAAACTAGTGCTTTCGATTTGAGTTACTCGGTGTAAGATGACCTATTGAACATTTATCTTCATTTCTTTTTGTCCTAAGTTTTTCCTGAACTGTCCTTGATGACTCAATTCAGTGGACTTTTCTTTTCTTCTTTTCTTTGCTTTGACATTTGCCTGGACCGCCCTTTCGGTTTTCAATCTAGCAAGCTATTTCTTTCTTTTTCTTTCGTCTTAAGTTTTGCCTCGACCGCCCTTTTGGGTTTTTAATCCAGCAAATGTTTTCCAAATTTTTCATAGGTCTGATTTTAGTTGAGGCCTATCAGTATTTTTTTTGTCCTTTGTTGACTAATGTATGTGTCGTAAAGATAACAACAAAGATGCACAAAATGTATAGAAAAATTGATGTTCACATACCTACAATTATTTCACCTAAAGACATGCATGCATTCATAAGACCAGAATTCTTAGCAAATCATAACATGTTCATTGATGAGATTAATTTGAGTATATAGGCAATGGTAACAACTTCTAATGGTTAGCCCCTACTGCCTACTGGTCTTTTTACAAATTATCCGGAAAGAACTGACATTTTTCTCTCAATGTCGTAATTTTTGCCTGAGCTGACCTTTTCGAGTTTTCAACTTAGCGGACTTTATTTACTTTGGAGTACCCTAACTTTTGCTTGACCAGTTTCTAGAATACCAATTATCGGGTTGCACCTTAATTTTTACCCAAGCAGTAGAGGACAACTCATCGGGTGATTTATTGTTTATTTCTTTTTATTCTTTATGCTGCTTTTCTATGATTTAGTTCTTCTGACCTAAACATGATAACGCTGTGAGCATTGGATTTTAACGATCCTTCTCACAAAATGATGATGAGAGCTATATGATGTAATCTCTTATAGGTGTTATCCATCAAAGGTGTTCCTACTACTGCAGAGTTGTGTTTGGCCGAAGTTTGGAGACCTAGTCCGCCCTTAGGGATCCGTATGGGTGCTCCCAGGTGGTATGAATCCACTAAAGAACCTGTATGGGTCATTTTCTTCAGTACACCTAGAGAGGACCTGTAAAGGTCCCCCAGGCCCGTATTGGTGGGGCCTTACCCATACGGGTCCTGTTATTAAATTGAATTGAGTTTCTACTTGGGACTATATAGGACCCGTATGGGTCTCCCATACCCGTATCGGTCCTCCTAAGTAGCCGTACGGGGTCCCATCCACCCGTACGGGTACCGGTCCCTAGGTAGAACCCAAAATGCATTTTTAACTGGTTAAAATCAATCAACTTACCATTTGCCATGGGATCATTTTCATTAATAATCTGGTAAATCAGCCCTCAAAAGTTAAAATGCATTTATATAACAAAATACGTCGAAGACTCATTATTTCTCTTCAATCCTAGAAGCTGCCCGGACGCTATCGATGGTAAAACTTCCACGCTAACATAATCACACTTTTCCTAATAAAATGCTGACTTATGATGTGCTATAAATTGTGCTTATCTCTATTGATGTAGGAGCATTTATTTCATTTTGTTTCATAACTTAGAACAAATGTATAGGTTCTTTCGCAATTTCCCCTATTTCTCCTGGTTCTAATTTTTATTCCCCCATTTATTGCTTGTGCTTTTATTGTAATATGTAAATGCATGTCACTAGTGTGAAAGAGTGTAGAAAAATAGGATTTTAGTGACAATTCTCCAAATGATGAAAATAAAAACGGTTTTACATGGTGAATGTAATTCTGAATCAACTAAATGAGAAATAAGTGACTCGTTCGATACCCGAATCTCTGATCCAAAAGGTATGAGTCTCCCACCCAATGGGAACCATTCCAAAACTCTTTCTTAAGTAGACAACTTGGGTGGTGACTCTATCATTTGTATCGAGATTTAGGTCAGGATTTAGGGGAAGTTTTTTGCACACAAATACTCACCTAAATCGTCCTAAAATCTCCATTTTAACATTTACTTTGGCTAGACTCTCTCTTAGCAAAGGGATCGCCTCAAAGTGGATTCACGCTATATAGGTAATGCTCCCAACTTTCAAAGAGACTCACATCTAAGTTATTTTATCATTATTCACTGCCTCTTCTATTATATCGGTTCTTTTATTCCAATTTTTGGTCAGGTCCTAACCCATATAAGCCTTATTGGCATCATATGTTCTTAGGGATATTAAACTGGTGCGCTATACACATACAAAAGGAAATCCCTTTTTTATCTCATCTCTCCTACATTAGTCTATTTATTAAATTCAATTGAGTTTCTGCCTAGGACCAGATAGGACCTGTACCGGTCCCCTAAACCCCTGCCGACCCATAATTCATTTTTAACTAGTTAAAATCAATCAACTCACCATTTGCCATGCAATCATTTTCATTAATAATCCAGTAAATCAACTCATAAAAGTTAAAATGTGTTTTTATAACAAAATATATTGAAGACTCGTTATTTCTCTCCGATCCTAGAAGCTGCTAGGGCACTATCGATCATAAAACCGCCATGCTAACATAATCACACTTTTCCTAATAAAATGCTAACTTATGATGTGCTATAAAATGTGCTAATCTCTGTGGTTGTAGGGGGATTTATTTCATTTTGTTTCATAACTTAGAACAAATGTATAGATTCTTTCACAATTTCCCCTATTTCCCCCCAGTTCTAATTTTTATTCCCCCATTTCTTGCTTGTGCTTTATTATAATCTATCAACGCATGTAACGAGTGTGAAAGAGTGTAGAAAAATAGGATTTTAGTGACAATTCCTCAAATGATGAAAATAAAAAGGGATTTACGGGGTGAATGTAATTTTGAATCAACTACATGAGAAATAAGTGACTCGTCTGATACCCGAATCTTTAATCTAAAAGGTATGAATCTCCTGCCCAATAGGAATCGTACCAAAACTCTTTCCTAAGTAGACAACTTGGGTGCTGACCCTATCATTTGTATCGAAATTTAGGCCTTGATAATTTTATTCATTAAAATTGGCTATTTGTGCAAACTTGAACTAAAAAGGTTTCATTATGCCTAAATCCAACCAACCCCCAGTGAGCCTTGCCTCTAACCCAGGTGCCAAGAGAGACCCACATGTCATCGACACCTCACAAATGATTAATCCTATCTTGATTCACTAGATTCACAAACTCATTCCCATCCATATCCATAAGCTTGATTCCTCCATTACTAAAGACTTTCTTCACAATGAATGGTCCATCCCAATTAGGCCTAAACTTAACCCTAGCGTCAGTGTTGACTTGGCGTAGCTGCTTGAGGACCAGATCACCCACCTTGAGAAGTTGCTTTACATATTTGACCCTATTTTTTGGGCTCGGGCCATGCACTACTTGTACATCTGTAGGTGATCAACTGCCTTAAGCCGCTTCTCATCAATTTCATTCAACAGTTCATACCTAGCCCTTGCCCAATCTGTCTCTTTCAACCGAGCTTCGAGTGCCACTCGTAGAGATCTTACTTCAATCTCGACAGGCAACACGACTTCTATTCCATATACTAAAGAGAAAGGTGTATGATCAATGGGTGTCCTTATGCTGGTTCTATACCCCCAAAATGCAAATGGAAGTTTAATAGCCCAATCCCTATAGGTAGCCACTTTCTTGGAAAAAATCCTCTTGATCGACTTATTGGCTGCCTCAACTGCCCCATTAGCTTATGGTCTATATGGAGAAGATCTGTAATGCTCGACGTTGAACTTTTAAAATAATTCAATCATGACCCCTTGAAATTGAGCCCCATTATCGGATACCACATGGTGTGGAACCCCATGTCGAGCAAAAATATGCTTCTCTATGAACTTGGCCATTTTTTGGCGGTGACACTAGTGTAAGATTCAACCTCTACCCATTTTGAAAAATAAGTAATACTACTATAATGAATCGATGTCCATTGGTTGATGATGGCAAAATTTCACTGATGATATCTATCCCTCATGCCGAGAAAGGCCAAGGAGTAGATAAATCGTGAAGTTCGGACGGGGGTAAATGTTGTATATCCCCATGAATTTGGCATTCATTAGAGTTCCTTACTTTGTCAATAGAGTCAGCATTCATTGTGGTCCAGAAGTACCCCATTCTCTAAATATCACTAGCCAAAGCCATTCCATTCATGTGCGGGCCTCAATCCCCTGAGTGTACCGGGGTCATTTCCTTTTCTATCTCTTTTTCTGTTAAACATGTCAACAATAAACCTTAAGTTGTCCTTTTGAAGAGATCCTCATTAACAAGTCTAAACTGTGTCGCCAATCTCTTGAGGGCCACATGATTTGAACTTCATAACCCTTCGGGACATTCTCCTTTTTTCAGAGTCTTCTTAATGTCATCATACCAATAAGCCTTTTGCTCCCCTATAGTCATAACTTGAACCTTTCATGAAATAGGGAATGAGCTATTTCTATTACCAATGGATGGATGGGTTGAGTATCTTCTCCCTCCCACATTAAGGCTAAGATATCCATAGAGTTGACCATCAGATTCTTATCCCTAGGAATATACTGGAAGAAGAATTGACTAAACTATGCTGACAAATCCCAAACGGCTTCCACATATGGCCTAAATGACTCTTCTTTAATTTCCCATTCCCCTAAAACATGCTTTATCACTAGTGCTGAATCTCCCATCACCCTTGCTTCCTATTCTCCTACTTTTAATAAAGTATCAAGATCAAAGAGACAAGCTTCATATTTGGCTCTAATATTGATGACTGGGAATTCCAATTGTTTGCTCAGTGGGATAACCTCACCTTGAGGTGTAATGATGATTACCCCAAGGCTAGCACCCTTTCGATTCGTAGCCCTATCCAAATACATGATCCATTTGGCCTACTCTACTTCCACTCCTGCTAACTGCTCATCCAAAAAATCCAGGTTTTTGACACAATCAAACTCTATGGGTTGGCTAGCTAAAAATTCAGCTACTGCTCCCCCCTTGATGACCTTTTTTACAACATACTCAATACCAAATTCAGACACTAAAAGAAGCCAACGAGAGAGCTTCCCTCCTAATGTGAGGGATTGACATAGGTACTTTATTTGCTCTACCTTGCTAACTGCTTGAATTTTGTAAGATTGGAGGTAATGCCTCAACTTTTTGGCTAACCATACCATCAAAGTACACGTCTTTTCTACAATCGTAAATTTTCTCTCATATTCAAACAACTTCTTACTCAAGAAGTAGATAGTGTGCTCCCTCTTATCATCTTGTTCTTGAACTAACATTGAACCCCCATATGACTCCTCTATGGCCAAATAGAGAATTAGTGGCTTACCGGGCATCGGAGGCTTCAAGATTTGGGGACTTATGAGGTAAGCCTTTATCTTATCAAAGGCTATCTGGCATTGATCATTCCACTCTATTGGTTACTTCTTTGTCAACAACTTGAAGATTGGTTTACAAGCCGTTGTTAAATTGGCAACGAAGTGACTCACTTACTGAAGTGATCCAAGAAATGACCTGACATCTCTTTCAGTTCTAGGAATTGCCATTTCTTGAATAGCTCTAACCTTTTCACGGTCGACCTCGATCCCTCTTTGACCAAAGATATGGCCCAAGAGTCTCCCCAATATAACCCCAAACACGCACTTTTTTGGGGTTCAAACAGAGGTTATATTTCTCATTTCTTGTTAAAAACCTATCCAAAATCTCAGGATGCTCTTCCCTTATGTTAAACTTCATTAGCATGCATCTACATAAACCTCAACCTCTTAGTCGATCATGTAGTGTAGTAAAGCTGTCACGACTCTCTGATAATTTACCCCTGCATTTTTCAACCTAAAAGGCATTACCTTATAATAGTATACCCCCACTCTGTGATGAAGCTATCTTGACCTTATCAATGATGTCCATTAAGATCTGATTGTACCCAGAACACCCATCTAAGAATGAGTACATTGTGGCTCTGGCAGCATTGTCTACTAGTACATCAATATGTAGTAATGGGAAATCATCTTTCGGAGATGCCTTGTTCAAGTTGCAAAATTTGACGAATATTTTGACTCTTCCATTCTTTTTAGGGACTAGGACGACATTTGCTAACTATGTCGGATACTCAATTACCTCAATGAACTTAGCCTCTAGTAATCTAACAACTTCAGCTTTGTTTTTGTCGGCCTATTCGAGACATAATCTCCATACCTTTTGTTTGACTGGTTTGAACTTAGGATCAGTTGGGATACGATGTTCAACAATTTGGCAATCTACCCCAGGCATGTCTTCGTAAGACCAGGAGAAAGCATTAACATGTATTCTAAGCACTTTAGTCATCTATCTTTTTTTAATAGGCATTAAGTCGTTGGATATTGTTACCATTTTTGGAGTTTCCTTAGTACCCAAATTAATGTCATGGAATGAAATGTCATGCATGCTAAAAATGTTATGCGTATGGTCGAATGAATGCATGGTGCCGTCAGGCGAAACATCAAATGAGTAAGCAAAATCACTATTATTATCAATAGGGTGCCCAAAGGCTACATCATTTTCATTACAAATAATTGCATTATCATCACAAATAATTGCATTATCATCCTCCACAGGTGGAGGGTCTTCTTGGTCACTCATCAGGTATTGAGTAGGGTCGTGGTCCAGATCTTGCAATTGTTTCTCGATCAACATATCATCGATGGTTTCTCTTATGACTCGGGCTAAGTACCTCAAGGCATCTTGAATAGGTGCTTTTTTTGTCCCCCAAGCATAATATGGTATATATTGAAATAGTGAGGGTATCGATGACCTTGTCTACTTCAATCTTTGATGGGTCATTGGCCTCCATATTCTTGGAACACTTTTCTGGTTCTATGGGTACTTCATAACACTCAGAAATGGTCTTTTATGCTTTTACAAATGCTATCTTGCAAAGGTGAGGAGATAACCCAAAGATGAATCAATCAGCTAATTGTTTTTCATAAGGCTTCCTTTTTCGAGCTACGAAGACCATTAACCACCTCTGGAAATATTCATGGACCGGCTCCCCACTCCACTACCTGATAGCTATAAGATCAAATATGGATACTCTTCCCTTGCTTTCTTGGTCTCCAGGATGGGCTTCCATACCTCGTCTTCTTCTAACCCTGAGTTGATCATGGCTGTTTCCTCTCCTCTTCTCCTAGGTTCAAAAATCTTCCTTTTGTCAATTAGTACCCTGATAGCTTTGAGGAGTTCTTCACATGCTTCATTCGAGTGACCAGAGTTGATATAGTACACACAGAAGTTACCCCTTTGTTCAGGATTTGGCTGAACATGTGGCCGGAGGTGATCAATCAACCCATACTTCCATAGCTTTTTAAAGAGCTTCAAAAGAGGAGTTTCCTAAGGTGAGATGTCATCTAGACTTATAGGATGAATCTTTTGGCCATGAGTCATACCATAGGGTAAACCCATGAAAATAGGGAGGGTCGTTCCCTTAGGCACAACCACGATATTAGGAAACTAGCCCGGATCCTTGCTATGACAAACTTGTGCAATGGCCTCTTAACGAAGCAGGTGAGACCCACTACTTATTAGTCCAGATTAAGGGTTTTAGCAAGTAAAACTTGTGCAACAGAAATTCAAAAATTTAATATAGTTCCCAGTATCTCCTAAGCATGGCAAGATTGATAATAGTGCTAGTCTTAAATTATTCTAGGTCATAAACACTTATTAAAAGGACCTAATAATAATTTAACCACTTACCAATCGAAGCATGAATCTTGTAGTCGATAGAAAGACCCCTCAGCTACATGCATAAACTCCAAAGTAGAAGCCCTCTATAAATAGTCCACACGAGCACCACCGACAAAAACCTTCTAGAAAGGGAGAATCGATAAATAAGTGGAAGATAGCTAGATCTTCCCTACTAATTTATTGTAGTAGAAATTCCCTTAGTTTTCTATTCTAAGTAAATACGTCTTTCGACAGATTACTTTTAGGAATCAGAATAACTATGAGAATAAGAGAGCAAGAGAGGGATTATAAAATTTAGGACGAAAAATAATTAACAAGGAAGCTTCTATTTATAGAGGTTAGGAATTATTTAAAGGACAATAAAGTCCCTAACCTCAACCAATCAGAAATAAAATAAAAAGGGAAAACATGTATTTTAATTAACCCTGGCAGAATTGGAACACAACTCAAATACTAGGAGCTTACTTAGGGAGCAAGCTCCTAATTGGACATGGAGACCATTGGCCATTCGGCCAGCAATCCCCTGGTGGGCTTACGCAGGAGCACTAGCCCACAAGCCTACTATTAAGCACAGCTTTAAGCATGGGCCTGCATATGCTGCGCAGGCCAGAGTGGTGTGCATCCCACCAGGCTAAGCTCTACGCTATGCAGGCCCATGCGAACCTACGTGGCCCATTTGGGCTTGCGCATGCCCAATTAGGGCTGCATTTTGCAGCCCGCTTGCACGCGCCCCATTGGATAGTTGCAGCACCATTCAAAATTGTGCTGCCTTATGGCCCATGTGCAGGTCTTTTATGTACTGTCCTACAGTACATTTACAGACCCACTTATGCAAATTTATTCAACATCCAATATTAATAAATCCTGCTAAGTTCCTTCCAAATCTTCCCATTATTTATTTTATCCTCCTTATTATTTAATAGATTCATTGGTCCAACCAATGAATATTGGTCTAACCAATATTCATGGTCTAACCATATTTCCTTGCTCTTCTAGAGTAGACCTAGTCTAACAGTTCTTTACATAGCTCGATCGTAACTCAAAGTGTGTGACCTTATAGGATCCCATAATATCGAGCCGTCAAAAGTTTAACCTGGCTCAATCCCTTTTAGTAATTGACTGGCTCAGAGCTCCAGACCATTATGGACTTCAATTACTTTGAACAGTCATAGTGGCTCTCTAGCAAAGGCATATGACCCCTCAATATTCGAAACATCGAGTGCATTGTGCCTTGATCCCAGCTATACAATAGTATCAACATAATTCACTCCTTCTATTAACTATTAACTATCATCTAGTTTCTAGGACTCAGTTTAAGAGCTAGTCCACTGGTAGCTATAATAGCCACCCCTGTAGTTTAGTCTTGCTGCCAAATTACACTACTCAACCATTTAATGTGTTGATTTGGATCCCATCCTTTCAACTCATACTCTAATCAGAGGTTTACAAGTGTGTCACTTCTAATAGGTGGCTAAGGTGCATCTCGCTTATATTGCTATAATAGAGTGATAGATTCCATCTTGACTACTCATCTTACCAATGGACAGACATTAACTATACTTGTAAGTATCCATATCATCCAGTCTATAGAATGTATAGGTATAATTAAAGTATAGCAACATCTGAACAAGGTAAATAGTATCTCAAGTCTGAGGATATTTGTATTGCTATTGCAATGAGACGATTAAAACACCAACATATAATATAAATTGTCGAGTGTTGTTTCATAGCGGTCTCCAATGTATCTCCCTGAATACATTCATGTGTTAACCCAAGGTACAACCCTCTAGCATTGGAGATATGCTACTCTGAATCAAATTGAAGAGGTATGACGACACATTATAGTTTATCTGTATTCATCAATGTCCAATCTTGATGATACTATGACTAGGGATATTTAGACAAATCATAATTGCACACGAACAAGTTCTCACCAACATAGTCTCACTAGGCCTTTGTAATACTTGCTATGATTATGCCATGGGCTTTTACGAATGCATCCATGAATATATTCTAAGCCAGTCATACTATATTTTCACAGTCATTGATATAACAAAAGAATGCCTTTATTAATGCAGCTTTGTTTGTACAAATAAAACTAAGATATATCACCCTAATTTCCTATGGGGCATACATCATATCTAACACGACTAGTTGTGAGGAACATTGGGTTCACTGACTGGGAAAACTGACTGAATTGACCCATGGGGTGGGTTAGAATGAGGACTGGATGAGATTGCCAATTTTTGCCTTGTACTGAGGTAGTAACCAAAAGATTAGTACATGCATGAGATGGGGTATGCATGCACAAATTACAACAATGCATGGTGGGTTAATTACAAGAGAATATACAACACAACACATGCGAAGCATGGCCTCTAACCTTATTCCTCCCCCCAATTTCAAAGGTATTTTCCTTTGATTACCACGAGGATAAAAAGGGCAACCTAGTCTAATCTCACTGGAAAAAGGTACCTGAAAGGGTAAAATTCTAAGGCTTTCGATAAGAATATGTAGGGACATATCGGATGTTGATGTAGTAGGTTCCCATCGCATCAAGCCTCTTTTGGAGGGAGATGACAATGAGTGCTCCACCCACTAGAGTGTCATGAGTGACACTTTTACAAGTTTGTGGGAAAATAGGTCACGTTAACCTAGAGCTAGAAGAAGAGCACATCTGGCTATAGAGAATGAGATGAGAAGATAGAGTGTAATAATTTTCCCAAATAATGAAAAAAGAAAACGGGTTAAATTATGTAAATGATTTTTGGTGCTCATCTTAATCTTTTAAGCTTTTAAAATAAACCAAAATTTTGCAAGTTAAAAGATTATTCCCCAGTAGAGTCGCCACCGTGAGGTGTGATGAGGATATGTAGATCTCCCTTGGAGCATTGCGGTAGGGTCCACTGGGTGTTGGTTTATTGATTTAGGCGTGATGAAACCCTTTAGTTCAAGTTTGCACATTTTAACCAACTTTATGAACAAAAGAATCGAGACCCATCATGATACGAATGATAGAGTCGTCACCCAAGTTGTCTACTTTGGAAAGAGTTTTGGTACGATTCCCACTGGGTAGGAGACTCATACCTTTTTGGATCAGAGATTCGGGTATCAGACGAGTCACTTATTTCTCATTTAGTTAATTCACAATTAAATTCGCTACATAAAACCATTTTATTTTCATCATTTAGGGAACTATTACAGAAATCCTATCTTTCTACACTCTTTCAGACTCAATTCATGCATTTACAATTTATGATAAAGTACAGCTAATAATTGGGGGAATAAAAACTACAACCAGAGGAAATGGGGGAATTGCAAGGGAACCTATACATTTATTCTAAGCTATAAAACAAAATAAAATAAATTCGCTTGCATCCATAAAGATTAGCACAGTTTATGGCACATCATAAATGAGCATTTTGTTAGAAAAAATGTGATTCTATTAGCATGGCAATTTTGCGATCGATAGTGCCCGGGCGGCTTCTAGGATCGGAGAGAAATAATAGGTCTTCAACGTATTTTGTTATGAAAACACATTTAAACTTTCATGGGTTTATTTACTGGATTATTAGTGAAAATGATCACATGGCAAATGGTGATGTTAGATTGATTTTATAGGTTAAAAAGGGGAACTTTGGGTTTTGCTGTTGGGAACTGACAGTCAGATTGAACATGCATAACAGGCATGGCGGATATTCAAAATTTTGTCCGTGTCCCCAGGAACTCCTATTAGTTGCATATAAATTAAATAAAGCCTTAACTAAATAATTCTCAACCTAGGTTAGCATGCAAAAGAGCCAGGCATACCACAATTCTAAATTATATTCTAGCATAAATATTTTATACTAAGTATGTTATAACTCTAAGCTATAACCTAAGCATAAAATATACTAAGCACGCAAAACAACCTAAGCATAATTATTAAGTCTAAAACGCTTAAAGAAAATGACTTAATAATTACACAAGAAAATAAGGACACACCAGTTGAAGTGTGCTTTAGCAAAACTTTGTTACACAAGCCTCCAAAGCAGGATAGCCTCTATGAGTATCCACATGAACCCCACCAACCGAAACCTCCCAATGAAGAAGAACCGAAGAACCTTAAGCAATTGCTAGATCGCTCCAAAATTCCCACCCGAAAATATATATTCTAAAGATTCAAGATCCATTTAAATTTGGTGCACTGAACAATAGAGAAAGGGGGCACAATATATAGGGGAGCTAGGGCTCCTCACATTTAATGCGGGATGGGGAAAAATCCCTATCCCGTCCTTGGCAACACGCGGATCCCATAGGATCCTACCCACACTGACTTGACTTGCTCCATAAGTCGGGTCCTTGCCACATAAGGCAGGATCTTGCAAGTCAGCCTTGTGCCATAGGCTGGGCCTCTCGGGCTCTCCCGCAGGCCTAGCTCGCGGGTTGGCAAGGGCTGCACATGGCAGGCTCTTGCGAGCCTGCCTTGTCCCGCGGGCTGGGCCTCACTGGAATTCCCACGAGCCCAGCTCGCGAGTGGCCTTACTGTAGGCCAGCGCAAGCCTAGCTTGCGCTACATGCAGCCCATGAGTGCTCTTGCACTGATGCAGGTTCGTGTAGGCCCGCAAAGCCTTCGGGCTTGCGAGTCCTATTAGCGAAGGGTCCAGCCCTCGAATTTTGCAATTCTAGCCTTTTCTCCAAATCAAATAAATATTTATTTTATGACCCTAATAAATTAGTTAGCAGTCAAAATAAATTTCTTGGTCCAACAAAAATTGGTGTAATCAATTAAAATTTATTTATGACTCTAATTAATTAGTTACCGGTCAAAATAAATTCCTTGGTCTATCCAAAATTGATCTAATCAATTTTAACCAATCAAATAATAATCCAATTATTATTTATGTTATATTTTCGTAATAGAATAAATCTATTAGTTCTTTACTTAGTCTGATGAAGGTTTAATGCGTGTGACCTTATAGGATCCCGAAGTATTTAACTGTTAAGGCTTAACCAACCCTTGTTCTATTGGAATTGGCTCAATGCTCTAGACCGTGAATAGAACTTGATTACCTTAAATGACTATAGTATGCCTCGAGCAAGGGTCTACCATCCCCCATTACTCAAAACATCATTTATGCTTATGACTTAATCCCGGTTAATGCAATAGTTATCCAATGCGATAAATCCCTTTTATTCTTTAGTATTAGTACCACCTAGTTTATAGGGTTCGGTTAAACTGTTAACCCACTAATAGTGAGGTTGCTCCAAGCTATCCCAGTAGTTTACTTGTTACTAAAGTATATTGCCTTTTACCATAGTGTGTTTGACTAGAAACCATTTCTATCAAACACATACTCTGATTAGAGGTTTATGGCAACCATCACTTAAACAAGTGGCAAGGTACTACTCCTTAACATATTCGGAGCGATGGATTCTTTCTGACTACTCAGTCTACCAATGTGCTGTCATCATTATACCTGTAATCACTCATAACACCCCAAATTAATGAGTGCATAGTAATGACCCAAAGTATAGCAATAGTACTACACAAGGTAACTAGCATCTCAAGTATGAGGACATTTGCAAAAGCTTATTGCATGAAGATAAACACTAACACATTGATATATATACCAAGTGTTTATCTGATTGCGGTCTCCAATATATCTCCCAGATATATCCATGTGTCAAACTTAAGGCACCACCTTTAGTCTTTTAAGAGATTAACTGCTTGGACCCTTTCCAAGAAAGTTGACCACATGCTAGTCTTTCCACTCCATCAATATTTTTTCTTGATAAAACTATGACTAGGGATAGTTTAGACATAATCATAATTGCACATGAAGCTGGTTTCACCAAATATAGTCCATCTATAAGTTCTCTGACTTCATGTTATGGTATGTCAAAGACTTTTGCATACATACATCAATAATATGTTTAACTATATATATATATATATATATATATACATGCACATTGATATAAACATAAGATTAAAAGCCTTTATTTATTAAACAAATTATTCGTACTATTATATAATTAAGATATATCGCCCTAATTGCCTTGAGGACATACATCATATCCAACAAACTCCCACTTGCACTATGCCCAATTAGCCATATGTCTTAATCCATATGCTTTAACATACTGGTCATGCTTGACTTGAGTCAATGGCTTTGTTAGAGCATCCATGAGGTTCTGATCAGTGGGTACATATTCTAATTCTATTATCTTAGCATCGACAATCTACCTGATTATATGATACTTTCTAGATACATGTCTGTTTTTCTAATGTGACCTTGGTTATTTTGCCTGAGCTATGGGACCATTATTATCACAATACAAAGTAATTAGATCAACAGCCTCAGGCACCACACCAAGATCGCCAATAAATCCCTTTAACCAGATAACTTCTTTTGCTGCTTCATAAGCAGTAATGTATTCAGATTCCGTGGTTGAATCCGCAGTAGTTTCTTGCTTAGAACTCTTCCAGCATACCGCCCCTTCATTTAACACATACACAAAACCTGACTGAGACTTAAAGTCATCCTTGTAAGATTGAAAAATCGCATCAGTGTAACCTCTAATTGTGAGGTCACCTTCTCTATATATCAAGAACTCATCCTTAGTCCTTCTCAAGTACTTAAGGGTTGCCTTGATGTCCATCCAGTGCTTTTCACATGGATTTGATTGATATCTGCTCGTAAAGCTTAAAGCTTGAGAGACATCCCGCCTAGTACATATCATAGCATACATGATGGATCCTATCGCAGATGCATAGGGTATATACTACATGTACATTCTCTCCTGAGCTATTTTTGGACACTTAGCCTTAGATATGTTTATCCCCTTTGTCATCGGGAGGTAACCTTTCTTAGAATGCTCAAGGTTAAACCTATTCAATATCTTGTCTACATATGTACTTTGAGAAAGACCTAATAGCCTCTTGGATCTATCCCTGTAGATCTTTACACCTAGTATAAATGCTACTTTACCAAGGTCTTTCATGGAGAACTTTCTTGATAACCAAACTTTAACATTTTGAAGAAGAGAAATGTCGTTTCCTATTAGCAGAATGTCATCAACATACAATACTAGAAAAATGACTACACTCCCACTAACCTTCCTGTAAACATAAGGCTCATTAGCATTTAGGTAGAAATCCAGTTCCTGGATTGTCTGATCAAACCTTATATTCCAACTCCTGGATGCCTGCTTAAGTCCATAAATAGATCTTTGTAGCTTGCATACCTTCGAGCCATTCTGAGATGTAAAACCCTTAGGTTGTGTTAGATACATATCCCGGTCTAAAACCCCATTCAGGAATGCCATTTTTACATCCACCCGCCAGATCTCATAATCGTGATGAGCAACAATGGCGAGGAGTAGCCTTATGGATTTAAGCATGGCTACCGGTGAGAAAGTTTCATCATAGTCAATACCTTCCCGTTGATTATAACCTTTCGCAACCAACCTTGCTTTAGAGGTAATTACATTATCGTCCATGTCTGTCTTCTTCTTAAAGACCTACTTGCACCCAATTGGTCTAACCTCTAGTGGTGGATCAACCAAATTTCAAACTTGGTCCTCGTGTATGGAATCCATTTCTGATTTCATGGCTTTTAATCAGAATCTGAACTTTTCATTGCCTCATTATATGTCCTTGGTTCATCATTCTCCATATGATATAGTTCCTTATCATCAGTGATGGTAAACCCATATCTATCGGGACCTTTATGAACACAAGCTGATCTTCGCAATGATTGTGGTTTGACAGGTTGTTCTTGGATCACACTTTCTTATGTATCTAGAACTAGGTCAATTAGTTGATTGTCTGTTTCTTCCTCTTGAACTTCCAGTTCAATATTTCTCCCACAGACTTTTGCAAGTAAGTGTTCCTTTTCCAAAAAGTGAGCATTCCGAGACACAAATACCTTTTATGCTTTCGGTTGGTAAAATAGATATCCAATTGTTTCCTTTGGATATCCAATGAACAGACATTTGTTAGCCTTGGCATTTAGCTTATATGACGTTATCCTCTTCACCATAGTAGGACAACCCCATGCTCTTAAGTGACTTAGAGATGGCTTCTTATTACACCATCTTTCATAAGGTGTAAAGTCAACTGATTTAGAGGGCACACTGTTTAAAATATAAACCAAGCTCTCTAGTGCATATCCCCAAAAGGATTTACTAAGATCTGCATGGCTCATCATGGACCTGACCATATCTAATAAAGTCCGGATCCTCCTTTCGATTGTGTTTGGGTGTATAAGGAGGGGTCAACTAGGGAACTATCCCATTTTCCTTTAGATAATCCAGAAACTCCTGACTTAAGCATTCTTCACCTCGATCTGATCAAAGTGTTTTAATACGTTTCTCAACTTGTTTCTCTACTTAGCTCTGAATAGTTTGAACTTTTCAAAACTTTCAGACTTATGGTTCATCAAGTACAAATAACCGTATCATGAGTAATCTTCAATAAAGGTTATGAAGTAGGAGTATCCTCCTAGTGCTTGAACACTCATTGGACCACACACATTAGTATGTATAAGTTCCAATGTACTCGTGGCCCGCTTACCCTTTCCTTGAAAGGGTAACTTTGTCATTTTTCCTTTTAAACAAGTTCGCAATCACCATAAGACTCCAAGTCTATTGGGCCCAAGTCTCCACGCTTATGCAACTTGGTTAAGCGATCTTTGTTTATATGGCCTAAACGACATTGCCATAAGTAGAAGGAATTCTCATTATCTAATTTGACTTTCTTCACATTGTTTACATTGAGAACTTCTGTTTTAGTATCAAGAACATAAATTCCACCTTTCAACATTCCATAACCATAAAGAATATTATTCAAACGAATTTGACAATTATTATTCGAAAATAAAATTTCAAATCCCACTACTGCTAAACACACAATAGATACAATATTCTTAGTAACACTTGGAATGTAGTAACAATTATTCAAATCTAAAACAAGCCCACTGGGAAAAATAAGACTAAAACTCCGTACGGCTAATGCAGCAACTCTGGCTCCATTTCCCATGCATAGGTCCATCTCCCCTCTTGCAGGTTTTCTACAGTTCCTTAGTCCCTGCAGAGAAGTACAAATATGAGAACCACAACCAGTAACCAATACCCAAGTGCATTCACATGAAAAATTAGCAAAATTTTAAATTACAAACATACCTGAAGTAGATTCCTTTGTAGGCTTCTTCTTCAAATGCTCAGAAGCAGGAGCTTTGCAATCCCTCTTCCAATGTCCCAGTTTCCTACATTGGAAGCAGACATACTTAGATGCCTTCTTTTCTTTCTTCTTCTTACTGATTCTTTCTTAGCACCCAGTGCCTGCTTCTTCTTCTTAGAAGCATTGCCTTTTTCAACCAACAGTACAGGTTTCTGATCCTTCTTGATCTGAGGTTCTACTATTTTCAGCATGCTGATTAATTCAGGGATAGTAGAATTAATCTTGATCATGTAATAGTTAGTCACGTAGCCTGAGTAACTATCTGTCAAGGACATCAACACAAGGTCAATGCTCAAGTCATGATTCATCTCGAATCCTAATCGATTCAGCTTCTCAAGGTATCCCAAGAGTTTTAGTATATGCAGAGAGGTAGAGCTACCAGCCTACATCTTGGTCCCGAAAAGGAGTTTGGAGGTCTCATACCTCTCTATCCTTTCCCTCTCCAAAAAGAGTTCTTCAAGATGGAGAACCATGTCCTCCAAGGGCATGTTCTCATCTTATTTCTGAAGCTTAGGATTTATGGACCCCAACATGATACACATGGCAGTCTCACGATCTTTCCTGTGCTTCAACCAGGCATCACGTTCCACATGATCCTCAACATCAGGTTCTATAGGGAAAATTTAACTTAGAACACAGGCAATTCTCTCGGATCTGAGAACTATTCTCATAGCTCAGAACCAATCAAAAAAGTTCAAGCCATTTAATTTGGTGTCAAGTAATATACGAAGATTAACATTGCAAGTCATTTTCAACCTAAGATATAAAAAAAGAAAAAGTTCAGATATTAGTTTAAGTACATGCATTTAATATAAGGTCTTTTAATTAAACACATTTGTCCTACTATTTTCTTCGATATTTACAATAGCCCATTCTATTGAATTAGGGAATTTTAGCTTAGCTAAATTTCCTAGTAGGTAGCATCTATAACTAGTCTATTACAACCCCCAATTTTATGAGTCAAGTCATAATAGTAAGTCATAGTTGGAATCCCATTCCATTTGCATCACATGCAACTGCTAATTCATTCAAGTTACCTAATCCCAAGGAATCTATGCTCTTATATTAGCATCTCCTTGAATATGTCTCAAGTCTGGCCCTAGCCCCTAATTTTATGGTGGACTACCCCAACTCTGTTAAGGCAGACCCTATCCTAAAATTTACAACCAATCAATGTGGACTAGAAGGAATGCTTTGCGTAGCACTTTGATAGCCCAAAGAGACCGTATTATAAATTTGAGTAAGGAAGACTACAACTTGCCTTAATATATTTACTTTGGGATTTTATTGGTGTTAATCATCTCACCCAATGAAGGATTTTATCAGATGGACAAAGTTATAATAACTTGTATTAATTCAGGGAATTTTAGAATTAATTTATAAGGTCTAACCTTAGGTGGGTTCAGCTCTTTACTATAATTATTCCATCAACCTAGATTATATGTAAAATAATTAATACTTTTATTTGTTATTTTTATATTACATTTCCTTTAAGCTTTTATTCAATAAATTTAATTTTTTATATTTTGTTATAGAAACATATATAAGCACCATCTTATATACTAGAGATAAATTAGTTCTTATTAATCCCCCGGTTGGTAATTCGAATTTCACCGATCTAGGTTCCCAGGTAGGAGAGGTGCCCTATGAGGAGTAGACACCAAGTTCAATCCTTAGCCAGATCAAATACGGGCAAAAACCTGAAGACCAATGGATTCTCTCGAACTAATAAATTTCGTTCTTCCAATTCATGTAAATTGGAAGCATCTATAATCCATGTAATTTAAATAAATTATTAACACTTGTAAAATTTGAGTAAGCTGAGCAGGATTATTCAAAATTATTCATAACTATTTTCTAACATTGAAATAAAAACCACTTCCAAACAATTCAATTAACAAATCATTTCATATAGAAAATAATATTTAGTTCGCTTCTAACTTTATTATGCACTAAATAGGCAGGCTCTGATACCACTGTTGGGAACTGACAGTCAGATTGAACATGCATATCAGGCATGGTGGAAATTTAATATTTTATCCCTATCCGCAGGAACTCCTATTAGTTGTCTATAAATTAAATAAAGCCTTAACTAAATAACAACCTAGGTTAGCATGCAAAAGAGCCAGACATACCATAATTCTAGATTATATTCTAGTATAAATATTTTATACTAAGTATGTTATAAATCTAAGCTATAACCTAAGCATAAAATATACTATGCATGCAAAACATCCTAAACATAATTATTAAGTCTAAAACACTTAAAGAAAATGACTTAATAATTAAACGAGAAAATAAGGACATACCAGTTGAAGCATGCTATAGCAGAACTTTGTTACACAAGCCTCCAAAGTAGGATAGCCTCTATGAGTATCCACATGAACCTACCAACCAAAACCTCCCAATAAGGAAGAACCGAAGAACCTTGAGCAATTGCTAGATCACTCCAAAATTCCCACCTAAAAATATATATTCTAAAGATTCAATATCCACTTGAATTTGGTGCACTGAACAATGGAGAAAGGGGGCACAATATAAAGGGGGAGCTAGGGCTCCCTGCATTTAATGTAGGATGGGGAAAAATCCCTATCCCGCCCTTAGCAACACACGGATTCCATAGGATCTGAGTGCTACCCACGCCTACCCGACTTACTATGCAAGTCAGGTCCTTGCCACACAAGGCAGGCTCTAGCCTTCCTTGTCCCACAGGCTGGGCCTCGCGTGCTCTCCCGCGAGCCTAGCTTACTGGTTGGCAAGGGCTGCACAAGGCAGGCTCTTATGAGCCTACCTTATCCTGTGGGCTAGACCTCATGGGACTTCCCACGAGCCCAGCTCACAGATGGGCTTGTTGCAGCCCACGAGTGCTCTTGCACTCGTGCGGGCTCGTGTAGGCCCGCAAAGCCTTCGGGCTTGCAAGTCCTTTTATTGAAGGGTCCAACCCTCAAATTTTGCAGTTCTAGCCTTTTCTCCAAATCAAATAAATATTTATTTTATGACCTTAATAAATTAGTTACCAGTCAAAATAAATTTCTTGGTCCAACCAAAATTGACCTAGACAATTATAATTTATTTATGACTCTAATTAATTAGTTACCGGTCAAAATAAATTCCTAGGTCAATCCAAAATTGATCTAATCAATTTTAACCAATCAAATAATAATCCAATTATTATTTATGTTATATTTTCATAATAGAATAAATCTATTAGTTCTTTACCTAGTTTGATGAAGGTCCAATGTGTGTGACCTTATTAATGTCCTGAAGTATTGAACTGTTAAGGCTTAACCAAACCTTGTTCTAACTGAACCATTGTGTCGATGCTCTAGACCATGAATAGAACTCGATTACCTTAAATGACTGTAGTACGCCTCCAGGAAGGGTCTACCATCCCCCATTACTCAGAATGTCTTTTATACTTAGGACTTAATCCCGATTAATGCAATTGTTATCCAGTGCGATAAATTCCTTCCATTCTTTAATATTAGTACCATCTAGTTTATAGGGTTCGGTTAAAGTGTTAATCCACTAAAATCGTGGTTGCTCCAAGCTATCCAAGTAGTTTACTTGGTACTAAAGTATATTACCTTTTACCATAGTGTGTATGGTTCGAAACCATTTCTACCAAACATATACTCTGATCAGAGGTTTATGGCAGTCATCCCTTCAACAAGTGGCCAAGTACAACTCCTTAATATATCCGGAGCGATGGATTCTTTCCAACTACTCAGCTTCCCAACGTGTTGTCATCACTATACCCATAATCACTCGTAACACCCTAAATTAATGAGTGCATAGTAATGACCCAAAGTATAGTAATAGTACCACATAAGGTAACTAGCATCTCTAGTATGAAGGAATTCACAAAGCTTATTGCATGAAGCTAAACACTAACACATTGATATATATACCAAGTGTTTATCTTACTGCAATCTCCAATATATCTCCCAGATATATCGATGTGTCAAACTCAAGGCACCAGCTTCAGTCTTTTAGGAGATTAACTGCTTGAACCCTTTCTAAGAAAGTTGACCACATGCTAGTCTTTCCGCTTCATCAATATCCTTTCTTGATGAAACTACGACTAGGGATAGTTTAGACATAATCGTAATTGCACATGAAGTAGGTTCCACCAAATATAATCCAACTATAATTTCTCTGACTTCATGCTATAATATATCAAGGACTTTTGCATACATACATCAATGAATATATATATATATATATATATATATATATATATATATATATATATATATACAAGCACATTGATATAAACAAAAGATTGAATGCCTTTATTGATTAAACAAATTATTCGTACTATTACATAATTAAGATATATCGCCCTAATTGCCTTAAGGGCATACATCATATCCAACATTTCCCTGGGGGCCAGTACCCGTATGGGTTCTGTTGGGGACCCAAACGGGGTTAGGGGTGACCTGTATGGGTCCCGTCTGGTCCTGGACAGAACCTCAGTTTGACGAAAGATAAAAACTTTACGTAAATGGATCAGAATATGAGAAATAATGATAAGATAATGAGAAACTCAAGAGTGTACGTTTGCAATGCGAATCCACTTTGAAGCGATCTCTATGCTGAGAGAAAGTTTTGCCAAAGTAGATGAGAGATAGTAATTTTAGGACTATTTATATGCATATTTGTGTGGACAGAACCTCCCCTAAATCCTATTAAACAAGGTTAGAAATGAATAAAATGTGGACAAAACCTCAAGGAATGGGTTTTCTCCCTATTTTAGGCCTTCTATGCCTCAACTATACCCTTTCTACACCTATGAGAACTGCTGGAATTTCATAAACTAGATGCTATAATTTCTTTTCTAACTGGCTCTTTCTTGTATATGTTATCCCCTTTGAAATGAGGTAAAAAGCCTCTATTTATTGAGGAAATCGAGTCTAAATGCAATAAATTGCATTCATGATTGATTTCTCCCGAAAATAGTATGGATCACCTACCATATAATCTGTTTAGGCAAATATATAACCCATACGGGTCCCTCTCAGGTGTGTGGGGGAGTTGACCCGTACAAGTCCACCGGTAGATCTGAACCACCAAATATGACCCATATGGGTCCCTAAGGGTAGATTAGGTCTCCAAACTTGGCCCAACTCAGTTTTGCAGCAGTAGGAACACATCTGATGGATAACACCAATAAAAGATTATATTATCTAGCTCTCATCATTGTATCATGAGAAGGATCATTAAAATCCAGTGCTCATAGTAGGTATCAAATTTCCTTTCTTATTCTTAATCACAGTGGTACCTCCTTTTTTAGGCACACACTGAACCAGACTAACCCACTCACTATCAGAAATAGGGTATGTAATTTTTGTGTCTAAAATCTTGATAACCACATACTTCTTTCATATGAAGGTTCAATCTCCTTTGTCTTTCTATTCTTTATCTTCCAAATTAATAGAATGCATAACAATTTTACGGATGTTGGTCCCTATGCGTACACTCAGTGAGTCAGATGGGGGGTGAATGACTCGTTGGATTAAAACATGTAACTTTTTTGAAATAATGAATCCTCACTGAGTAGGTTAGCTGACTGAATAGAAAATGAGAAAAACTTCAACAAAAACTAAAGAATGTAGAGATTTTCTGCTGGCTCGGCAACCTGTGCTTACATCTAGACCCAAGAGAGTGTCTTGGCTTTAATCCCCTAATCTCAACTCCTCTACCCTAGGTAGAGAAGCCTTTCATAGAGTGTCTGAATTACAACTAAGTACCCTCTTCACTGTAATCACTCACCCGCAGAGTAGAATACCCAATTCTACTAGCTGCTCAATAAAGTTCTAAACAAGAGTTGGCTTCAACTTATAGAAATGTTGATCCAGTTACATCAATCAAATATTACAAGTCAAATGATCTATTTTATTCTATTCTCTCTTGTTGTATAGTAGATTCTCACTGAGTAGTTGCTTTCTTGATTGAACTTCTTTAAAGCTTAAAAATTGATAGACTTTTAGGTTCTTAGAAATTCAGGTGTATTCACCAAGTTCTAACGCTTGACTTCTTGCTTTTTTAATAGTTGAAATCAAGAATGTATCTGTTGAACTTGCCTTGGCATCTTGAGAAATTTGACAGCTCAGCTATCTAGCCGTTGCTTCTTTAAATCAATCCGCTTGGAGATAGAATCACACTGTTGTGCGATAGAAATCAATTTGTTAAGAAATAGATTGAATCAGAACTTTAATTTTGAATATTTTTTGTTTGATGCCAGAAATCCGTTAGACAGATCTTTCACTAACTTGCTATGTGTCATCTTCCCATTCCTTCTGGTAATCTGACAATCTTGTAGAGTCATGCATTTGCACGAGATATGCGCTGCTCCGATTCTATTTGACTTTATCTTATCACAAATTTTCTCTAGACAAACTTTGTCTTTTTCCACGTTGAGCTTTTATCTTTTTTGCATCATTAATTCCTTTTGTCTTTTGTATGACGTCTTTCATTAATGTTTGTAAAAGTAGCAGGACAAAAAGCAAGATTCCATTTTTCCTTAAATGGAATGGTTAGCGTGATTAGAAACATAAGTAACTCAGCAAAATGAATAAACAAAAAGCATAGCTGAAACAAAATCTAAATGTTGAGCTTTGTGTGAACAGTGCTTAGTTAGTGAAATAAGTAAGCTCCAGAACAACTCAGAGTTAAAAATAAATAGCTAAGTTAGTGAAGACTTAAAATTCTACCCTCGAATTCAATTGCTCACATAAGACCATAGACTATTTGTTTTAACATCATTATTGATTTAATTAACTCAAACTTAACTTAATTGGAATGATCAAAACCTTAAGCACTACTGAGTCATCCACTGAATTAGTCTAACTTTGTGCTGGGTTCAACAATCTCCCCCATTTTGATCAATGGCAATTAATTAAGCGAGAAATTAAATCAATAAGATATTTAGATCAGAGTTACCTCAAAATGGAAGCTTACTCCCCCATGGTTTTGTTGGGAACTGATAGTCCATTTGAACATGTATAACAGGCATGGCGAAAATTCAAAATTTTGTCCCTTGTCCCTAGGAACACCTATTAGTAGCATATAAATTAATTAAACCCTTAACTAAATTAATTATTTATTTGATTTAGCATGCATAGGCTAGGCGTACCATAATTATAAATTATATCTTAGCATAAAAATATTTTATTTTAAACATGTTATAACTCTAAGTTATAGTCAAGGTATAAAATAAACTAAGCATGCAAAATAACCTAAGCATCATAATTATCAAGTGTTAAAACTCTTAATAAAAGGATTTAATAATTAAAAGAGAATTAGAGGACTTACCAGTTGAAGCGTGCTTTAGGAGAACCTTCTTACACAAGCCTCCAAGTATAAGATAGCCTCTATGAGTATTCACACGAACCCCACCAACCAAAACCTCCCAATGAGGAAGAACCGCAAAGTTTTGAGTAGCTGCTAGACCAGTCCAGTATCCACCCGAAATATTAACCAAAGGGACTCCTTAATTTTACCTTTTAAGTAGACATTGAGAAAACGTGTTAGAATCTCAAGTCAGAGCTCATAGAAAGATATGATGCAAGAAATGAAGAAGATGAGCTAGCTTTATATAGGGGAAGCAAAGGCTCTCCGAATTTAATGCGGATTTAATATGGGATTAAATGCGAATTAAATGTGAGATTAAATGCAGATTTAATGCAAGATTAAATGTAGGATTTAATGCGAATTTAATATGATATTAAATTTAATCCTCATTTCCTTTAATTTATTTTATGACCCTAATAAAATTAGTTACCGGTCAAAATAAATTCTTGGTTTAACCATAAAATGATTTAATCATTTTAACCAACACTTTAATTTATTTAAGACCCTAATAAAATTAGTTACTAATCAAAATAAATTTATGACTTAACCATAAAATGATCTAATCATTTTAATCAACAATTTAACTTATTAATTACCCTAATAAAATTAGTTACTGGGCAATAAATAAAATCTCTAGTCTAACCAGGTAATGGTTCAACGGTCCCTTTAATATTTTCATAATAGATCAAGTCTATTAATTCTTTACTCAGTCCGATTAAAGTTCAATGTGTGTGACCCTAAAGGAACCAGTAGTATTGAGTTATTAAGGTTTGACAAATCTTTGTTCTATAGGAACTATTGGCTCGAGGTTCTAGACTGTGAATAGAACTCGATTACCTTAAATGACTGTAGTATGCCTCTAGCAATGGTCCACCATCCCCCATTGCTCGGAACGTCATTTGTGCTTATGACTTAATCCTGGTTAATGCAATAATTGCCCAATGCGATGAACTCCTTCCATTCTTTCATCTTATACCATCTCGAGTGCGGGCAAACTTTTTGTGGCTCTTTTGGATTGCTGATTGGATTGGCACGGCTAATATAGGACTCCCAGGTTTTAATGCGGGGAGTCGCCACTAGAGCGCGGGGCTCGTTGTATACGTGAACATACTTGGCATTTCCAACTGGACAAAGGGGTTGAGGACTCCTTTGGGGATTAGCCTTTTTATTGTGAGACCAGGGTCCCTATTTTATACAATATTCAAGTAGCCACCCTGATCAGCACTTCCAAGAAATTAGTGGTATAGCTGATCCGAGTAGGATTCTATACCGATAAAAGAGAGATTCTGGTTTTAGATGAAATAGTTACTTGCCATTTGAATTTGGATAAATCATATTTTTGTTATGAAAAATCTTTTTTTATAACAACGGATTCTTAATGAACAAAAGAGATAAGTTGAGAGATATGACCTTTGCGGGCCTAGTCCCTAGAGGGAGGGCCTGAGCAGGGGCTTGCTAGTTGATGTTTAAATAGTAATTAAAATGCATGATTGAAAGTAATATTTGACCCTCAGTTACCTTTTGAGTGTCCTGAAGGCCGATGGGTGCTAGAACCGAATGATTGATAGATTAAGGTTGAGAACCATGAGATTTGCGGAGACGGTTTATAACTAAAGCCTGTTGGGAATAATAGGCTATACCCTGGTATAGTTGGTGTTTGAAGGACAATATGAGGAAGGTTTATATCTAAAACCCATCGACGATATTGAACAATAGTATCGGGATGGTGTTTGGAGGACATTATGAGGACGGTTTATAGCTAAAGCACATCGACAATATTGATCTGTGTTATTGGTCTGGTGTTTAGGGAATAAGGCTAAGTTATTTTATGACTAAAGCTTGTCAAGGGAAGGGTTCTATACCTGAGTATGATTTTGGGATAAAGGAAGGGCTTTTTGGTATGGATTCAGGGAATCCCGCAAAAAGGAACTTTTCAGAGAGTTTCACATGTTTTTCTCCGTCTGAAAGTTGTTGAAAATGAGTTGGGATCATGTTCTTTTTATAGGCAATACACAACTATCGATCGACGCAAGTTGGGTGGCAACTTGTGTTCGATCGACACTTCTTAGGCGGTGACCCTTGATAGAAGCAAGTTGGGCAGCAACTTGTGTTGACACTTCTTGGGTAGTTATAGCTTTGATGAGTCATCACTATACTTGACACGTGTCCAAGAATCGTCAATCGATGCATGTGATAGCCGTCGATTGACACTTGTGTAGGTTTGCTGAGTCATTGCTAGACTTGACACGTGTCAGTAGTAAGATGCGTCTATCAACACATGTAGAGATGCATCGATTGATGCATGCCCAACCAGTGATTTTTTTTTGAAATTTTGACACGTTGTTTATAACATCCATGGCTAACTTTTGACCGTTGGAAATTTTATTTGGAGTTCTAGAGAAAATTCTATTAAATGCAGAAGTTCAGACATGTTATCGCTAGTTTGATGTTCTTTCCTTTAGGATAAATTTGAGGATTATTCAAGGTATTTTGGAAAAGGTAAGATACATTCAATTTATAGCATTTTCGACATTCGAACATCTATAAGAATAGGTATTAACATCACCTGGCCGAGCGGACCATGCTTACAGGCTTGCCCTCATATTTCAAAAGTTTTGACCGTAAGGGAAATTTTGCATACGCGAAGTGAGTACGGTGAATAGGTGCTTTCATGTGTGGTAAGTCGAAGGGAGATGAGGGCTTAAAAAGAGTCATCGTTACTTGATCGATAATTTTGTAAACAAAAATTTTTGCCCCTTCGATCAACAATGTTGACAAAAATGTTTTTAGCTTAAAATCTTACTAGGGATGAAAAAGAAAATAAAAGAAGGTAGTAAAAGGAAAACATTCGCTGGGGAAAAAAGGTTTTGTACCCCTAGTGACTTGTGTTATAGTTTTACAAAAAAAAAGTTGGTCCGCCAATTTTAAAACAATTTTAAAATGGTGTGGAACACCATATCGAGCAAAAATATGCTTCTTTATAAACTTGGCAATTTTCTTGGAGGTCACACTAGTGTAAGATTCAGCCTCTACCCATTTTGAAAAATAATCAACTACGACTATGATGAATCGATGTCCAATGGTTGATGATGGCTAAATCACTATTTATATCTATCCCCCACGCCGAGAAAGGCCAAGGAGTAGATAAGTCGTGAAGTTTAAACGGGGGTAAATGTTGTATATCCCCATGAATCTAGCATTCATTACATTTCCTCACTTTGTAAACGAGTCAGCATTCATTTTGGTCTAGAAGTACCCCATTCTCTGAATCTTCATAGCCAAAGCCATTCCATTCATATGTGGGCCGTAATCCCCTGAGTGCTCCTGGTTCATTTCCTTTTCTGCCTCTCTTCTTTTAAACATCTCAACAATAAACCTTAAGTTGCCCTTTTGAAGAGATCCTTATCAACTAGTCTAAACTGTGTCGCTAATCTCTTGAGGGTCACGCGATCTAAACTTGATAACCCTTTGGGACATTCTCCTTTTTCCAAAAACTTCTTAATATCATCGTACCAACAAGCCTTTTGCTCCTCTATAGTCATAATTCGAACCTTTTCATGAAATGGGGAACGAGCTATTTCTATTACCAATGGACTGATGGGTTGAGTCTCTTATCACTCCCACACTGAGGCTAAGTTATCCATAGAGTCGGCCATTTGATTCTCATCCCTCGGTATATATTGGAAAAAAATTGAGTGAACTATACTGACAAATCCCAAATGGCTTCTATGTATAGCCTGAGCAACTCTTCTTTAATTTCCCATTCCCCTACAACATGCTTTATCACTAGTGTGGATTCTCCCATCACCCTTTCTTCCTTTTCTCCTACTTTTAATAGAGCATTAAGATTGAAGAGACAAGCTTCATATTTTGCTCCATTATTAGTGACTGGGAATTCGAATCGTTTGCTTAGTGGGATAGCCTGACCTTGAGGCGTAATGATGATTACCCTAAGACTAGCACCCTTTTGATTCATAGCCCCGTCAAAATACATTATCCATTTCACCTTCTCTACTTCCGCTGCTACTAACTGCTCATCGGGAAAATCTAGTTTTTTAACATAATCAGACTCTATCGGTTGGCCAGCTAAAAATTCAGCTACTACTCTCCTCTTGATGACCTTTTTTGTGACATACTCAATATCAAATTCAGATAGTAAAAGAAGCCAATGAGAGAGCGTCCCTTCCAATGTGGGGGATTGACAAAGGTACTTCATTGGGTCTACCTTGGCAACTACTTGAATTTTGTAAGATTGGAAGTAATGCCTCAACTCTTTGGTTAACCGTGCCCTCATAGTACACGTCTTTTATACAATCGTATATTTTCTCTCGTATTCCAACAATTGCTTACTCAAGTAGTAGATAGTGTGGTCCCTATTAACATCTTCTTCCTAAACTAACATCACACCTATAGATGACTCCTCTATGGCCAAATAGAGAATCAGTGGCTTGCCGGGCATCAGAGGCTTCAAGATTGGGGGATTCATGAGGTAAGCCTTTATCTTATCAAAGGCTATCTGGCATTACTTGTTCCACTCTATCGGCTGCTTCTTTCTCAATAACTTGAAGATTGGTTCAGAAACCATTGTTAATTTGGTAATGTAGTGACTCACGTACTGAAGTGATCCAAGAAATGACCTGACATCTCTTTCGGTTCTAGCACTAGACATCTCTATCAGGGTCGACCTCAAAACCTCTCTCACTGACGATGTGGCCCCAGAGTCTCCTCAACGTAACCCCAAACATGCACTTTTTTGGGTTCAAACGGAGGTTATATTTCTCAATTCTTGTTAAGAACACCTATAAAAAATCCTAGGAAGCTCTTCCCTTATGTTAGACTTCACTAGCATGTCATCTACACAAACCTCAAACTCTTTATGGATCATGTCGTGTAGTAAATCTTTCACAGCTCTCTAATAATTTTCTCCTGCATTTTTCAACCCAAAAGGCATTACCTTATAATAGTATACCCCCCACTCTATGATGAAATCCATCTTGACCGTATCGATGATGTCCATTAAGATTTGATTGTACCTAGAAAACCCATCTAAGAATGAGTAAATTGTGGCTTTGGAGGCACTGTCTACTAGTACATCGATATGTAGTAATGGGAAATCATCTTTCGGAGATGCATTGTTCAAGGCCCGAAAGTCGATGAACATTCAAACTCTTCCATCCTTTTTAGGGACTAGGACGAAATTTGCTAACCATGTCGGATACTCGATTACCTCAATGAACTTACCCTCTAGTAATCTAACAATTTTGGCTTTGATTTTATCGGCCTATTAGAGATGTAATTGCCATACTTTTTGTTCGACTGGTTTAAATTTAAGATCGATTTGGATACGATGTTCAACAATTTGGCGATCTACCCCAGGAATATCTTTGTAAGACCAGGCGAAAGCGTTAACATGTTTTCTAAGCACTTTTATCATCTCTCTTTTTTTGATAGAGGTTAAGTCATTGGATATTTTTACCATTTTTGGAGTTTCCTTAGTACCAAAATTAATGTCATGCAATGAAATGTCATTAATGCTAAAAATGTTATGCGTGTGGTCTAATGAATGCATGGTGTCGTCAGGCAAAACATCAAACAAGTAAGTAAAATCACTATTATTATCCTTAGGGTGCCCAAAAGCTACATCGTTTCATTAAAAATAATTGCATTATCATCGTCCATGAGCAGAGGGTCTTCTTGGTCACTCATCAAGATATGAGTCAAGTCGCGGTCTAGATCTTGCAATTGTTTCTCGGTCAACACATCACCCATGGTTACTATTGTGACTTGGGCCAGGTTCCTCAAGGCTTCTTGAATAGGTGTCTTTTTCTTATCCCCTAAGCATAATATGGTATATATTGAAGTAGTGAGGGTATCAATGACCTTGTCTACTTCAATCTTTGATGGATCATTGGCCTCCATTTTCTTGGAACACTTTTCTGCTTCTATGGCTGCTTTATAACACTCAAGAATGGTCTAGTATGCTTTCACAAATGCTATCTTGCAGAGGTGAGGAGATAACACAAAGATGAATCGATCAGCTAATTCTTTCTCATGAGGCTTCCTTTTTAGAGTTACAAAGACCATTAACCAACTCTGGAAATAATCATGGCTGGGTTCCCCACTCCACTACCTAATAGCTATAAGATCAAATATGGATGGTCTTCCCTTGCTTTCTTATTCTCTAGGGTGCGCTTCCATGCCTCGTCTTCTTCTAACCCTGAGTTGATCATGGCTATTTCCTCTCCTCTTCTCCTGGCTTCACAAATCTTCATTTTATCAATTAGTACCATGATAGCTTTGAGGAGATCTTCACACACTTTAGTCGGGTGACTGGAGTTGATATGGTACACACAGAAGTTGCCCTTTCTTCAGATTTTAGCTAAACATATGGCCAGAGGTGATCAATAAACCTATAGTTCCTTAGCTTCTTGAAGAGCTTCAAAATAGGAGTTTCCCAAGGTGAGATGTCATCTAGACTCGTAGGATGAATCTTTTGGTCGTGAGTCATACGATAGGGCAAACCCAAAAAATAATGGAGGGTCATTCCCTTTGGCATAACCACAAAATTGGGAAACTAGCCTGAATCCTTGCTACAGTGAACTTATGAAATGGCCTCTTGACGTAGAAGGTGAGACCCACTACTTGTTGGTGTAGATTAAGGGTTTCAGCAAGTAAAACATGCGCAGCGAAAATTCAAAAATTTAATCTAGTTCCTTCGATCTCTTAAGCATGGCAAGATTGATAATAATGCTAGTCTTAAATTATTCTAGGTCATAAACACTTATTAAAAGGACCTAATAATAATTCAACCACTTACCAGTTGAAGCGTGAATCTCGTGCTCGGTAGAAAGACCCCTCAGCCATGTGCATATACTTTGAAGCAAAAGCCCTCTATAAATAGTCCACACGAGCACCACCGGTCAAAACCTTATAGAAATGGAGAATAGATAAGTAAGTGGAAGATAGCTAGATCTTCCCTACTCATTTATTCTAGAAGAAATTCCCTTAGTTTTGTATTCTAAGTAAATAAGTCTTTTAGCAGATTACATTTAGGAATCAGAACAACTAAGAAAATAAGAGAGCAGGAGAGGGATTACAAAATTCAGGATGAAAAATAATGAAGGAGCAGGCTTCTATTTATAGTTGTTAGGAATTATTCAAAGGACAATAAAGTCCCTAACCTCAATCAATCAAAAATAAAATAAAAAGGGCAAACAAGTATTTTAATTAACCCTGGCAGATTTGGAACAGAACTAAAATAGTAGGAGCTCGCTTAGGGAGGAAGCTCCCAGTTGGACTGGTAGATGGTTGACCATTCGGCTATTAGTCCCTTTTAGGCTTACACAGGAGCGCAAGCCCACAAGGCTAGGTTCATGTGCAGCTTTATGTATGGGCCTACACAGTAGGCGTGGTGCGAAGCCCATAAGGCTGCGCTCCCTACTATGCAGGCCCACGCGCACTTGCGCAGCTCATTTGGGCTTGTGCATCCATAATAAGGGCTGCATTTTGTAGCCTTCTTGCGCTCGCCCCATGGGCTAATCGCAGCACCATTCCAAATGATGTTGCCTTATGGCCCATGCACCGGTCTTTTATAATAAATCCCGCTAAGTTCCAGTCCAGTCTTCCCTTTATTTGTTTTATCCTCTTTATTATTTAACAGGTTCATTGGTCCAACTAATGAGTATTGGTCTAACCAATATTCATAGTCTAACCATATCCTTGCTCTTTTAGATTAGACCTAGTCTAACGGTTCTTTACATAGCCCGGTCTTAACTCAAAGTGTGTGACCTTATAGGATCCCGTAATATCAAGCCATTAAAAGTTTAATCGGCTCAATCCCTTTTACGAATTGATCGGCTCGGAGCTTCAGACTGTTATAGACTCTAATTACTTTGATCGGTCATAGCGGCTCTCTAGCAAAGGCATATGACCGTTCAATATTTGGAAAGTCACACGCATTGTGAGTTAATCCTAGTTCTACAATAGTATTAATACAATTCACTCCTTCTATCAACTGTTAAGTACCATCTTGTTTTTAGGACACAGTGTAAGTGTTAGTCCACTAGTAATAGCTACCCCAGTAGTTTAGTCTTGCTGATAAGTACACTACTCAACCATTTAATAAGTTGATCAGGATCCCATCCTATCAACTTATACTCTGATCAGAGGTTTACACGTGTGTCACTTCCAACAAGTGGCCAAGGTACATCTCCCTTATATTGTATAGTGGAGTGATAGATCCATCTTAACTACTCAACTTACCAACAGAAAGACATTAACTATACCCCATAATAATCCATATCATCGAGTCTATAGAATGTATACATGTAATCCAAAGTATAGCAATATATGAACAAGGTAACTAGTGTCTCATGTCTGAGGATATTTGTATTGCTATTATAATGAGACAGTTAACACACCAAAACATAATACAGATTATCAAGTGTTGTCTCATAGCGGTCTCCAATGTATCTCCCTGAATACATTCATATGTTAACCTAAGGTACCACCCTCTAGCACTGGAGCTATGCTACTCTGAATCAAATTTGAGAGGTATGATGACGTATGCTAGTCTATCCGTATTCATCAATCTCCATTCTTGATGATACTACCACTAGGCATATTTAGACAAATCATAATTGCACATGAGCCAGTTCTCACCAACATAGTCTCACTATGCCCTTGCAATAAGTGCTATAATTATGTCATGGACTTTTCCAAACACGTCAATGAATATATTCTAAAGTATTCATAATATATTTTCACAATCATTGATATAACAAAAGAATGCCTTTATTAATATAACTTTGTTCGTACTAATAAAACTAACTAAGATATATTGCCCTAATTGCCTCTAGGGCATACATCATATCTAACAATCTCCCGCTTGCACTGGAGCTAATTAGCTATGTTCCTTAAGCCATAAATATTAACATGCTGGTCATGCTTAATCTGTGTCAAAGGCTTGCTCGAACCATCCGCCAGGTTCTGATCTGTGGATGGATATTCCATATGTATACCCTTATCTCTTATAATATCTTGAACTGTATGATATTTTCTATGTACATGTCCATTTCTCGGATGAGATTGTGGTTCTTTTGCCTGAGCAATACCCCCAGTGTTATCGCAATATAATACTATTTGATCCTCACTGTTAGACACCACGCTGAGAACACCAATAAATCTCTTTATCTAGACAACTTGTTTTATTGCTTTTGAAGTAGCAATGTACTTAGATTCAATGGTTGAATCAACAGTTGCATCTTGTTTGGAACTCTTCCAAATGGATGCACCTTCGTTTAACATAAATTGGTAACCTGACTATGACTTGTAGTCATCTCTATCGGATTGAAAACTTGCATTACTGAATCCCTTTACTATGAGATCACCTCCTCCATATACTAAGATCATTTCCTTAGTCCTTCTAAAGTACTTAAGGATATTCTTAATGGCCTTCCAGTGCTTCTCACTTGGATCAGATTGAAATCTGTTTGTGATGCTCAATATGTGTGAGATATCAGGCCATGTACATGCCATAGCATACATGATAGAGCCTATTACGGATGAATAGGGTATTCCATTAATGCACAATCTCTCCTCTTGTGTCCCCAGACACTCAGATTTAGAAAGGTTAATTCCATAAGACATTGGAAGGTAACCCTTTCTTGATTGCTCAAGGTTGAACCAATCAATACCTTGTCTATCTATGTATCTTGTGAAAGGCCTAGCAGCCTTTTTGATCTATCTCTATAGATCTTTGTACCTAGTATAAATTCTACTTCTGCAAGGTCTTTCATGGAGAACTTTCTTGACAACCATGACTTAATCATTTGAAGAAGAGAAATGTCATTTCCTATTAGCAATATGTCATCAACATATAGCACAAGAAAAATGACTGCACTCCCACTAACTTTATTGTATACACAAGGCTCATAAGCATTTCATATAAAATCTAAAGCTTTGATTGTATTATGAAACATTATATTCCAACTCCTGGATGCTTGCTTAAGTCCATAAATGGATCTTTGCAGCTTGCATACCTTTGAGCCATTCTGAGATGTAAAACCCTCAGGTTGTATCATATACATATCCTAAACTAAGTTCCCATTTAGGAAAGTGGTTTTCATATCCATCTACCAGATCTGATAATCATAATGAGCAGCAATGGCCAAGAGTATCGTTATGGATTTAAGCACGGATACTAGTAGAAAGGTTTTGTCATTGTCAATTCCTTCTCTTTGACTATAGCCCATTGCCACCAACCTTGCCTTATAGGTAATTACATTACCATCCATGTTAGTTTTTTACATTAAAACCATTTGCAACCTATGGCTCTAACCTCATCAGGTGCATCGACAAATTTCCATACTTGGTTTTCAGACATGGAATCCATTTCTTATTTCATGGCTTTTAACCATTTATCAGAGTCCGAACACTCCATTGCTTCCTTGTAGGTCTTAGGTTTATCATCCTCCATTAGAAAGATTTGTTTATCATCCGTGATGAAAAATCCATATCTATCAGGAGCATTGGGAACCCTATCAGATCTACGCAATGGTTGTTGTGTAACAGGTTGTTCCTGAATCACACTCTGTTGTGTATTGGGCATAGGAATTATCAGTTGATCATCTTTTTCGCCTACTTGAATCTCAAATTCAAGGTCACTCCCACTAGCTTTTCCAAGCATGTGTTCCTTCTTAAGGAACTGAGCTATCCTAGAAATAAACACCTTTTATTCCTTAGGATCATAAAAGGTATATCCTACTATCTTTTTAGGATAAACTATAAACAAGAATTTGTTAGCCCTAGTTCCCAACTTGTCTCACATTGTCCCTTTAACATAGGTAGGACATCTCTAAACTCTTAGGTGAGAAAGAGAGGGTTTCTTACCATACCACCTTTCATATGGTGTTGTATCAACTGATTTTAAGGGCACATGGTTTAGTATATAAATTGCACTCTCAAGTGCGTATCCCCAAAAGGATTTGCTGAGACTTGCTTGGCTCGTCATGGACCAAACTATGTCTAACAAAGTTCTATTCCACCTCTCAGACACACCATTGTGCTGAGGAGTATAAGGTGGGGTCCATTGTGGTAATATTCCACTGTCCCTTAGATAATCTTGAAACTCTTGGCTTAAATATTCTCCACCTCGATTTGACCATAGTGCCTTAATATTCTTTCCAAGCTGTTTCTCAACTTCATTCTTATAGTCTTTGAAATTTTCAAAACTATCTAATTTTTGCCTCATAATGTACAAATACCCATATCGTGAGGAGTCATCAATAAAAGATATGAAGTAGACGAATCCTCCATGTGCTTGCACATTTATTAGACCACATACATCTGTGTGTATTATTTCCAATGTACTTGTGGCACATTGCCCTTTACCTTTAAAGAGTTTCTTTGTCATTTTGCTTAATAAACAAGGTTCGGATGCCCCATAAGACTCCCAGTCTATTGGGCCCAAGTCACCTCCTTTGTGTAACTTAGTTAAGTGGGCTTCTTTATATGGCCCAATTGATAATGCCATAAGTAGGATGATTTGTCTTTATCTAATTTCAATCTCTTAGCATCATTCATATTAAAATTTTTAGCTTTAGTATTTAAAACATATATGCCTTTAATCAAAACTCCACTGCCATTGAATTTGAGAATCTTTATTATTAAATAAAACTTCAAATCCTTCTGATGCTAAACAAACAATAGAAATAATATTCTTAGTAACAACCAGAATATAATAGCCTTTTTTTAATTCTAAAACTAGGTCACTTGGCAATTTGAGACTATATGTTCCTGCAACTGATGCAGAAACCCATGCTCCATTTCTAACTCAAAGGTCCAACTCTCCTTTAGCCAGCCTTCTACGGTTCCGCAACCCATGCATAGAATTATAAATACGATTACCACATCTAGTATCAAATACCCATGTAGACTCATAAGGAACTGTAGTGAAATTTTCAACCATGAACATACCTGAAGTAGTTCCTTTCTCAGAACTCTTCTTCACATGCTCAGAGACAGGTGCCTTGTAATCCCTTTTTCTAGTGTCCTAGTTTTCCATACTGGAAAAATGCAGCTCCTTTCTTATTTTTATTCTTCTTACTGATCTTTTTCTTAGCCTTCAGCCCCTTCTTTTTCTAGGTCTTACCCTTTGAAAGTTTGGTTTTCTCAACCAGCAGTAGATTTTTCTGATCCTGATTGATCTTCGGCTCTACTGTTTTTAGCATGTCGATCAATTCTGGGATTGTCGAATCAATATTGTTCATATAATAATTAGTCATAAACTATGAATAAATATCAGTGAGTGAAGTTAAAATGAGATCTATGCTCAACTCATGATCCATGACCAAACCCAATCGACCAAGCTTCTTGATATAGCCAAGAAGTTTTAAAACATGTTGAGATGTTGAAGCACCAGCCTGCATCTTAGTGCCAAACAAAAGTCTCGAGGTCTCAAACCTCTCAGTTCTTGCTTGATCAGAAAAAAGTTTTTGAAGATGGAGAATCATGGTATCGAGATCCACATTCTCATGCTGTTTTTAAAGCTCAGGATTCATGGTTCCCAACATTAAACATGTTGCAGATTCACAATCTTTCCTCTACTTCTTCCATGCCTCATATTCCTCATGATGCCAACATCGGGTTCATTAGGAAGGGGCTCATCTAAAATATAAGCCAGGCCTTCACCTCTGAGGACTATCCTCACCGCCCTGAACCAATCAATAAAATTGGTACCATCCAATTTGTTTTTAAGAATAGTGCAAAAGTTTATGTTTGTAGTCATATTCAACCTAGATATAAGAAAAGAATTATTGCTTTAGACTTACTTCTTGTACATGCATTTAATTTAAGGTCTTTTAATTGAATACATATTCCTACTATTTTATCAAGGTTCAATTTAAAAATATAGTAGCCCCTTCTATTCTTTTTTGGAAAACATGGTCTAATCATTCTCCTTAGTATGTAGCATCTATAACTCATTTAAGCTAACCTCCACTATCACGAGTCAAGCTCACTTAAATTGCTATAGGAGGATCTAGTCCATTTGCATCTAATGCAATTGCTAATCCATTTAAGTTCCAACTAATGGACGTGCATAACCAATTATATGACTCCTCAAATGATGCCTCCAGCCTAGCATTAGCTCCGATATTATGGAAAACCAACTTAGTCTGATTCAGACTTAACCCTAACTTGAATCATGTGAACAAACAATGTTAAAGAAGCAGGCACGCTTTATGTAAGCAATTTATTCAATGAAAAGGCCTAGAATCACACTTTGATTTTTAGGAAGGCTAATTTTGTCTTAATATTTTAATGGGGATTTATTGGTGCAACCTGTCTCGCCTAATCTAGGACTTATACATGGACATGATTATGAAAATATAACTAATTTCGGGCTAAAAGGAATTAGTAAGTCCAACCTAGGGTCATGCTCAACTGGTAATTCATAATCAGTCCATCTTGCTAAGACTCTACATAGCATGCAAAACAAATAAGAGGGTTCATTATTCATGCTCTTGCACCTATGTCTATAAGTTTTAATTTAACAATTTAAACTTTCATTTGTGAAACCATATAATGAATCTAATGCATTATACTAGAAAATCAACTAATTCAAAAAGTCCCTTTAGTAACTGTAATCTAGAACTGATAAGAATTCCCAGGTAGGAGAGGCCCCCTAGAAGTGAATGTGTAGCCAAGTCCAATCCTTGCTAGAATAAACACGGGCCCTTCTAACTCAGTTAACCATAGACTGATTAAACTAAAGATTTCGTTCTTTTCTAATATAAGAATTACTCCATATAATTCAAAAATTAAAGCTTTTACAATTTTAAGTAAAACATTGTTAATTCTTAGATAACTACCCTGACTAAGTTTGAGCAATACATAATCAAGTTATTAGAGCATTTTTTATTGCAAGAAATAAATTCCTAGGCATGGCATAGCATACTCGAAAATATTTCATTGAAAACCAGACCTAGCATATTTCTAGTCAATCATATAATCGCATTAGGCAGGCTCTGATACCACCATTGGTCTAGATTAAGGGTTTTAGCAAGTATGCGCAGCAAAAATTCAAAACTTTAATCTAGTTCTCCAGATCGCCTAAGCATGGCATGATTGTTAATAATGCTAGCCTTAAACTATTCTAGGTCATAAACACTTCTTTAAAGGACCTAATAATAAGTTAACCACCTACCAGTTGAAGCGTGAATCCCGTAGTCGGTAGAAAGACTCCTCAGCTACATGCACAGACACCAAAGTAGAAGCCTTCTATCAATAGTCCACACGAGCACCACTGACCAAAACCTTCTAGAAAGGGAGAATCGATAAATAAGTGGAAGATATCCAGATCTTCCCAACTAATTTCTTCTAGAAGAAATTCCTTTAAATATCTATTCTAACTAAATACGTCTTTCGATGGATTTCTTTTAGGAATCATAACAACTAAGAGAATAAGAGAGTAAGAGAGGGATTATAAAATTCAAGACAAAAAATAATGAAGGTGGAGGATTATATTTATAGTGGTTAGGAATTATTCGAAGGACACTAAAGCCTCTAACCTCAACCAATCAGAAATAAAATAAAAAGGGAAAGCATGTATTTTAATTAACCCTAGAAGAGATGTAACACAACTCAAATATTGGGAGCTTGCTCAGGGAGCAAGCTCCCAGTTAGACTGGGAGACTGTTGGCCATTCAGCCAGCGGTTCCCTAGTGAGCTTACATAGAAGTGCAGGCCCATAGGGCTACACTTGTCCATAGCTTTGTGCATGGGCCTACACATGCTATACAGGCCCGCATGGTGCGCAACCCACAAGGCTATGCTCCACACTGCGCAGCCCATTTGGGTTTGTGCATGCGCAATGCGGGCCATATTTTGCAGCCCGCTTTTGTGTGCCCCATGGGCCAGTGGCAGTACCATTCCAAATTCTGCTGCCTTCCAGCCCATGTGTTGGACTTTTATGTATCGTCCTATAGTACATTTATAGACCCATTTGTGCAGATTTATTCAATATCCAATATTAATAAATCCCGCTAAGTTCCAGTGTAGTCTTCCCTTTATTTATTTTATCCTCCTTATTATTTAATAGGTTCATTAGTCCAACCAATGAACATTGGTCTAACCAATATTTATGGTCTAACCATATTACCTTGCTCTTCTAGATTAGACCTAGTCTAACGGTTCTTTACATAGCTCGGTCATAACTCAAAGTGTGTGACCTTATAGGATCCTGTAATATCGAGCCGTCAAAAGTTTAACCCGGCTCAATCCCTTTTAGGAATTGAACGGCTTGGAACTCTAGACCGTTATGGACTCCAATTACTTTGATCTGTCATAGTGGCTCTCTAGCAAAGGCATATGACCCCTCAATATTTGGAACATCAAGTGCATTGTGACTTAATCTCGGTTCTGTAATAGTATCAATACAATTCACTCCTTCTATCAACTATTAAGTACCATCTGGTTTCTAGGACTCAGTGTAAGTGTTAGTCCACTAGTAGCTATAATAGCTACCCTAGTAGTTTACTCTTGCTGCCAAAGTACACTACTCAACCATTAATGTATTGATCAGGATCCCATCCTATCAACTCATACTCTGATCAGAGGTTTAGAAGTTTGTCACTTCTAATAAGTGGCCAAGGTACATCTCCCTTATGTTGCTTTATTTAAGTGATAGATTCTATCTTGACTACTCAACTTACCAATGAACAGACATTAACTATACCCATAATTATTCGTATCATCCAATCTATAGAATGTGTAGGTATAATCCAAAGTATAGGTACATCTCTCTTTGAATACATTCATGTGTTAACCCAAGGTACCACCCTCTAACACTGGAGATATGCTACTCTAAATCAAATTCAAGAGGTATGATGACACATGATAGTCTATCCGTATTCATCAATGCCCATTCTTGTTGATACTATGACTAGGGATATTTAGACAAATCATAATTACAAACGAACTAGTTCTCACAAACATAGTCTCACTATGACCTTGTAATATGTGCTATGATTGTGTCATGGACTTTTGCAAACACATCAATGAATATATTCTAAACCAGTCATAATATATTTTCATAGTCATTGATATAACAAAAGAATACCTTTATTAATATAACTTTGTTCATATAAATGAACTAACTAAGATATACATCATATCTAACACTACTAGTTGTAAGGGGCGTTGGGTTCACTAACTTGGAAAACTGACCGAATTGAGCCATGGGGTAGGCTGGAATGAAGACTAGATGAGATTGTTGGTTTTTGCCTTGAACTAAGGTAGTAACCAAAAGATTAGTACATGCATTAGATGGGGTATGCATGCATAAATTACAACAATGTATGGTAGGTTTATTACAAGGAAATATACAACACAACACATGCGAAGAGTGTCTTCCAGCCTTATTCCTCTTGCCGATTCTAAAGTTATTTTCCTTTGATTACCACGAGGATAATAAAGGGAAACCTAGTGTAATCTCACCAGAAATAGGTACCTAGAAGGGTAAAATTCTAAGGCTTTTAATAAGAATGTGTAGGGATGTAACGGATGTTAATGTAGTAGATTCCCATCACATCAAGCCTCTTTTAGAGGGAGATGGCAATGACTGCTCCACCCGCTAGAGTGTCCCCAATTCCTAGCGGGCATGAGTGACACTTTCATAAGTTTTGCAGAAAAATAGGGCACCTTAACCTAGCACTAGAAGAAAAGCGCATCTAGCTAGAGAGAATGAGATGAGAAGATAGAGTGCAATAATTTTCCCAAATGATGAAAAAAGAAAATGGGTTGAATTAAGTAAATGATTTTTGGTGCTCATCTTAATCTTTTAAGCTTTTAAAACAATCCAAAATTTTGCAAGTTAAAAGATTATTACCCATCAGAGTTGCCACTGTGAGGTGTGATAAGGATATGAGGATCTTCCTTGGTGACTTGTGGTAGGGTCCATTGGGGGTTGGTTAATTGATTTAGGCGTGATGAAACCATTTAGTTCAGGTTTGCAGATTCTAACCAATTTTATGAATAAAAGAATCGAGACCCATCACGATACAAATGATAGAGTCACCACCCAAGTTGTCTACTTTGGAAAGAGTTTTGGTACGGTTCCCACTGAGCGGGACACTCGTACCTTTTGGATCGGAGATTCGTTATTTCTCATTTAGTTAATTCAAAATTACATTTAACGTGTAAAACCATTTTATTTTCATCATTCGGGGAATTATTACGGAAATCCTATTTTTCTACACTCTTTCACACTCAATTCATGCCTTTACAATTTACAATAAATTACAACCATCAACTGGGGGAATAAAAACTACAACCAGGGGGAAATGGGGGAATTGCACGGGAACCTATACATATTTTCTAACTTATAAAATAAAATAAAATAAATTCGCTTGCATCCACAAAGATTAGCACAGTTTATGGCACATCATAAGTGAGCATTTTGTTAGGAAAAATGTGAGTATGTTAACGTGGCGATTTTGCGATCGATAGTGCCTGGGCGGCTTCTAGGATCGGAGAGAAATAACATGTCTTCAACGTATTTTGTTATGAAAACACATTTTAACTTTCATAGGTTGATTTTCCAGATTGTTACTGAAAATGATCGCATGGAAAATGGTGATTTTAGATTGATTTTATAGGTTAAAAAGGGGAACTTTGGGTGTTTACATGGAAAATGGTGATTTTAGATCGTATGGTCCTGTCTGGTCCTAGATAGAACCCCAGTTCAACCAAAGACTAAAAAATTATGTAAATGGAGCAGAATATGAGAAATCATGATAAGATAAATGAGATGTGAGTCTCTTTGAAACTCAGGAGCTACCTTTGCAACGTGAAGCAACTTTGAAGCAATCTCTATGCTGAGAGAGAGTCTAGCCTTAGTAGATGATGAGATGGTGATTTTAGGACTATTTAAGTGCATATTTGTGTGGATATAACCTCCCCTAAATCCTATTGAATGAGGTTAGGAATGAATAAAATGTGGACAAAACCTCAAAGAATGGGTTTTCTCCCTATTTTATACCTTTTATACATCAACTATACCCTTTCTATACCAATGAGAACTACTGGAATTTCAAAAACTAGATGCTATAATTTCTTTTCTAATTGGCTCTTTCTTGTATATGTTGTCCCCTTAGAAATGAGGTAAAAAAGCCTTTGTTTATAAGGGGAAATTAAGTCTGAAAGTAATAAATTGCATTCACGTCTGATTTCTCCCAAAATAGTATGGATCACCTACCATAAAATCTGTTTAGGCAAATACAGGACCCATACGGGTCCCTCCTAGGTGTATGGGGGATTTGACCCGTATGAGTACACCGATGGATCTGTACCACCAAGTATGACCCGTACGGGTCCCTAAGGGCATATTTGGTTTCCAAACTAGGCCAAACTCATCTTTGCCGTAGTAAGAACACCTTTGACGGATAACACTTTTAAAAGATTGCATTATCTAGCTTTCATCATCGTTTCGTAAGAAGGATTGTTAAAATCCCATGCTCACAGTAGGTATCAGATTTCCTTTCTCATTCTTAAGCATAGTGGTACCTCCCTTTTTAGGTACATAATTAACCAGACTAACCCACTCACTGTTGGAAATAGGGTATGTAATTCCTGTGTCTAAAATCTTTGTAACCTCATACTTCTTTCATATGAAGGTTCAATCTCCTTAGTCTTTCTATCCTTTGTCTTCCAAATTAATAGAATGCATAACAATGTTAGAGATGTTGGTCCCTATGCGTACACTCAGTGAGTCAGATGGGGGGTGAATGACTCACTAGATTAAAATATGTAACTTCTTATGATAATGAATCCTCGCTAAGTAAGTTAGCGGACTGAGTAGAAAATGAGAAAAAGTTCAACAATAAGTAAAGAACTTAGAAATTTTCTGGTGGTTTGGCAACCTGTGCTTACATCTAGTCCCAAGAGAGTGTTTGGCTTTAATCCCCTATTCTTAACTCCTTTACCCTAGGTAGAGAATCCTTACACAGAGTATCCGAATTACAACTAAGTACCCTTCTCAGTGTAATCACTCATCCACAGAGTAGAACACCCAATTTTACCAATAACTCAACAGAGTTCTAAATGAGAGCTGGATTCAACTTATAGAAATGTTGATCCAATTATAGCAATCAAATATTGCAAGCGAAATGATCTATTCTATTCTCTCTTATTGTAAAGTAGATTCTCACTGAGTAGTTGCTTTCTTGATTGAACTTCTTTAAAGATTATAAATTGATAGACTTTCAACTTCTTAGAAATTTAAGTGTATTCACCAAGCTCTAACGCTTGACTTCTTATTTTTTAATAGTTAAAATCAAGAATTTATCCATTGAACTTGCCTTGGCATCTTCAGCAATTTGACAGATCAGCTATCCAGTTGTTATTTCTTCAAATCAATTCGTTTGGAGATAAAATCACACCGTTGTGAGATAGAAAGCAATTTATTAAGAAACAAATTGAATCAAAACTTTAATTTTGAATATTTCTTGTTTGATGCCAGAAATTCATTAGAGAGATCTTGCACTAACTTGCTATGTGTCATCTTCCCATTCGTTCTGGTAATCTGACAATCTCATAGTGTTGCATATTTGCACGAGATACGTGATGCTTTAATCTTATTTGACTTTGTCTTCTTGTAAATTTTCTCTGGACAAACTTTTTCTTTTTCCATGTTGAGCTTTTATCTTTGTCGAGTCATTAATTCCATTTGTCTTTTGTATGACGTCTTTCATTAATTTTTGTAAAAGTAGTAGGACAAAAAACAACATTCCATTTTTCCTTAAATGGAATGTTCAGCGCGATTGGAAATGAAAGTAACTCAGCGACACGAATAAACAAAAAGCATAGCTCAAACAAAATCCAAACATTGAGCTATGTGTGAACAGTGCTTAGTCAGTGAACTAAGTACACGGCTCAGCCCAGAACAACTCAGAGTTAAAAATAAATAGCTAAGTCATTGGAAACTTGAAATTCTACCCTCGAATTCAATTTCTCACATAAGACCATAGAATATTTGTTTTAACATCATTATTGATTTAATTAACTCAAACTTAATTGAAATGATCAAAACCTTAAGCACTACTGAGTCATCCACTGAGTCAGTCTAACTTTGTGTTGGGTTCAACCATCTCCCCCATTTTGATCAATGGCAATTAATTAAGCGAGAAACTAAATCAATAAGATATTTAAATCAGAGTTACCTTAAAATGGATGATTGGTCCCCCATGTTATTGGGAACTGACAGTCAATTTGAACATCCATAACAGGCACAGCGGAAATTCAAAATTTTGTCCCTTGTCTCTATGAACTCCTTTTAGTAGCATATAAATTAATTAAACCCTTAACTAAATTAATTATTTAGTTAAGTTAGCATGCATAGGCTAGGCGTACCATAATTTTAAATTATATCCTAAAATAAAATATTTTATTTTAAACATGTTATAACTCTTGGTTATAGTCAAGGTATAAAATAAACTAAGCATGAAAAATAAGCCAAGCATAATAATTACCAAGTCTTAAAGCGCTTAATAAAAGGACTTAATAATTAAAAGAGAATTAGAGGACTAGCGTGATTTAGCAGAACCTTCTTACTCAAGCCTCAAAGTATAGGATAGCCTCTATGAGTATTCACACGAACTCCACCAACTGAAACCTCCTAATGAGGAAGAACAACAAAGTTTTGAGTAGCTGCTAGACCAGTCAAAAACCCACCGGAAATATTAACCAAAGGGACTCCTTAATTTTATCTTTTAAGTACACATTGGGAAAATGTGTTAGAATCTCAAGTCAGAGCTCATAGAAAGATATGGTGCAAGAAAAGAAGAAGATGGGCTAGATTTATATAGGGTAACCAAAGGCTCCCCGAATTTAATGTGGATTTAATGCGGGATTAAATTTGGATGTAATGCAAGATTAAATGTGTGATTAAATGCAGATTAAATGAGAATTTAACATGATATTAAATTTAATCATCCTTTCTTTTAATTTATTTTATGATCCTAATAAAATTAGTTACCAGTCAAAATAAGTTCTTGGGTTAACCATAAAATGATTTAATCATTTTAATCAACACTTTAAATTATTTAAGACTATAATAAAATTAGTTATTAGTCGAAATAAATTCCTGGCTTACCCATAAAATGATCTAATTATTTTAATCAACACTTTAATTTATTTATGTCCCCAATAAAAGTAGTTACTGGTCAATAAATAAAATCTCTAGTCTAACCGGGTAATGGTTCAACTGTCCTTTAATATTTTCATAATAGATCAAGTCCTTTAATTCTTTACTTAGTCCGATTAAAGTACAATGTGTGTGACCTTATAGGAACCGGTAGTATTGAGTTATTAAGGTTAGACAAATCTCTGTTCTATAGGAACTATTGGCTCGAGGTTCTAGACCATGAATAGAACTCGATTACCTTAAATGACTGAAGTATGCCTCTAGCAAGGGTCCACCATCCTCCATTACTCAAAACATCGTTTGAGCTTCTGACTTAATCCTAGTTAATGCAATAGTTGCCCAATGTGATGAACTCCTTCCATTCTTTCATCTTAGTACCACCTTGTGAACAGGCGAACTTTTTGGGGCTCTTTTAGATCGCCGATTAGATTGGCATGGCCAATACAGGACTCCCGAGTTTTAATATGGGGAGTCGCCGCTAGAGCGCGGGGCTCACTGTATGTGTGAACATACTTGGCATTTCCAACTAGACAAAAGGGTAGAGGACTCCTTTCGGGATTAGCCTCTTTATTGTGGGAGCAGGGTACCTATTTTATATGATATTTAAGTCACCACCTGGATTAGCTCTTCTAGGAAATTGGTGGTATAGCTGATCCAGGTAGGATTCCTATACCGATAAAAGAGAGATTCTGGTTCCGGATGAAATAGTTACTTGCCATTTGAATTTTGATAAATCATATTTTTATTATGAATTATCTTTTGTTATAATAATGGATTCATAATGAACAAAACAGATAAGTTGAGAGATACGACCTATGCGGGCCTAGCCCCTAGAGCAAGGGCCCGGGTAGGGGCTTGCTAGTACATGTTTAAAGAGTAATTAAAATGCATGATTGAAAGTAATATTTGAACCTCAGTTACCTTTTGAGTGTCCTAAAGGTTGGTACATGCTAGAACTGAATGATTGAGAGATTAGGGTTAAGAACCTTGAGATTTGAGGAGATAGTTTATAACTAAAGCCCGTCAGGAATAATGGTTTATACCCTGGTATAGTTGGTGTTTGAAGGACAATATGAGGAAGGTTTACAGCTGAAACCCATTGACGATATTGAGCAATTATATCGGCACGGTGTTTGAAGGACAATATGAGGACGTTTTATAGCTAAAGCCCGTCGATAATATTAATCTGTCTTATTGGTCTGGTGTTTAGGGAATAAGCCTAGGCCAGTTTATAACTAAAAATTGTTGAGGGAAGGGTTCTATACTTGAGTATAGTTTTGGGATAAAGCAAGGGCTTTTTGGTATGGATTCAGGGAATCTGCAAAAAGGAACTTTTCAGAGAGTTTTAAATGTTTTTCTCCATCCAAAAGTTGTTAAAAATGAGCAAGTATCGCGTTCTTTTTATACGGAATACAAAACCATCAATCGATGTAAGTTGGGTGGCAACTTGTGTCGATCGACACTTCTTGGGCTGTGACCGCCGATCGACAAAAGTTGGGCCGCAACTTGTGTCAATCGACACTTCTTGGACGGCTATAGCTTTGATGAGTCATCACTAGACTTGACACGTGTCCAAGAACTGTCAATCAACACATGGGATAATCGTCGATCAACACATGTGTAGGTTTGCTGAGTCATTTATAGACTTGACACGTGTCAGCAGTAAGATGCGTCTATCGACACATGTAGAGAAGAATCAATCGATGTATATCCAGCCGTTGGATGTTTCGGAAATTTTGACAGGTGGTTTTTAACATCTAGGGCTAAGTTTTGACCGTTGGAAATTTTATTTAGAGTTCTGGATAAAATTCTATCGAAGGCAAAAATTTGAGGAGGTTATTTCTTGTTTGATGTTCTTTCCTATGGGATAAATTTGAGGATTATTCAAGGGATTTTGGACAAGGTAAGAGATATTCGATTCATAGCACTTTCGACATTTGTACATCAATATGAATAGGTATTAATCATTATCAGGCCGGGTGGACTGTGCTTACAAGCTGCCTCTCGCTTTTCAAAAGTTTTGACTATAAGGGAAATTTTGCATACGCGAAGTGAGCGCGGTGAACAAAATAGGTGCTTTCATGTGTGGTAAGTCGCAGGGAGACGGGGTTTTAAAAAGAGTTGACATTACTTGATCGATAATTTTTAAAACAAAAATTTTTGCCCATTCCATCAAGAATGTTGACAAAAATGTTTTTAGCTTAAAATCCTACTAGGCATGAAGAAGAAAATAAAAGAACTTAATAAAAGGAAAACATTCGCTAGGGAAAAAGGTTTTGTCCCCCTAGTGACTTGTGTTATAGTTTTACAAAAAAAAAGTTGGTCCGCCAATTTTAAAATGGTAATGAGATGATGCAAAGAGCAAGTAGAGAATTATACTTATGGGCACTGCCTGCCACTATTGAGCAATTTTCTCATTATGGAGTGTGGCACTATCAGCCACCGTTAACAAGTTTTCTCATTAGGGATGTGGCACTGTCAACCACTATCGATTAGTTTTCTCCTCACGGAGTATGGCACTATCAGCCACTATTGATCAGTTTTCTCATCAGGGAGCGTGGCACTGTCAGCCACCATTGAGCAGTTTGTCTCACCATCGAGTTGGGACCTATCTGCCGCCATTGAGCAGTTTATCTCCCCATCGGGTTAGTCACTGTCTGCCACCATTGACTAGTTTATCTCACCATTGAGTTGGGCATTGTCTACCACCATTGACTAGTTTGGTCTGGTGTTTAGGGAATAAGGCTAGGCCAGTTTATGACTAAAACTTGCCGAGGGAAGGGCTTTATACCTGAGTATAGTTTTGGGATAAAGGAAGGGCTTTTTGGTATGGATTCAGTGAATCCATAAAAAAGAACTTTTCAGAGAGTTTCACATGTTTTTCTCCATCCAAAAGTTGTTGAAAGCAAGCAAGGATCGCATTCTTTTTATAGGGAATACACAACCTTCGATCGATGCAAGTTGGTCGGCAACTTGTGTCAATTGACACTTCTTGGGCAGTTGTAGCTTTAATGAGTCATCACTAGACTTGACATATGTCCAAGAACTATCAATTAACGCATATGATAACCATCGATTGACACATGTGTATGTTTGCTGAGTCATTGCTAGACTTGACTCTTGTCAGCAGTAAGACGCATTGATCAACACATGTAGAGAAGCGTCAATTGACATATATCCAACCATTGGATTTTTCTAAAACTTTGATACGTGGTTCCTAACATCTAGGGGTAACTTTTGACCGTTGTAAATTTTATTTGGAGTTCCGGAGAAAATTCTATCAAAGGCAGAACTTTAGACATGTTATCACTGGTTTGTCATTCTTTCCTTTAGGATAAATTTGAGGATTATTCAAGGGATTTTGGACAAGGTAAGAGACATTCGATTCATAGCACTTTTGTTTTTCGAACATCTATATGAATAGGTATTAATAATCATCAGGTAGGGCGGACCGTGCTCACACATCTGGTTTTGTTAGGTTTGATTAAAGTGTTAACCCACCAATAGCGAGGTTGCTCTAAGCCATCCTAGTTATTTGCTTATTACCGAAGTATATTACTTTTTACCATAATGCGTTTAACTAGAATATCTCAAGTATGAGGATGTTCACAAAGCTACTGCACGAAGATAAACACTAACACATTGATATATATACGAAGTGTTTATGTTACTACGGTCTCCAATATATCTTCCAGATATATCCATGTGTCAAACTCAAGGCATCACCTTTAGTCTTAGGAGGTTTACTACTTGGACCATTTCCAATAGAGTTGACCATATGCTAGTCTTACTATTCCATCAATATCCTTTCTTAATGAAACTATAAGTAGGGATAGTTTAGACATAATTATAATTGCACATAAAGCAAGTCTCCCTACGCATAGTCCCACTATAATATCTCTCACTTCATGCTATGTTTTATGTCAAGGACCTTTGTACAAAGATATCAATGAATATATTTTAACCAGTCACAATATATATGAACACATTGATATAAACAAAAGATTAAATATCTTTATTAAATAAACAAATTGTTCATACCCATACATAATTAAGATATATCACCCTAATTGCCTTAAGGGAATACATCATATCTAACAAACTCCCACTTGCACTAAGGTCAATTAGCCATATGTCTTACTCCATATGCTTTCACATGTTGGTCATGTTTGACTTGCTTCAATGTCTTTGCCAAACCATCCGTGAGGTTCTGATTAGTGGGGATATATTCTAATCTTATTATCTTAGTATCATGATCTCCCTAATTATATGATACTTTTTAAGTACATGTCTATTTTTCTAGTGAGATCGTGGTTCCTTTGCCTGAGCTATATCACCATTCTTATCACAATACAAAGTAATTAGATCAACAATCTTAGGCACCACATCGAGATTACCAATAAATCCCTTTAACTAGACAACTTCTTTTACCGCTTCACAGGCAGCAATGTACTCAGACTCGATGGTTGAATCAATAGTAGTTTCCTACTTAGAACTTTTCCAGCATACTACCCCTCTATTAAACACATATATAAAACCAGACTGAGACTTAAAGTCATCCTTGTCAGATTGAAAACTCGCATCAGTGTAACCTCTAATTGTGAGGTCACCATCTCCATATATCAAGAACTCATCTTTAGTCCTTCTCAAGTAGTTAAGAATTGTCTTGATGACCATCTAGTGCTTTTCACTAGGATCTGATCAATATCTACTCATAAAGTTCAAGGCTTGAGAGACATCTGTCCTAGTACATATCGTAGCATACATGATGGTTCCTATCACAGATGCATAGGGTATATCCTTTATACGCATTATTTCCTGAGCTGTCTTCGGACACTCAGTCTTAGATAGGTGCCTTTGTTAGTGAGAGATAACCTTTCTTCAACTGCTCGAGGCTGAACCTATTTAGTATGATGTCTATATATGTACTTTGAGAAAGACCTAACAGCTTCTTGGATCTATCTCTATACATCTTTATACCTAGTACAAATGTTGCTTCTCCAAGGTCTTTCGTGGAGAACTTCATTAACAACAATATTTTAATACTTTGAAGAAGAGAAATGTTGTTTCCTTTTTGCATAATGTCATCAACATATAATTCTGAGAAAATGACTACACTTCTACTAACCTTCTTGTAAACACAAGGCTCATTTATATTAGGACAGAAATCTAGTTCATGAATTGTCTTATCAAACCTAATATTCCAACTCTTGGATGCTAGCTTAACTCCATAAATCGACCTTTGCAATTTGCGTACCTTAAAGCCAGTTTGAGATGTAAAACCCTCAGGCTGTGTCATATACACATCCCAGTCCAAAACCGTATTCGAGAATGTTGTTTTAATATCCATCTACCATATCTCATAATCATGATGAGCAACAATGGTGAGGAGTATTCTGATGGATTTAAGAATGGCTACTAGTGAGAAAGTTTCATCATAGTCAATACCTTCACGTTGAATATAACCTTTCACAACCAACATTGCCTTATACGTAATTACATTATCGTCCATGTTAGTCTTCTTCTTGAAGACCCATTTGCGCCTGATAGAACCTCTTCTGGTGCATTGACCAATTTCCAAACTTGGTTTTCATATATGGAATCCATTTTTGATTTTATGGCTTCAAACGATTTATCAGAATCTGAGCTTTTTATTGCTTCATCAAAGGTTCTTAGTTCATCATGCTCCATGAGATATAGTTCCCTATCATTCATGATGACAAAACCATATCTTTTAAGACCTTTATGAACATGACTTGATCATTGCAATGATTGTGTTTCGTTAGGTTGTTCTTGGATCACACCTTCTTGCGTATTTGGAACGAGGTCAATCAATTGATTGTCTGTTTCTTCTTCTTGAACCTCCAAATACTACTCCCACTGACCTTTGCAAGTAAGTGTTCCTTTCCCAAAAAGTGTGCACTCCGAGACACAAATACCTTCTATGCTTTGAGTTGGTAAAATAAATATCCAATAGTTTCCTTTGGATATCCAATTAACAGACACTTGTCAGACTTGTCATCCAGCTTATCTGATGCTATCCTCTTTACCATAGCACGATAGCCCCATACTCTTAGGTGATTCAGAGATGGTCTTTTATTACACAATCTTTGTAAGGCGTAAAGTCAACTAATTTAGAGGGCTCTCTATTTAATACATAAATTGCGCTTTCTAGTGCACATCCCCAAAAGGATTTACTGAGATCTGCTTGGGTCATCATGGACTGAACCATATCTAATAAGGTCCGATTCCTCCTTTCAGACACTCCATTGTGTTGGGGTGTATAAGAAGTGGTCCATTGGGGAACTATCCGGTTTTCTTTTAGATAATCCTAAAACTCTTGACTTAAGTATGCTCCACCTCGATCAGATTGAAGTGCTTTAATACATTTCTCAAGTTGTTTCTCTACTTCATTTCTGAATATTTTGAACTTCTCAAAACTTTCAGACTTGTGCTTCATTAAGTACAGATAAACATATCATGAATAATCATCGATAAAGGTTATGAAGCATGAGTATCCTCCTAGTGCCTTAACACTCGTTGGACCATACACAACTATAAGTATAATTTCCAATGTACTAGTGGTTCGTTCACCCTTCCCCTTAAAGGGTAACTTTGTCATTTTTCCTTTTAAACAAGGTTCACAATCACCATAAGACTCTACGTCTTTTGGGCCTAAGTCTCCACATTTGTATAACTTAGCTAAGCGATCTTTGTTTATATGGCGTAAATGAAAATGCCACAGGTATAAGGATTTCTCATTATCTAACTTAACTTTCTTCACATTGTTTATATTAAAAACTTCTACTTGAGTATTAAGAACATAAGTGCCACCATTCAACATCTCACGGCCACAAAGAAAATTATTTAAACGAATCTGACAATTTTTATTCGAAAATAAAACATCAAATCCCTATGCTAACGAACGCGCAACAAAGATAATATTCTTGGTAACATTCGAAATATAATAGCAATTATTCAAAACTAAAACTAAGCCACTCGGCAAAACAATGTTAAAGCTTCCTACGGCTAGTGCAGCAACTCGTGCTCCATTTCCCACACGCAGGTCCATCTCCCCTTTTTCAAGCTTCCTATTATTCCTTAGTCCTTGCACAGAAGTACAAATATGAGAACAATAACCAGTATATAATACCCAAGTTGATTCATAAGGAAAAGTAGCATAGTTTTCAATTACAAACATACCTAAAGTAGATGCCTCTATAGGCTTTTTCTTCAAATGTTCAGAAGTGGGAGCTGTGCAATCCCTCTTCTAGTGTCCCAGTTTCCCGTACTGGAAGCAGACATATTTTTCTTCTTCTTTCTGATTCTTTTCTTGACCCCTAGTGCCTTCTTCTTTTTATAAGTCTTGCCCTTCTAGAGCAATAGTAGTGTTCCCTGATCTTTCTCGATATGAGATTCTACTATCTTTAGCATGTTGATTAATTCTAGAATCGTAGAATTAATCTTTTAAATGTAATAGTTAGTTACAAAATGTGAATAACTATCTCTTAAAGACATCAACACAAGGTCAATACTTAACTCTTGATTCATTTCGGATCCCAATCGATTCAACTTCTTAAGATATCCCAACAGTTTTAGTACAAGTTGAGAGGTAGAGGCACCAGCCGGCATCTTAGTTCCAAAAAGGAGTCTTGAGGTCTCATAACTCTCAATACTTTCTCGCTCAGTAAAGAGCTCCTAGAGATGGAGAACCATGGTCTCTAACCCATGTTCTCATGTTGTTTCTGAAGCTCAGGATTCATGGACCCCAACATTATGCATGTTGTAGTCTCACGATCTTTCTTATGCTTCAACCAGGCATCATGTTCCAATTGATCCTCAACATCTGGTTCTATAGGGAAAATCTCATCTAGAGTATAGATAATTCCCTTGAATCTGAGAATTATTCTAATAGCTCAGAACCAATCAAAAAAGTTCATGCCATTCAGTTTGGTGTCAAGTAATGGACAGAGATTAATATTGGAAGTCATTTTTAACCTAAGATATAGGAAAATAAAAATATTGTTTAGACTTTAGTATATTGTATATGTATTTAATATAAGGAATTTCAATTAAACACTTTTATCCTACCATTTTTCGAAATTCACAATAGTCCATTCTATTGAATGCAGGAGATTTAGCCTAGCTAAAATTGCCAAGTAGGTAGCATCTATAACTAGTCTAATATGGCCCCTAATTTTATGAGTCAAGCCATACTAGTGAGTTGTAGTTGGAATTCCATTTCATTTGCATCGTATGCAATTGCTAATTTATTCAAGTTCCCTCATTCCTAGGGACGTGTGCTCTTATATTAGCATCTCCTAGAACGTATCTTAGTTCTGCGGCTAGCCCCCAATTTTATGCTAGACTACCATTTCCTGTTAAGGCATACCCTATCAATCTCTTTATTATAATTATTCCATCAACCTAGATTATATGCAAAATAATTAACATTTTTATTTGTTATATTTATATTGCATTTCCTTAAAGCTTTTATTCAATAATTTAATATTAACTTTGTTATAGAAACATATATAGAACCATCTTATATACTAGAAATAAATTAGTCCACATTTAATCCCGTCTTTGTTAACTCAAGGTGCACCAATATGCATTCCCAGGTAGGAGAGGTGCCCTATGAGGAGTAGACACCTTGTCCAATCCTAGCCAGAACATATACGGGCACAAGCTTGAAAAACATGGATTCTATTGAACTAATAAATTTCCTTCTTTAATTCATGTAAATTGAAAGCATCTACCACCCATGCAATTCATATAATTTATTGAGTCCTTGATAAGTTTGAGTAAGTTGAGCAGGCTTATTCGAAATTATCTATATCCATTTTCTACCCTTTGAAATAAAAGTCTAAGTTCATCTATTGTTCCAAACAATTTAATAAACTTTAAATTATTTCATACAGAAAATAAAATTCAGTTTACTTTTAACTTAATTATGCACTGAATAGGTAGGCTCATGATACCATTGTTGGGCACTGACAGTCAATTTGAACATGCAAAAAAGGCGCGGCTGATATTCAAAATTTTGTCCCTTGTTTTTTTTTGAAGGAATATACCCAAAGAAAAGCCAATGTGGCTGATCTTCAGGCATTTTATTAAAAAACGAAGCAAGTGATCACAATGTGTGATCTAACTTCTTAATTACAAGAAAGTAAATGCTTTTGACAAGTAAATACATCAGTAACGACAAAGCCAATATTGCACTTTTTACAAACAAATAAAAGCCAACAAAAGTAAATGCTCGATACTAGAATGTCCTTTGAACCGGATACTCCTTCAAAAATGAATTTGTTTCTCCTTTTCCATAATGACCATAAGATCACAAACCATAAAGAAGTTGCAAAATCTCTACATGGTCCGACGGTGAAGAAGGTGCGCCATAGTTCAATGAATGTCCTGCTCGAAGATGGGATAGTAATTGAAATACCAAACAACCGAAAGAGTTGGTGCCAAATCTTGAGGCTCCTGTAGCAAAAAAACAATGCATGCTCCATGGGCTCGGCAGCACCACAAAATGAGCAATCTTCATTTTCAATGGTACGATCGCCTCTACGTAGTATGAAGGATTTTGTAGGTAAGCAATCATGGAACAATAGCCAACAAAAAAATTGTATTTTCGGGAGAAGGGTTGACCCCCAAATGAGTTTATAGTTCATCGTAGGGGATGTCCAATTTAGTTGGCGGAAATAATTATGACAACAAGAACCCGCCGAATACCTATTTAGTGAGTCCCCCGTCCACAAAAATCTATCAACTACCCTAGGTAAAATGCACACCCACCGCTCCTCAGCTATATGTAACGCTTCCATTCTATCAAAATGCTCACCCACCACTCCTCAGCTATATGTAACGGTTCCATTCTATCAAATTTTTTCCTTGTCCCTGGGAACTCCCATTAGTAGCATATAAATTAATTAAAGTCTTAACTAAATTAATTCTCTACTTAATTTAGCATGCATAGGCTAGGTGTACCATAATTCTAAATTATATCCTAGAGTAAAAATATTTTTTTTAAAACATGTTATAACTCTATGTTATAGTCAAGGTACAAAATAAACTAAGCATGCAAAATAAGCTAAGCACAATAATTATTAAGTCTTAAAACGATTAATAAAAGGACTTAATATTTAAAAGAGAATTAGAGGACTTACCAGGTTAAGCGTGTTTTAGCAGAACCTTCTTACACAAGCCTCCAAGTATAGGATAGTCTCTATGAGTATCCACACAAACTCCACCAACTGAAATCTCCCAAGAGGGACTCCTTAATTTTATCTTTTAAGTTGACATTGAGAAAACTTGTTAGAATCTCAAGTTAGAGCTCATAGAAAGATATGGTGCAAGAAATCAAGAAGAGGGGTTAGCTTTGTATAGGGGAGACAAAGGCTCCCCAAATTTAATGCGGATTTAATGTGAGATTAAATGCGGATTTAATGCGAGATTAAATGTGGGATCAAATGCGAATTAAATGCGAATTTAATATGAGATTAAATTTTATCCTCATTTCTTTTAATTTATTTTATGATTGTAATAAAATTAGTTACCGATCAGAATAAATTATTGGCTTAACCATAAAATAATTTAATCATTTTAATCAACACTTTAATTCATTTAAGACCATAATAAAATTAGTTGATGGTCAAAATAAATTCCTAGCTTAACCATGAAATGAGCTAATCGTTTTCATCAACACTTTAATTTATTTATGACCCTAATAAAATTAGTTACTGGTCAATAAATAAAATCTTTCGTCTAACCAGGTGATAGTTCAACTATCCCTTTAATATTTTTGTAATAGATCAAGTCTATTAATTCTTTACTCAGTCTGATGAAGTTCAATGTGTGTGACCTTATAGGATCCTGTAGTATTGAGCTGTTACGGTTTGACCTATCTTTGTTCTATAGGAACTATTGGCTCGAGGTTAAATGACTGTTGTACACCTCTTGCAATGGTCCACCGTCCCCCATAACTCAGAATGTCATTTCTGCTTATGACTTAACCCTGGTTAATGCACTAGTTTCCCAGTGCGATGAACTCCTTCCATTCTTTAATCATAGTACCATCTTGTTTATTGGGTTTGGTTAAAGTGTTAACCCACCAATAGCAAGGTTGCTCTAAGCTATCCTAGTTATTTGCTTGTTACTAAAGTATATTACTTTTTACCGTAATGTGTTTGACTAGAAACTATTTCTATCAATCACATACTTTGATAAGAGGATTATAGTAATCATCACTTCAAGAAGCGGTCGTGTAAACACTCCATATCTTACAAATGTGTTTTCATCACTTTACCTGTAATCACCCATAGCACCCTAAATTAATGAATAGGTATGACCCAAAGTATAGCAATAGTACCACACAAGGTAACTAATATCTCAAGTATGAGGGTATTCGCAAAGCTACTACTCGATGATAAACACTAACACATTGATATATATACCAAGTGTTTATCTTACTCCGGTGTCCGATATATCTTCCAGATATATCCATGTGTCAAACTCAAGGCACCACCTTCAGTATTAGGAGTTTAACTGCTTGGACCCTTTCTAAGAGAGTTGCCCACATGTTAGTCTTACTGCTCCATCAATATCTCGTCTTGATGAAACTATGACTAGGGATAGTTTATACATAATCATAATTTCACATAAAGTAGGTCTCACTACACATAGTCCCATTATAATATCTCTCGCTTCATCCTATGAATTATGTCAAGGACATCTGTGCAAAGATATCAATGAATATAACCAAACAAAAGATTAAATGCCTTTATTAATTAAACAAATTGTCCGTACCAATACATAATTAAGATATATCGCCCTAATTGACTTAAGGGCATACATCGTATCTAACAGGCTTAGCATCCCTTTTTACTCAGAGTGAATGCTAACTCCCCCATAATCATAGACTTATCTTTGGTCAACATTCCTCAGTACTTCTCATATTTTTTTGCAACGTTAGCAACATATATGTAGCAGAAAAATACAAGAAGTTAAGAAGATCTTAACTTAGAATAGAATAAGTAATCTTTTCATATATGAATGACAGAGTACATATCAATAAAAAGTTAACCTATACTAAGTTTTACAAAAAGTACTAAAGATTATAATACAATTCTATTTTAGTTAGAATTTTTTAGGCAAAATAGGTCCTAGCAAACTTGTAGCCTTGTTCTAAAATGCCTCTTCATCCCATCTAGATTTCTTTTGTTTTGGTGGCATTAGCTCTTTGCCTTTCTTCTTCCTCAGCTCAGAGTACACTTTCTCAAGACGCTGCAGATCCTGGGACATCTCAAATTTGAATTCAGCAATCCTTGCTTCACTCTCTTTCTCTGCTTGCTCACGCATCTTGCAATCCTTCTCCCCCATTGCCATTGAATCTAAAATCGCTTGACCTTGAAGATCAAATGAGTTGAGAGCCTGCTCAAATGTGTTCAAATCACCAAATATGTTTACTACAAAGTTCTTGACTAGTGATTCATAAACCTGTTGAGAAATTAAGTCTTGTTCCCTTAAGCATGAGAAGAGTGCCACTAAGCCATAGGATTAGGACTGATTCACTCTGAATCGGGCATTGAGTCCTTCCCTGGAAATCTGAGTCAGACTTGATAAAGCTCTGGCTTGACTATTTTCATACAACACCCTCTTAAAACTAGAGTGCTTCGAGTATAAGATGATACCTACTTATGTATCTAATCTAGAGCTTGACCATCATTATAGGCATCAACTTGAACATCATTAATTTAATCACGAATGTGACCAAGTTTCTTATGGAGCGATGGTGCTTATTCTTTTTTTGACATAATGATGTCACTATTAAGAGCATTAGATATTTTCAATCTTTTAAGAGCATCCAATATTCCTCCTTTAGAGACCTCAACTCCCTCCAATAGCTCTTCGTTCACATGCTTTTGCTCATTAGAGTTGCCTTCATTTTTCTTAAAATCCATTATCAGTGCTTCAACTGAATTGATTAGAATATCTAGCTTAGTTATATTGGCATCATTCTCATTGCTTAAATTGGTGTATCCATTTAGCATAGCCTACAATCCCTGCAAAATTGGATTGAACTTGTCAATCAAGGAGTATCTAAAATCTCTCTCTTCATTGATAACTCTGTTATTGCTCTCACAGATCTTCTCCATCCTATTCTTGAGCTCAGAGACTTCTAGCTTCAAATAGTCAGCCTTCCTACCTATAATAGTAAAAATTGGTAAAGTATGTGACACTATAGCCTTCACCAGTGAGAACTGAGTAGGGACTGACTTAAAATGAGCTCTCATATCCTCTATAGTATCAATAAATCCTTGCACTAGCTCACTAGCCCTAGCAAGTCTCCTCAACACCTCCTCAAACAATATAGATTTAACTATTTTAGCATTTATCACCTCATCTGTCCCAAGTGCTGGATATCTTTCTCTTCCAATCGAGCTTATCTCTCTAAGAAGTTTAGCTTGGGGATTGAATTGGGGTTGAGGTTTTAGAGTTGAGGTTTTAGAGTTGAGGTGGTGGTTAATCATTATGGATCTCTTCAATAGTTGGACCTCTAAGAACTGGTCCTTCTAGAAGTAATGGTTCATGAACGGGAGACCCAGTTGGGGATAACATAGGGATGATGTTTGATTTGGCTATTTGGCTAGAGGTGAAGGTGTTTGGGTTGTTAGAATGTGAGGTGGATGGTGGTTGAATTTCAGGAGTGATTAGTGGTTGCATAAAATTGGGTGTTTCTGAAAGGGGTAGTTGAGTAGAAAGGTTAGGGAAAAGGAATGATTCTTCTTGCTGCTTCTCTTTCACACCTTCAATAATTTGCTTATTAGCTTGAGCTATAGTTGAATGCTCAACAAGATAAGCTCCTTTCTCAACTACCACTACATCCTCTTCCTTATCCTCCAAATCACCCTCATCTTTATCTATCACTACTGTGAGCACATGCTTTTTGGTGTCCCGCGGAAAGATGATGTTTTGCTGTAACATTTTATGGACCAGTAATTCTATTCTTTAAGGGTTGAATCACATTTGGCAAGTACCTTTTTGATGATTTTGGACCTTTGACAACGCTTAAAAATCATTGAAATGCATTTTGACATTAACCGTTATCTTTGGCTCGCGCGTAGCAATTTATTTCTCCATTTCTATGAAATATGAACATTTTAAGTGAGTCTCATTTATATTTTTAGATTCTAGACTCTCTTACATTTCCGTAATATCAAGAATTGCCGTAATCGGATAACCGAAGTGAAAGTTATGAGCGTTCAAAGTTGAAACCCTAATCATTGTCTAAAATCCTAGCTCCCCTTTCAACGCCGGCTAGAGCCGCCACCGCTGCCAGTGATGGCAGCCCTCCGATGAAGGTGGTGACCTTCATTAGAGTGGCAGCCACCATAGCTGTAGTGGTGGCCACATCCACCATTGTATCGATGAATGCCACCTGGGTGGCCACCCCCGTTGTGGCCACCCCTTACTACCATGGTAGCCTTTCCCGCTACCACGGTAGCGGTGGCCGCCGTGGCTATAGTAGTGGCCACCATTGCTATAGCAACCACCATCATGCCAGTAGCGGCCATCATCGTGCTAGGGACGGCTGCTGTGGCACGGCCAATTTCAGGCCATGTCACCCGTTCTTTCTCTCTCTTTCACGATTAAGCCACGTATTTTCTGCGAAATTTTGCCAAGGTCGGTGTATTTTTTAGTGTGAGAGTATTTAAACTCATCTAAGAGAGAGATTGATTGACTTTTTCTCCAGATTTTAGAATTAGAATTATTTTTTAGAGAGACATAAGAACAAGTGAGAGAAAGTTAAGAACTAGAGAGAGAAAGCTTAAGAGAGGCATAGAATCCGGATTAATTTCTATTAATCACAATTCTTAGTTATTCTTAGGCATGATCTTATAGCTTAAGCACTAAAATCAATTAAAAATCATAGGTTAAAATGGATTAAATAGGGTTTTAGAGACCTTTCTCAAATACTACCCAGAAATTAGACACCAATCTGTCACTATTCTCGTCACTGATTCCATCACCATTTCATCTGAAAATCATCAAAAAGATCTCGCCAAGGGTTGATTTGAGTCTCCAAAGTTAAATTCTCGGCCTAGAGGTAGCCAAAATGAGTTCCATTATCTATGTACTACTTTTTATTGAGCTTTGCTGCTGTTCTTTGTGATTTTGGTGCTTATTCTTTTTCATTTCTTTGGTGTTCTTGCAAAATTGTCAGAAAATGGTCCAACCTCTATATAAATAGCCTTCACCACTATTCCTATAGCCTTGGCCGCTACTCCTATGGTGGTGAAGGCTATAGCGGGGAACCCTACCCGTATAGAGGTTACATTATTTTTTCGCGATTTTTGGGTATTTTCTTACCTAAATCCATAAAATCAACACTAATTTTGTGTTTTAAGTCCATGTTTGTTGAAATGAGGTTAATTATGACTTAAAACTTCAATGATTTCAAGTCTATGGATGCAAAAATGGCAGATCCCCGCTTAAAAATGAACTTCGACGGTCAAGGCTTTAGCAACAGCCCTAACCGTAGTCGCTATAGCCCTCACCAGTGTTGCCAAAGCGGTGAATGCGGTTGCCATAGCTTTGACCAACGCAGTTTGGTTTTAAGTCCTTCTTTCATCATTTTATTGCATTTTTTATCGCGATTTTCACCCGAAAAATCCTCTAAAAATCATAAATAGTCTGTAAATGTTTTGTAGCCATTAAATGCCTAAAAATGCCTTTTTAACCTTAAAAATTCCGAAAAAATGTTTTTCTCCATTATAAAATTGGTTTTTGTGCCTTTGACTATTTGTGCCTTATTTGTGAATATTTTGTCTCATTTGGAGCTGGGTCTGTGTTGGTAAGTTCGGTTAGGACCTGGTTTCGACCCCTTACTTGTTTATTCGCTTCATTTACTTTCCCGCACTAGAAAAATATATGGTATTTGTAAAGCCGTATAATAATTGTTTTATTTGATTTATTTATTGCTTTTTTGTGTGATGTATGACTATATAAGCCAAAAACTTTAAAGATTAATCTGATTTAAATTGCATAAGAACTAGAGTCGCGCTTATTAAATTATAAACAACTTGATTTAATAAATGAAAAGTAAGCAACATCATCCGAACATTGAATCTTTGTTTTAAGGTATGGTCCAACCACCCGGTGGGAATATCATACCCAGATTCCCGATAGAGCTAAACCGGGTGGTGACTCTGTCTTAAAATGCGGGATTTCAAGTCTCGTATCTCTTAACACATAAATTAGACTAAAATTCAACATCAACATTGCTTTTATCAGTCTATCTTTTCATCACGCCTTAAATAAGGAACAATCCTCTGACCTGCTTTGCCACGCCCATTATTTTCTCCCTTCCCGCATCTCACGCGGGTCAGGAAAGAGGTCATCCGCTCACAGTAGCGACTCTGCTGGGTATTTCCTTTTAACTTAAAATTTGAAAAAACACTTTTTTCTTTTCAAAAATTTGGTTAAAGGATTTGGTTGATGTGCTGAAATCATTTTTAAATCAAAGCTTTATTTCTTATGCCTTTTGAACCCATCACAAAGTTAGATACTAGGTTTAAGGTGCCATTATCTCACCCCATAAAGCTCACTTGTGTACCTCATGCCGCCAGGAATTGGGGATATTTGTCGGTGGATCACTCATTTTAACCACCGCGTAACTCCCGCGATCGCACTCATTTGAAGAAGGGTTGAGTTACGTAGAAGTAAGGTAAACGAGCCCTTTCTAAAGTATCGTTCAATGATACCAGTAGTTTGAGACTATATACCATGTTAAAACAAGCAATAGGAACTTCCCCTTAGGATTACCAAAACAATTTAGATTTAGGTCATATACTCAATTGTCGTTCTTTGGCATTTAAGTTAAACTCCAGATCTTTTTAACAGCATTTCGCATGAGTCATAAGCTCGAAAGAGGTTTATTCAGTTTTTGTGTGCTACTTGTGTTATGTTCATTCATCCACACCTCATGCATAGGCCGACTATGGCCGTCTTTTATTTCGTGTTTTTGCTCCCCTCTACTCTCCCCTCGCTTGAAGGGGGAATTTAACAAAATGCCTGAGATCGTTCAATTCCCATGGAACCATATCTAGTTCGCCAGGCATAGCAAGGGATTTGCATGTCTCACGTCTTTTAGGGATACGCCTTGCATCATAAGCTTTTCTGCCCTCTACCTCTCTAAACCACCCTGGTATATACAACATTCATCACTCAAATTATTATGTAATCATTCACTTCATCCATGGTTCGATTCGGGCTGGTCATTTTCCAATTTCAAAGTAAGGTTGAGACGTCCTCACTATCTCAGTCCTCTTTGGCTCCGACTCGATCATCATTTGGTTCACCATTCAGTGATTTCAGTTTGAGAATCTATTTTTTCAACAATGTTTGATGTATCACTACTCAGTGGAGTTTCGTCTGAGGTTTCTTCCTATCCTACTCTTCCTCTACCCCGTCAAGGGTAATTGGGGGTTGAGTTAGCCAGTGCTATGGCTGAGTTTCTCTAGTCTGATTTGTTCAGAAATGCTATCCAAGATCAGTTTGCTCAATTCCGAGAGAAGAAAGGAATAATCAGGGGCCAGCAGGGCCGGTTACTCAAGCTCAGGTCAGAATGAGGCCGCTCAGACCCATTAGGGCCTATTACTCAAGCTCAAGGATAGTAACCGGTTATTCAGAATAGGTTAGTTCAAAATGGATCAACTCTGATTCCATCCATTCAGATTCCACTTCCAGTTCAGACAATCTTGCCAAATCAACCCATCTGACTAAGTCAATTCAAGTTTGGTTAGAGTTCAACTCAACCATCTTCATACTTTACTCCTCTGGTCTTCAATTTTCCTGGTCAAAATTTGAGACCACCCACTTAAACACCCCATTCATTCTTGCCATTGACCTTTGTGTTCCCTCCACAAGACACAAGGCTGATTGTTCATACTTCAGTTTTCCCCGCTTTTATAAGAGATTTCACCCTACAAATGATCGTACCTTCAAGTGGTTTTGCCCTTCCTTTGATGCCTCTGGCATCCTTTGCTCCTCCTAATTTTATGATCTCTCCAAGGGGGACAACATAACCTCGGAACCCATTCACTCAGAGTCTTCAAGTTCGTCCTTATGTTCAGATTCCAGCTCCTCCTCTGCCCTTTCAGTTTGGAGCCTCTTCTATGCACAACAACCAAGCATATAGCCTCCAGGTGTGGCACCAATTGACCAGGTCATGTAGCCTCCGGGCATGACACTAGAAATGGTGGCATTTTTTAAGCAGTTACTGACTAAGAATGAGTAGAAAGAAGAGGAGAGGGATGAAAATTAGGTCCCAAAGAACTTTTCAATGCCTAGAATGGAAGCCTACTCTGGTGAGGGACCTCCCAAATCCTACATCGTGATGTATAAACGGATTATGCGTGTTTAGAAAATTGGGGATAAAGTTCTTGCTAAGTTATTTCTGTGAACCCTATCAAGGCTAGCTCTCGAATGGTATAATACCCTCTCTAAGGCAATAATCCTCGATTGGAAACTCTTATCTGAGGCTTTGATTGGTCATTATAGATTCAATTCCACCATGGAAATGACTATCCAACATCTCGAGGCCATTAGGAAAAAGCAAGGTGAACCCTACTTTAATAGGTGGATGGCCACTCAAGTTTTGTTGAAACAAAAGCTCAGTTTGAAAGAGACGATACCGAAGCTTCTCAATGGAGCTCTCCGATTATCCGAAAGGAGATGGAAACTAATTCTTTTGAATCTTACACAAAGGTTTTTGAAAAGGCTGAAAAGATTGAATGCCGAGAAGAGAATGAGAAGGCTAACAAGCCAAGTGGCGGCGAACCCTGGTTTAGCAAAAACAATAATGCTTAATCTTTCAAAGTTACTCCAATCTCGACCGAGGAGAAGGCAGCTGCAGTTCAAGTCATCGCACAGGAGATATGTCTCCGCAATTCAATCCACACCCACTTAGTCACCAAGTTAAAAAGCAATCGTGTCTCCATGGAAGCTCCCTCTTAGTGTCCTATTTGCCAGGTTGTGAGAGAAGGGCATTCTTAACTCTCTTCATTGATACCGTTCTACTACACCCAAAGAAAATGGGAATTTTTGCCGCTATCATGTTCCGGTAGGACAAAAAACAGATCAATGCAAACCTCTAGGTATAGCCATTTGGCACTTGGTGAGAGAGGGACAAATGGATCAGCCAGCTAGGAAGACCAGTACTGAGGAAAAACCATCACCGAGCTCTAAATGTGAGGTGAATGCAGTCAACTCTGGTCTCCTCGTAGAAATTATATTAGACGTGGCTTTCTCCGGTTTAGTTGATAATGTTATTGAAGCCAATTTTATCACTGGAATAGCAACTGCTAAGCAATCTGCAAGGTCTTTAGCGAAAGAAGGAGACAAGTCATCAGCCGAGCAAGTGAAAATTATGGATCTCATTGTAGACTACACGCCGATGAAAGCTTCTAATGATTCCTAATCTACTAGCACCACAACTCAAGACCCTCCGCCTATGGAGGATGACTATCCATTATGTAATTTTCTTCCTCTAGTATTTAGATGTGAGCAACTCTGCCTTTAAGGCATGTTTTTATTCAATCAAAGACTCCCTTTTTTCTTATCTTCTTGATGTTTCGCCCGATGGGTCCATGCATTCATTTTATCATAAGCATAACATGTTCAGTATTCATGAAGTTTCTTTAACTAAAATAAATTTGAGTACATGAAATGGTAACCATTTTCTAATAACCTAACCTTTGAAAGAAAATGAGAGATAACAAGTTCTTAAGGATCATGATAAAGCTTTCTCCTAGTCATACGAGACATAGCTAGGGTTCATCATATGATTATCGAGCATCCCATCTTTATGCCTAAAATAGAAAAAGAAGCTCAATTCTTCCCTGGACAGGTTCAATATGTCAATCGGTTCATCGCATGCCACAATGATCAAACCCATTTTCAAACTACCGAAGAAGCATCAACGAATTGTGGAGAAGGAGCATCGCTAGACCACCTTCGATAGAAATAAGTCTTACCTTTCTTTGCCCTCCTATTCTCAAAATTCCCACCCCCGATACAACATTAACCATTCCCACTATCCATTCCCTTACAACCACAAACCATCTTGCTTTTTTCTCTTTATTGACCATTCTCGGCGAGAGGGACACATATGATCAGTGAGATTTGACCCTCATCAACAAATGAACACTGCTTCATCATCGTAGGGCTAGGTTACTTCTTAAAATAGGGGGAACTTGAGTCTTTCGCCAACATAACATCAGAGAAGATGGCCAAGTTCATCGAGAAGCATGTGTTTGCTCGGCGTAGCCTACCTGATCGCATCATCTCAGTTAATGGGGATTCAGTCCCAAGAGGCAACCCCTAATTGATCAAGAAAGTTTTAGCCCCATAGGTCCTTACCATGCAGACCTCGAGGTAATGGGGCAACCGAAGCCGCAAGCCATCTTACCTAGAAGTTCATTTCCAAGACTACAGTAAGGATCAAAGATTGAGCCGATGAGCCGCCATTCACCCTTCAAAGATGTCAAACAAATGTGTGAATTCTAGCAAACTGAACACCTCTCTCCTTTATCTATGAAATGGAAGTCGTGCTACTAACCAATGCGAAGATGAAATCCTTGAGAGTCGCATTGAACCCAAGTCAAAGGGGCCACCATGGACTCAGGCGCAGCTCGAACAGCTTGAACCATCACTTAGATGCACCAGGATCACATAGCAAGAGCGTACAAAAACTGTGTTAAGAATTAGAAAGTTCCCGTCAAAGGCCAAAGATTTGATTCTAAAGAAGGCAAAGCCTACCCACACCGACCCAAGGGGGAATTTCAATCCGAATTAGGAAAGAGCTTACGTAGTCAGAAAGGTACTTAGTACAAGAGGAATGACAATTTTGGATGGTAGTAAATTCAAAACCCCTATCAATCAAGACAAGTTGAAGCGTTATCATATCTAACCCAAAAGAACCAAATCTAGAAATGCGGCATAAAATAAATAAATAAATAAAATCAATCAACCGATGAGTGGTCCTTTACTTCTCGGGCAAAAATTAAGGTGTATCTCGCTGATCGGTATTCTACAAACTAGTCAGGCAAAAGTTGGGGTGCAAAATCATGCGCTAGACTAAAAATCTGAAAAGGGCGATCTAGGCAAAAATTAGGGTAAGAGCGAGCAAAGAGAGATGGTTGGTTAGAAAACTTGCATAGGCTAGTTAGCACCAGAGTTTGGGTCAATAGAAATGGTTATCATCGTTATGTACTCAAACTTAATCCATTCAATGGAAATGTCATTTTACTGAATTCTTTGTGTTTGTGCTTGAATGAATATATTGGGCCCTAACGGCGAAATGCAATAGCTGAGTCAAATGTAGGTTTCTGTGCAGACAACCCAATACCTCAAGATAGGAGAAAAATAATAAAAGGCAAAAATCTTGATAGGCTGAAAACAATAAAGTCTATGCAAAAGCTAGGAAAAGTCCATTGGATCGAAAACCTGAAAAGGGCGGTCCAGGCAAAAATTAGGACATAAAATAAAAAAGTGTTAAAAGTCTAATATGCCCATCTCAATGTTCATGCCTATGCAAAAATTAAGATAAATAAAGCTATGACTGCCATCGATCACATCGAAATACGCACATTACCGTCATCATCATCATAGTGCCTGAATATCTTCTGCAATTTGATGGACTCGAAGGGCTTAAATCCATCCTCTACACGTGTCTACTCTAATCTGGAACGCGATCGAACATCTTGATTCCACAAGGTCCAAATCACTCGAAGTCATCCATGGTAGAATTCATTGGTAGTCATAGCTTCAAGCCGTTTGTCATCCAGAATCTCAAACTTTGCTTCATGCTCCCACTTGTCTTTGATACGCTCAATTCAACAATCATTTATGAAGCTAACTCGTCCCCTTTCAGCAACAAGTGAAAGGGTGTGTAGATAACCACAATCCTCAGCCTCAATATCTAGCCACATGCTTCATGTGTATGCCGCAGCATCCCTAATCCTCTACCAGGTGCATTCTTGTCTTGTCCGTGCCGTGATGCAATTCCAAATATTCCCTTTCCTAGCAAGCAATCGAACTAAGCAAAACCTATTAGTCACCAAGAAGATGATCAGTCTAAGCATCTCTTGCACTCATGCGTCCACGCATAATATTCATAAAATGTCCTATCTATTATTCTATACTAAATTCTATAGGGAACAAAGCACAGAAAGGTACACTCGAGCTATATGCTCGACCTCCAAACAAGCACCCGTATTAAAAGGATTCTTAGAATTGTTTTCTATCCTACATTTAGTGCTTAACCTTTGCATCTTCTCCGGACTCCCGAAAAACTTAACTCAATTTTTGTTTCATTCTTCCATTTTTATTGCTTGATCGGAGGGGCAAAAATATTTTTGTTCCCACAAAATCAATTAAGCAATAAAAACACAACTTATGCCACTTACTAATGCCTAAATTTTCCTTAATAGGTACACAATGTGGCAATCCTGGTGGACAACCAACCCGACGGATCCTAAAATCAGAACTCAAATTTTCTCCTAGGGGCACCTTGATGAAAATCCCCAGGGGAACCTCGTTGTAATCATTAGGGGCATCTCAACACATTTCCTAAACTACTCTCAAAGATAGAAACTCCAAGTGGCACATAAGCTAGACCAGAAGGACACATTGATAGTTTCTCTGGACTCCCAAAATCCTAACTCAACTTTTATTTCATTCTTCCATTTTGATTACTTAATTGATGGGGCAAAAATATTTTAGTTTCCACAAAATCAATTAAGCAATCAAAACGCAGTTCATATCAATTGCTAATATCCTAAAACTTCCTTGACATGGATAATTGATCCGAGGATCCAAATTTAAAATTTAGAAAATTCTTCTGGCACACCTCAATGAAGCTCGCAATCCTTTAAGGGCACCTCCATGCAACTTTCAACTCTTTGGGAGCACCGCGATGCAGCTTTCGGCCGTCTAGGAGCGCCTCAATGCAAATGTCGCAAAATCAACCTAACAATGACTTTCTTGGACTTCCCAGATATTTATAAACTCATCTTTCTCAACATTCCATTTTTATTTCTTCATTGAAGGGGAAACTTTTTTTTTCTCAATAAAGTCAATTAAGTAATTAAAAATGCAATTTACAACAACTACTAACTTCTCAAATTTTTATTCTCGATAGGTCTGTTGATGGTGCATCCTCAAACCACCAGTAGACAATTGATTCAGATTTGCCTTCTTGATGGTCCGTTGATAGTGCGTCCTCAAACCACCAAAAGAAAACCAATTCAGATTTGGTTTCTTGATAGGTTCATTAACAGTTCATCCTCAAACCACCAGTAGATAACTGATTCAGATTTGCCTTCTCGATAGGTCCGTTGATGGTGCATCCTCAAACCACCAGTAGAAAACCAATTTAGATTTGCCTTCTCGATGGGTCCATTGATGGTGCGTCCTTAATCCACCAGTAGATAACCAAATTAGATTTGCCATCTCAATAGGTTCATTGATGGTACATCCTCAAACCACCAGTAGACAACCGATTCAGATTTTCCTTCTTGATAGGTCCATTGATGGTGCATCCTCAAACCACCAATAGACAACCTATTTAGATTTGCCTTCTCAATAGGTCCATTGATGGCGCATCCTAAAACTGCCAGTAGACAGCCAATTTAGATTTGCCTTCTCGGTAGGTCCATTGATGGTGCATTCTCCAGCCACCAGTAGACAACTGACTCAGATTTGCCATCTCAATAGGTCCGTTGATGATGCGTTCTTATACCACCAGTAGATAACTGATTTAGATTTGCTTTCTCGATAGGTCCATTGATGGTGCGTCCCCAAATAACTAGTAGACAACCGATTCAAACTTGCCTTCTTGATAGGTCCGTTGATGGTGTGTCCTCAAACCACCTATAGACAACCGATTCAGCTTTGCCTTCCCAATATTTCCATTGATGATGAGTCCTATGACCATCCATAGACAACCAACTCGAGCTTCCATTGTTTCAATTATGACCCTTCTAACCCTCACTCTTTCATGACATAATAATTGGCCCGCCAAGTGGTAATCTTCCAAGGGGCATCTTGTGAGCACAGGCTTTTTGGTATCCCGCGGAATGATGCTGATGTTTTTCTCTAACCTTTCATGGACTAGTTATTATATTCTTTAAGGGTCGAATCAAGTTTAAAAATTACCATTTTGATGATTTTAGACCTTTGACCTAGCTTAAAAATCATTGAGATTCATTTCGACATTACCCGTTATCTTTCGCTCAAGCGCAGCAATATGTTTCACATTTTTTGTAAAATCCAAACATTTTCAACAAGTCTTGTTTGTATCGTTGGGTTTTAGACTCTCTAAGGTTTCCGTAATGTCAAGAATCACCTTAATCAGATAACCAAAGTGAAAGTTATGAGAATTCAAAGTTGAAACCCTAATCGTTGCCTAAAACCCTAGCTCCCCTTTCCTCTCCAATGGCGGTGGCCGCCGTGGTGGCGACCATCGATACCGTTGTGGCAGTGAGCACTATAAGGGTGGCCACCCCTGTTGTGGCCACCCCTTGCTACCATGGTAGCCTTTCCCACTACCATGGTAGCGATGGTCGCCGTGGCTATAGTAGCCACCGCCGTGCCGGTAGTGGGAGATGTGGCACAGCCAATTTCAAGCCATGTCACATGTTCTTTCTATCTCTTATGCAATTAGGCCAGGTATTTTCTCCTAAAATTTGCCAAGGTCGGTGTATTTTTGAGTGTGGAAGTATTTAAACCCATCTAGGAGAGAGATTTAGAGACTTTTTCTCCAGATTTTAGTATTAGAATCATTTTTTAGATAAAAATAAGAACAAGTGAGAGAAAGTTAAGAACTAGAGAGAGAAAGCTTAAGAAAGGCATAGAATCCGGATTAATTTCTGTTAATCATGATTCTTAGTTGTTCTTAGGCTTTATCTTATAGCTTAAGCAATAAAATCAATTACAAATCTTGGGTTAAAACGAATTAAATAGGGTTTTAGAGACTTTTCTCAAATACTACCCGAAAATTCGTCACCAATCCATCACTGATCTTTTCACGAATTATGTCACCATTTCGTTTCAAAATTAGCAAAACGATCTCATCAAGGGTTGATTCGAGTCTCCAAAGTTAGATTCATGGCATAGAGGTAACAAAACTAAGTTCCATTATCTATTTACTACTTTTTATTGAGCTTTGTTGCTGTTCTTAGTGGTTTTGGTGCTTGCTCTTTTTCTTTTCTTTGGTATTCTTGCGAAATCATCAGAAAATGGTCTGACCTCTACAGGGATAGCCTTTACCGCTATCCCTATAGCCTTAGTCGCTACTCCTATGGCGGTGAAGGCTATACCTATAACGGTGAACCCTACCCCTATAGAGGTTACATCATATTTTGCAATTTTTGGGTATTTTCTTACCCAAATCCTTAAAATCAAGATTATTTATATGTTTTAAGTCAAGATCTGTTGAAATACGGTTGATTACGACTTAAAACTTCAATTATTTTGAGTCTATGGATGCGAAAATGCCGGATCCCACATTAAAAATGAACTTTGATGGTCAAGGTTGTAGCAACATCCCTGACCACCGTCGCAATAGCCCTCACCGCTGTTGCTATAGTAGTGAAAGCTATGGCAACGGCGGTGAATGTTGTTGCCACAGCTTTGACCATCGGAGTTTGGTTTTAAGTCCTCCTTTCATCGTTTTCTTGAGTTTTTTACCCCAGTTTTCACCCGAAAATTCCTCTAAAAATCATAAATAATCTATAAATTTTTTATTTAATTTTTAATCTGATTTATTTAATTATTTAATTGATTAAATAGCCATTAAATGCTTAAAAAGTACTTTTTAACTCTAAAAATTCCAAAAAAATTGTTTTTGTCCATTATAAGATTGGATTTTCTGCCTTTAATTATTTGTTCGTTATTTGGGATTATTTGTGAATATTTTGTCTCGTTTGGAACCGGGTCTGTGTTAGTAAGTTCGATTAGGACCAGGTTTTGGCCACTTATTTATTTATTTGCTTTATTTACTTTCCCGCACTAGAAAAATGTATAGGTATTTGTAAGTCGTGTAATAATTATTTTATTTGATTTATTTATTACTTTTTTTTGTGATGTGTATACATGCTTATTAAAATGTAAATGGTTTGATTTAATAAATGAAAAGTAAGCAACATCATCCAAACTTGGAATCTTTATTTTAAGGTACGGTCCAACCATCCGGTGGGAATATCATACCCAATTTCCTGGTAGAGCTAAACCAGATGGTGACTCTGTCTTATAATGCGGGATTTCAAGTCTCTTATCCCTTAACACCTAAATTGGACTAAAATTCAACATCAACATTGCTTTTATCAGTCTATCTTTTCATTACGCCTAAAATAAGGAACAATTCTCCAGCCCGCTTCCTCACGCCCATTATTTTGTCCCTTCTCGCATGTCACGTGGGTCGAGAAAGAGGTCGTCCACTCATAACTACCTTATTTTTCTTGAAGAGGTTCCTCTTCTCCTCTCTATTCTCATCCTTAGCATCCTCAGCAGTTAGATCAATAACATGTTGGTCTTCTTCTTCTTCCTAATTAACTTCAAACTCAACTGAGTTGATAGTTTCATTTTCATGTTCGTCTTCCTCACTCTGTATTCCATCCAAGGCTCCTATCATCTTATCTATAGCCTTTGGAATAGTCTTCTTAGGCAAAGAAGCTGTTAATTTCTCATAAGCTTTCTCCACATCAGCTTTTGCCTTAGCAGCTGTCTCCTCATACCTTCTCCTAAGCTCTTCTTCAAAATTCTCTTGCCTTTTTCTGATTCTCTTTGCCTCAATAGCTTTCAGTTTCTCAGCCTCTAGATTCTGGACTGAAATAGATAGCTTCTTGGCTACAAATTTCTTCCTTGGTTGACCTATAGTAGGCCTAGGTATTGACGAAGCTACCTGTCCTTCAGCCTTCTCTAAGTCAAGTGCCGCATCTTCAGCTGTTGTCTTTTTCAACCTCTTCAAAGGCATATCTTCCTTGACTTCAGCTTCTGCCATCTTTTCCTCCTTAACTTCCATGGTAGTCAACTGCCCAAAACTCACAGCTTTTGTCCCTTTAGAAAATCTATACTTTTTAGGTATAGGGACATGCACTGGGTGAGAGCAGGCTGAGCTTGCTCTCTTTGCTTCCTTCTTGAAGTCTCTCCTGACCTCCTTCTTTTCTCCCTTCCTTGACTCAGACTTCCCTCCTTGGTGCTCCTTGCTCTTAGTGATTCTCTCCCGTTCCTTAGCCATAAAGGCTACAAGAGTTTGATCCTCATTCTTAGGATTGATGGGATTCAACTACATGATAGCCTTTGGGTTCTTTACTTTAACCTCTCCCTACTTGAGCCTTATATACCTTCCAGGCTTGGACTTGTCCTTATAATGCAAATTATAGTTGTGGGCATTGCTGAGTACTCTAGACTCAATCACCTTGTACTCAACATTATTCTTGAGTCTCAGCCTTCCAAATCTAGCTCATAAGCCCTACAAATTTACATCACCAAGTTCCTATACACCATGTGCTTTGACACCTTTAGCAAATCCTTGGTGACAAGCTCTTGGGCTTGCGTGCCCTTCTTCGAGAACATAGATGTTGTAAGTTCTCCAGCCTTGTAGTCTACAAGAACTTCAGAATATAAAGGAATATCAACATACTCCTCATCTCCAACAAATCTCATTCTCAGCCCTCTCAACCTCATTCCCAGAAGGTTAGCAATGAGCTTGGGAGTTACATATACCTTTCTCTCCATTATAGTAGTTACAAACAAATCATTATAGCCTTCAACCATATGAATGCCATGAAAGAATCTCTTCACGATTTGCTCATAACATCTACCGGGTAGCTCAAAGAATCCTCTGAAATGATGTTGATGAGTTCACTTTCCAAAGCGGTCGTCGCTAGAAAGCTCAACATATCTATGGTGATAGGATCATCAACCACTGTGCCTTCCTTAGTAAACCATTCAGTTGGAGAGTAGGTAGTTCCAGCAGGCATGAACACCTCTTCAATCTCCTTGTGACTTATTGCAAATTGCACTAAGTGATCTTGCATAGTAACCCAACATGTGTCTTCTTTATTTCTGACGAACAAGGGTTTTTGAGAATCAGGTTTGGTTGATTGTCCTAAATAACTTGCCATTTCAATAGCTTTAAGTAAGGATTAGAGAATTAGGGATTTAAGAAGAAGATTGCAGAATAAACTTTGTAAAATTATACTTTCTTTCTCCTTTGTCTCTCCCTATATAGTAAAAACTCTTCGAGTAAAGCTTGCAAAGCTATGTGTACGATTCACATACAGTGATCATGTTTGAACGGTGAGATTGATCAACTATTATCGTAATATAAATGATGACATAAATCACGGAGTATAAACAGTTAAATGTGGATTATTATTAAACTTGCTACCGTTTCTATCAAGTTTAATTTTGAAACAAAACCGATGACAGTTTTAATGACGTGTCCAAAACTCAAGCGTGAAGAAGAAATACTTAACCTAATTTTTAGGACCTTAGAGTGGAAAATAGGGCAGCTATAGAATAGGTCAGCGGGGAAATATATTTCTTCAAATTGGATTGGACATTCTAATTAATTCTCTTAGAGTGTTGAACTGATCCTTTCCAATGGGCTTTGTTAATATGTCATCTTGTTCTTCTTTAGTGCGGTTATAAGTTAGTTTGACTTCTCTTTTTAGCACATGATCCCTTATGAAGTGATGTCTAATGTTAACATGCTTCATCCTGCTATATTGAATTGGATTTTTGGATAGGTCAATTGCACTCTTATTGTCATACATGACTTCAAGCCACTTAGACTTTATACCATAATCTTCCAATTGCTACTTAATCCATAGAAGTTGTGCTACATAAATTCCTGCAGCCATGTACTCAGCCTCAGCTGTACTCAGTGCTACAGAAGTTTGCATTTTACTATACCATGTGACTAGACAATCACCAAGGAAGTGGCATACTCCAGTGGTGCTTTTCTTTCTAGTTTGTCTCTTCCATAGTCAGCATCAGTTTATCCTCTCAAAGGGAAATCTGTATTACTTGGATATCATAATCCTATATAAAAAAACCTAGCAAATACCTGAGAATCCTCTTCACAGCAGCTAAGTGAGATTCTATGTGGGCATCTTGATATCTAGCACAATAACATACAACATATTGAATGTGAGGCCTACTAGCAGTTTAGTAAAGTAGAGAACTAATGATACCTCTGTAGAGCTTACACTCTACAAGTTTACATTCCTCATCTTTACTTAGAATAGTATCCATATCAAACTTTTTGAGTACTTCATTGGCATACTTTGCTTGACTGATGAAAATTCCATCATCACCTTGCTTGATTTGTAGACCAAGAAAGAAATTAAGTTCTCCCATTATTGAGATTTCAAACTTTTTCTACATCTAATAGTTGAATTGTTTGCATAGCTTTTCATGAATAACTCCAAAAATGATGTAATCAACACAGATTTTGACTAGCAACACCTCTTGATGCTTCCTTTTGATGAAAAGGGTTGTATCTATCTTTCCTCTGACATAACCTTTGCTGAGTACAAAGTTAGTAAGTCTTTCATACCAAGCTCTTAGAGATTGCTTCAATCCATAAAGAGCCTTCTTCAACTTAAAGACATGATCTATATACTTTGGATCTTTTAAGCCTGGGGGCTGTCTGACATAGACTTCTTCTTGAATGCAACCATTAAGAAATGCACTCTTGACATCCATTTGAAACAACTTGAAGTTCATATGAGATGCAAAAGTATAGAGAATTCTTATGGCTTCAGTCTTGCTACTGGTGCGAAGGTTTCACCATAGTCATTGCCTTCTTGTTGATTGTAGCCTTAAGCAACTAGTCTGGCCTTGTTTCTGACAACATTACCAGCTTCATCTAACTTGTTCTTGAAAACCCATTTGGTTCCAATAATTGACTTACCTCTGGGTTTTTCAACCAAGTCCCAAACTTCAATTCTTCTGAATTGGCCTAGCTCTTCTTGTATTGCAAACATCCAGTTGTCATCAAACTCAACATCTTTAAACTTCTTAGGTTCAATCAGTAATACAAAAGCTGAGTGGCTCATCATTCTATTTAGCTGACCTCTGATCAACACTGGATTTTGCACACTATCAAGAATCTTCTCAACTGGGTGATCTCTTCTTGCTCTGACTTCCTTTTGTAAATCAAGATTAGCTCGCTGAGCTACATTCATTAGTTGAGCATCATCATCACCAAGGTTTAGGGATCGGCCCAGATCAACTTCATAATCTTCTTTTTCTAGAATTAGATCATGAATAACAATTATCTAATTGACTGATCCATTGACTGGTTCTTGTTCCTTTTCATCATCATTGGCTTCTTCACTTGCATTGTTAGTTTCATCAAAATCTACATGCATGGACTCCTCTAATGTGCCAGTTCTCTTTACATACACTTTGTATGCCCTACTGTGTGTTGAGTAACCCAAAAAGATTGCTTCATCAGCCTTAGGGTAAAAGTTAGCTGATTGGTTTATAGTGTTTAATATAACCAAAGGCCTTGAGGTGACCAACCTTATGCTTGTGGCCCTTCCAAAGTTCATAAGAAATTTTGTTCAAAACTAGGCAAAATAAAACCTTGTTTAGAATGTAACTAGCTGTGTTAATAGCTTCTACCTAAAAATAATTTGGTAGGTTATTATCACTCAGCATATAATGACCCATCTCCGTAATAGTGCGATTCTTTTTCTGAATAAGTCCATTTTGCTAAGGTGTATGAGGAGCAGAAGAATTGTGGTCGGTACTATGCTTATAACAGAATTCCTCAAACTGCTTGATTTTAAATTCTCTTTGATAGTCACTACGGATTTCTTTAATTTTAAGGTCTTTTTCATTCCTGATCCAGGTAGCCAACATAGAGAATGATTCAAATGTTTCATCTTTGCTTGCAAGCAAGACAATGCAACTGAACCTAGTTAGAACATCTACAATCACAAAGGTGTATTTCATTCCACCTAGACTTGTTGGCAAAACATGCCCAAACAAATTCATGTGTAGAATATCAGGGGCACGAGAAAAGGATATATCAACTAATGATTTAAAGGTCTTCCTAAATTGTTTCCCAAGTTGGCATGCTGAGAAGAGTCTATCTTTTTCAAAGGCTACAACGGGTAATCCCTCAACAAGTTCATTTCTTGCTAATTTGGACAGATTGGTCATATTGATATGTCCTAACCTTTTGTGTCATAGCCATGAGTTTTCCTCCTTAGAGACTAAATAAATATCGTTTGAGTTAGAGGATAAATCAATCATATAAACATTATTAATTCTAGGAGCCTAAAGAATAGTTTGGTTAGAGTTACCATCAATGACTGAGCAGCCCACTTAGTCAAAATTTGCTTTCCTACCTTTGTCACATAGCTAAGCAATGCTTAGCATGTTGAACTATAGTCCCTTTACAAGTGCCACATTTTCAATTGAAGGCTTGACTCTCACAGTGCCATTGCCAACAGTCTTTCCCTTTTAGTTCTCTCTAAAGCTAACACTTCCATTTCTCTTTCGCTTCATTGTGATGAATTGGCTATCATCACATGTCATGTGCCTTGAGCATCCACTATCCGAATACCACATTGTGTTGTCATTAATGGATCTCAGGCTCACCTGTAAAACAATTAAGTTTTCTTAGGTACCCATACCTTTCGTTGGCTGAGTCCTCCCTTATTAGTGGTGGTAATCCTAGACCAGTCATGCTCATTGTGAGCATTAGATTTTAACGGTCCTTCTCACAAAATAATGATAAGAGGTAGATAATGTTATTACTTATAGGTGTTATCCATTAGAGGAGTTCCTACAGCAGCAGAGATGAGTTTAGCCAGAGTTTGGAGACCTAGATTGCCTTTAGGGACTTATACGGGTGGCACCTTGGGGGTACGAGTCTATGGGTTGACCCGTACAGCTCCCATAGATCCATATGGATTGGAGGGATCCATATGGGTCTCGTCCACCCATATAGGTCCCCTTTATGCCCCATCAGGCAGAAAGGATAGTAAATCATACCATTTTCAGAGGTAATCAGTCATGAATGCAATTTATTGTGTTCAGATTCAATTGCCCCCTATAAATAGAAGCCAAGATAATAATTTGTACTAGACAATCCATATAATATTTCCAGTAGTTTTTTAGGTATAGCAAGGAGGTATAGGAGGTATAAATTAGGGAGAAAACTCATTCCTTGAGGTTTTGTCCTTGTTTTATTCATTCCTAACTTTGTTTATTAGGAGTTCGAGGAGGTTCTATCGACATAAATACTCACCTAAACAGTCTTAATACCATCATTTCATCATCTACTTTAGCTAGACTCTCTCTTGGCATAGGGATCGCTTGTAAGTGGATTCACAATGTAAAGGTACGCTCTCAAGTTACAAAGAGACTCACATCTTATTAGTTTTATCCTTCATTTCTAATTTTCTACAAATCTTCTCTATTCTAAACTGAAAGGGGGTTCTGTTTAGGTCTAAACAGGACCTCTACAGGTTCCCCACATCCATATGGGTCCCACTACTAGCCGTACGGGTACCCCTCACCCCGTACGGGTACTAGCTCCCAGGTAGAATCCCCATTTCTTTCAATTTGTAAAATCAATCAACATCACCATTTCCCATGCGATCAGTTTCACTAATAATCCGATAAATCAACCCATAAAAAGTTAAAATGTGTTTTTTCAACAAAATACGTTGAAGACCCATTATTTCTTCTCAATTCTAGAAGCAGGCTAGGCACTATCGATTACAAAACCGCCATGCTAACATAATCACATTTTTCTTAACAAAATGCTGACTTATGATGTGCCATAACTGTGCTAATCTTTGTTGATGCAGGCAAATTTATTAATTTTTTTATTTTATAACTTAGAACAAATGTATAGGTTCCCTTGTAATTCCCTCATTTTCCCCCGGTTGTAATTTTATTCCCCCCATTATTACTTGTGTTTTTATTGTAAATTGTGGAACACATGAATTGAGTGTGAAAGAGTATAGAAAAATAGGATTTCCATAATAATAACCCAAATGATGAAAAGAAAACAATTTTACATGGCGAATGTAATTTTTAATTAAATAAATGAGAAATAAGTGACTCATCCGAGACCTGAATCTCTGATCCAAAAGGTATGAGTCTCCTGCCCAATGGGAACCATACCAAAACTCTTTCCCATGTAGACATCTTGGGTGGCGACTCTATAATTCGTATCGAGATTTGGGTCTTAATTCTTTTATTCATTAAAATCGGTTAAATTGTGCAAACTTGAACTAAATGGTTCTATCACGCCTAAATCAAACAACCCCTAGTGTAGCCAGCCGCAAGGCACCAAGGGAGATCCATATATCATTCAACACATCATAGTGGCGACACTACTGGGGAATTAATCTTTTAACTTGCAAAATTTTGGTTGCTTTTTAAAAGCTTAAAAGATTAAGATGAGCAGCAAAAATCATTTACTTAATTCAACCTATTTTCTTTTTCATCATTTGGGAAAATTATTACACTCTGTTTTCTCACCTCCTTCTCTCTAGAATTAAGTGGGCTCTTCTTCTAGCGCTAGGTTAGGGAGCCCTATTTTTTTGTGAAACTTGCGAAGGTGTCACCCATGCTTGCTAGAAACTGGGGACATCGTAGTGGGTAGAGCACTCATTATCATCTCCCTCCAAAAGAGGCCTAATGTGATGGGAACCTACTACATCAACTTCTGTTACATCCCTACACTATTCTTATCAAAATCCATAGAATTTTACCCTCTAGGTACGTTTTTCAAGTGAGATTAGACTAGGTTACCCTTTATTATCCTTGTAGTAATCAAAGGAAAATACATTCAGAATCGACAGGAGGAATAAGCTTGGAGGACACGCTTTCCATGTGTTGTGTTGTGTATTCCCTTGTAATTAACTCCACCATGTATTGTTTTAAATTGCGCATGCATTCCCCCTCCCATGCATGTACTGATCTTTTGGTTGCTACCTCAGTAAGAATCAAAGCTTGGCAACAGTTTCAAGTTTGTATTGTTCACATTCTAGTTCTACCTTCATCGCCTCCAATTCAGTTAAGGATTGAGGATCCACCTCCGCCTCCTTCTTCAAGTAGTTCATCAAGCAGTCAGTTTGGTCCATTTGATCCCAAAACTAATCGCCAATTTGAAGATATAGCTTGCATTTTGACTCATGATGGCCATATATATGTTGAGGTTGAGGATGTTAGTCTTAATGAGGAGGCAAATGCGTCAAAGGCTGATATTAGGCCGAAGATTGCAAATGTCATCTCATAGTATCTGGGAAGTGATCGATTCCTCGACCATGTGAATGATGAGATGTTGGCTTCTATTAGAGTGATCTTAGCCAAAGAGAGGATGGCCAATGTCTCTCAAGGTGCACTCATTAGAACTCTAGAGGTTCATGTAGTGGTTAGTAAGAAGCCTCCTCCTTCAAGGGTTCCTGACAATCCATTCACTTAGTCTCAGTTGCCACCTCTTTAGGTCCAAGGGAGGTCTTCCAGTCAGTTTGGTCAGTGGGGTTCAGTTGGTCCATTTGGTGTAGTTAGTCAGCCCTTACAGTCAGTGGGTATGACAGTTTATGCAGCTATCAGTCAGTTCACACACCCCAGCTAAGGTTTTGTGCCGCTAGCATTTCAATTTAGGGCATATAGTCCAACCCCTAATTTTTTAGTCATGCCTAAGGGAATAACCTTTCCTCAATCAGCAAGTTTTCCCTTAGGTTTGATTGCACAATCGGATGGATCATCTTTATCTATGGAATTATATGATCTATTATAGAAGTTACTTGCTACCAATCCTAGTATTCAACCATCATTACATTTCGTTCAAGCCACTAAGGAGGAGGATTGGGTCCCAGAAAACTTTAGTATACCTAGCATAGAAAAGTATAAGGGAACTAGTTCGCCTCAATCTTATATCACTACCTATCAGAGGGTAATGAGGATAAGAAAGCTGAGCGACAAAGTCCTTGCTGAGATGTTTCCTTACACTTTGGAAGGTCCTGCTATTAAGCGGTACAACGCTTTGTTAGATGAGGTGACAAAAAATTAGAAGGCTTTCATCGAGCAGTATGGTTTTAACGCCACTATTAAGACCATCATGTAAAATTTGGAGGCTATCAAGCAATGAAAAGTTCAACCCTTATTTCAAAAGGTGGATGGCCACCCAGATTTTGTTGAAGGATCATCTTAGTCTCCCCAAGACGATTGTGCAGTTGATGGATGGCGCTTTGCTCATATATCAAAAAGTTCTTGGTATGGATAGTTTCTCTAGCTATGTTGAGGTCTTTGAGAAGGCTGAGAAATGGAAAAGGATCAAGGAATTAGAGAAGGCGAGTGTATCGGCCAAACCTTGGTTAAAAAATAATGACCCGTCAGCCTTAGCCTAGGCCTCTAAGCCAAGGTCTAGTTCAAATCCTAAATTACAACAGTACAAGAAGAGGTTGCTGCAGTCCGTACCATTGAGGATGGTATTTCTCCTGGGAAGGCACATCTGCCTTCTATATTTAATAAGTTGAGGGTAGTTGGTCGTCTCCAAAGTGTCCAGCCCTGCATTCCACATATGCCCGAGGAGAGGGATCAATTTTTTGCTCATCACATTAGAAAGGAATATCGCACTGGTGCTTGTAGGGATTTACTTGAGGCTATTTATGTCCTAATTTTAGAGAAGAAGATCTAAGAGGCAGAACTCTAGTCAACCTCGTTGGATGACACACCATCCCAACCTAAAGAAAGTGCTAACACTATTAATTCAGGACGTCCCCCCAACCAAGTATTTAGCTCAATCACACAAGCTAACCCGGTGGCTTATACAGTCGTAACTTGGCTAGACGATGATGACAACTCCTTAGAACCCAAAGTTGAAACATTCTTTGATCATGATGCCCGAGACCTAGGATATTACTTCATGGATGGTTTCTCAGGTTACAACTTACTTTGGGAGAAGGTGCTTGAGCATTTGGTCCAGCATGAAGGATGTATTTCCACAGGATTTATTTATCAGCATGGAAGAAAGGGGGGGGGGGGGGAGATGACCCATTAGGAACACATGAGAACCTGCAACCTGAGACTACCAGTTCAACTGCTAGTATTGCCAAGGCCCTCCGCATTGTGGAGGATGATTCAAATGATGTAATTTTTAATGTTGCAAATATTTTTTATCCAAACAATGCCACATGTAAGGCATATCATTTTCCATTCACATGTTGTTTGAGTATTCCATTTTAAAGACATAATGCACTCACAACAACAACATTCTTAAAAAATTCATCATGTTCATTAAGTAGATCTAATTCAAGGACATCACAATGGCACAAAAATCCAATGGTTAAAACTTACCAAAGAAAGAGAGATAGGCAGTGCTTAGTGTTAGCATGGTCTGCTCCAGCCTGATGATGATATAAACCTTATTCATCATAGCAATCAGACAAAGAGCCAGGAACAGAACCAGAGTTATAAATTCTTTTTCCCCTTAGCCCTGAATATCTCTCAATATGATGTCTTAGATCCTAAGATTCTCCTGATGCAAAACTTCCGTAAATCAAGAATCCTCGAGATGTCTCAAAAAGCTCAAATGTCCTAATGACACTCTAATTTGGCAAAGCTAGATGCAGAAATTTCCATTTCTAACCACAGGGGTTTGATTGTCCTAAAAAATGTCAACTGTGGAAACTAATCGATCGAGTAGTTTTCCTCTAGTGGTAACTGCCCATTCGGATAACTTACAAGTACTGTTTTACATTTGGAAGAAATTAACCGATTGGGTATTTTCCTCAAATTTTATCCAACTGGGTATTTTCCAATTCAGTGTTTTGGATAATTGGATTAGGCAGAAATCATCTGATCAGATATTTTACCCAAGAAACTAGCCGATCAGATAATTCCACAGGCTATAAATAGGCATCTTGCCTCCCCACTTTCAACAATGAACAACATCTATTCATAAAAAAAGACTTTAGAGAGAAGTTCGAGTTTAGAGAAAGAATGAAGGCCTTTAAGCCCTTCACTTATGGCAAACCATAAAAAACAGTTATACTTTGTAAACTATTTACAAATTCACCATCAAGTCAAACTATATACAAATACAAATTCCCTTTAATTCTATTTACATACCATGACATCCACTTGTTTTTCCCCTTTTTCTTTTGATTTTCTTTCTTGTTTTTCGTTTATTTCTCAAACTGTTTATTTTTTTGACATGCCAGATTAGAGTTTTTGTTCGTCTTATTTTTATCTTCAAAATGACATCCACTATGACATTTTCGAATTTTTTGAACCAGTAGACATCTGATAGATGTCCAATAGACATGTGATAGAAGCCTGAGAGACATATGATAGATATTAGTTTTTGATGAGTTTTTTTATGAAATTGTCATATTAGTTTGTGCAAATCTTGAAATCAAACCACTAGCTAAACAATGGTAAATTACTGGCGAAAATCAAAAAAATAACAAGAAGAGAAGAGAATCGACATATGATTTCCAGATCAAGAAAAGAACGCAAGAACATATCTAATAGAGAGAAAGTACAGTATATAAATCATAAGAGAAAAAAGGCTAATGAAAAAAATAGATTCGACACATCTACCAAACTTATACAACATGTCTATCAGACTTTTATAACATGTCTACCAGACATCAACTATATGTCTATTAGTTGAAAAAATTTGAAAAAGTCACAACGGAGGTCATTTTGAAGATAAAAAAAAGAGACGAACAAAAAACTCTAAAACGGCATGACGAAAACAGAAATGTTTTGAAAGATAAATGCAAAAGAAAGTAAAGAAATTAAAAAAACATGAATAGTAGCCTTGGGGGGTGGGGAACATGAATTTGGAAAAAAATTGTCTTTTGGTCCAAATTATTTTGTAAAGAGAGGCATTTTTTGTAAGAGCCCCTTCACTTATCCTTTGCCTATACCTTGTCCATACTTGTTATAGAAATCCCCAGAAATACCCCCAAACTCTGCCAGAGTCCTTCAAGCCACTTGAAGATCCCCCCAGAAAACCAATACCTCGATTTCCTGAACTACGTATTCCTTGGAACTCTATACAGGGACTGACACTTCGATTCCCCAAACTAAGTGCCCCCTCAAATCTCTGTAGAAATTTCAAAACCACTCCTTAGAAGTTTGATATTTGTAACTTATAGTATCAAACTACAGCCAAATACTCCCCGAGATTCAATATTTGGAATTCATAGTATTGAATCATAACCAAAATACTCCTGAAAATTCAATAATTGAAACTCATGGTATCGAATTAAAGCTGAAATATCCATTATCGGGTTTTCGATGTTCATAATAGCGAATTAAAGCCAAATTACTACCAAGATTCACTATCGGGTTTTTGATGTTCATAATATCGAATTAAAGCCGAAATACTACCAAGATTCATTCTTAGGTTTTTTATATCCATGATATTGAATTAAAGCCGAAATATCATCAAAATTCCCCACAAATCAACATTTGGAATTCATAGTGTTGATTTAATCATTCAGTCTACTCAAGATCTCAAAAGAACAAATACGGTTCCTAACCTGCTCTCACGTCCTCCTGGGCAAACGAAAAGGTAAACCGAGTGTAATATCGCTCAAAAGCTAACTTTATCATTTCATTATAGTTTCTCTCATCTACGTTATTTTTTTTCACTTTCCTTTCATTATTTTCATGTTAGTTGGTTTATTTGCACATTTCCATAAAATTGCATTAACATAAAGATCAAGCTTGTAGGAAAATAAGCAGGATCACATCGGTACCATTAAAGTCAAAAACCGACTATAAAGTATTTCTATCTTTTCCTATTTACTTTCTCTCAATTAAACCCATGATGCGTTTATCAAATTTAATTTAGTCTTCAAATATAAAAAGTGATTAGTAACTATTTTATCCAAACTCAGAATCTCATGTTTTAGTATTAAAATGCCATTTCAGATCGGTATACACATTTCCAAGGGGAGCTGAATAGGGTGGCGACTCTATTTTTATTAGAAAAAGGAATAAATATATTTCTATTTTCATAAAATGAAAATTATTATTATTTATATGATTATTCATATAGTTATAATTTGTAATATGATATATTTATTTTTAGAATCCGAATTTAGTAAAATTCTACCTATTTTGGTAATCATTTTATCTTTTTATCTATAAAGTTAAATTACCACAAATTTTCTTGAACTTATTTCCATAAACTCGAATTTTCTACTAAATGCTTTTAAAACTCGAAAAAGCGTCCGCTCCACAGTGGCAACTCTGTTGGAGATCTTAAAAAAGCTTTGTTTTATTTTTCATTTTTATAAAAATTTTCTCATTTTGCTTTTTTCCTTTTTGGTAAAATAATAAACCCACAATTTGTTTGAAGGCTATTGCAAATCTGATAATATCATCATATTGTACTAGGATTGCATAAGCATTTGCATTTGGACCACCTTTAACACCCTCGGTGTCTTTTGGTGAACTATTCCTCCTACTCAGGTTAGGGTTTGAGGGTACGGAACTGATCACACCACTTATGATGTTTATTTTCTGTCTTTGGCTCGCTTAGGGTCATTGTTCTGGGGTAAAGATTTAGAAAGGATCTCTTGGTTCATTTTAGGGCCATTAGATCTTAGTACATTGAGGCACAAGCTAATCCCCAAACTCCCCCTTGCGAGACCCGATACCGCATATGGATGAACCATAGCAACTATCCACTAGGTCCCACAAACCTGCGTGTTACATGAGTAGACTTTGCTGGTCCCTGGTTGACTAAAAACGAAGTAACCTCGTTAAGGAGAAATAAGGTCAGATGCCATGATCTAACCGTTTATTCCTTGTGCAGCTTACATAATCCATTCATAAACATCATTTTGCATGATACTAACCACATTTTTATGCAGCCATATTGTGTGAGCATATAGTTAGTCTAATATAAGTCTAAAAATAACAACCAAAAAAATGAATAGTGACATACATATAATCATGCATTTTCATGCATTCATCCATTAACTCACCATAACAAGAAAAGATAAAAAAAAATTCTTAGAAAGACCCAAGCCTTGCACTAATCTCCTCGAGAATGCATTTTCAGGTTTGAAACGCAGTTGGAAATGTAGTTAAGAATGGTTGAGATGAATTCTCCCACCAAAAGAGTCTTCCAAGTCTAAAGTTGAATATACCATAGCCGAAAAGGAAGCCACAGCTCATGCCATGATAGAGTTCATAAACTCACCCGAATTCTTTCAACCTATGCAAGCAAGCTTTAAGAGTTTCAAAACTTCCACCTCCGTTGGAGAAGCCTTGGAAGTAGGTGAGTTGAAGGCATAGATGGCAACATGAACGCTTTAATCCTGAAGGTTGCGAAGCTAACTGGTCCTTCCCAAATGAAATATCTTAGTGTCAACAACTTTTCTCTTAAGTATTCTCAAGGGCTGCCTGTGAATTTCATCATGCCCCATATTGCCCCATATAAAAGAACGAGCTCCCCATAAGCTCATCTAGAGGCATATCTTAGAATCACGACCAGTATGGGAGTCTTTGAGGCCCATGTCATTAATTTGTTCCAATCTACCTTGCGAGATGTAGCGACTAATTGGTACATGAGGATGACCACATAAGTGAAAGGTAATTGTGAAAACTGAGTGAAGCATTCCTTAACAACTTTGCTTTCACCTTGAAATTTGAGACCACTCTTCAAAATCTTGAGTGAATCAAGTAGAAGCCAAATGAATCCTTTTAAGAATACTATTTGTGATGGATGGCAATCCAAGTACTCGTAGATGGTGCCCCTAAGCTTGACTCACTAATTATCAAGCTATTGGAAGGTTTGAGCTAGAAATATCGAGATGTGATGAAGATGAAGAAATTCGAGTGATTCAATGAGGTGGTTGGTGTTGGTCCTTGTGAGAATATTTATAAGGGCAGAGGGGGGTGAATGACCCTTTTTCCGCGGAATTAGCAGACTTGGAAAAGTCTTAAGTGTAGCATGTTTGATTATGATCAGGAAGATGGATCCAGATGATGCAAATGTGTGCAATTAAGTAAAAGAGAAAGAAAATCAAACATAAATATTTTATACTATTTCGACCTCGCCTACATCCAGTCCTCGGAGTTTCTTTCCTCCAAGATTGTCCGCTAGTGGATTCCTTTCCAACTGGCAGGAATCAAGCCTTAAAAATTTATCTCCGGATGGTAACCCCTTTCGGAAGTAGGATATACCACTAGAAGCACCAACTCCTAGCTGAGTCCACTTATCTTTAGTAGGATATACCACTTAGCCTTCTACCTTGAATCTAAGGTGAGTCCTATAGGGAGATCTCACTCAAACTACCTACTTTAAGCTATATCCGAATCTCCCAACTTACCCAAGTTGGAGATTCTTGCACTTTGGTTTTTAACAAAGGGTTGGATTTTGGAGTTCCTCAAGTTTATAGTTTCACTTGGGAATCCTTACAAACAGATTTTAAATCAAGGGTTCTTGGAGGGATTATATCAACTGATAGTATATGTGTTGCTTTTTTACTTGCTTTTATATATAAATCAGTTAACCTTTTCATTTGGTGAAGAGCTTCTTTTATAGGCTTTGATCATAAATGTAGCCATTTGTGGTTGGTGAGCTTTTATTCAATCTTCACCATTGATCAGGTTGTGATGTGGAGCTTCTGGATCCATTGATCAATCCATTAGACTGTATTTTGATCCGTTTGAAATCTCGGGATTGCGGCTAAAAAGTTGTCAGTGATCGTTTTGCTTGTCATTTTGTGATGCACCAACTTTCACACCAATTGCTTTATGATGTGAGCTCCACGCGCGCCTTTATTGGTCTAGGAGAAAAAGTAGTTAGCTTTTCTCTATCCGGTGTCAGACCCTTTTGACTTTTTCTAAAATATACAAGCTATCATTTTGTCTTTGTCTTGGGGAAAGAATCTTTGACTTTCATAGACCAACTAAGGTAAAGGTAAAGTTTATATTTGAGACTTTCCTTAGATTTTAAATATAGGTCTTCCGGATGTCTTCTGGACCTATATGCTCCGGATGATTCTTCCGGAGATAACTTCAGTCATTTTTTCCGGATTCTGGTTTTTGCGGGTCAGAAGTTTGTTTCTTTCCAAACTCTGTCCAGATGATTTTCCCTTGTGCTTGGGTTTTTAATTTGTTCAATGGATGACTTGTGTTTTGATCTTTGCTCGGATATTTCCATTCGAATTTGGTAGAACTACATACATTGTTTTTGTTTCTTTCAAACTTGATCCGGATTTAGATTTTTTATCCAGACCATTGTTTCCCAACAATCTCCCTCATTTGATAGAAACAAAAACCTAAGTCATCTAAGTATGGGTGCATTTACTAAGTTTAATTTTTGTTACTTAGTCCATTACAATGCTCCCCCATAATTTTCGCATCCTAACTCCCCCATGATTTCTACTTCTATGTTTGGTTAAGTACAATTACAGATTGTACTTTAGAAGCAATTATTTTGACAGTAAAGAATTTTTCACTTCATATATACTTCTACTATGAACAATGGTTAACATCATGAAGTTCAGTATTACAAGTTACAGAAATACATATAAAGTGAATCTAGCTATTACATAAGTATTACAAGATTATCTAGCTAGCTTAACTATCTCTCCGGATGGACCACTCTTTCGAACTTGCAGTGTCTTTCCTTTCTCGCTTCCTTCTCCTTGAAGACTCTGATCTTCCTCCCCCTTTTTGCCTCCATAAAGGGGATCAATCACCATATAGGTATGCTTGTACCAAGATTGCTGCCAGGTAGAGGAGTAGATAGAGTGGTCTTTGTTGCCTTTTGCCCGCTCATTAATAATATGATCCACTATGGGCGGAGTCAAATAATATGGGCAAAGGGACCTCCAGAGTTGATCATAGGATTGAGAGACTTAAGGAAGAATGCACAGAATGTGCTCTTGGTCCTTGGGATGAAAATAGGGAAATATGGCCTTGATTAGAGTAGTCAAACCTTTTTGGCTCATGAACCCTGAGTCCCCTATAGCTTGAACAAGATTGTGCACGACAGGAATGAGCTAACTGTCTGGAATGGCCGGAGATGAGGAAGATCCGGAGATAGATAGTTTATTTATTCTCATTTGAAGGAGGTTGATTTCATTGCTAAAGCCCTTCCGGATGTTGTGGATAGACTCTATTTGATCTTTTAGCTCTTTGGAGATAGTCTTTTTCCATTCATTTATTACTTGTTCAATACCGGAGTTTCTAGCCTGCAACTCATCACCCATATCATCTAGGATTTTTTCTTTGAGCTTGGGGATGGTTTTATCTATGAAGTTGGCAACTATTTTCTTATTTACTAGCTAATCAGTCTCCAGGCTCGGCAGAGTAGGTTTTAGATCTCTATCTTACATGAATTTTGTCAAGTTTTCAAACTTGGAGTCAATATAGTCCTTGATTTCTGTGGATATATCAGTGGTGGATGAGGACATTCCATCTAGGTTAGTTGCACAGTTATCATGGGCCAAAGTATTGGCTTGACTGGCATTTTGATTAGCTATAGAGGCGCTTTCCTTTAGCTCATTTAGAAGAGGCTGGACTTCTGATAGGGAAGCTACTGCCAAAGCTCCTAGAGTTGGGAAGTTCATGATTTGTTGCTCAATTTTGGGGCGCACTTCAAACTTTCTTTGATCTCACCCAAATCCTTTCGGACTGCTTTATCAGATTTTTGCCTGAGAAACTCCTTCTCAACATCTTTTAGGTGAGTGCATATTGTTAGAAGACTCTTCTTGATGAATCCCTCTTCATGATGCTCAAGAGTTGCCTCCTGAAGGAGTTTAAGAGTCACTAATTTTGTGTGAGGAGAAAACTATTTGTTTGAGGGTCCGATTGAGTCACTATCGGATGACCTAGATTCATCTTCAGAGCTGGAACTGCTTCCGGAGTGGCTATCATCTTCTGAATTGGAGCCTTCAACTGCTCCTTTCTCTTGTCCACACTTGTCCATCTCCCTTTCCTTTGGAGTAGCCTCGCCCACAAGATCCACTTTAGAAGTGTGCCCTTTAGAACTCGGACCCTCTCCCTCCTCTGGAGTTATTTCATCCGGGTTGGCACTATGTCCTTAGCTATATTATGAGAGATTGTAGCTAAGTTGTGCTCTTCATGATCAGAATTAAGATGAGAGAGATCAGGGGTTACCTCTATGGTTTGTAGTGTCTGATCTTGATGGTTTACATCATCCTTCTTCTCTTCTTCCAGCCTTACCTCCAGTTGGTTGGAACTATCCTTAACCACTCCTATAATTGCCTTTTAGGACTTTCTTTTTCTCCCTTAGACATGTTGGTATTTTCCTCAATAGCCTTCTTCAATGCCTTTTTAGGACTTCCAAGATCAATGACTTCATTGCTGGATCCAAGCAGATTCTCTAAAAGTGGTCCTGTTCTATCAGCAAATATGAATTCATCTGCTTCTAAAATCTTTGACAGAGCGTCCATATCATTTGGATCTATGAGAATTGGGGGAACTTAAGATGATTCTCCGGGTCGTACGATTGTTCTCCCCTGATTTATTTGATTGCTTTCTTTTATTGCTGCTTAAATGATGTCATATTGCTCATCATCTTGCCCCACAATTTTTGTTATGCTGGGAACATTTTTCCCTTTGCTGGACTTTGCTTTCTCTAAAGCGGGTCTCTCCCTATACTGCTTGGCTTCCTCATTCACGATTATTCCCGCAAGCCTCCTTCCTTCACTGGCTTTCTTTTCTTGGGCAGCGAGGGCTTCATCAAAAGTGAGTCCTTTTCTCCTGAGTTACTTTTGAGGAGCAACCTCGTCCTCTGTCTCCTCAACATCTACCTCCACTTCCATCTTAGCCAATGTTCTTTCGGCTTTTCTCCTTCTGGCCTCAATTGCTTTTGTAGCAATGTGAGGTAGACCCACAACAACCGCAAGCTGTCCCTTCTTCATTGCAGCTTTAAGCAGTCTACCCCTAGGTCTTGGCTTTTTGGAGCTCAGGATTTGGGTGAGGGGCAGAGTGTCCTCATCAATCTCTTCCAGAACCATTTCAGCTTGCTTTTTGGCCATAGCTTTGTTAGTTCTAGGCCTTTTGGGAACATGAGCCTCCTCTTCCGGATCAACTATCTTCCAAGATTTAATCTTTTGCTCATCCCTTTTTAATTTTGCCTTTTCTTTATCCCATTCCTCATTAAAGCGGATATTGAGGAAATTCTTCTCAGGGATGGGCTTCCCATAAATCCATTCCAATCCCAGTCAGATCCACTTCCTCCGCTTGTAGAATTTTATGATCAAGGCGCCATGTGAGTTTACATGGGCCTTGAGATAGTGAATGATCAAGACTGGCCAGTTTACTTCTACACTACCAACCTAGTGCTGCAGCATAAAGTGCTGGAGGGAAGAAACTGTAGTTAATGACCGCTTCCTTATTAGGATGAGCTTAGCCAGAGCATGCTGCAGGAATCTAGGCATTCTGTGGAAGTACGTTGAGAATTTGTCACCAAAGTAGTTCTTGTCGAGCCATAGTTTGGACTCCTACTTAACTCTAGTCTTATCCCCATCTTTTCTCAATATTATTCCGTAGTTCTTCATGTTTAGATTCTTCTCAAAGAATTCTAGAGTGACAATTATGACCTTCCCCTACACCTCAGTGTGTAAGGCATCAAAATGGTGTATTTACAGCATGTGTAACAGCTAATGGACTTTTAAAATTCAAAAAGTAACAGTGATCTTAATGTGCTTTTATTGCCATATGTCATCTTTATCGGCTTAGATCTTCAAAAACTTTTGGAATATATCTTCCCAATACTCCTTGTCTACCGGAGTGAGTTTTTATTTCAGGATCCGGCTTGATTTAAAACTAACTTCCGGAGTTTTTCTAAATTGAATTTGACATCCCAATTGATTCACTTAGTTTCCTAAACTGATCTTTACTTAGTGGTTTAGTAAAGATATCAGCTCTCTGTTCATTGGTTGGAACGTATACCAATGCAACATCCTTCTTCATTACTTGATCTCGGATGAAGTGATGCCTTACGTTGACATGCTTCATTCTGCTATAAATCACCGGATTCTTTGACACATTAATAGCACTTTTGTTGTCAGACAGTACATTCACACATTTGGATTGCACTGTATAATCTTCAAGTTATTGTTTGATCCATAGGAGTTGAGCAACATAACTTCGAGCTGCTATATACTCCACTTCTGTGATGGATAAGGCAATTGAAGTTTGCTTCTTGCTATACCATGACACTAAGGAATCCCTAAGGAAATGGCATCCTCCAGATGTACTTTTTCTCTCAAGAGTATCTCTACTAAATTCTGCATCTGTAAACCCCTAGAGTGTGAAGTCTCCATTACTAGGATACCATGACCCAACTTCAGTGGTTCCTAAAAGATATCTAAGTATCCTTTTGACAACCTCAAGATGAGAATCCTTGGGATCGGCTTGATACCTTATACAGTAGCGTACTGAATAGAGTATGTCAGGTCTGCTAGCTGTTAAGTATGGGAGTAAGCCAATCATTCCTCTATAGAGCTTCTGATCAACATCTTCTCCTTCCCAGTTCTTGGATAAGATTGTTTATGAACCCATTGGAGTAGACATTGGTTTGTTGTTGTCCATTTCAAACCTCTTCAGGATCTCCTTGGTGTATTTTGATTGATTAACGAAGATCCCATCGGGACTTTGCTTAATTTGTAGACCAAGGAAAAAGTTAACCTCTCCCATCATGGACATCTCAAATTCCTTCTGCATTTGAGAGCTAAATTCTTTGCATATCTTCTCATCAGTGGCACCAAAAATGATATCATTCACATAGATCTGGACTAGAATAATATAATTTTTCTTCTTTTTGATGAAGAGTGTGGTATCTGCCCTGCCTCTAGTATATTCCTTGGATATAAGGAATTAGGTTAATCTTTCATACCAGGCTCTTGGTGCTTGTTTTAATCCGTAGAGAGCTTTCTTTAGTATGTAGACATGATCCAGATGCTTTGGATCTTCAAATCCGGGGGGTTGCTTGACATATACTTCTTCTTGAATGACACAATTTAAAAATGCACTTTTGACATCAAATTGGTATAATGTGAACCCTATGAATGATGCAAAAGCACATAGGATTTGGATTGCTTCCAGTCTTGCTACAGGGGTGAAAGTTTCTTTGAAATCAATTTCTTCTTACTGGTTGTAGCCTTGAACGACTAGTCTTGCCTCATTTCTTACTATTACTCTAGATTCATCAAGTTTATTCTGGAACACCCATTTAGTGCCTATAATTGATTTTCCTTTAGGAGAGGGCACAAGATCCTATACATCATTCATGGGGAATTGATCTAGCTCTTCTTGCATTGCCATCATCCAACTTTCATCCCCTTTAGCTTCTTGAAATTTCTTTAGCGCTATGAGAGAGACAAAAGCAGCATGGCTTATCATCCGATTGAGCTGACCTCTGGTTCTAACTAGATTCTGAACATCATCCAGAATATTTTTGATGGAATGATCTATGTGGGTTCAGATCTCCCTTTCCATGCCTTCATATTGAACTTCAACTTGCTCCACTTTAGTTTCAACTACTCCTTTATTAAAGTCAATCCCTTGTGGATTGAGATTGACTTGTGGTATTTCTGGATCAAAGGATATTCCTTCATCTTCCTCTTTGTACTTCTTGATGATACCACTTGTTGGTCCCTATAAGAATATCTATAAGGGTAGAGGGGGGTGAATGGCCCTTTTTTGTGGAATTAGCAGACTTAGAAAAGTCTTTTGTGTAACGTGTTTGATTATGATCCGGAAGATGGATCCGGATGATGCAAATGTGTGCAATTAAGTAAAAGAGAAAGAAAATCAAACACAAGTATTTTATACTGTTTTGGCCCCGCCTACGTCCAGCCCCCAAAGTTTCTTTCCTTCGAGCTTGTCCACTAGTGGATTCCTTTCCAACTGGTAGGAATCAAGCCTTACAAATTTTTCTCCGAATGGTAACCCCTTTCGGAAGTAGGATATACCACTAGAAGCACCAACTCCTAGCTGAGTCCTCTTATCTATAGTAGGATATACCACTTAGCCTTCTACCTTGAATTTAAGCTGAGGGAGATCTCACTGAGAGCACCTACTTCAAGCTTTATCCCAATCTCCCAACTTACCCAAGTTGGAGATTCTTGCACTTTGGTTTTTAACAAAGGGTTGGATTTTGGAGTTCCTCAAGTTTATAGTTTCACTTGGGAATCCTTACAAATAGATTTTGAATTAAGGATTCTTGGAGGGATTATATCAACTGATTGTATATGTGTTGCTTTGTTACTTACTTTTGTAAATTAATCAATTAACCTTCTCATTTAGTGAAGAGCTCCTTTTATAGGCTTTGATCATAAATGTAGTCGTTTGTGGTTGGTGAGCTTTTATTCAATCTTCACCCTTGATCAGGTTGTGATGTGGAGCTTCTAGATCTGTTGATCGATCCGTTAGACTGTATTTTGATCCATTTGAAATCATGGGATTGAAGCTAAAAAGTTATCAATGATCATTTTACTTGTCATTTTATGATGCACCAACTTTCATACGATTTGCTTTATGATGAGCTCCACGCGAACCTTTATCGGTCTAGGAGAAAAAGTAGTTACCTTTTCTCTTTTTGGTGTCAGACCCTTTTGACTTTGTCTAAAATATATAAGCTGCCATTTTGCCTTTGTCTTGAAGAAAGGATCTTTGACTTTCATAGACCAACTAAGGTAATGGGAAAGTTTATATTTGAGACTTTCCTTAGATTTTAAATATAGGTCTTCCGGATGTCTTTTGGACCTATATGCTCCGGATGTTTCTTCCGGAGATAACTTCAATCATTTTTTTCTCGATGCTGGTTTTTGACTGAAAGAAGTTTGTTTCCTTTCCAAACTCTGTCCGGATGATTTTCCCTTGTGCTTGGGTTTTTAATTTGTTCAACGGATGACTTGTGTCTTGATCTGTGTCCGGATATTTCCATTTGAATTTGGCAGAACTACGTACATTGTTTTTGTTCCTTTCAAACTTGATCCAGATTTAGATTTTTTATCTGGATCATTATTTCCCAACAGTTGGTTATGCCAAAAGAATAGAGAAGTATGCCAAAGAAGACCAACAAAAGAAAGAAGAACTTGAAGCCTTTAACAAGACTAATTCGCAGCAAAAGGACGCTATTTTAAACCTAGTGCTTCAAAGTATTCAAAGATGAATCTAACCTTGGAGAAACCAGTAGTGGCAGCAGCACAAATCTAACCCACTAAACCAATGACACCATGGGTGGAATTATTATCCCGAATCTTCACTAAGTTACGAACGTCTAAGATACCAGATAGTCTAAGGGCTCCATCGCCTAAAGATTGTGATAAATTTTGTTTCTATCATGTTGCAAAGGGGCATAGAACTAGCAATCATCAGAAGCAGATGCAGGATATACAGCAACTCATCAAGGACATAAAGATTGAAGAGCTTGAGAGAAATTCGAGCACATAGACTAATTCATTGCCTAACTTCCAACCGATAGTCAATGTCATCAATTCTCAAGGAGGAGAAGATCCTCCCGAGCAGCCTAATTTCCAGTACATTAGGGCAACTCAAACAAGTGGTGAACAAGTGCTGATCCACAACATAGAGAAATATAATTGCCTAATTTAATTTGGAAAGCTGGATGAATTTGAAGTTCAACCTGACATAATGTATTAGGGCAATACTCACCCTCAACAGTTCTTGAATGTCTTCTACAAAGAGATGAACAAATAAGGAATTCATGCGCTTGGAGTCACATCTTAAATCGTACAGTTTTTGGGAGGACCTGTGCTGAATTGGTATTATGTCCTTGCTTACCAACATAACTGGGATTGGGATTTCTTATGAGCACGTTTTGTGGAACGCTACTCATTCCAAGACTATTATCACTTTAGGACACGATGTTTGGGACAATCTCCAAACCATATTGGTTAGAATCCATAGCCAAATCCTGTCCAGTTTTGGTTCCATATGGGATGAGATATACGCCAAAGAGGCTAGAGGAAAGGCTCCTTTGATCAATGAAACACCTCATAAACAAGGAAGTTCCAACGGTTCCGACCAAATTGTGACCTATGATCGATATAGTCCTAAAACATGTTGGCAAACTCTTGGATATATCGACCATTATATTCTTGATCATGAAATGCCCCGGATGGATTCAATATTTGAAGAACCACCAAGACTCTAGAGCCCTTATGATTTCCACAGTGACATGGGTTATCATTAAGTAGACTTTAATGATTTGACAATCGATGGCACATTACAAGAGTTTTCTGATGCACTCTTCATACATAGCCCCATGCAAGCACAAATGCCTAGACTATTGCCTGAGGAAGATCCCAAGGAAGTTCCTGAGGAAGATCTAGAGGAAGAGGAAGATGCAAACGAAGTTTATTTCATGCCGGATGATTCATCTGAAGAAGAAGAAATGAATGGAGGTTTCAAATGGAATGCACCCATAGAAGGCAAAGTCAACAATCTTGAAGAAGTTGACTATGGGATATATAATGAGACTTAATCAAACTCAATTGGACCACCTAGAAGTCAGGATTTAGGAGAGATAACCAGCGAGAATGATGATGCTATCATAAATAGGCATGTCTATATGCTAAGGATCCAAGCATACAGACCATCTAAGGAATACATCTGGGAGAGGATAAGGATCAAGAGTGAATTTGCCCTTCTCAGTAAGCAATTTAGAGAACATTATGATGGAGGTCTCCCTATCTTATACAGTGGTGCTACTGACCGGAGATTTGGTGGTGGAAATGGAGAAATCAATCTATTGTAGATCCATGATAACGAAGACCTTGACATGTTAGGCGAAAGAAAATCCATGCATAGGGAATCATCATTATCCTCATCGTTTTACATCAATATGATCAATAAGAGTAGCCCGGCTGAAGGAAGTACTCGAAACAATAAACGAGGTGAGGACAATGTATCTGATCTTTGACAAGCACGAAGAGTCCAATAAGACCTTGAGGAAATTTAAATTTGGTGACAAATAGAGGAAGAACAGAGTTTGGCATTAGAATGGGAAAAGAGGCACGAGTTTAACCCTCTCCTTCACCTACCACCAGCTCTTTTATACTACGGAACAGGATGTCCGTACACTCATATAGACCAGTTTTTAAAGATGATAAGTGAAGCATTGATCCACTTCTATCATTGGCCTACATTTTTCATCAGGACACTCTAAGGAAAAGCTATGAAGTGGACCGAGAATTTACCTTCGCCGCAATGCATGCATTGGAATTCCCTAGTCAAAATGTTCCTGGAACGATTCCTGAAAATAGAGCTGGTACAAGCTACAAGAAAGGTGACACCATTTCTTGACAACATTGAAGCCAATGCAATCCATGATAAAGCTCTAACAGAGAGCCACATTTGGGGGAAGATCAAACACGAGAATTAGCTTGACGATACACTATGCCCTATGATAGGTAATGTATCTGATTCAAAATATTCAGAGATAGTGAACGTGCTTAGAAGTTCTAATTCTTGGGAAGAAGAAGTCCACAAGCGATGTAACTGTGAAAAGGAATTATCTCTCACTTGGGAAGAAAAACATATGTGGGAAGGATATCCACAAATTCCTCCTCAACTTGTATATGATGGAGAAACTCATTCTCGACTCCATTTGGCTCGTTACACCAATTTCATGAATTTTGCAAAGTACATTAACATTACTAAGTTTATCTCTTTAATGATACCTTGAGAGGAGAGGCATGGTAGTGATACTCAGACTTGCTTTATCACCAGAACATGATTTGGGATTTGTTTAGCCAAGTATTCTTTCATCATTTTACGATAGTATCACCTTCAGAAAAGAAACGCAACTCCCCATCCATACTTTCTTTGCCTTATCCTATAGGAGAAAGCGCTACGCGATCGTATCTTTGGTATACACTAGATCAGGAATCTTTCAAGGATAACGCCATTAAAGCACTATACATCGATACATTCAGAGGATCCACCACTATAGTTCATATGATTCATCTTGAAGGTAGCATTGGCCAAGTCTATACAGAAGTCATGAAAGCCAATCCCGCAAGAGGATTTGTACCATTTATGCAGTGGCCATTCATCACCAACGACTCTCTCATTGCTACCACAAATGAGAAACCTATTAATCTAGTGGACATCCCCTTGGAGGATAATTTTAATGAGTTTGAGATGTTTTAACATCATGTCTTCCCAATCACAAAGGAGGAAAGATCACTAGGGTATGAGTCAACTATCCCCAGAAATGAACCAATTCAAAGACCAAGCCCACATATAGGGGATTCTTTGATTGACTAACTTAGTGCAACGTCAACTAAGATGTCCATTTAGGAATTTCTTCTCACCTCACAAGATCATATGGCAGCTATTGTTAAAAAGCTCATGGATATAGAAACATCTTCCACAGCTTCCCCAACTCAACTATGCTCTCTTATTGGTAATCAATAAGTAACAATTATCCCCGATATAACTTTCACCCGATCAGACTTGCCGAATGACGACACTGATCATAATTGACCACTTTATTTGAAGGTTGAAGTGTTTGGATGTATCATACCCTGTGTAATGGTTGATGATGGATCCACACTCAATATCTGTCCAAGAAAGATATTGTCGATCATGGGACTTAGTGAGGAAGATCTGAAGAAGTCCTCCATCATCATCAAGGCTTATGATGATTCTAAAAGAGCTATCATTGGTACATTTTAAGTAAAAGTGATCACCGGGGAGATATCATCAATAGTGGTCTTCACCGTCATCAAAATTCCTATAACATTCTCTCTTTTTCTTGGACACCCATCGTTCCATGCATTTGGAGGAGTTCCGTCCACCTTACACCAAAAAAAGAAGATACCGTTTGGAGGAAAAGTTGTAACTATAGAAGCAGATAAAGCATCTATTATAGTTGCACTAGAAGTCAAGAAAAGTAGGTTATGGGGATTTTTGGTAGCAACAGTAGAAGGAAAGATGGGAGCATCATCAGAACATTGAGGACCACTAATTCAGAAATACATGGAGTGACATCACACTCCTAATATGGGACTTGGAGTGCAAGGCTAAGGAATGACAACTTTTGACATTGATATAGGAACTTTGAAGCTCACAGGACTTGGTTACAAAGGAACTAAAGCCAGATCTAAGTCAAGGAAGATAATCTTTGTGTGAGCTCAAGAAAAGCCACATACCAGAATTCCTAAAGTAATTCAGTGCCTAAGAAAGATAGTGCTTGGGCTTGAGATTTTCTCTGACATAGTAGACTACAGCAAGTTCAGATAAGGGCCAATTTTTGACATGCTCTAGACTAAGGAAGAACCAATAGACATCACCATCACTCCGAAGGAGACACCTATAGAACCAAAATTGAACAAAGATGAATCCAACATACTTCTTGATGAACTTCTTGGGATGTTGTGAACTCACTTAAAGATAGAGGAATCTGGTACAAGAGAAGAGTAGCTGAATGAAGTAAAGATAGAGATGGCCAGGCTAATCAAAGGGAAAGCCAAAATGCATGATGAGCCAACCCTAGATGAAACCAACAATCATGAAGAAACTTCCTCCGAGAAATATGAGTCTTTTGTATCTATCTCTAATATCATTGATAATGTAATGTCTAAATCATATAATAAGAAGAACTTTGCTTACTCATATGATGTTTTCGATAATTATTGCTTGCATCCATTCTAGCATACATCTTGCATTTTCAATATCAATGATGCTATAAAAAAGAAAATAAACATAAACACGGAAGAAAATCCAAAAATGGTACTCATTTCTAGAGAGTTTTTTGTTGAACATGAGAGAAAATTGGTAAAAATAGTGAAGAAGGACATTTCAGTGTTTGGTTGGGCCTACAAAGATATGCCAGGAGTCAATCAACATAACGTGAAACACAAGATCCCAAAAGATCCAAAGATTCATCAAATGAAGTAGAAACTGAGAAGAATGTGACGTGAATGGGCCGAAAAGGTGAAGGAAGAAATGGCTAGTTACTTTGAGGCAGAATTTCTAGATGTTTTGAAATATAGTACATGGTTGGAAAACGTAGTTCTAGTCGCCAAGAAGGATGGAAGAGTTAGGGTATGCGTTGACTTTTGAGATCTTAATAAAGAAACTCCAAAAGATGACTTTCGACTTCCACACATTGACGTCCTTTTTAATAGCGCTGCCAAAGCTGCTATGTACTCTTTCATGGATGGATTTTCAAGATACAATCAAATCCTTATGAACATAGACAATAGAATCAAGACTGATTTCATTATATAATGGGGCACTTATTGTTATAAGGTAATGCCTTTTAATTTGAAGAACCCTGGGGCAACTTATCAACGGGCAGTCACCGATCTATTACATGACATAATTCACAAAGAAGCCAAAGTCTACGTAGACGACATGCTTGTAAAGTTGATGACTCCATAAGAACATCCAGCAGTTCTTGATAGATTCCTTACGAGAATTGAGAAATATAATCTTTGCCTTAATCCGAAGAAGTGCATATTTGGAGTAACATCTGAAAAATTACTAGGCCATATAGTCAGGCAAAGGGGTTTCGAGATAGATCCCGACAAGGTCAAAACTATCATAAACATGCCAGTACCACAAACTAAGAAGGAATTAAGAAGTTTCCTTGGATCCTTACAATACGTTAACCGGTTCATCGCATGATTGACCACGATCTGTAAGCCAATCTTTAAGTTAATGAGAAATCAATAGCTGGTGGTATGGATTGAGTAATGTCAAGAAGCCTTTGACAGAATCAAGGCATATCCTTCTAATCCACCAGTACCTGGGAAACCTTTAATCCTATACTTGGCAATTGAAGAAGCTTTTATAAGGGTAATGCTTGTCCAAGAGCATAAAGATAAGAAAGAGTGCGCAGTCTATGATCATAGCAAGAAGTTGCTAGACTATGAGACCTGTTACACCATAGTAGAAAAGACATGTACAATAATGGTATAGCTAACCAAAAAGCTCAGACATTACTTTCAGTCTTACTGTGTATAGGCCATAGCACAAGTAAATCCGTTGAACTACCTTTGTCAAACTCCTTCACTCACATGAAAGTCTAGGTGGCTATTGTTGCTGTCTGAGTTTGACAACGAGTTTGTCACTAAGAAAATCACCAAGGGGCGAGAAGTGGCTGAAGTTTTAGTAAATCAACCAATAGACTTCGACCAAGTCGAGAATCTAGAGTTTCCTAATGAGCAGCTAGCATCGGTATCCGAATGGCCCAAAGGGTGGACAATGTTCTTTGATGGAGCAGTAAACAAGAAAGGTGCAGGAATTGGAGTTATTATTATCATGTTGGATGTTGAAATCATTCCCTTGTCCAAATGGCTGAAATTTGACACGACCAACAACGGAGCTGAATTACGAGGCTTGTTTGTTTGGGATGTCAGCACTTTTGACAATGAAAGCTGACTAGGTCAAAATCATCAGTGATTATGCTTTAGTCATTAAGAAGTTACACGTGATTGGGAATTGAAGGAAGAATCTCTAAGACCTTATTTAGAAGCAGTATGGAAGGTGGCAATGCTATTTGATCACCATGAATTTTGCCATATTCTGTGAAATGAGAATTAGATGGTAGATGCTCTAGCTACTCTAGCATCCATATGGGAAAGACCTGATAGTCAACCCATCAGGTCTCTTATCATGGAAACCATGAGGAAGCCATATTATCTCTCTATAGTAGAAATATCATAAGAATACAATGAGGAACCTTGGTATTCTGACATTAATAGATACCTGGAAGAAGGGGCATACCCTGTGGAAGACACTGACTTAGATATAACCACACTAAGAAGATTAGTAGTGCAGTTCCTCTTATTGGATGGACATTTGTTCAAAAGGTGCACAGATGGCCTATTATTGCGATGTCTATCGTAGTTAGAACCACAAAGCATAATGAAACAGATACATTCTGGAGAATGTGGTCCCCACATGAATGGTGCCATGTGAGCTAAAAAGATTCAGCAAATGGGATATTTTTGATCCACCATCCTTGCCGATTGTATTCAAGAAGCTACAACTTGTCATGAATGCCAAATATACGGTGATGTCAGCCATCTCCCACCAATAGAACTACAAGCTTTGACTACACCCTAGTCTTTCTCACCCTAGGGATTTGATATCATTGGTGAGATCTAACCTTCATCTACGAATGGGCATCAGTTCATAATAGTTATAGTAGATTACTTTTCTAAGTGGGCAAAAGTTGAATCCTACACTAGCATCAATGCTAAGAAGATGGTACAAATCATCAAGAATCATATTTTTGCCAAATTTGGGATCCCACACCATGTTGTCTCGGATAATGGAGTTCAATTCCAAGGAGAAACTGCAGCCTGACTTGACAATATCGAGCACCATCGCTCTTCTCCTTATAGACCACAAGCCAATAGGGCAGTTGAAGCTGCAAACAAATCCATCAAGAGGATTTTGTCCAAAATGGTGACCACGTACTGAGATTGGGAAGACCATTTACCCTATGCTGTATGGGGATACAGAACAAGTGTCAAAACTCCGACAAGATAGAATCTATTTTCTCTATTATATGGGATAGAAGTAGTGCTTCCCGCTAAAATAGAAATCAAGTCCTTACATGTGGTATTAGAACCAAGGCTATTAGAAAATCAGAGGGCACGGGCGAGAAATGAATAATTGAATCTCATCGATGAGAAACATTTAGCAGCTCTTATAAATCTTCAAGCCTACTAGTAACAAATGGCTAGAGCCTACAACCAAAAGGTGAAATGGTAGAATCAGCCAATCAAGGCAGGAGACTTAGTGTTGAAGCAATCTCAAAAAATAGACACATATGGTTGAGGAAAATTTCAACCTGATTGGGAAGGCCAATACGTGGTGAAGCAAACTCAGCAAAGTCACTATGAGGTGTCATTGACGTGTGGGTCTCCCTTGGCACCCGTATGAGAGGTGGGGCACACTGGGGGTTTGGTTGGATTTGGCATGACAAAACATTTTTAGTTAAAGTTTGCACAATAAGCCAATTTTAATGAATAAAAGAATCGAGACCCAAATCTCGATACAATTGATAGAGTCGCCACCCAAGTTGTCAACTTGGGAAAGAGTTTTGGTATGGTTCCGTCTGGATGGGAGACTCATACCTTTTGGATCAGAGATTTGGGTATCGGATGAGTCACTTATTTCTCATTTAGTTGATTCAAAGTTACATTCACCGCGTAAAACCATTTTAGTTTTCATCATTTAGGGAATTATTACAGAAATCCTATTTCTACACTCTTTAACACTCGTTACATGCGTTTACATATTACAATAAAGCATAAGCCATAAATTGGGGAATAAAAATTACAATCGGGGGAGATGGGGGAAATTGCAAAGAGCTATACATTTGTTCTAAGTTATAAAACGAAATGAAAATAAATTCCCCTTGAATCTGAACAGTTTATGGCACATCGTAAATCAGCATTTCATCGTATTTTATGGTGAAAGCATAGTTTAACCATTGTGGGTTGATTTTTCAGTTTATTAGTGAAAATGATTGCATGGCAAATGGTGAGTTGGATTGATTTTTAACCACTTAAAAATGAGTTCTGGAACCTGCATGGGGCTGGTACCCGTACGGTTGGGTGGGACCCGTACAGCTACAGGGAGGACTAGTATAGGTATAGTGTACCCGTATGGGTCCTATCTGGTCCAGGTAGAAACTCTATTCAGTTCAGTTTATAGATTAACAAATTAACAGACTGGCCATTGAAAAATAAAATAAAAAGGGATTTCCTTTCATATGAGTATGGTGCACCGATTTGATATCTTTGGGGATATATGGTGCCAACAAGGCTCATAAAGGTTAGGACTAGACCCAAAACAAGAAATGAAAGGAACAGATCTAATAGAAGGAACATGCAATAATAATAAGGAAATAATTGAGATGTGAGTCTCTTTGAAACTTAGGAGCGTTACCTTTGCGGTGTGAATCCACTTTGAGATAATCCCTTTACTGTCTAGAGATTCCGGCCAAAGTAAATGGTGAAATAGGATTATTTAGGTGAGTATTTGTGTGGACAGAACCTCCCCTAAATCCTAATAAAAGAAGTTACGAATGAATAAAATGTGGACAAAACCTCAAAAGAAGGGTTTTCTCCCTATTTTGTACCTCCTATACCCCCACTATACATTTTCTATACCTATAGAAATTACTAGAATTTTAGTATGATTTGGATATGAGATGTGTGTGTGTAAAATGTGAAGAGAACGACCCTATTTATAGGGGAGAGGAGGTCTGAATGCAATAAATTGCGTTCATGACCTGCCTTTTCCTGAAATAGGAAAGGATTCCCTTCTAAAAGAGACAGTTTAGGCAACAAGAGGACCCGTAAGGGAGGTGCCCCACCCATACGGGTGCTAAGGGACCCCGTATAGGTCCCCTCCAGGCGTATGGAAGGAATGACATCCATACCACTAGGCAGCACCCATAAGGGTCCCTAAGGTAGACTAGGTCTCCAAACTCTAGCCAAACTCAACTCTGTAGTAGTAAGAACACCTCTGATGGACAACGCCTGAAAGATATTGCATCATATAGCTTTTGTCATAGTTTTATGAGAAGGATTGTTAACATCCAGTGCTCACAGACTGCCCCTCATGGGATCATTGCAGATATGGATCTGTATGATCTCATGATGTGAGCAAGGGTTTAGAAATTATACCTGTGGTGATGATATGGGTTAGTTCCTTTCTTGAGGCAAACTTCTTTCCTTTACTGATGGGTATCCCTTTACTAAGGCGGATTACTTTCCTTCTGCTACTGTGCATATCCCTTGTGACTCTATTGGGGAGGGTGTGTATATCTCTTTCTTAAGGCAGATCGACTTTCCTGACTGGTTTATCCCTTTCCTAAGGCGGATGACTTTCCTAACTAATGATATATCCCTTTCCTAAGGCGGATGACTTCTCTTCATATCCCTTTCTTTGAGGTGGATGACTTTCCTTACCAATGCGTATCCCTTTTCCTGAGACGGATGACTTTCCTTTTGGTACCGTGCATATCCCTTTCTTAAAGCGGATGACTTTCCTTGCCAATGCGTATCCCTTTCCTAAGGCAGATGACTTTCCTTTTGCTACCATACATATCCCTTTTATGAGGCAGATGACTCTCCTTGCTAATGCGTATCCCTTTCCTGAGGCGGATGACTTTCCTTTTGCTACTGTGCATATCCCTTTCTTGAGGCGGATGACTTTCCTGGCCAATGCGTATCCCTTTCCTAAAGCGGATGACTTTCCTTTTGCTGGTGGTGTATCCCTTTCCTAAGGTGATTGACTCTCCTACTAGGGATTTTGAATAACCTGAAAAGAGACAACAAACAAACATAGAGTCAGTTGTTGTCTAAGCAGATTCCTTTTATTCTTAATTGACTTTTGTGAGAACAAAAATATTTTTGCCCATTTAATTAAGAATAAAGAAGTGTGGATGCAATAAACTGAAAATTATGTGCAGGAAATGTCGGGTTTGGCCCAATCAATGTTTATTTTGTAATTGGGGAATGTTCCTAGGGTGAGTGCCGCTAAGGTCTACCAAATCCACTACGGGGGAGTGGGAGGATGCCCCTGGGTCAGTGGGGGATGCCCCTAAGACTTGATGATTCTATTACTAGGAAGTAGGGAATGCCCCTATAGTTTATTCCGCTACTGGGAATTGGGGGGATGCCCCTAGATTAACTAGTTCTGCCACTGGAAAGTGGGGGGATGCCATTAGATTGGTGGGATGATGCCCCTGGATTAACTAAGTTTTCTACTGGGAAGTGGGGGGATGCCTCTAGTTCTGAAGGAGGGATGCCCATGGATCAGTGGACGAATACCCCTAGATTGGTGGAGGGATGCCCCTAGGACCTGATTCTTCTGTTGGGGAACGACCTTAGAGTGGGGTGCCCCATTGGGTTCTTGATTATTGGCGTATGCCCTTTCAGTGATTTCGCTACTGGGGAGTGAAGTAATATCCTTTGGTAAAACCTCTTCCACTGGGGAAGTCTTTCCAGGTAAGATTTATTTGCTGGGGAAGAATTCTTATGCTAGGATGGACCTGTATATAAAATTTCCTGATCAGTGACCAGCTTAAAAATGACTTACCTTGATTCTTGATTCATTTTTATGACAACAAAATATTTTTCCCCTTCAATCAAGGATCAAGGTGAGCCTAGGGACTTGTCCTAAATATTAAGGAAATATAAGGTTGCGAGGGCGTGGGCTTAGCCCCGAACTTGAACTGGATGAATTCCTGGTGTTCGCTAAAATACCAATATAAAAAAATACCTCTGGATGGCAAGAAAGGGCCCGTATGGGTATAGATCTCAAAAGTGGGGACCCGTATGGGTGGGGTGGGACCCGTATAGGTCCCCGATAAGGTGGTTTAAAAGGCAGATCAGCCCCCTCATATGGCACCTCACACCAAAACTTCCCATTTTACATTTTCCGGTGATTTTCTTCCAAAAACAGCTGAAGAATTATAAAAAGAACCCATAAATCGGCCATTTCTCCCTTAGACTCGAGGACTTGCCCTCAGTAGGTGATTCAAGGCTTTGAGAATGCCCAGTTTCTATCGGGTATGCTTTCCATGAAGGAGACTTGTTTTTGGGGCTTACTCCTACCTCAGAAGTCCCCTTAATCCCTTCCCCCGATACCCATGCTTCAAAACACAACATAATTTTGCTTGATTCTCCATTTTCCAATTTCAAACTTTTGGTGATTTTCTTGAATTTTGGCATGAATTGGGGTGTTTTAGACTTTGGGATAGAGCCTGATGAGTGTAACTTTAGCCTGAGATGTTTTTAGGATAGTTTTGGATGAGCTTTGGTTGAGATTGGATGTTTTTGGATTTTGGGGAGTTTGCTCGCATAGGGATTGCTTGCAAGGGACCAGTATAGGTCTCGCTTTTGATACGGGCTCTACTTATTGATCGGTATAGAGGATGCCTACCCATGCAGGGCCTGTCCTTAAGGACAAAACATTGTTTTCTTTGATTTCTGCAATCCTTTCCTGATTTCTAACATGTCTGTTGTATTCTAACCATGTTAAATTGTAATGCTATTTTTGCAGTTCTAATACAAGACTACGGGGGCTTTGAGCTTCTGCAAGAAAATGGTACATGGAGATTCATGTTGTGGGGGATATGGAGCTGCTGACGCTTATTGATTCCTTCAGCTTTAGTGATATTATAAGGGCCATTCCTCAATCCCCTTAGACACTGGCCCCCGGTGTCATTTCAGCTCTGACAGATAGATAGTCTGAGATGACCCATACCTTCCATTTGCCTATAGGGGAGGTCACCATCACTCCCTCGGATGTGTGCGCCATGACAGGCCTAGAGTGGGGTGGAGATGTGGTCCACTTGGATGTTTATGCTGACCGGTGGCATTCTCGGCCTAAGGTGAAGGCCTATATTACTAGATTACTTAGCCTTCATCCGAGTGGGACAAACAAGCTCAAGTACGAGGACTTGGATGCTCACTGGATTGCACAGCTGTGGCCTATATTGGCTGATAGGAGGGACCAATGTGCTTGATTCTTCCTGCTAACATTCCTTACCACCGTCTTCTTTCCCGTCTACTCAAGCAACCTCAACTATGGTTTGCTCTCTATTGTGGAGGATCTTGTGGCTGTGCATCGTAAGAACTAGTGTCGGGCCATCCTGGCACAGCTGTACTATAGATTAGATGTAGAGGTCCAGGGTGAGCAGTCTGAGCTCAAGATTTTCCATCTAATACTACTTGTAAATCCTAAACTGATCTCTTGTGCCTTTGCCTAAACTGTGCTGCAACTAATCCTTACTTTATCTTGCAGATTTAGGCTTTTGAGCATCGGTTGATACCTAGAATAGGTTTGCCCTTGCAGCCTGAGATGCCGCATATTATATCTAAATGGATAGGGCTTTAGCAGAATCAGCCCTTGACCACAGCGCAATATCGAGAGTTCTTACGCCAACTACGCTCAGATCGGGTAAACTTCTTCCCCACTAAACCTGCATTTTACATTTCAACAAACCATAAGTAGAAATTTTATTTACTCGGTTGCGATACTCACAGTGCATTTATTTCATATAGGTCATCAGAGACCCATAGGAGAGATTGGTCATGTATGGAGATATTAAGCAGATGCGGGCTGGTATGGATGACCACCGCTTTGTCCTAGAGTCACCACTCTCCTATAAGTGGTATTTCGGCGAGTAGGTTTGAGGGTGGAGGACCAGTGCCATGGTAGAGAGACTAATTCCTCCCCTAATCCTAGAAGGCATCTTCTGGCCTTATCTTATGCCAGGGACCGATTAGGGGCTATATTTGTTGGGTGAGAGAGCTTGCATGCTATCTATAGAGAGCTGTTATTCTGAGTTTATTGATTCCTCCCTTCTTCCCCCTTGTGGGAGGATTCACCACGAGGATGGGCCCATAGAGTTTCACTAGAGTGATAGTGAGGATGATGATGATGAGGTGGAGGAGGAGGAGGGAGGATCGAGGGGTGACCGCGGGGGTCCATCCATAGTTTGGGGTACTAGAGGGTCGGCTAGGTCAGCTACTCCTTCTTCTTAGGTATGCTCCTAACTTGGTCTTTACGAATGCCTTACTACTTTTTAAAATTGACTGTGACCTTGAATCTAATTCTTTATTACTACAGCCTCCTACTTTTACACAGAGCAGGTCTGCCGCTGCTGCCCTTGAGCTGCCGGTAAAGCAGTCTTGAGCCTCAAAATCTGTGAGGCCAGGTGTCCTTCGAGCTGAGCTAGACACTTTCTTTCAACTCCTCAACCATTCGGGGGATCGAGCTATCAAGAAGGTTGAGGAGTCGGTCCAGCATATTGGTTTCACTCCTTCTAACTCCACCCATGTAAGGAATCCTTTACCTTTGACTTTATCCATTACTATAATTACTTAGGGCGTTTTGTCCTGATGCGACTCTTTCTTTTTAGGTGACCATTTTTTAGGCTGAGAGCATAGCCCAGGGTTATTTTCTAGTATGGGATCTGCTGTTGGCCTAAGATGCACTAGCTTCAGTAAGTTTCTTTTACCTATAAAATTTCAACAAACTATGCATGATGTATGCTATGCCTATTTATATATGTGTACTGATCTCATGGTTTCTATTGCAAACTTTGTTGGCCATGGAGTGGATCAGGTCAGCACAGGATTTGAACACTTTTGACGAGAGAACTAGATTTTTAGAGGAGCAGTTGTTGGCAGCCACTACTAAGGCTGATCAGGCTAGGGCCAAGACTACCCGGGCAAGGGTTGAGATTGAGACATTGAGGGGTCAGCTAGTGAGGATGACTGAGGACAGGTAGACGCCGATTGCTTCTGATGATAAGTCTGAGTATGGTCTTTCTACATATCAAGTGACTTAGAGGGGTGGAGATCAGCATGTTGAGGGAGCTGACGCTGTTGGGGCTGTTGTAGGGACCTCAAAGACTAGGGCCCCCACCGAGCCAGCTACTGGTATTGGTGATGCCGATGACCATAGACATATACTATCTATTGGCAAACACTTAGGATCAGACTCAGGAGGGTTAGCAGGCATAGGATCCCCTGGCAGCTTAGGTTATGATTGCTTTTCTGAACCATTGGTACTTTTTGGGCCATACGTGGCTCATTTTGATTGTGAACTTTTGAATTGGTACTTCTGATATTTCTTTTATGCTTATGGATTTTTCTTGAATAGAGCTTATCGTGCATTGTTGCCTTGTGAACCCGTATTTTGTCCAGTGATTTTATAGCAAGGGGGTCAGGTGACGTTCTAACTTTTGCACAGGCCACTCGATGTGAGGGGGCCTATCGAACATTTATTTTTCTTTTCTTTTTTTTTACCCTAATTTTTGCCTGAGCTATGCTTGATGGCTTAGCCTAGCGGACTTTCTTCTTTTTAACTTTAACTTTTGCCTAGACCGCCTTTTCGAGTTTTCATCCTGGCAAGCTTGTCTTTTTCTTTTTGCCTTAATTTTTGCCGAGACAACCCTTTTATTTTTTAATCCTGCAGGCTGTCTCAATTTTTGCCTGGGTTCTCCTTAAAGGTTCAACCCAACAGACTTTTCTTTTTGCCTTAACTTTTGCCTGGACTGCCCTTTCGGGTTTTCAATCTAGCTGGCTTTTTGAATATTGCAAATGTGGGGTAAAGATTGTTGGATATGATGTATGCCCTTAAGGTAATTAGGGCGATATATCTTTATTATGTAATAGTATGAATAATTTATTTAACCAATAAAGGCATTTGTTCTTTTGTTTATATCAATGTGTTTCTATACATATATATTATAGCTGGTTAAAATATATTCATTGATGTATATAAAAGTCCTTGACATATCATAGCATGAAGTCAGAAAAATTATAGTTGGACTATATTTGGTGGAACCTGCTTCATGTGCAATTATGATTATGTCTAAACTATCCCTATTTATAATTTCATCAAGAAAGGATATTGATGAAAAGGAAAGGCTAGCATGTGGTCAACTTTCTTAGAAAGGGTCCAAGCAGTTAATCGACTAAAGACTGAAGGTGGTGCCTTAAGTTTGACACATGGATATATCTGGGAGATATATTGGAGACCGCAGCAAGATAAACACTTGGTATATATATCCATGTGTTATTGTTTATCTTAACGCAATAAGCTTTGCGAATGTCCTCACACTTCAGATGCTAGCTACCTTATGTGGTACTATTGCTATACTTTGGGTCATTACTATGCACTCATTAATTTAGGGTGCTACAGGTGATTATGGGTATAGTGATGACAGCATGTTGGTAGGCTGAGTAGTAGGAAAGAATCTATCGCTCTGGATATATTAAGGAGTTGTACCTGGCCACTTATTGAAGTGATGATTGCCATAAACCTCTGATCAGAGTATGTGTTTGATAGAAATGGTTTCTAGTCAAACACACTATGGTAAAAGGCAAATATACTTTGGTAACAAGTAAATAACTAGGATAGCTTGGAGCAACATCGCTATTGATGGGTTAATACTTTAACTGAACCTAGTAAACCAGATGGTACTAATATTAAAGAATGGAAGGAATTTATCGTACTACATAACTATTGCATTAACCTGGATTAAGTCATAAGCATAAATGACGTTCCGAGTAATGGGGGATGGTAGACCCTTGCTAGAGGCGTACTACAGTCATTTAATGTAATCGAATTCTATTCACGGTTTAGAGCATCGAGCCAATGGTTCCATTAGAACAAGAGTTGGTTAAGCCTTAACAACTCAATACTTCGGGATCCTATAAGGTCACACACATTGGACCCTCATCGGACTAAGTGAAGAACTAATAGATTTATTCTATTACAAAAATAAAACATAAATAATAATTGGATTATTATTTGATTGGTTAAAATTGATTAGATCAATTTTGGATAGACCAAGGAATTTATTTTGACCGGTAACTAATTAATTAGAGTATAAATAAATTATAATTGATTAGATCAATTTTGGTTGGACCAAGAAATTTAATTTGACTGGTGACTAATTTATCAGGGTTAGAAAATAAAAATTTGAAAAAGGATTAAAAAGGGGAATTTTGCATTGGCGAGTTTAATTGGACCGAGAGTACAAAAGTATTTTGTACAGGCTCGAGTGCAGGGAAGTACATCGAAAGGTGTGCGAGCAATGCTGGGCATTGCTTACGGTAGCCTATAAAAATGGGTTGCACATGCACAGGCCACAAGCAAGGCAAAGACCACAATTGCTTATCCTTGCATGTGCACACAGCATGTACGCTGTGTGTGCATGGGATGGGATTAATTACTCCCATCCCACATCATTCAAAAGGGGGAGCAAAATGCTCCCCCAAGCCTATATTTAGGTTTTTCACTTTCCTTTCAAATTGTACCAAGCTCTAAGCATAAATCCTAAGCAAGACAATTAATCTCTCGGGTAATTGAGCAAGTTATTTTTGTGGAGGCTGAATTTATTCGGGCACCGCTAGTTTATATTTTTGGGTGAGGCTTCTAGAGTGGTCTAGCAACTACTCGAGGCTTCTTAGTTCTTCCTCTTGGTGAGGTTTTGGTTGGTGGGCTTCGTTTGGATACTGATAGAGGCTATCCTACGATTGGAGGCATGTGCAAAAAGGTTCTGCAAAAGCAAGCTTCAACTGGTAAGTTCTTTTTCTTTCTCTTTTAATTATTAAGTCTTTTTTTAAGTGTTTTTAGACTTAATAATTATGCTTCGGTTATTTTTGCATGCTTAGTTTATTTTATGTTAATGTTGTAACTTAGAGTTATAACATGCTTAGTATAAAATAATTATGCTAGGATATAATTTGAAATTATGGTATGCCTAGTCTTTTAGCAAGCTAACCTAGGTAGAGAATTATTTAGTTAAGGCTTTATTTAATTTATATGCAACTAATAGGAGTTCCTAGGGACAGGGACAAAATTTTGAATTTCTGCCATGCCTCTTATGCATGTTCAATCTGACTGTCAGTAACCAACAGTGGTATCAGAGCCTGCTTATTTAGAGCATAATTAAGTTAGAAGCAAACTAAATATTATTTTCTAAATGAAATGATTTGTTTATTTAATTATTTGGAATAATATATATAAACTTGTGCCTTTCATTTCAAGGTTAGAAAATGGTTATGAATAATTTTGAATAAGTCTGCTCAACTTACTCAAATTATACAAGTGTTAATAAGTTATTTAAATTACATGGGTTATAGATGCTCCCAATTTACATGAATTGGAAGAACGAAATTTATTAGTTCAAGTGAATCCATTGGTCTTCAAGTTTGTGCCCATATTTATTCTGGCTAAGGATTGGACTTAGTGTCTACTCCTCATAGGGCACCTCTCCTACCTGGGAACCTATATCAGTGCAATTTGAATTGACCAACTGGGGGATTAATATGAACTAATTTATTTCTAGTATATAAGATAGTGCTTATATATGTTTCTATAACAGTGTAAAAAATTAAATTTATTGAATAAAAGCTTAAAGGAAATGCAATATTAATATAACAAATAAAAGTGTTACTTATTTTGCATATAATCTAGGTTGATTAAATAATTATAATAAAGAGCTGAACACACCTAAGGTTAGACCTTATAAATTAATTCTAAAAATCCCTGAATTAATACATGTTATTATAATTTTGTCCATCTGATAAAAGCCTAGATTGGGTGAGACGTTTAACACCAATAAAATCCCAAAGTAAATATATTAAGGCAAGTTGTAGTCTTCCTTACTTAAATTTATAATATGGTCTCTTTGGGCTATCAAAGTGCTACGCAAAGCATTCCGTCTAGTCCACATTGATTGGTTGTAAAGTTTGAGATAGGGTCTGCCTTAACAGAGTTGGGGTAGTCCACCATAAAATTGGGGGCTAGGCCCAGATCTGAGACATATTCAAGGAGATGCTAATATAAGAGCACATGTCCCTTATGATTAGGTAACTTGAATGAATTAGCAATTGCATGCGATGCAAATGGAATGGGATTCCAACTATGACTTACTATTATGACTTGACTCATAAAATTAAGGGTTGTGATAGACTAGTTATAGATGCTACCTACTAGGAAATTTAACTGGGCTAAAATTAACAAATTCAATAGAATGGGCTATTGTAAATTTCGAAGAAAATAGTAGGAAAATGTATTTAATTAAAAGTCCTCGTATTAAATACCCGTACTTAAACTAATATCTAAACACTTTTCTTTTCTTATATCTTAGGTTGAAAACGGCTTCCAATTTTAATCTTCGTATGTTTCTTGACACCAAATTGAATGGCTCAAACTTTTCTGATTGGTTCTAAGCAGTGAGAAGAGTTCTCAGATCTGAGGGTATTGCCTATGTCCTAAGTGAAATTTTCCCTATAGAACCTGATGTTGAGGATCATGTGGAACATGATGCCTAGTTGAAGCACGGGAAAGATCGTGAGACTGCCATGTGTATTATGTTGAGGTCCATGAATCCTGAGCTTCAGAAATAACATGAGAACATGCCTTTGAAGGATATGGTTCTCCATCTTGAAGAACTCTTTTCAGAGAGGGAGAGGATAAAGAGGTATAAGACCTCCAAGCTCCTTTTCGGGACCAAGATGCAGGCTGGTGCCCCTGCCTCTCAGCATGTACTAAAACTCTTGGGATACCTTGAGAAGCTGAATCGATTGGGATTCGAGATGAATCATGACTTGAGCATTGACCTTGTGTTGATATCCTTGACAGATAGTTACTTAGGCTTCATAACTAACTATTACATGAACAGGATTAATTCAACTATCCCTGAATTAATCAACATGCTCAAAATAGTAGATCCTCAGATCAAGAAGGATCAGAAACCTCTACTATTGGTTGAAAAAGGCAAGGCTTCTAAGAGGAAGAAGCAGGCACTGGGTGCCAAGAAAAGAATCAGTAAGAAGAAGAAGGAAAAGAAGGCATCTAAGTATGTCTGCTTCCAATGTGGGAAACCGGGACATTGGAAGAGGGATTGCAAAGCTGCTGCTTCTGAGCATTCAAAGAAGAAGCCTATAGAGGCATCTACTTCAGGTACGTTTGTAATTGAAAACTTTACCACTTTTCTGCGAGAATCCACTTGGGTATTGGATACTGGTTCTGGTTCTCATATCTTTACTTCTATGTAGGGACTAAGGAACTGTAGAAAACTTGCAAAAGGGGAGATAGACCTATGCGTGGAAAATGGAGCTAGAGTTGCTCATTAGCCGTAGGGAGCTTCAGTCTTGTTTTGTCAAGTGGACTTGTTTTAGTTTTGAATAATTGTAACTACATTCCAAGTGTTACTAAGAATATTGTATCTGTTGCATGTTTAGCAACAGAAGGATTTAGAATTTTATTTTCGAATAATAATTGTCAGATTCATTTGAATAATATTCTTTATGGTTATGGAATGTTGAAAGGTGGCATTTATATTCTTGATACTAAAACAGAAGTTTTCAATATAAACAATGTGAAGAAAGTTAAATTAGATAATGAGAATTCCTTCTATTTATGGCACTACAGTTTAGGCCACATAAACAGAGATCACTTAACCAAGTTGCACAAGCGTGGAGACTTGGGCCCAATAAACTTGGAGCCTTATGGTGATTGCAAACCTTGTTTAAAAGGAAAAATGACAATGTTACCCTTTAAAGGAAAGGGCGAACGAGCCCTGAGTACACTGGAACTTATACACACTGATGTTTGTGGTCCAATGAGGTTCAGGCACTAGGATGATACTCTTACTTCATAACCTTTATTGATTATTACTCATGATATAGTTATTTGTACTTGATGATGCACAAGTCTAAAAGTTTTGAAATATTCAAACTATTCAGAGCTAAAGTAGAGAAACAGCTTGAGAAAAGCATTAAAACACTTTGATCGGATCGAGGCGGAGAATACTTAAGTCATGAGTTTCAGGATTATCTAAAGGAAAATGGGATAGTTCCCTAGTGGACCCCTCCTTATACATCCCTACACAATGGAGTGTTAGAATGGAGGAATAGGACTTTATTAGATATGGTCAGGTCCATGATGAGCCATGTAGTTCTTAGTAAATCCTTTTGAGGATATGCACTAGAGAGCGCAGTATATGTCTTAAATAGAGTGCCCTCTAAATCAGTTGATTTTACACCTTATGAAAGATGGGGTAACAAAAAGCCATCTCTAAGACACTTAAGAGTATGGGGTTGTCCTGCTATGGTCAAGAGGATGGCATTAGATAAGCTAAATGCCAAGGCTGGCAAATGTCTGTTCATTGGATATCCAAAGGAAACAATTGGATATCTATTTTACCAACCAGAAGCACAAAAGGTATTTATGTCTCGAAATGCTCACTTTTCGGAAAAGGAACACTTACTTGCAAAAGTCAGTGGGAGCAATATTGAACTAGAAGTTCAAGAGAAAGAGACAGACAATCAACTGATTGACCCTATTCTAGATACACAAGAGAGTGTGATCCAAGAACAACCTATCAAAACACAATCATTGTAAAGATCAGGTCGTGTTCATAAGGGTCCAGATAGATATTAGTTTATCATCACTAATGATAAGGAACTATATCTTATGGAGGATGATGAACCAAGGACATATGATGAGGTAATGAAAAGCTCAGATTTTGATAAATGGCAAAAGGCCATGAAATCAGAAATGGATTCCATGTACAAGAACCAAGTTTGGAATTTGGTTGATGCACCGCAAGAGGTTACACCAATTAGGTGCAAATGGGTCTTCAAGAAGAAGACAGACATGGGCGGTAATATAATTACCTATAAAGCAAGGTTGGTTGCGAAAGGTTATAGTCCACAAGAAGGTATTGACTATGATGAAACCTTCTCACTGGTAGCCATGCTCAAATCCATAAGGATACTCCTCACCATTGCTGCTCATTATAATTATAAGATCTGGCAGATGGATGTAAAAATGGCATTCCTGAATGGGGATTTAGACCGGGATGTGTATATGACACAACCTGAGGGTTTTACATCTTAGAATGGCTCGAAGGTATGCAAGCTACAAAGATCCATTTATGGACTTAAGCAGGCATCCAGGAGTCGGAATATAAGGTTTGATTAGACAATTCGGGAACTGTACTTCTACCCAAATGCAAATGAGCCTTGTGTTTACAAGAGGGTTAGTGGGAGTGCATTCATTTTTCTAGTATTGTATGTTGATGACATTCTGCTAATAGGAAACAACATTTCTCTTCTTCAAAATGTTAAAGTATGGTTGTCAAGAAAGTTCTCTATGAAAGACCTTAATGAAGCAGCATTTATACTAGGTATAAAGATCTACAGGGATAGATCCAAGAGGCTGCTAGGTCTTTCTCAAAGTACATATATAGACAAGGTATTAAATAGGTTCAACCTTGAGCATTCCAAGAAAGTTTATCTCCCAATGACGAAGGGGATTAACCTATCTAAGGCTAAGTGTTTAAAGATAGCACAAGAGAGAATGCGTATGAAGGATATACCCTATGCATCCGTGATAGGATCTATCATGTATGCTATGATATATAATAGGTCGGATGTCTCTCAGGCATTGAGCTTTACAAGCAGATATCAATCAGATCGAGGTGAAAAGCGCTGGATGGCCATTAAGGAAATCCTTAAGTACTTGAGAAGGACTAAGGATGAGTTCTTGATTTATGGAGAAGGTGACCTATCTATCAAAGGTTACACTGACGCGTGTTTTCAATCTGACAAGGATGACTTTAAGTCTCAGTCAGGTTTCATGTATGTGTTAAATGGAGGGGCAATATGCTGGAAGAGTTCCAAGCAAGAAACTACTACTGATTCAATCATAGAATCTAAATACATTGCTGCATGCGAAGTAGCAAAAGAAGCTATCTGGTTAAAGAGATTTATTGGTCATCTCGGTATGGTGGCTAAGGCTGTTGATCCAATTACTTTATATTGTGATAACAGTAGTGCCATAGCTCAGGCAAAGGAACCACGGTCTCATCAGAAAAACAGACATGTATCCAGAAAGTATCATATAATCAGGGAGATTATTGATGCTAAGATAATAAGATTAGAATATGTACCCATTGATCAGAACCTCTCGGATGGTCTGACAAAGCCATTGACTCAAGTCAAACATGACCAACATGTTAAAGCCTGTGGATTAAAACATATGGCTAATTAGCCTTAGTGCAAGTGGGAGTTTGTTGGATATGATGTATGCCCTTAAGGGAATTAGGGCGATATATCTTAATTATATAATAGTATGAATGATTTATTTAATCAATAAATACATTTGTTCTTTTGTTTTTATCAATGTGTTTCTGTACATATATATTATAGCTGGTTAAAATATATTCATTGATGTATACAAAAGTCCTTGACATATCATAGCATGAAGTCAGAGAAATTATAGTTGGACTATATTAGGTGGAACCTGCTTCATGTGCAACTATGACTATGTCTAAACTATCCCTAGTCATAGTTTCATGAAGAAAGGATATTGATGGAAAAAAAAGGATATTGATGAAACAGAAAGACTAGCATGAGGTCAACTTTCTTGGAAAGGGTCCAAGCAGTTAATCTCCTAAAGACTGAAGGTGGTGCCTTAAGTTTGACACATGGATATATCTGGGAGATATATTGGAGACCGCAGCAAGATAAACACTTAGTATATATATCAATGTGTTAGTGTTTATCTTCATGCAATAAGCTTTGCGAATGTCCTCATACTTAAGATGCTAGCTACCTTGTGATGTACTATTGCTTTAATTTGGGTTATTACTATGCACTCATTAATTTAGGGTGCTACGGGTGATTACGGTTATAGTGATGATAGCACTTTGTTAGGCTGAGTAGTCGGAAAGAATTTATCGCTCTGGATATATTAAGGAGTTGTACCTGGCCACTTGTTGAAGTGATGATTGCCATAAACCTCTGATCAGAGTATGTGTTTGATAGAAATGGTTTCTAGTCAAACACACTATGGTAAAAGGCAATATACTTCAGTAACACATAAATAACTGGGATAGCTTGGAGCAACCTCGCTATTAGTGGGTTAACACTTTAACCAAACCCAATAAACCAGATGGTACTAATATTAGAGAATGGAAGGGATTTATTGCACTGGATAACTATTGCATTAACTGGGATTAAGTCATAAGCATAAATGAAGTTCCAAGTAATGGGGGATGGTAGACCCTTGCTAGAGGCATACTACACCCATTTAAGGTAATCGAGTTCTATTCATGGTCTAAAGCATCGAGCCAATGGTTCCATAAGAACAAGAGTTGGTTAAGCCTTAATAGCTCAATACTTCGGGATCCTATACGGTCACACACATTGGACTTTCATCGGACTAATTAAAGAACTAATAAATTTATTCTATTACGAAAATATAACATAAATAATAATTAGATTATTATTTGATTGGTTAAAATTAATTAGATCAATTTTGGATAGACCAAGGAATTTATTTTGACCAATAACTAATTAATTAGAGTCACAAATAAATTATAATCGATTTGATCAATTTTGATTGGACCAAGAAATTTATTTTGACTAGTGACTAATTTATTAGGGTCAGAAAATAAATATTTGAAAAAGGATTAAAAAGGGGAATTTTGCATTGGCGAGTTTAATTGGACCGAGAGTACAAAAGTATTTTGTATAGGCTCGAGTGTGTGGGAGTACATTGAAAGGTGTGCGAGCAATGCTGGGCATTGCTCGCGGCAGCCCATAAAAATGGGCTGCACATGCGCAGCCCATAAGGGCTTTGCCTTGCATGTGCACACAGCATGCACGCTGTGTGCACATGGGATGGGAGCAATTACTCCTATCCCAAATCATTCAAAAGGGGGAGCAAAATGCTCCCCCAAGCCTATATATAGGCTATTCCCTTTCCTTTCAAATTTTACCAAGCTCGAAGTATAAATCCTAAGTGAGATAATTAATCTCTTGGGTAATTGAGCAAGTTATTTTTGTGGAGCCTGCATTTATTCGGGCACCGCTAGTTTATATTTTTTGGTGAGGCTTATAGAGTGGTCTAGATACTACTCGAGGCTTCTTAGTTCTTCCTGGGGAGGTTTTGGTTGGTGGGGTTCGTGTGGATATTGATAGAGGCTATCCTATGATTGGAGGCTTGTGCAAAAAGGTTCTACAAAAGCACGCTTCAACTTGTAAATTCTTTTTCTTTCTCTTCTAATTATTAAGTCTTTTTTAAGTGTTTTTAGACTTAATAATTATGCTTCAGTTATTTTTGCATGCTTAGTTTATTTTATGCTTAGGTTATAACTTAGAGTTACAACATGCTTAGTATAAAATAATTATGCTAGGATATAATTTGGAATTATGGTATGCCTAGTCCTTTAACATGCTAACCTAGGTAGAGAATTATTTAGTTAAGGCTTTATTTAACTTATATGCAACTAATAGGAGTTCTTGGGGACAGGGACAAAATTTTGAATTCCGCCATGCCTCTTATGCATATTCAATCTGACAGTCAGCTCCCAACAAAGATAAATACAATGATGCATAACACGTAGAGAAAAATTGGAGTTCACATACCAGCGATTATTTCACCTAAAGACATGCATGCATTCATAAGACCAAGATTCTTAGCAAAGTCATAACATGTTCATTGATGAGATTAATTTGAGTACATAGGCAATGGCAACAATTTCCAATGGTTAACCCATACTGCCTACTGGTCTTTTATAGATTTTCCAGAAAGCAACTGACATTTTTCTCTCAATGCCCTAACTTTTGCCTAAGCCGTCTTTTTTGGGTTTTCAGCCTAGTGGGCTTTATTGCATTGGAGTGCCCTAATTTTTGCATGACCGGTTTGCGGGATACCGATCAGCTGGCTGCACCCTAATTTTTGCTCGTGTAGCAGAGGACCGCTCGCCGGGTGTTTTATTCTTTATTTCTTTTTATTCTTTGTGCTGCTTTTTTATGATTTGATTCTTTTGACCTAGACATGATAACACTTGAGCCTATGTTGATTCACTAGATTCACGAACCCATTTCCATCCATGTCCATAAGCTTGATTCCTCCATTATTAAGGACTTTCTTTACGACAAATGGCCATTCCCAATTGGGCCTAAACTTGCCCCCAGCGTTGGTGTTGACCTGGTGCAGCTGCTTGAGGACCAAATCACTCGCTTTGAGAGGTTGTTTCGGGTATTTGATCCTATTATTGTAAGCTTGAGCCATGCGCTGTTGGTACATCTAAAGATGGTCAAGTGCCTTGAGCCGCTTTTCATCTTTTGCATTCAACTGTTCATACCTGTCTCTTGCCAAATCTAATTCTTTTAACTGCAGTCAAGTGCCACTCTTAGAGATCTTACTTCTTTTTCAACTGGTAACACAACTTCCATTCTATGTACCAAGGAGAAAGGTGTTTGATCGGTGTGAGTCCTTAAAGTGGTTCTATACTCTCAAACTGCGAATGGAAGTTTATTAACCCAATCTCTATAGGTAGCTACTGTCTTTGACAAAATCTTCTTGATCGACTTATGATCAGCTTCCCTTTAGAGCTTCTGAGGGATTTGGGTATTTTGTGTCCCAATACGTACTTTCTATCTTTTTATAACTAGAGCTAGTCTGCTGTTGGCATTTTTATTAGTCTTCTTGGTCTTCTTTCTTGATGATGCTTACTTTTGTACTCTTTCCCCCTCGTAAAGAAAGAAGGACCAAGGCTAATTATTATCATGTTTGCTAAGCACTTTTCATTATCTCTCTTTTGATGATATGTTTTAACCATTGGACGTTTACACAATTGCATTATACTCAAAGTAAACTTCATTAATGAATGTGCTGATATTTTAAGAATGTTGTTATGAGTTCATGACGCCATCAGAATGAAATACTCGAGGAAAATGTGAATGATAGACGTATCAATTTATTCATGACATGTTAAAAATAAAGATACTAATGCTTACAACTTATTCATGATATGCCTTATAAGTTGCATTGTTTGCATCAAAAATGTTTGCAACATTGAAAATTACATCATTTGAATCATCCTCTACAGGCAGAGGGTCTTGTTGATTGACAGCTGAACAGGTAGCCCGGGTGTACAAGTTTGCTTGTGTTTCTTTGACCACTGCTTTTGCTAAGTTCTTGACAGCCTTGCTAATGGGATTGCCTTTCTCATTTCTTTTCCAACTCTCCCTCATAAGAACTGCTAGTGCCTTGGGAATAGACTTGATTGCCTCATTCATTTCATCTTCTTCTGCATTCCCACACACTTCTACAGAAACTAAGGTTTCGATTAGGCAGCCTTCCTTGAAATTGTTCACATCATTGAAGATCTCAAAATCAGGGACCTTCTGCCACTTACTTCAACAGGTTCTTCCTCACCCGTGAATACCCCTTGTTTGACTTCAACTCCAATCATAAGGCAGGATTGAGGCTTGGATTTTTTAGCACCTGGGCAATTCCCCAAACCAAGTCTGAATGTCTGTGGAAAGGGGCAAAAGAGGTTCTAGCATGCCTTGAAGATTCTTTCTGAGCTCTCTACCTTTCATGTAGCCCTGCTTCATCATAATCTTTTCTATCTTGAGTGATATGTACCCCTTAACCAAAAACTTTATACCTTGGTGAGCTATAGCCACCCTAGATTCCTTTTCCTCGACCTCCATAGCTACTATGATAGATGGTTCGTCCGCATCAATGGTTACCAGCATTCCATTATGGATGAGCTTGACTTTCTGACGGACTGTGGAAGGGACAGCCCTTAATGCATGGAGCCAAGGTCGACCCAATAGTAATAAGTAGGTGATGGAATATCGAGGACAGTGAATAGGACTTTGGACTTTACCCCCCACCCCCCCAACTATAACTTCAGCTATAAAGACTCTAATGACACTTCTCTTTGTATCATCATATGCCATTATAACAATATTAGACTTTTCTAACATGGATTCGTCCAGCCCTAAGTGAGTAAGGATCTTGGCAGGACAAAGGTTAAGGGTAGAACCGTCATCCACCATAATGTAACAAATAGAACGATCAACGATTTGCACCCTAATGAAGAGTACCTTGTTATGCTTATTCCCTTTGCCTAGGAGGTCTGACGAATAGAACTTGATGAATTCAATCTGATTATAAGGAGATCCCTCGATAACTAAGAATATCTCAACCAGAGTAGTAGACGGCGCAGCTTCCGCACTTAATAACTTTTCTAGAAAACCTTTACGATGTTCCTCAGAGTCAATGAGGAGCTGCCAAATGCTGTATTTAGTAGGGGTAACTTACAATTACTGGACGAGAGGGGTGACTTCTGATTCTTTCTTCTCATTATCGACTGAAGCAGGTGTAAAGACTGGAGCTTGATTGGTACTTAGAATGACCCGGATATCTACATCTCTAACCCTCCTCCTTTTTGAGAGAGTACCTGGAGGAATCCTTCCACTTCAGGTGACATGCAATACCCCATCTTTCATATAACTTCTCCCTTTAGAATTTTCCCCCAATAATGCGGGCCCTTCAAATTCATCACTCTCTAATACATAAGCATCGATATTAATTGGCTCTAGTTAAACCAATATAGCCTCCTTATCATGCACTCCTCCTAACTCGAATGCATCAATGTCAATGGGGATTGGTTCATTCGGTAAAGCCAGGACTGAATGAACCATGGGATTAGCTTATGAGATCATATTGAAGACATGGTAGGAGTGCAAGACTAATATGACAGCTGCAACTTGTTTCTTAAAATTCGGCAGAGGATTATTCATGGTATTGGGTTTAAGATCGGGTTCCTGAATCTTCTTATCCCTAATCAAACCTCAAATAGCCTTAAGTAAACCCCTATAGGCACCAATGCGATGCCCCTTGCTGACATGGTAAGCACAAAACTGATCCCTGTCTTCAGGTTTGGGTGGGACATAGGGTTTGATACACTAAAGAAGGCCGAGTGCCCTCAACTTAGTGAAGATGGCCAACAAAGATGCTTTCTAAAGGGAAATTCCATCTTTGATGGTACAGACTGCAACCACTTCTTCTTGCAATACCGCTGCTTGAGGATCGAAGCCAGGTTTTGACTTAGAAGCCTGGTCTAGGGCTGAAGGGTCATTCTTTTTGAACCAAGGTTTGGCTGGCATACTCACCCTTTCTATTTCCTCAATCCTTTCCCACTTATCAGCTTTTTCAAAGACCTTCACATAGCTAGAGAATTTATTCATACCAAGAACCTTACAATAAGCAGGTTGGGCACCATCAATCAATTTTACAATCATCTTCGAGAGACTTAGCCTATCCTTTAATAGAAGTTGAGTGGCCATCCATCTTTCAAAGTAGGGTTTAAACTTTTCATTGGGGGCCTTCTTGATAGCCTCCAAATACTGTATGGTAGTTTTGATGGTGGCGTTGAAACCATACTGCTTAATTAAAGCCTCCGATACAATTTTCCAGTTTCTGGCCACTTCATCTGATAGAGTGTTGAACCTTTTGATAGCAAGACCTTCCAAGGTGCAGGGAAACATTTTAGCTAGGACCTTATCACTTAACTTCCTAATTCTCATGCCTCTTTGATAGGTGGTAATGTGAGATTAAGGCCGATCGGTTCCCTTATACTTTGCTATGCTAGGCATACTTGAGTTTTCAGGGACCCAATCCTCCTCTCTAGCTTCTTGGATGGATAGCAGTTATGGTTGGGAGCCAGGATTATCAGTAAGCAATTTTTTAAGTAGGTCACGCAATTCTGAGGATATAGACGATCCCTCTAATTGAGTAATCACACCCAAGGGTAAACCTGTTGATTGAGGAAAGAACACCCCCGTAGGTGTGACCACAAAATTTAGGACCGGACTAGATGCTCCAAACTAAAATGGTGGTGGCCCAAACCCCTGACTAGGCTGAGTAAACTGACTAAAGATCGGAGGAGCCACTGTGCCCACTGACTGGAATGGCAAGCTAACTGAACTAAATGGATCCACAGAACCCAACTGACCAAATAGACTAGAAGAATCCCCATGAGTCTACACTAGCAGCAATTGAAACTGAGTGAATGGATTATGAGTAACCCCTGATACTTGCTCACTGATCACTGCATTCACCGCTAGAGTACTGAGAGGAGTACTGTGAGGAGCATTGGCCATTCTCACTTCTGCCATGATTGCCCTAATGGAAGCCAACATCTTATCATTCATTTGATCTAAGAACTGATCACTTTCCAAGTACTAAAAGACGGCATTTGCAATCTCCGACCTAACCTCGGCCCTCGATGCATTTGCCTCCTCACCAGTAGCAACATCCTCAGCCTCAACATCAACCTGGCCATCTGGAGTTAAGATATAAGACATTTCCTTAGGATGATAACCAGAAAGATCAATTGGACTAAACTGACTGTTGGACGGAATACTTGTAGATAGAGACATAGTAACCCTTAATAGAACTGGAGGAGCCAGAATGCGAGTCAAATGGACTTGAGATCATTGCCAAGCTTTTTCCCTTTAATGTTTAGTTTTAGCTGAGGTGATAACCAAGAGATCAGTGCATGCAAGGGATGTGGTGTTCATGCATAAATTATAATGATGCATGGAGGGGTTCTCACAACACATGCGAAGCGATCGATTTCGACCTTATTTCTCCCACCGAGTCTGAGGTTATTCTTCGTTAGTCTAATCTCACATAGAAATTAGGGTACCTATAGGGTAAAATTCTATAGCTTTGGATAAGAATGGTGTAGGGACGTATCAGAAGTTGATGTAGAAGGTTCCCATCACATAAAGCCTCTTTTGGAGGGAGATGGCAATGAGTGCTCCACCCACTAAGGTGTCCCTAATATCCCTGGCAATCATGGGTATCACTATAGTGAGTCTTGTGGATATAATAGGGCATCCAATCCTAGCGCTAGAAGAAGAGTACATCTAACTAAAGAGAGAAGGAGATGAGAAGATAGAGTATGATAATTTTCCCAAATGATGAAAACAAAAGTGGGTTGAATCAAGTAAATGATTTTCAGTTCTCGTCTTAATCTTTTAAGCTCTTAAAACAAACCAAAATTTTACAAGTTAAAAGATTATAATGCCCAATAGAGTCCCCACTGTAAGGTGTCCATGACGTGTGGGTCTCCCTTGGCACCTGTGTCAGAGGTGGGGCCCACTGGGGGTTTGGTTGGATTTATGCGTGAAAAAACATTTTTAGTTAAAGTTTGCATAATAAGCCAATTTTAATGAATAAAAGAATTGAGACCCAAATCTTGATACAATTGATAGAGTCACCACCCAAGTTGTCTACTTGAGAAAGAGTTTTGATATGGTTCCCTCTAGGAGGGAGACTCATACCTATTGGATCAGAGATTCGGGTATCAGATGAGTCACTTATTTCTCATTTAGTTGAATCAAAATTACAATTACTGCGTAAAATCCTTTTATTTTAATCATTTAGGGAATTATCACAGAAATCCTATTTCTACACCCTTTCACACTCGTTACATGCGTCTACAAATTACAATAAAGCACAAGCCATAAATGGGGGAATAAAAATTACAACCAGGGGAGATGGGGGAAATTGCAAAGAGAACCTATACATTTGTTCTAAGTTATAAAACGAAATGAAAATAAATTCCCCTGGAATCTGCATAGTTTATGGTACATCATAAATCTGCATTTCAGCTTATTTTGTCGTGAAAGCACATTTTAACTTTTGTGGATTGATTTACCAGATTATTAGTGAAAATGATCGCATGGCAAATGGTGAGTTGGATTGATTTTTAACTAGTGAAAAATGAGTTCTGGAATCTGCCTGAGGCAGATACCCATACGGGGTGGGTAGGACCCGTATGACTACTAAGGAGGACCGATACGGGTATGGTGTACCTGTACGGATCCTGTTTGGTCCAAGAAAAAACTCTATTCATTTTAGTTTATAGATTAACAAATTAATAGACTGGTGGCTAGAAAAATAAAATAAATAGGGATTTCCTTCCGTATGAGTATGGCGCACCAATTGGATATCCTTGGGGATATATGGTTCCAACAAGGCTCATTCATGTTAGGACTAGACCCAAAACAAGAAATGAAAGGAACAAATATAATAGAAGGAACAGACAATAATAATAAGTAAATAATTGAGATGTGAGTCTCTTTGTAACTCAGGAGCATCACCTTTACGGCGTGAATCCACTTTGAGATGATCCCTTTACTATTGAAAGAGTTCGACCAAAGTAGATAGCGAAATAGGATTAGTTGGGTGCATATTTATGTAGACAGAACCTCCCCTGAATCCTAATAAAAGAAGTTTTGAATGAATAAAATTTGGACAAAACCTCCATAGAAGGGTTTTTTCCTTATTTTATACCTCTTATACCCCCACTATACCTTTTCTATACCTATAGAAATTACTAGAATTTTAGTATGATTTTCATATGAGATGTGTGTGTGTGTGTAAGTGTGAAGAGAAGGGCCCTATTTATAGGGGAGAAGAGGTTTGAACCCAATAAATCGCATCCATGACCTGCCTTTTCCCAAAATAGGAAAGGATTCCCTTTAAAAAGAGCCTATTTAGGCAATAAGAGGACCCGTACGAGTGGGGCCCCACCCGTACGTGTACTAGGGGACCTGTGTGGGTCCCCTCCAGGTGTATGGAAGGAATGACCTGTACAGGTCTGCCAGTGGATCCGTACCACCAAGCAGCACCCACAAGGGTCCCTAAGGGTAGACTAGGTCTCCAAACTCTGGCCAAACTCAACTCTACAGTAGTAGGAATAGCTCTGATGGACAACATCTGAAAGACATTGCATCATATAGCTCTCATCATAGTTTAATGAGAAGGATCGTTAAAATAAAATGCTCATAGGTGTAGTGAAGATAATGGACATGGACGACAACGAGTTCACAAATCCTATCGATTAGGACAAGCTAAAATGTTACTTCGTCTAAAAAAAGAAAAATATAAGAAATATAAGAAATAAGTCTGCTAAGAGCTAGGGAGAGCTTTTAGGCAAAAATTAGGACTAAAGTAACAAGTGTAGTCTTTTGTAAAATCCATCTCGGAACCTAGACGACAATGGACATTAATTCAGAAACTTGTATCATTCACTTCTTTAAGTAATGAATTTTATTTTTTTTAATAGCATCATGGTAATGAAAATATGACATGTGTGTGCTATATGGACATAAATTGTTAAAGTAAATTCATACATAAGCATATCTCATTTATTATATATCTTACATTACATGAGATAGGGGCAAAGAAAAAAAAAGAGCAAGACATTCTTCTTTTATTTCAAGCCAGACGGATGATCTAACGGCTACTACTTGCCAAATGAGAGCGAAGGCATTGAGTCATCTCTTTCCTCTCATCAGCAGTGGCTAACTCCCTAATGGAATTGAGCCAACTCTTGTAAGCGGTATTCGGGCGGATATCGAAGGAAGCAGTTTAGTTCATGGGAACCTGCACTCAATTATCCCACCTCTTCAGATACTTGCACTATAAAGTATAAGTAAAGTCAAGACATTTGGCATAGCACAATGATTCTAGAAACCTCTGAGGACAACCATATTGCCTACATAAATGTCCAGGCAAATAGAAAGTACTATCATTCAAACCCAAGAGCACCACGCCTTCGAAAACGACAAATACCCAAAAGCCCCACTAGGGGCAGATATAGCGAATCCCCATGACAGTGTGTGACTATATGCAGTCAACCTATTCAGCTATTGTATAGTTGGTATAATCCTTATCATTCTCCACATCGTGAACTAGAGAGAACAATACCCAAAAGCCACTTGGAACAAATCATGTCTCAGGAAAACTCAAGATACCCAACTTGTCGAAGAGCCACAATTGTAAGAGAAGTCTACTTCCACCATGAGCATTTTCTTCTCCATAATGGATACATCGTAAGTAAATCATGGTCTCAACTAAGACCACATTTATTGGAGAAGCACCTTCCAGCATTTGCTCAATCACGGGAACGAGCACAAAACTATAAGTCCCTATGCCAGTCACAAATAGATATTGGCCCAATAGTAGTAGATACATGAGCGGTAACCAGCTCACATCATAAGGGATCAACCTCTAACACACATTCAGAGCCTCTGAAAGACTCACTCTAGAACCTTCAATCAACCTTTGTCTCTAACAGCATAGAAGCTTGAAACAGTTCAACAGTCTATTAGAATAAGAGACATTTCTTCTGGTCACAATGAATTTTCTGAATAGCACAAAATTCTTCATACATAGGACAAAGTTCCTGATCTCCAAATCCAAAGACATTATCAATCGGATCCTAAAAGCTAATCACAGTATCTAGTATAGACTGACGAATGAATGTCCGATGATAAATTCTCATATGATGTAAGCCACACGACATTAGCAGATCCCACTCGGCCTCGCTGAGAGAATTGAAATAGCGTCTCAAGCTAATTTGAAATTTGTCATAGTTATTCATGATGATATCGAAAAAGGGATTGAGAAAGACTAAAATGCGATAGTTCGCTATACATAGTTAAAGGGATAAACTCAAAATCATGCAAAAAGAGGAACACGCTAAATAGTGGATAAATATTCAAATTGTTCAAGCATCAAAAGCAGAAAAGAAAAGTAAGTTGTTGCAATGTACTTAAAAGGGGGCCCCGCATATGGCCAAAAATACAATCCCTAATAGCTAAAAAAACCTACATCTACTGCCCCTGATCACTAGGTCAAGGATATGTGAATGGATCAAAAGGGATAACTACTCCAGTCTGACTGCTACTAGCATTCCTATACTCCGCCACCTGTCGGCGCAGATTTGCATTCTCTAAGGACAACGTCTAGATGTGACTCTGGAAATAATAAAACATAACATGTGTCACATGCATTGCATTCGTTCATTTATTTACACTTTAAAGAATAAAATGTACCCTTATAGCGAAATTGTAATTCTGCATAGCTCGATCCATGGAAAAGATCATTCTTCCATCTCTGATGCTCTCCTCTACTAGAATCTACAATTAAGATCTCACTTATCAGACATAGTTTAATGGAAATTGAATGTCTTAAAGCTACGTACATGAGTAGTATTGGGAGGAGAATAAAGCATCTCAAACTATTGACTTGGCTCTATCACGCGATCATAGAGGATGCCTTTAGTATTGAAGAGGGATATGCGCATCTGGCTAAGGTTAAGAATCCTATGCCCGGTCACCATACCCTAATCTTGACCTGTAGAAGAAGAAGATCTGGAGCTACCGACACTAACACCACTTCCTCTCTTTTGACCCTGGAAGTCACCCTAGAGCAGAAAAGGAGTAATTAGAGAAACACATTGGTAATTGTACTTGAATGATTCATGAAAAGGCAAACTTTTTAACTTTTCCCTTTGAGAAGAGCCGCTAGACCCATCCCCACCACTACGTGCCTCGACTTGCACAGGTTCAATAGTAGGCCATCCCAGTAGCCTCTAGCAAAACTCATTATATTGGCTAGTCAAATTTGCCAATATCACTTCAACGCCATTCTCACACAGGTCGTCATACCTAGGGGCACCACAAGGAAATAATAGCTAAGTAGGAAGCTCAGATGGAACTGGTCGATGATAAGGGTAAAGGTTACACCCAATGATCCGCTCTCCTAAATACCACTCTTGTGAGTGAGGACTCTCCATGAACAAGCGCTTATGGAAAATGGCCTAGCATTCTTCATCTCGTTGGTCCAGTCATCCTCATAAATTTTTGCTGTAAGCCAAGGTGAAGAGATGATCTGTAGAAGAAAAGATACAATCAGTTCACATGTCACTTTCAATAAAGGATTGATAAACAAAGCTTAGGTGCTTACATCTGTAGTATCAAGCTCTCGAAGATGAGTCAGAATCTTGTCACGACCTTCTTCATCCCAGCCTTCAAAGAAGTGAGGGAAGCGGGGACAATATAGGTGATCCAATGTCCTGACCAACTATGTCATCTCTAAGATATTTGTCTCATTGAACCAAATCTGCAAGAAGGGAAGTAGAAGTAAGAATACAAGTCAAAAATAAAGAGCATCAAGGTTGAAATTTAATATTGTACCCTGAGCATAATCAAAGAAGACTTGAACTGCAGGATCCTATTCCTCACACATTGATTAAGAGCAAAGTACATATGTGCTAATGCGACTCTTCCCCAGGTGTAAGAATCAAAATTATCCAAGTCAAACAGACTTGTCAAAAGATTGAGATTCACTGTTGATGCTCCAGTAGGAAAGAAATACCATGACAGAATTGCAGGGAGAAAAGCTCTTGCTTATTGCCTAGGCCGGCCTTAAGGACGTGCGTTACTCATCTAATATTTCAATAACTTGGCTATCAAAATCTTGCCATGTCCCAGACGTTCGACAACACCAATAAGTCTCTCCATAAAATTAGCATCAAAATGTAAGACCGAAAGACAATAGTTAAAGTGGATAATTGTCCTATCGAAAGGAAGACCAATAATGGTACAGAAATCCACTAGAGTAATCATAAACTTCCCACACTTGAAGTGAAAAGTGTGAGTCGTATCTAACCAACTACTCAACAAAGGCAAGATAATCTCATTCTCCAAATGTGGATAGTCGTATTTCTTTTGATAAGAAACTTTTTGCACCAACTCACCGATGCAAGTCTGATCGACGATAGCTTTTGAACTCGGTGTAAGCTTGTCATACCATTTATGGGCAAATTGAACGGGAACTCTGCCATGTTTATGCACTTGCAAAGGCAAAAGAATCAAACAAAGGAAGCACGATTCAGTTCAAGGATAAAAGGAAAAAATCAACCCTCTATAGAAAATAGCCGATTGGGTAGTTTCCACATAAACTGCATTTCACAATTCTTCCCAGTAAACCAAAATCTCTACATCAGACTTTTACCCAACACCATAGAATTCTAGCAACAATACAGTGGAATGAAGCATTCATTAAGGCCTAAATAATCTATATTCATCAAGTTTCATAAGATTCAGTAAGAAAATCAAAATCCATCGGGTTTAATTCGAATCCTAAAGTTTCGATTCCTATCCCTAAAGCATGCAAATTTCAAATTGAAGTTCAATCTCTAAAGTCCAAGCATGGCATTCTGATTCAATTTTTAACAAAATTAAAATTGAGAAGACGAAGGAACTTACAAAGATTCGGGAAAGGTGATTATCCGAGTCCAAAGCCAAAGGAATCACATGGCCTTCTCCAATTTTGTGGTATTTTATATTCATCGGAAGTCGATAATGAGTCTCAACCCAAACGATGCAAATATCAGTGTTCTCGCCATTGATTCACTCTACCACAAGAACTTGATTAATCAAGATTACTACTCAGGTATTGTGTAATTTATAATACATAGAAACTCCGAAAAATCTAAGTAGGAGTGGAGCAAGAGTCAAGAAAGTAAAAGAAAACATGGTTGATTGCAGTTTAGAAGCTTTGAAATTGTAGAGAAACCAAGAGAGAAGAAGAAGAATAAGGCTCTGAATGTCTCGCTGCCAAGTTTGAATTATATAGTCTGAGGAAATTAGCCGATCGGCTATTTTCCAAGGAAATTACCAGACCGGGTAATTTCTCCTTAATCCTCATTGGTCAATCCATCCGACAGGTAACAGATAGTCTTTATCCCTTTTAATTTCAAATGTATCTGGAAACTATCTGACCAGGTATTTTCCCCAGCATGTTGTTTTTTCTTGTTTCTTTTCTTTTCTACATTTCAAAATTGTTTTTAAAATGGGTGGACAACAGAATATATTTGCATGCCCTAGCATGCCTTTTTCTAACTTTATTGCGTTTCAAAAAATGATATCGGTTATATTATTTTTGATATCCCTGACATGTTGTCTTTTATTTTCGCAAAACAATTTTCTTGTTGAATATTTTAATTGAATGGGCAAATAATTTTGTTTCAAAATTTGTTGATTAAAATATCAACTCATGCATTCACAAAAAGATGTTTTGGTTTGTTTCGTATACGACTAAAGTTCACATATGAAATTCATATATGTGAGGGGCAAACTGTTAGCACGGTCTGCTCCATCCTAATGATGATATAAACCTTATTTGTCACAGCGATCAGACAAAGAGTTGGGAATAGAACCAAAGTTGCAAATTCTTTTTTCCCTTAGCCCTGAATATCTCTCAATATGATGTCCTAGATCCTAAGATTCTCCTGACAAAAAAATTCTATAAATCAAGAATCCTCGAGATGTCTCAAAAAGATCAAATATCATAATGACACTCAAATTTGGCAAAGCTAGATGCAAAAATTTCCATCTCTAACCATAGGCCTTTCATTACCCTAAAAAAAGCCAACTGTGGAAACTACATGATCGGGTAGTTTCCCTCTAGTGGTAATTGTCCATTCAAATAATTTACAAGTATTGTTTTGGATTAGGTAGAAATTAACGATTGGGGATTTTCACCGAATTTTATTTGACCTAGTATTTTCCAATTCACTACTTTGGATAATCGGATTAGGCAGAAATCATCCGACCGAGTATTTTACCTAGAAACTAGCCGATCAGATAATTTCCACATGCTATAAATGGGCATCTTGCCTCCCCATTTCCAACAATGAACAACAACTATTCATAGAAAGAGACTTTAGAGAGAAGTTTGAGTTTAGAGAGAGAAAGAAGGCCTTTAAGCCCTTCCCTTAACCTTTGCCTATTCCTTGTCCATACTTGGTATAGAAATCCCCAGAAATACCCCGAAACTCTAAAGATCTCCCCAGAAAACCAATACCTCGGTTCCTGAACTAGGTATTCCTCAAAACTCTGCATAGGGACTGACACTTTAGTTCCCCGAATTAAGTGCCCCCTCAGATCTGTACAGAAATTTTGAAACCACTCCTCAGAAGTTTGATATTTGTAACTCATCGTAACAAACTATAGCCGAAATACTCTAGGAGATTCAATATTTAGAATCCATAGTATTGAATCATAGACGAAATACTCCCGTAAATTCGATATTTTGAATTTATAGTATCGAATTACAGCCGAAATACCACTAAAATCCATTCTCGGGTTTTCAATGTTCAAAATAACGAATTAAAGCCAAAATACTGCCAAGATTCACTCTCTAGTTTTCGATATCAACGATCTCGAATTAAAGCCGAAATATCATCAAAATCCACCGCATATCAACATTTGGAATTCATAATGTTGATTTAATCATTCAATCTACTCAAGATCTCAAAATGATAACTATGGTTCCTAACCGGCTCTCACATCATCCTGGACAAAAGAAAACGTAAACTGAGGATAATATCGTTGAAAAGCTAACTTTCTCATTTCATTTTATTTTCTCTCATCTATGTTATTTTTCTTTTCACTTTCCTTTTATTATTTTCATGTTAGTTTGTTTATTAGCACATTTCCATTAAATTGCATTAACATAAAGATCAAGTTTGTAAGAAAATAAGCAGGATCTCACCGGTACCATTATAGCTCAAAAACTCACTGTAAAATATTTCTATCTTTTCCTATTTAGTTTATTTCAATTAAACTCATGATTCATTTATCAAATTTAATTTAGTCAAATATAAAAAGTGTGATTAGTAACTATTTTATCCGAACCAAGTATCTCATCTTTTGGTATTAAAATCCCATTTCGGATCGGTATACCATATTTCCCGGTGGAGCTGAACCGGGTGGCGACTCTATTTTTATTAGAAAAATTAATAAATATACTTCTATTTCTTTAAATGAACATTATTATTTATATAATTATTTATATAATTATTTATATAATTATATTTTGTAAATCCAGAATTAGTAAAATCCTACCCATTTTGGTAATCATTTTATCTATAAAGTTAAATTACCACAAATTTTCTTGAACTTATTTCCATAAACTTGAATATTCTATTAAACCCTTTTCAAACCCAAAAAAAGTGCCCGCTCCACACTTAGCATACATGATAGCCTTAGGTCTTTGCACATCTTTCTTCATGAGGGAGAAAAGAGGATACGCATCATCAAGAAATAAGACCAAGAACACTGAAAAGAGATAAGGAAAGCAAGCCCCGCATCAAAGGCGCCATTGAAAAAGAAGATTGGGACCCACATCAATCTAAAATTAGTACAAGCTTAAAAACCCAATCCAATGCTCTGCCAAAACCTTCAAAAGAAAAAAAGACCCAATGCTCTTCCAAAACCTTAAAAAGGAATATCAAACTTCTAGTGAATGGGCATTTGCTATTCTTATCAATATAGGTTCCTTCAATCCCCACTGGGCCTACATTTCCACTGGAATTTCCCTCCAAAAATACTTTCTCCATTTATTCCCTCTGCCTTGCACATTGTTCCTGAACCTTTCCCATAATAACATGATCTCCATCTTTCACAGAAGAGAAGAACTTGTTCCTTTCACACCTATTCCTTGACCACCTATAGATGTACCAGCAGCGCATGGCCTGAACCTACAATAATAGAGTCAGATACCTAAAACAACCTCTCAAGACAGGTGATTTGGTTCTCAAACAACTACTCCAAGTCAACACAAATGCTAGGGGCAAGTTCAGGCCTAATTGGGAAGAACCATTTGTAATCAAGAAAGTCCATAGCAAGGGAGGAATCAAGCCCATGGATGTGGATGGAAATCAATTTGTGAATCCAATGAATTAAGATAGGCTTAAGCATTATCATGCATAGGTTAAAAGAACTAAATCATAGAAAAGCAGTACAAAGAATAAAAGAGATAAAGAATAAATCACCCGGTGAGTGGTCCTTTTTTGCTCGAGAAAATATTAGGGTACAACCCGCTGATCGATATTCCATAAACTGGTCAGGCAAAAATTAGGGTATTCCAACGCAAATAAATCCCGCTAAGTTGAAAACCCGAAAAGGGTAGCTTAGGCAAAAGTTAGGCCATTGAGAGAAAAATGTTAGTTGCTTACTGGAAAATCTATAAAAGGACTAGTAAGCAGTAGGGGTTAACCATTGGAAATTATTACCGTTGCCTATGAATGCATGCATGTCTTTAGGTGAAATAATCGCAAGTAAGTGAACATCAGTTTTTTTCTACAATTTGCGCTCTTTGTTGTTATCTTTACTGGGTGTATATTATCCAACAAAAGACAAAAAATACTGATAAGCTACAAAAGAAATAATGTTTATGCAAAAGTCGGGAACATCTACTGGATTAAAAACCCGAAAAGGCAGTCCAGGCAAAAGTTAAGACGAAAGAAAAAAGAAAAAGCTTGCTGGATTGAAAACCCGAAAGGGCGGTCCAGGCAAAAGTTAGGGCAAAGAAAAGGAAAAGAAAAGTCCCCTGAGTTGGGCCACCAAGGAAACTCAGGCAAAAATTAGGACAAAAAGAAATGAAAATAAAATGTTCGATAGGTCATCCCACATCGAATGGTCTATGCAAAAATTAGAACTCAATTCTGAAAATGCCATTTAAGTATCGCCCTTGTTGCATCAAACATCATGTGTGATCGTAATGTCTCACTGCTGGGATCCATTGAACTTAGTTCTCCCACTGTGAAATAACATGATAGAACGTGTCCCTAGGAGCGGTAATTTAGACCAACCAGTCTTGGTAATTATTTTTAGTTAAATTGGGTCAATTCATCGGAATCAGTAACTTTGAGTGTTCAACGGTTAATTCACTTGCTCATGGTATGTTCTAAATGGGCTTCATTGTTAGTTATGCTAAGGGCAGATACGGGTCTACAAGCAGCAATATTCAATGGTCTCAGTGCAGAAAAAAAAAGTTTAGCATGCATAAAGTAGAGCAGTCTATAAATAGAATCCACGTTTACATCAAAATAAGCCATGTAGGGGTAAAAACGCCAAATATCTAGAAAGAAGAAAATAAAAGCTAATCCTAGCCTAAGCTATTGAAGGATCCCGCCTATAGGGCACATCCTGAGTTTGGTCCTATGTATCCGCCAGTAGGTCATCCATATCAATCATTAAATAGTCCTCAGCCTTACCAGCATCTGCAGCAGGCAGATCAGGAGACCCAATCTCCGAACCCCCTGTAGCACCCTCTAAAGTAGCATCAGCCATCTTAACCAGCTGCTCAACCTTCGACTTAGCTCCCATCGCCTGATTCACTATCGGCTCAATCCGATAGCCTAAAAGATCCTCTAATGAAGAAGATGGCTTGGGTGTGCACCTACCCTCAATCATATGGGTCAACTGCACCCGCAACACGTCTGCCTTAGCCCTAGCTTAAGTCACCTCTTTCCTGACCCTCTCTAGATCTGCCTCCAACATAGGGGTTCTATCCAGCTCCCCGGTGACTCTACGCAGCTGCTCCTCTATGAAGCCAGCTTGATCATATGTAGTCTCTAAGTCCCCAATCGATCTATTACGCTCAATAACTAGTAGAGTCTGCATGAAAATCAAGAGATCAGTCCACATATGTAAATGTCATAACATGCATGCAAAGTTTGTTAAGTATTGGTAGGAAAGTGAAAGTTACTGCAGCAAGGGCGTCCTGCGCCAGCATAAGATCCTGAACTAAGAAGAACCTCCAAGCAATCTTCTCTACCTCGACCCCGGACACCTAAAAGGACCAACCAAATCAGCCTGAGAAATAATCCAGAGATACAGCAAAAATATGGATTAAGTGCTAAATGTAGAAAGCCTTACGTGGTCAGACTTGGAGGAGCGAAGCTGATGGTATGGACCAACTCCTTGAACCTAGGAATAGCCTGGTTCCCTGAGTGGTTGAGGACCCAGAAAGAGGAATCCAAGTCATTCTGAAGGACTCCCTCTCTAAAATCCCTAATAACCCTAGCTCACTTCACTAATGGCTCAAGATTGGCATGCCTAGCGAGAGTAGTAACAGTAGTGGTCTACTTCTGCTCGGATGCAGAAGACTACATCATAATTTATAAAATATCAGGTTCACAATTCATGCAAGAAAGAGTTAAAGCGGGTAGGAATTTGCAAGGTTGAGTTGAAAGGTTTACTCAAGTAGAAGAGACACTAGGCCTGTGAAGACCCACGGTCCGGCGAATGAAGGGACCCCCACGATCACTCCAAAGTCTATCACCATCCTCGTCATCATCGTCATCCTCTCCATAATAAAACTCGAGAACTGATCACCTGGATGAATCCTTAGGCGCTACTGAATGAGTGAGTTTCAGACAAAATTTGGATAGAAGCCCTCGACTGACATCACACGGGCCCCCTCACCTAGGAGATATAGTGCATTGTTTGTCTCGAGAATCAAATGCGGCCAATACACCCCCTTAGGAATAGGTGGAAGGATAGGCCTCTCCACTACTGAGATAGTCCGCCAATCATGAATCCGCTTACCGAAATACAACTCCAATGAGAGTGGTGACTCCAGCACAAACTGACGGTCATCCACACCATGTTGTATCCCCTTAATCTCATCATGGATGACCAGATAAGTCCAGGGATCATGCTGCATATAGCCAAAATGCACTATAAGAACCCTAACTATGTAAATACAATTTGCTACTAATGGTTTGTTGAACTGAAAATACAGGGTCATGTGTAAAAAGATTACTCGATCAGAGCGCAATTGGTTGATATACTCCTGATACTCAGATATGGTCCTAGGCTTCTACTGCTAGGGACCCATTAATCTTGAGATGATATTAGGCATCTGAGGCTGCCTTGACGCACCAGGCCTAGGGACGAAGTGGTGCTCGAATGCCCATATCAGCAAAAGGAAACCAAAAGTTAGTGATCAAACAGTTAAAATCAAGGTAGGAACCATAAGGATAGGATCAGAGTTTACTAGAAGGAGCAAATGGTTGATCTTCAGCTCAGACTGCTGACCCCAAACACCAACGTCCAAGCCATACTACAGCTAACCCAAGATAGCCCAACGCTAGTTCTTGTCGGGCATGCTAGAAAGGTCCTCCACAGTAGATAGTAGCCCGTAGTTGATGCTACTCGAATAGGTTAGGAAGAAGATGGTCAATAGTAGGGTTAAGAGGAAAGACCTATCATACTCATCTCTCCTACCTACAGTGATCGGGCTCGGCTGTGCCCGCTAGTAAGCATGCAGATCTACATACTTGAGCTTGTCCTTCCCACTAGGATGAAGCCCATCGAGTCACTCTATGTAGTCCTTTACCTCAGTCCATGAACGCCAACGGTCAGCATACACGTCAAAGTGGATAATCTACCCATTCCAAGCTAGCCCCGTTAGTGCGCACATATCAGAAGAGATGACGATAACCTCCCCGATCATGGAGTGGAATGTATGTATTCTCTTCGACAATTGCTCGACTAGAGCAGAAATGGCAGTAGGGGCAAGCGGCTTCTGGCCCACAGGAATGGCCCAAACAATGTTAGTGAATCCTAAAGTGTCGATGCGGGCCAGCAGCTTAGTATCCCTCACAAAATGTATCTCCTCGTACCACTTTCGATAGAAGCTCAGAGCTCCAATGGTCTTAAAAGGGAACTTTAAAGGCAAAACATCAGTAAAATAGGGTTAAAATGCAGTGAAAAAGTAAAAAATTAGAAAAAAAGTTGTAAGAAATGGGGTTTTGGACATTCTGTCTTGGGAATTGGTACCCGTACGGGTGATCCAGACTTGTATGGGTGCCACTCTAGGACCTGTATAAAAAATAGGAACCATACGGGTCCTCCTCATCTGTACAAGTCCTCTGTAAATAGTCCCTCAACGAGAAATTTCCCAAACAAGCCATTTTCATCCAAATTCAGCCAAACCCTAATCTAACCAATTCCAAAATGTCCCTAGACTAAAGTTACATGCATTAGGCTCTATTTCAATCCCTAAAACACCCTAAAATCATGCTAAATCAAAGAAATTCAAAAATGGGGAAACTGGAACCCGCTTACTTGGAGTTCAGAGGGATGAGTGGTAGGGGAAGGCACCACTAGAACTTATGAAAAAGGTGTGAAACCCAAGAAATCCTTCTCTTCATAAAAGGCATATCCACGGCCACCGAACATCACCGGAGCTCTAAGTTTCCAATTCAAGGCAACTCCTTAAGCTTTAGGTTGAAGTGGCTGGCATCGGGGATCTTTTTATACATCTTTTAGTAGGTTTTGGGTGAAATGAGAATTGAAAGTTTTGGTAAAGAAGGGAGAGGGAGGGACTCTTCAATTTTTAAAACTGTCCCAACCCCACCCATACGGATCTTGGCCACCCATACAGGTCGTCCATGCCTTACAACCCACATATACGGGTCCCAACTTCAGGGGCAAGACAACCTTTCAAAGAAATTAGCCCTCCCTAGTAATGAGGGTACATCAAATCAAAATTTGAGGCCAACCCCGCTTCTCTCAAACCTTGTATTTAAATTAGTTTAGGGGCAAAACCCCTAGCTCACCTTGATCCTTGATTGATGGGGCAAAAAAAAATTTTTGTTTACACAAAATAAATCAAGAATCAAAGTAATATATTGTACATCAATTACTAACATGGATAGTTTTCATGTGCAGCTTCACCCAAGCATAGGAAATTTCCCTAACATACTAGTTAACCAGGCAAACAATTCCCCAAGCAGCAAATTCAGTCAAGTGGCAACCCCATCATCAAGCTCCCTAGGGGCACTCACCTTAGGGGCATCACGAGCAGTAGAACCAATCAAGGGGCATCTCCCCCAAGGGGCATTCCCCCGAGAGGCACCCTCTAAGGGGCATTCCCTCCCTAAGCAATTGGGCTAAACCCGACATTTCTTAAACTCGATTTATAGTTTATTCAGCTGAGGGAGCAACTCCCTTTTTCACCTTAAATTGGTCAAAATATTCGGAATTTCTTACTTTTCGTGGAGGATTAGACCTGGTGACTGGGATTCCACATGCCCCATGCTACTTGGGTCAGAGCATAAGCTAGTAATGCTTTCGGGTCAAACCCCATCCATAATCTTTATTCTTGATTGAAGGGGTAAAAAATTTTGTTTACGACAAAGTCAATCAAGAATCAAGATGTGTCATCTCAGATAGTAACTAATTCAGCAGTTCTATTATCTTTTAAACATGTTATTCAAATCCCCAGCAGGAGAGTCACCTGCCTTAAGAAAGGGATACACCATCAGCAAAGGAGAGTCATCCACCTTAGGAAAGGGATACACCACCATAAGTCAGGAAAGTTGATCTACCTTAAGTAAGGGATACATACACCTTCCCCATTGAAGTTGCCAGAGACACACAAAGCAAAGGAAAGTCGATCCGCCTTAAGAAAGGGATACGCACAGCAAAGGAAAGTTGATCCACCTTAGGAAAGGGATACATCTTCAACAGGAAAGTCATCCGCCTGAGGAAAGGGATACGCTGCCAAAGGAAATAGTCCGCCTCAAGAAAGGGATACGCATAGCATAGAAAAGTCATATCCCTTAGGAAAAGGATATGTCACCTCAAGAAAGACAATCCACCTTAGGAAAGGGATACGAGGAACAGTCATCCACCTTAGGAAAGGGATACACCAGCATCAGTCAAAGGAGGGTCATCCGCCTCAGGAAAGGGACACCAAGGAAAGGAGTTCACCTCAAGAAAGGAACTCTTCCATATCATCACCTCAGGTATGATTCCTAAACCCTCGCTCATATTGTAAGATCATACAGATCTGTATCTGTACTGATCCCATGAGGGGTAGTTTGTGAGCACTGGATTTTAACGGTCCTCCTCACAAAATGATGATGAGAGCTAGACAATGTTATTCTTTACAAGTGTTATCCATTAGAAGAGTTCCTACTAAAGTAGAGATGAGTTTAGCCAAAGTTTAGAGACCTAGACTGCCTTTAGAGACCCATACAGGTGGCATTTTGGGGGTACGGGTCCATGGGTTGACCCATACGACTCCCAAGGATCCATACAGATTAGAGGGATCCGTACAGGTCCCATACACTCGCACGATTCCCCTTTCTGCCTAAACAGGTAGAAAGAATAGTAAACCATACCATTTTCAAAGGAAATCAGTCATGAATGCAATTTATTGTGTTCAGATTTGATTTCCCCCTATAAATAGAGGCTTTTTGCTCACTTTCTAAAGAGCCAAGATAAAAAAAATCATACTAGACAATCCATATAATATTTCTAGTAGCTTTTTAGGTATAGCAAGGGTATAGTTGAGGTATAGGAGGTATACAATAGGGAGAAAACCCATTCCTGGAAGTTTTGTCCACATTTCATTCATTCTTAACTTCATTTATTTAGATTTGGGGGAGGTTATGTCCACATAAATACTCACCTAAATAGTCCTAATATCATCATTTCATCATCTACTTTGGCAAGACTCTCTCTCGGCATAGGGATTGCTTTAAAATGGATTCACAACATAAAGGTACGCTCCTGAGTTTTAAAGAGACTCACATCTTAGTAGTTTTATTCTTCATTTCTACTTTTCTATAAATCTTCTCTATTCTAAACTGAAATGAGGTTCTGTTTGGGTCTAAAAAGGACCCATAAGGGTTCCCCATACCCATACGAGTCCCACCAATAGCCGTACGGGCGCCCCTCACCCGTACGGGTACTGGCTTCCTGGCAGAATCCACATTTCCCTTTCAATCTGTAAAATCAATCAACACCACCATTTCCCATGCTATCAATTTCACTAATAATCCAGTAAATCAACCCCCGAAAAGTTAAATTGTGTTTTTATAACAAAGTATATTAAAGACTAATTATTTCTTCTCAATCCTAGAAGCCGCCCAAGCACTATCGATCGTAAAACTGCCATGCTAGATAATCACATTTTTCCTAACAAAATGTTGACTTATGATGTGCAGTAATTGAACTAATCTTTGTGGATGTAGGTGAATTTATTTATTTTTTTGTTTTATAACTTAGAATAAATGTATAGGTTCCCTTGTAATTCTCCCATTTACCCCCGGTTGTAATTTTATTCCCCCCCCCTTTTATTACTTTTGCTTTATTGTAAATTGTGGAATGCATGAATCGAGTGTGAAAGAGTGTAGAAAAATAGAATTTCTGTAATAATTCCCCAAATGTTGAAAAGAAAACGATTTTATGCGGCGACTGTAATTTTGAATTAACTAAATGAGAAATAAGTGGCTCATCTAATACCCGAATCTCTGATCCAAAAGGTATAAGTCTCCTGCCCAATGGGAACTATACCAAAAAATTTTCCTATGTAGACAACTTGGGTGGTGATTCTATCATTTGTATCAATACTTGGGTCTCGATTCATTTATTCAATAAAATCGGTTAAAATGTGCAAACTTGAACTAAATGGTTCTACCACACCTAAATTGTCCAACCCTTAATGGACCCTATCGCAGGGAGATCCACATATCATTCGACACATCATACTCATCATAGTAACCATTTTTGTGTCTACACATGACAATTGCATGCCCTGGTTTACTATTAAAACTACTTGCGGCCTTAGGATTAATCCTGCTCACTTTACTCTTTTAAGAAACCGTCTCAGAGTGGTGAGTGTGGTTACTCCGAGTATTCCTATTTGGTTGAGGAGGGACCCGCAACTTTGTCAAAGCTATTAATTCAGCAATTAACTCATTCATTTGCTTAATGAGCTTGTTGTGATATCCATCATGGTACTCAGTTTTTTCCATAAGGTACAAGATAACAAGTGAGGTGGAGGAATTATAATCCTCTAGATCATCACACCTGGTCTGGATCACTTTGATGTACTTAGCTGACTTCTTAGTCACATTAATAACATCATGAAGTACTACAGCAAGTTCATCTATTGACAAATGGGTTCAGAATTTACCTCAGGTTGTTTTCCTTTGTCTTTTCTCCTATCAGCTGACCGGTTGAGAGCAAAAGTTATTGGTTGGTCAGCTGACACTGCCTTCTCACTGGGCTGATCATCAATGGCCATAAGACACACATTTATAGAGTCTTGTGGCTCCTCATCAGAAGAAGATGACTCTAGCTCAAAGTCACTCCATGTTGCTGCAAGAGCCTTCTTATCTCTCTTCTTCTTGAACCTATCCTTCTTGGCATTTGGATAGCTAGACTGAATGTGCCCCTTCTCATCACATTCAAAGCATTTGATATCTTTGCTATGCTATTTGCGTGGTTGTGAGCTAGCGACCAATTTTCCACCCGCGAGGATCGCGTGAGATGCGTAGCACTGGGAGGGCAAAACAACGAGCGCTGTGAAGCGTGCTAAGGGAGAATCCTTATTTTAGGTGTGATAAAAAATAATAATGAAAATGATGTTGATGTTGATGTTGATGTTGATGTTGATGTTGATGTTGAATTTATGTCCAATTCGCGTGTTAAGGGATACGAGACTTGAAATCCCACATTTTAAAATAGAGTCGCCACTCGGTTAAGCTCCACCGGGTGGTTAGACCCTACCTTAAAATAGAGATTCCAAGTTCGGATGATGTTGCTTACTTTTCAATTTTTAAATCAAGCCATTTATGTTTTAATAAATGCGACTTTGGTTCTTATGCAATTTAAAACCAATTATTGTTTGGGAGTTTTCAGTTTATATGCCATACATCACACGAAAAGCGATAAATAAAGCAAATAAAATAATTATTATAAGGCTTTACAAATACCTATACATTTTTCTAATGCGGGAAAGTAAAAAAACGATAAATAAATAAACGGGCAAAATCGGGTTTTAACCGAGCTTACCAACTCGGACCCGACTCCAAACGAGGCAAAAATATATGAGAATAATCACGAATAAAGCATAAATAAATAAATGGCAGAAAATAAATACATAACATGGAGAAAACATATTTTTGGATTTTTTCGGGACTAAAAACACAATTTTTGAGTATTAGTTAATTATCTAACAACCTAAAAATATGAAATAAGTTAACCAAACAACATAAAAACAGATTTAATATTTACAAAAAAAAATTTGGATTTTAATTTAGGATAAAAAAAATTTATTAGGCATTTATTTAGTAAAAAAGGTCATTTTAAGCCATTAAATAGACATTTAACCAATCGATTAATAAAATAATTCCAGTAGACTAAAAATTAATTTAATAAATTCCAGATTATTTATGATTTTTGGAGACTTTTTCGGGTGAAAATCGAGGTTAAAAATGCATTAAAACGACAAAAAATGGCCAAAAATGCAAAATAAAACAAATAGGGTCCATTTGGACATTTTTTACCAGTAGGGCAACTCAGTTAGGTGGTAGGCCGATTCAGTGACATGGTAGTCAGACTCAGCGAGTTGGTCTAGATGACACTCAGTCGGCTTTCTACCCACTGAAGTGGTCTACCGAAAAGAAGTGCCTAAACAAACCAAAATCGACATTTTTGTGCCCGAAAACCCAAGATTACTGACATTTCAAGTCGTTTCCTACATTATTCCAGTAGATTACGACTTGAAATGTTGAAATAACTTTGATTTTTTAGTTTAGGGGAAAAGAACTAGAAAATCCGGTAAAAAAATGATTGGCTGATTGAGCTATGCGTAGGCCGACTGAGCGACGTGGTAGGCCACTCATGAGTCGGCCAGCCATGTCGCTCAGGCGGCCTGCCGTTCACCGGAATGGTCAGCCAGAGTTTCACTGGAAAATCACAAAAAAAATCAAAAAAGAGGGCCAAACGCCCAGAAAATCAACCAAAAACACAACAAAAGGCAATAAATAACTAAATGAAATAGATTGGAACTCAGAAAGTTACCTAAAGGTCGTGAATCCACTCTCGAGACTCAAATCAACCTTTGGCGTGCTTTTGAATCAGTTTTTACCTAAGATTTCTACTTGATTTTAACTTTTTAGCTAAAGAATAAAACCTAATAAAGCATAGGAAACTAGAGTATTAGAGTTTCCACCACCTTATCAAGCTTGTTCTTACTAAGAAAAGCCTTAGAATTCTAAAACCAGAATTTTCTCTTAAATCAGCCAAAAGTCCTCAAAAACTTAATTTTTGGGGTTTTTATAGACCCCAAAAAGTGCAAAATTTCCCCAAATGTTTGGATTTGATGGAAAAATCGCAAAACTAGACTTGCAGGGCAAGAAAAACCCGACAAAATGCAGAACCCAGAAGATCCCGCGCCAAGGCTGAGTCAACTGACACGGCATGCCGCATTAGGCAACGCTGCCTAGCCCAGGCAGCGTCAATCAATGCGGCCAGATGTAGCCTGCATTGCCTGACATGGCCTAGACGTGGTCCCTTAGGCATGTGGGACCATGCCATGCCGCATGAGCCATGTGGCCCAAATGTCCGGCGATGGCGACGGGGTCGGAGCAAGCGACCGGCGGGGAGAGGACATGCCTCGGAGGACAGGCTCCAGACTTCAAACACTTATAACTTACACTATGATTATTCAATTAAGGTGATTCTTTACATTTCAGAAATCTCAAAGAGTCAAGAATCTAATGATATAAATGACACTTGCTGAAAATGTTTAGATCTTATGGAATATCGCGAAATAAATTACTGCACACAAGGGGAAAGGAAACAGTTAATTGTAAATGAATGTTAATTCTTTTTAATCACGGTAAAAGGAACAAATTCATCAAAAGAAGCTTTCCAAATGTGATTCAACTCCAAAAGATAGAACGACTGACCCATAAAAGGTTAGAGAAAAAAGTTATCATCATTCTGCGGGTCACCGAAGAGCCCGTGCTCATAGTGGTCATTCATCAGCACCTTTCTTGAACTGGCTGGGCTTTCCAAAATTCTGATAGTTTCCATCCTTCTTAAAGAATCATTTGAAGTTCTTGGTCGTCAAAGCTATCTCTTCTTTTCTTTCCTCTGTATGTTCTTCCTTAGAGAAATCATTAGCCTTTAGAACAATAGCTCTGCTGGACCTTTCTCTCTCTTTATACTTGTACTTCTTAGACTCATTTTCATATTGATTCAGTGACATCTCATGAGTCAGTAAAGTTCCCATCAACTCATCAAACTTGTAATTTTTTAGATCATGAGCTTCTTCAATAGCACTCTTTTCTACATCTCATTCTTGTGTCAGACTTCTCAAAATTTTCTTGATAGTCTCTTCTTCAATGAAGTTCTTACCAAGTCTCTTTAGTTCATTCACAATGTTCATGAATCTAATGCTCATGTTAGAGATGCCCTCCTTGGGTTGCATATAAAACTGTTGAACTAAGCACAAGTTTGACTGACTTAGTGTACTAACTCAGTAGTGCTTAAGTTTTGATCATAACAATTAAGTTAAGAATGTGATAATTAAATCAATAATGATGTTAAAATAAACAGTCTATGGTTTTAAGGGAGTTAGTAAATTCAAGGGTAGAATTTTAAGTCTCCCCTAAACTAGCTATTTAGTTTAACTCTGAGCTGTTTCTGGGTTGAGTATCTACGGTAGCCGCTGATTAAGTAATATTCACTCAGTGCTTGATATTTAGATTTTGTTTCAGCTTTGTGCTTTATGTTTTATCTTTTCCACTAAGTTACTTTTGGTTTGTCAATGATGCTGACCTTACCTTTGAAGGTAAAAAGGTATCTTTGCTTTTAGTGTTGCTTTTTGCAGGAACATTATTGAGACAATGACAAAAAGAATTAATGCCTTGACAAGACTCCGATTTATAAAGAAAATGGCAAAGTCTTCCAATGCAAAGCTGCAAAAAGTCTTTTGCCAATTTAGGCAATTCTGCAGATCTACTAACCTTGTATCACGCACTCTGGAACATGTCAAAAAACCAGAAGGAATGGGATGAAGACACGTGGTAAGTCAGCATGAGTTCTCTTTAAAGGAAGAATGGCATCAAACGATAAAGAATTCAAATTGAAGCTCGAATCTCAATATAACGAATTGATTTTCTATCTCACAACAATGCAATTCTATCTCTTAGCGGATTGATTTGAAGAAGCAACGGGTGGATAGATGAGCTGTCATTTTTAGAAGATGCCAAGATAAGTTCAACGGCTACTTTCTCAATCCAACTATAAAAGGACCAAGAAGGCAAGCATTAGAACTTGGTGATTACACATGAATTTCACAGAATCAAAAACTCTGCCAATTAACAAGCTTTAAAAGAAGTTCACGCAAGAAAGCACAACTCAGCTAGAATCTGCTTTATAACAAGAGAGACTAGCATAGATCATTCAGTTGTAATATCAGATCATTTGTAACTGGATCAACGAGTCTGTAAGTTGAATCCAACTCTTGTTTTTACTCTGAGAAGAGTTACTAATAGAAGAGGGTATTCTAGCCACCGGGTGAGCGATTACAGTTTTGAGGATACTTACTATAATTTGGGAATTTGTGAAATGATTCTCTACCTAGGGTAAAGGAGTTGAGATTAGTGGATTAAAGCCAAGACACTCTCTCGGGACTGGATGTATGCACAGGTTGCTAAACTAGTATAAAAATCTCAGTGTTCTTTACTTTACTACATTTTCCAGGTTTTCAGTCAACAAGCTGACCTCACTTAGCGGAGCAAGTCATTATCGCAAAATAGTTTCATTAGTTCTTGGGTGAGTCATTCACCCCCCCCCCTTTGACTTAGTGAGTGTACGCATAGGGACCAATAAGTGGTATCAAAGTAGATCTCATTTCACAGATTTCATAATCTTTGAGATAAAGACCATGGCGTACAAAGGAGAATCCAATGGAAGGGCTTAAGCTTATATTCTACCTGAAGGCATGTCAGTCACCAGGCCTCCTATGTTCAATGGTGAGCATTATACTTACTGGAAGAATAGAATGACTAATTTCATTCAGTCCCAGAGTATGCATGCTTGGATGGCTATTACTAAAGGGCCATATGTTCCGTCAAATGTGAAGAATGGAGTACGAGTTGACAAGTACTCTACTAAATGGGATAATTAGGACTTAGCCAAACTAAAAGATAATGTAGCTGTTATCAACTATCTTCATTGCACTCTTGATTCAACTAAGATCAATCGTGTTTTAGGATGGGTGATAGCCAAAGAGATATGGAAGAAGTTGGTAGTGACTTATGAAGGTACTGATAAGGTGAAAAAGTTCAAGATCAATATCCTCATGAGGGATTATGAATGGTTCCACATGAAACCCAAGGAGGATATTTCCAACATGAACAACAGGTTCATGAATATAGTTAATGAGCTTAAAATACTTGGCAAGACCTTTATAGAAGAAGAGACGGTTAAGAAGATCTTGAGAAGTTTGACTCAGGAATGGGAAGCCAAGAAGAGTGCTATTGAAGAAGCCCATGATTTAAAGTCCTACAAGTTTGAAGAGTTGATTAGAACTCTATTGACAAATTAGATTTCTTTAAAGCAATATAAAGATGAGTCTAAGAAGCATAGGCACAAGGAGAAAGAGTCCTCTAGCAGAACTATTGTTCTGAGAGCTGATGATGATGAAGAATATTCCTCTGAGGAAGTATATCTCGAGGATAAAAAAGAAGAAATAGCTCTAATGACCAAGAATTTTAGGAGATACTTGGGAAAAGATAAGAACTTTCAAAAGTTCAGAACGACATGCAAGTATAAGAAGGGAGCAGATGATAGACCACAAAAGGAGTATAACAAAGAGTATAACAAAGATATCAAATGCTTTGAATGTGGGGAGAAGGGGCATATTCAATCGGGTTGTCCTAAGGCTAAGGACACGGTCACGAAGAAGAAGAGTAAGAAAGCCCTTGCTGCTACCTGGAGCGACTTTGAACAAGTGTTAGTACGGTCAACTCGGGCCGATGAGGATTTATACCTATTTCAATCAGCGATTAGACAAGAGAGCCAAGAAGGACCGAATTATCAAAAAAAAATCCTAAAATCCCAAAAATTCCCATTCGGCATAATATTCCAAGTTGCATCCTTGAAATGCTTGAAATCCATTTCCGAATTAACAAAATAGTCGAACTATCAAACAGTAAAACTATCCTGAAAACACAAAAAAGGACATTTTGAGGGCTTAAACGATCAAATTTGCCCAAACTGAGGTAGGGCTGGAGGCCTAAGGCCACTAGTTTTGCTCATTGGGCCATTTCAGTCAAAATATGGTCAAATAGGTAATTAGTCGGACGGATAATTACTTATGAACAGTAAAAAAATCATATCTAACCGTGATTTTGTGGGATTTAAAGCAAGATTTTGTCAGATAGGTAATTAGCCCGTCAGCTAATTACCACCCTTCTATTTATAATGGAGCTTCCTCCCTCATTTTGGCTGATCCAAAACGTACAGAAAAGCTTACTATGCCCAAAAATCATTTCAGGAGTCCTAAAAGCCCCGATACTCCGCCAAAACACTTCCAAATCTGAGCTTTATCATCGATATTTAGTATAAGCTCATTTTCTGGTCTTTTTAGATCTAAATCTCACAGTGATCTTCGGTCTAAAAACGACTCAATCTCTCAAAAAGTCCTGCATTTTCTATAGAAATAATCCAAGATTATAGCCATAACTTGGGTTAAATCTATTTTCCAACCAAACCACATCTCACTCTCTGACAACTTCGGTCCTGCACCGGCTCTCAAGTCATCTTGAACAGACGAAAAGGTAACTGAGGGTAATTGGCTCTAAGCCCAACTTTGAAATTCATTAAATTTTATTTTAATTACTTTATTATTGCACATTGCATTTTCATTTATCTGGTTAAGTGAGCCACTGGAGCCACTTATATTATAATTAGTTCAAATAAGTTCGCATGTACAGGAAAAACACCCAGAATGTGAGGAAACTCTATCCGAGTTTCGGGGCCAAAACCCAAACATTGTCGTTACTCTGCCGAAATTTCAGTAGAAAATATCCATTTATTAAGCCGTTATAATGCCCATTTTATTTCTTGAAATTAATTCTTAAATAAAGTCGTCGTAATGTCGAAATCACCACAAATTCCAAAATTCCAAAATTAATCCAAACAATTTGAACAATATGAGTAACTATTATGTGTGAACACAGAATCTCGTTTTCTCTTTGGTATAAAAAATCCCATCATGGATTAGTATACCACAATTCCTGGTGGAGCTCAACCGGGTGGCGACTCTATTTCATTTTTAAATAAAGTAAAAAATGCTTTATTTTAAAAATATCTTTTCTCAATAAAATGTGTAAAAATATTTCTCAAATATAATCACATTTTTTGCCTACAAAGCCATCACATTTAAGCAAAGTGGATTTTCTCAAACCAGACCAAGCATCGCGGTTTCCTCAAACTGCATCAAACCGAAGCACGGCCCACGCACCGCACCTCGGATGCGAAACCCGTAAAACCCTCGCCCGCTCACAGTGACGACTCCGCTGGGGAAATGTAATTTTTATAAAAACCCATTTTTTATGAAAATTTTTTTTCTGACATAATAATTAAAGTACTGTTCAAATTAAATTTTGGAATTATGGAATTTGTGATAATTTCTGTATTACACAAATTTTAGGACTGCATAGCATCTGCATTCTTTACCCCTAAACCAATTTAGGTATCCTTTGGTGAAGTATCTCCAAGTTCGCTTAGGGCTTGAGGGGTATGGATCCAATCACACCCCTTACGTAACGTACGAGGACCTTGTTCGCTTAAGGGTAAGACTACCTACGTATATTATATGTGGAAAAGCTTCCTTTGGTTCGCTTAGGGCCACTGGGACTCGGTACACAAAGGCACAAGGTACCCCAACTCACACCCAATCCTGAGACCGAAACCCACATATAGATGAATCGTAGACACTTTCTTATAGGTTTACCCAGAAACCTTGAGTGCACGCGAGCAGACTTTGCTAAGTCCCTCATTGACTTCAAAGCAAAGTAACCAAATGGAGTTAAAAGGGTGGTAGGCGCAATCTAACCGTTTGCTACGTGTGCAGGTTTATTAAATATAAATAAACTAAAAACGGACATCATAAACATCATGATTGTATGAAAGCTAACCACATCTTTGTGCAGCCATGACATTAACGTGAGCCATGCTATTTCATTAATTGAGACTAGTGAGTCCACCTAGGCTCAGCCCATGAGCCAGAATTAGCCGAGACTAGTGAGTCCACCTAGGCTCAACCCCTGAGCCAAATTCATCTGAGACCAGTGAGTCCACCTAGGCTCAGCCCAAGAGCCAAAATGAACCGAGACTAGTGAGTCCACCTAGGCTCGGCCCATGAGCCAAAATGAACCGAGACTAGTGAGTCCACCTAGGCTCAACCAGTGAGCTGAAATGAAGCAAGACGAGTGAGTCCACGTAGGCTCAGCCCATGAGCCAAAATGAACCAAGACCAGTGAGCCCACCTAGGCTCAGCCTAAGAGCCAAAATGAACCGACACCAGTGAGTCCACCTAGGCATAGCCCATGAGCCGAAATGAATCGAGACTAGTGACTCTACCTAGGGTCAACCTGTGAGCTAAAAGGAATTGAGACCAGTGAGTCCACCTAGGCTCAATCCATGAGCCAAAATGAACCAAGACCAGTGAGTCCACCTAGGCTCAACCCGTGAGCCAAAATTAATCGAGACAAGTAAATCAACATAGGCTCAACTCATGAGCCAAAAGACATAAACCCTTTGAGTGACCCCAGTGTCAGCTCAACCCTAGGTCCAGTAAGTAAAAACCCTTTGAGTGACCCTAGTGTCAGCTCAACCCTTAGACCAATGAGTGAAAACCCTTTGAGTGACCCTAGTGTCAGCTCAACACTTGGACCAGTGAGTCAAAACCCTTTAAGTGACCCTAGTGTCAGCTTAACCCCTGGACTAGTGAGTTAAAACCCTTTGAGTGACCCTAGCATCAGCTCAACCCTTAGACCAATGAGTCAAAACCCTTTGAGTGACCCTAGTGACAGCTCACCCCTTGGACCAATGAGTCAAAACCCTTTGAGTGACCCTAGTGTCAGCTCACCCCTTGGACCAATGAGTCAAAACCCTCTGAGTGACCCTAGTGTCAGCTCACCCCTTAGCCCAATGAGTTAAAACCCTCTGAGTCACCCTACTGTTAGCTCACCCTTGGATTAATGAGTCAACCCTTTGAGTGACCCTAGTGTCAGCTCAACCCTTGGACCAATGAGTCAAAACCCATTGAGTGGGCCTAGTGCCAGCTCACCCTTTGGACCAATGTGTCAAAACCCTTTGAGTGACCCTAGTGTTAGTTCACCCCTTGGACCAATGAGTCAAAACCCACTGAGTGACCCTAGTGTCAGCTCACCCTTAGACCAATGAGTCAACCCTTTGAGTGGCCCCAGTGTTAGCTCAACCCTTGGACCAATGAGTCAAAACCCATTAAATGACCCTAGTGTCAGCTCACCCCTTGGGCCAATGAGTCAAAACCCTTTAAGTGACCCTAATGTCAGCTCACCCCTTGGACCAATGAGTCAAAACCCTACTAGTGACCCTAGTGTCAGCTTACCCTAGGATCAATGAGTCAACCTTCGAGTGACCCTAGAGTCAGCTCACCCTTGGACCAATGAGTCAAAACCCTTTGAGTGACCCTAGTGTCAGCTCACCCTTGGACCAATGAGTCATCCCTTTGAGTGACCCCAGTGTCAGCTCAACCCTTGGACCAATGAGTCAGAACCCATTGAGTGACCCTAATGTCAGCTCACCCCTTGGACCAGTGAGTCAAAACCCTTTGAGTGACCCTAGTGTCAGCTTACCCTTGGACCAATAAGTCAACCCTTTAAGTGACCCTAAAGTCAGCTCACCCTTGGACCAATGAGTCAACCCTTTGAGTGACCCTAGAGTCAGCTCACCCTTGGACCAATGAGTCAACCTTTCAAGTGACCATAGAGTCAGCTCACCCTTTGGACTAATGAGTTAAAACCTTTTGAGTGACCCTAGAGTCAGCCTACCCCTTGGACCAATGAGTTAAAACCCTTCGAGTGACTAGCGAGTCAGCTCACATTGGACTAACAAGTCAACCCCCGAGTGACTAACGAGTTATGTCACCTTTGACCATAGAGTTAACTCACCCTTGACCACCGACATAACCCCCGAGTGACAACCGAGTCAACTCACTCAGTCATCCAGATTGACTAAACCTAACTAGTGAGTGACCCGACTATTGGAGTCATCTTAAAAACCTGACCAGTGAGTCACCTAACTATTAAATCATTCTAAAACCTATCTAGTGAATCACCCGACTACTAAAGTCACCCCCAACTTATGAGTCACTTGAATACTTAAATCACCATCGACCAATGAGTCAATTCGACCAGTGAGTCACCTGACTAACAAAGTCACTTTTAATCCCTAAATCAATCCTAACTTGACTAATGATTTAACAAAAATTGGACTAGTATGTCATCAAGCCCCGACCAGTGAGTCATTCAATCCCGACTAACGAGTCATCTGATCCCAACCATCGAGTGGTCTTAAACTCGACGGTAAAGCCCAAACCTTTTGGCATTCCCGAATGACAAAAACCAAGGCAACCCCATGATCGCTGAATTAAGTACCGCAGACTTATTTGGCATTCCCTGAATGACCAAGGCTTTTCCAAGAATTAAGGCCATATAGTGATTGTCAATTGATGTACAGCGAGACACAATAGCTAAGACATTCCTGCAATGACTTGGCCAAAATGCCTATGTGCATTCTACATAACCCCGACTTTTATGTACTCCTAGAATGACACAATTTTGAGTTATGCTTTCCATTAAAGAAAACTCAACCAAACCTTGACACTTAAAGTGATCGCTTGACTGAGCTTGACATTGCACGAGTATCAGAGACTTACCCCTTTTGTTATGCATTTCTCGAATGCTTAACTTTTATCAAATATTCCATAAATATTTAACCCCTAGGTAACATAGTGATTGCTGAAATGATACCCATCGAGGTGCAAACCTTTTTGGCATTCCCCGAATGACCAAATCTTACCTAAACCAAGGTGACATAGCGATTGTCTAATCAATGTCCAATGAGACACAACCTTTTTGGCATCCCTTGAATGATCAAAATAAGTCCTACCCTAGGTCCATCCTAGATGATCCCAATCTCAACGCATTCATAAAATGGAGCTTCCCTGAGTTGTACTTTCCCTGAAAGACACTCGAATTTGTGCATTTCGTGAATATAGCGAACAACCTAATTACACCCTGTCACTATATGTGACCACCCAATCTCATTTGATATTCCCTAAATATTGAGATTCATAACCATGTTCAGTATCCCCGAATACCTAACCATTGTCAAATACTCCATGAATGTTAAAACCACTCTATAGCTAAATGATCCATGGATGTTTGGGGCTCTTTTCCGGTACCTCTAAGATCCTACACAATCACATATATTCATTCATTAGGGTTATAGCCATGACCCGACATGTTGTACTATGTTAAGTTTAGTCTATAACATGCATTCTATAAATATAACATGTAGTGCCATGTAACTTTGTACTTATAACATATAGTGCAATGTATCCATGTGTTTTAAATTATAATGCCATCTAAACCATGAGCTTATGACATATAGTGCCATGTCATGTTTTGACATACAGTGTCATGTCACATTTTTTTTTGACATGTAGTGTCATGTCATCCTATATTTTTATTTTGTCATGTAGAGTCATGTCAGGTTTGGTTATGCTCTTGACATGTAGCACCATGTCATGTTTTGAGTTTTCATGCCATGCTTCGACATGCAGCGTCATGTTATACTATGTTATGCTTATTAGGGTGCTAGCCCTGATCCTGTAGGTGAACGGAATGCACACAGTGTTAGCATCTCTAGGATGTTAACTATAGCCTTGTGTTTATCCCGATTGGACTTAGCCTAAGTGAGAGAGAGAGACCACCCTCGAATATCTAACTTCTGTTTAATTCACCATATGCAAATGCATGCACATATTACATTCATTCATCGAAAGCTCATTCTTGTGAATCCATTCATCCAATCTAACCAATCACTCTTTCCCTCATATCATTAATCTCATACCTAAACATGTAAAGATAATCCATATCATCAGTTAAACCATCCCGCATCATATGTGCCTAATGTTTTACATGCATCACTCCTAAAAAAAATTTATGACTAACTTTGGGTAAAACATTATCACTCAAGATGGTTAGCTAAAGCAGTTTGTTATTGACATTGTATCATTGGATTTTGTGGTTCACATAGAACGAACTTTCTTCAAAGAAAAATTGAGTTGATCAACATTTTCTCTATGAACAGAATGGATAATCATGACCAAGATAAAATCATTGCAGAAGCAGTATCCAAAGCTGTGAAAGACTTTCTAGAGTCAGATACATTCTTGGAAATGATTGTTGATACAATAGCAAAAAGGATTTCCATGATACCTAATGTCCATTCTCCGGCGAGGAAACATATCCAACCTCACCATTTCAACCAGACAAAGAGTTGAAATATATAAAATATTGGACGATCAGCCATCTACAGTATACCTCTATCAAATCAAAGCCAAAATAAAAATGATCTGCCTATTGGGGATGATGTTCCAAAAATAATTAAACCTGTTCCTAATCAACCAATAATACGTAGTATATCCCCGTGGAAAGAATCATTGGCAAAGTTATTTTCCAAGTATAGAGATGCTGGTCTACTTCAAAGCTTGAAACCTTACGAAAAGCCAAATGAAATATATAAGGATAACTTCTGCACCTATCATGTCATCAAGGGGCATCGAACTAATGAATGCACCCGCCTACTGCATGATATCGAACAACTAATAAGTGAAGGAATGATGGAAGATCCTTGTAGACTCAACTCTTCATCCCATTCAGGACAAGCATCGCTTTCAACAAGACTCTCTATGAAAGAAAGGGTTTTAACTAAGAGAAAAGCAATTCAAACCTTAACTCAAGTTTCCCAAGCTGGTCCAATCAATATTAATGATCAAGCGGCGGAAGATATTTTATGGCTTCACACTGCGATGTCTAGAAAGAACTACAAGAGGAACGTGAAACAGTTGACAAGCTGATGTTTGGACTCCAAGTCCCACATTTTAACTCATCAATCATGTGCATCTTTAATGTTGGGAGCTACGCTAAATAATGAAGATTGCTCTTTTGCTTTTATCTCTAGTGCTTTTGAACTAAACGATGTAATAAATAATATTATGAATAAATATGCTTGCTTATGCAATATTTCTGCTAATGATTCCATGTATTCATTCCAGCATACATTTGACATATTCAACATTCATGATGCTCCAATTAAGGAAATAAATTTATGCACATTTGACAAATCCATAAATGGTATCTATTTCAAATAACTTGACTCCTTAAAAAGAGAGAGAGGAAAAGAAAATAATAAAATCATGTGGCTGCCTTTGCCTAGTTCAATCAATCACGTCCAATCAATAAAATGTCCTTACTACTCGTAAGGGCAAATGAAGAAAAGATCATCAGAGAATTTGCTCAAATCAACAGACAAAATTGAGAGAAGAAATCACTCGAACCATGAGTCAAAGCAATCTAGATGAAATTTACTCTATGCCACACGAGAAAGAATTAGATGGCAGACTCCCAAGCAACTCTAGCATGATGAAGAAAAGACCTTATCAACAATGCAATCATAGTGAAAACAAAAATAACAAATGTGATGACACTAATCTCTAAAGATTTGCTTTTCTTTACAGCATGCTACTCAATGAGAAGCATAAAGGTCGATAAAAATCTCGCAGAACACACGAATAAAGTCAAATCAGCTAGAAGTATATAGCGAATGGAATGTCTTCGAACAATTGTATGAAAATGCATGACATCATTGAAGTGACATATCCTTCCTCTATCAAAGAGAACCATCATGAACCAAATGAATACGTCAAAGTCGAGTAATGTAAAGATGCGTCCATAAAGGTTGACCGTGACAACAAGAGTAACCGTCAAAGTCAAAATCAAGGGAACTAAATAAAGTAGTGCATGCTGATGCTAAGGGAAAATTCCACCCTAAGGACTGACATGGTGAAACAGATTATCATTAAGGAAATGCTACACATCAGGGACATCAAAGGAAACAAGTTCATGAATCCGTCTAAATAAAGACGAAAGGAAGAGAGAAATCAACCGATAAAACCTGAAAAGGACCGTTGATAATAGGAGAAAGTTTTTAGAATATATACCAAACTTTTATGCCTAAAAATATTTCTTTCACTGATATGTCATTTTACTGAATTGTTAAATGTCTGCACTTAATGAATACACAGAAATGTTAAATGAAACATTCATGTGAGCACTCTTGTTCATGGTATTGCATGCTTAAAAAATACAAAAAAGGAGCCTGCTGGATTGAAAACCTAAAAGGGCGGTCTAGGCAAAAGTTAAGGCAACCCGGTAAATCAAAAACCTGAAAAGGCAGTTTATGCAAAAATTAGGGCAAAAAAAGAGGAAAAAAAGCCCGATGTGCTTCTGTTTAGGCAAAAATTAGGGCATAACCTCTGCATGCAAGCACGATCAAAGTCACTCATCGTGATGACTCACCAAATGACATTAAGCATAGTCACTCAATCCAAAGCCTTCACAAAGGAGCAATATTATTTGTCAACCCGAGTATACGAATCTTCCACATCTCCAAAATCTGAGAAGACAATCTTCTTGCACTCGGCTACACAAGAATTCTGAGAACTACTAATGCATGCCATACTATCTGCATGGTCAGTCAAAAGAATAAAATCTAACCTCTATCAGTCCGAGAAATAAGAGGTTACTTGTTCAGTCTCATGCTATATAACACAAGGGGAAAAAAATTTCAACTCGGGAATTCATTGGAGCTGAGAAGGACCCGAAAGCTTTCCTTATTCAAATAGTAAAGTGCATGGCCAACCCAACAACCAGAGTGAAATGGATGCAAAGCATACACAATTACAATGAAAATGAAAAGCTCATCCCTTGATGCTATAAAGCCTACATCTAGGGCTCCAACCCAAAATTAAATTTTCATCATCACTGAGAATGATACAAACCAAGAAGCCAATGATACAATAGAATACTGTTGATAACCAAGCAAGCCTCATCTTGCAGCTGCACGATTCCATGCTATTATGATAAAATGCATTGCATAAACATCATATATCATGCATTATGCATCACATTCATATTCACAGATGCAAAGGCAACAAGTCTCCAAGTAGACATTATTAGTCACCAACAAATGCAACATAATGCAAAATCAGCTCAGACGCTTTCTAAGATCTAGAGGCATCTGAGAAAATGCTTCAACATCAAAACACAGTAGTGCTAGACTCCAAAGTCACCAAGATATTAGCTACCCAATGACATAGAAAATAAATCAGTCATTCAAGAAAAATCCGACAATTCTCAAAAGAGAGAATTGATCACCAAATTCGATAGTTCTCCTCCCAGTAGAGAGAACTGATCACCAAATTCAATGGTTCTCCTCCTAATAGAGAGAATTGATCACCAAATTTGATAGTTCTCCTCCTAGTAGAGAGAACTGATCACCAAATCCAATAGCTCTCCTCCTAATAGAGAGAACTAATAACCTTATTTGACAGTACTTCCTCCCAGATGAGAAGGCTAATCACCACATACGACATTTCCTCAGTAGTGAAAAGCTACTGAGTGATGCATCCTCCGAATTTGACTTGGGGCAAATGCCAACTTAATGCATCATGCACTAGCACAACTCATAATACATCTGTAAATATACTACATCACATGCATCATTAAATAAGAATGCATAAAACTCTTCCAAAAGATTAAGCTTCATCATCTTGATCCAGTGAGATCTTTACCTTCATAGTCAAACCTTAGATCCAGTGAGATCTTTACCTAGCACATCATAGTCGAACTGTAGATCTAGTGAGATCTTTACCCTAGCACATCATAGCCAAACCTTTGATGCAGCGAGATCTTTACTCGGCATATCATAGCCAAACCTTTGATCTAGTGAGATCTTTACCCGGCACATTATAGTCAAACCTTAGATCTAGTGAGATCTTTACCCCGATATAGCATAGCCGAACCTTAGATCCAGTAAGATCTTCACAATTTATGTTGATGACATGTAGTGTCATGTCGACTCATTTTAATAACATGCAGCGCAATGTCAAGTCAAGTAGTATTAAGTTTTATAGTGTCATGCAGTGCCATGTCAACTTGTATTTTGCAGGAAATTGCAATAACTGCTCAATGTTGGCTGATAGTGCCACACACGATGGTGAGATAAACTACTCAATGGTGGGTGATAGTGCCACACTCGATGGTGAGGAAACTGCTCAATAGTGGTAAATAGTGCCCAACTTGATGTTGAGACAAACTACTCAATGGTGGCTGATAGTCCCCAACTTGATGGAGAGACATACTACTCAACGATGGCTGACAATGCCCAACTCGATAGTGAGATAAACTGCTCAATGGTGGCTGACAGTGCCATACTCCCTAGTGAGACAAACTGCTCAATGGTGGCTAACAGTGCCACGCTCAATGGTGAGACAAACTACCCAATGGTGGCTGACAGTGCCATACTCCCTAGTGAGACAAACTGATCAATGATGGCTAATAGTGCAACACTCAATGGTGAGATAAACTGCTCATTGGTGGCTAATAATGCCACACTTGATGGTGAGACAAACTGCTCAATGGTGGCTGATAGTGCCACACTCGATGGTGAGACAAACTGCTTAATGGTGGCTGATAGTACCACACTAGATGATGAGATAAACTGCTCAACGGTGGCTGACAGTGCCCAACTCAATGGTGAGACAAACTGCTCAATCGTGGTTAACAATGCCTAACTCGATGGTGAGATAAACGACTAATTGGTGGCTGATAGTGCCCCACTAGATGGTGAGATAAACTGCTCAATGGTGGCGGACAGTGCCTAACTCAATGGTGAGAAAACTGCTCGACAGTTGCTGATAGTGCAGCACTCCCTAAGGAAAAAAATGATCAATGATAGTCGATAATACTCCTCCCGGATGAGAGATTGATCACCATATTTGACATTTCCTCAGCAAAGAAAGTTGATCAAGACATGGCTGACAGTGCCACCCTCCCCGATGAGAAAACTGATCAAGACATGGATGACAGTGACATCATTGCTAACGAAAAAAATTGATTAACGGGTTCAACACCACAGGTAAGTATGACCCATCACTTATCTTCTGCATCATGCGAAATCGTGTTTTAAAATGGGTGGACCAAAATTTTCAATGCACCGCTAAGGACATGAAGTTTTTCCAGCCTATCTTTTCTTTTATCCCCAACATATTTTCTTTTTATGTTTTCTCCCCAACGGATTTTTGTTTAAAGATTTTCATCAATATTCTTAATCAAAGGGGCAAAAAATTTTTGTTTTTCAAAACTATCGATTAAGAAATGTTGATTCTTTCTAAAAAGGTTTTTCATGTCCTTGTCACACAAGAACACTGATTTTGGCAGTCCCTCTTTCATCCGCGTATGTGCAATTTTACCTTCACGAAAAAAATTTTGAACGTGTGGGGCAAACTGTTAGCACGGTCCGCTCGGCCCGATATGGATTTATATCTATTTCAATCAGCGATTAGACAAGGGAGCCAAGAAGGACCGAATTGTCATAAAAATCCAAATATCCTAAAAATTCCCATTCGTCATAATATTCCATGTTGCATCATTGAAATGCTTGAAATCCATTTTTGAATAATCAAAACAGTCGAACTATCAAACAGTAAAACTGTCCTAAAAACATAAAAAAAAATGCCATTTTGAGGGCTTAAACAATCAAATTTGGCCAAAATAAGTTGGGGCTAGAGGTCAAAGGCCACTGGTTTTGCTCATTGGGTCGTTTCAGTCAAAATATGGTCAAATAGGTAATTAGTCGGGCAGGTAATTACCTATACACAGTAAAAAAATCGTATCTGACTGAGATTTTGTGGGATTTAAAGCAAGATTTTGTCAGATATGTAATTAGCCCGCCGGCTAATTACCTATGTAATTAGACCACCAGTTAATTACCACCCTTCTATAAATAAGGGAGCTTCCCCCCTCATTTTGACGGATCCAAAATGTACAGAAAAGCTTATTATGCCCAAAATCATTCCGGGAGTCCTAAAAGCCCCGAAACTTTGCCAAAACACTTCCAAATTTGAGCTTTATCACCGACATTTGGTATAAGCTCATTTTCTGGTATGACTCAATCTCTCAAAAAGTCCCGCATTTTCTATAGAAATAATCCAAGATTATAGCCATAACTTGGGTTAAATCTATTTTCCAACCAAACCACATCTCACTCTCTAACAACTTCGGTCCTGCACCGGCTCTCAAGTCATCCTGAACAGATGAAAAGGTAACTGAGGGTAATTGGCTCTAAGCCCAACTTTAAAATTCATTAAATATTATTTTAATTACTTTATTGTTGCACATTCCATTTTTATTTAGCAGGTTAAGTGAGCCACTGGAGCCACTTATATTATAATTAGTGCAAATAAGCTCACAAGTACAGGCAAAACACCCAGAATGTGAGGGAACTCTATCCGAGTTTCTGGGCCAAAACCTAATCACTGTCGTTACTCTGCAAATATTTCAGAAGAAAATATCCATTTATTAAGCCGTTATAATGCCCGTTTAATTCTTAAGTAAAGCAGTTGTAATGCAGAAATCACCACAAATTCCAAAATTCCAAAATTAATCCAAACAATTTGAACAATATGAGTAACTATTATGTCCGAACTCAAAATCTCATTTTCTCTTTGGTATAAAAATCCCATCATGGATCAGTATACCACAATTCCTGGGGGAGCTGAACCGGGTGGCGACTCTATTTCATTTTTAAATAAAATAAAAAATGCTTTATTTTAAAAATATCTTTTCTCAATAAAATGTGGAAATATATTTCACGAATACAATCACATTTTTGGCCTACAAAGCCATCGCATTTAACCAAACTTGATTTTCTCGAACCAGACCAAGCGTCGTTGTTTCCTCAAACTGCACCAAACCAAATTATTCCCCCCGCACCGTACCCCACATGAAAAACCCGTAAAACCCCTACCCACTCATAACAAGAGTCTTCATACTCAGATGAAGGGGCACAAGACTTTGCCAATGTGTGTGTCTCATGGGTAAGGATGATCTAGTTCACTCAGAGTCAACTGACTAACCAACTACTTTCGCTGCCAGACAATCAGCTGACCAGGGCGGAGACAAAGGAAACCACTCTGAGGTAAATTTTGAACCCCCTTTATCTTTAAATGAGCTTGCCGCAGTACTTAATGATGTTATTAATGTGACTAAGAAGTCAACCAAATACATCAAAGTACTTTAGAGGAGGTAAGATGATATAGAAGATGTCAACTCTTCTACTTCAGTTGATATCCTACACATGATGGAAAAAGCTGAGTAACAAAACTAATATAACAGCAAACTTACTAAGAGATTGGATGAGCTAGCTGCTGAATTAACAACTTTGAAAAAGGTGTGGGTCCCTCCTCAACCTAGCAAGAATACTCAGAGTAACCGCAATCACCACTCTAAGAAGGTTTCTCGAAAGACTAAAGTGAGCATGCCTAATCCTAAGGTCGGTTGTAATTTTTATGGTAAGCCAGGACATGCAATAGTCATGTGTAGAAATAAAAATGGTTACTATGATGAGTATGACATGTCAAGGATGACCACCACTAACAAGGGAGGACCCAGCCAGAAAAAGGCATAGGTGCCTAAGAAAACTTAATTATTTTAAAGGTGAGCCTGAGATCCACTAATGACAGAATAATATGGTATTTGGATAGTGGATGCTCGAGGCATATGACAGGTGATGAAATGTAATTCATCAAATTGGAGCGAAGAAGAAATGGGAGTGTCAGTTTTAGAGACAATAAAAAGGGAAAGATTGTTGGCAATGGCATAGTGGGAGTCAAGCCTTCAATTGATAATGTGTCTCTGGTAAAAGGCCGAAAGCTCAACTTGCTAAGCGTTGCTCAACTGTGTGAAAAAGGCAAGAAAGTGATATTTGACTCAGCTGGCTGCTCGGTCATTGATGGTAACTCTGACCAAACTATTCTTTATACTCCTAGAATCAATAATGTTTATATGTTTGGTTTATCCCCTGGCCCTAATGATATATGCTTAGTTTCTAAGGAGGAAAATCATGGCTATGGCACAGAAGGTTAGGACATATCAATATGACCAATCTTTCTAAACTAGCAAGAAATGAACTTGTTGAGGGATTACCCAATCTAGCCTTTGAAAAAGATAGACTCTGCTCAGGATGCCAACTTGGGAAACAATTTATGAAAACCTTTAAATCATTAGCCGATATATCTTCTTCTCGTCCCCTTGATATTCTACACATGGATTTGTTTGGGCCTGTTGTGCCAACAACTCTAGGTGGAATGAAATACACCCTTGTGGTTGTAGATGATCTGACCAAGTTCACTTAGATTGTCTTGCTAGCAAGCAAAGATGAAACATTTGAATCATTCTCTAGGTTGGCTATCCAAATCATGAATGAAAAAGACCTTAAAATTAATAGAATCCATGGTGACCATGGAAGAGAATTCAAAAACAGGCACTTTAAGGAATTCTATTTTAAGCATGGTATTGACCACAATTTTTTTGCCACTCATACACCCCAGCAGAATAGGGTTGTTGAGAGAAAGAATCACACTATTACAGAGATGGGTCATTCTATGCTGGGTGATAACAATCTGCCAAAGTATTTTCAGGGAGAGGCTGTTAACATAGCTTGTTACATTCTAAATAGGGTTTTAATTCGGCTAGTTTTAAATAAAACTCCTTATGAACTTTGGAAGGGACGCAAGCCCAAGGTTGGTCATCTTAAGGCCTTTGGTTTTAAACGCTTCATATTAAACACTAAAGACCAATTGGCTAAATTTGACCCCAAGGCTGATAAAGGAATCTTTCTAGGTTACTAAACACACAGTAGGGCATATATAGTGTATGTCAAGGGAACTAGTATCTTAGAGGAGTCCATGCCTTTAGATTTTGATGAAACTAACAATGTAGGTAGAGAAGCCAGTGATGATGAAAGAGAAAAGGAACAAGTCAGCGGATCAGTTAGTCAGGCCATTAATATTCCTGATCCAATACTAGAAAAAGAAGATCATGAAGTTGACTTGGACCAATCAATCAACTTTGGTGATGATGTGGATGCTCGACCAATGACAGTAGCTTAGCAAGCCGATCCTTATCTACCAAATAAAGTCATAGCAAGGAGAGATCACCCAGTTGAGAAGATTCTTGATAGTGTGCATAATCCAATACTAACTAGAGGTCAACTAAACCGAATGATGAGCCATTCAGCATTTATTTCATTGATTAAACCAAAGAAGTTTGAAGATGCTGAGTTTGATGATAAGTGGATGATTGCAATGCAAGAAGAGCTAGACTTATTCAAAAGAAATGAAGTTTGGGATTTGGTGGAGAAACCCGAAGCAAAGTCAATCATAGGCATGAAATGGGTTTTTAAGAACAAGCTAGATAAACCTAGAAATGTTGTCAAAAACAAGGCCAAACTAGTTGCTTAAGGCTACAATCAACAAGAAGGCATTGACTATGGAGAAACATTTGCACCAGTAGCAAGACTTGAAGCCATAAGAATTCTCTATGCTTTTGCATCCTATATGAACTTCTAGTTGTTTCAAATGGATGTGAAGAGTGCATTTCTTAATAGTTATATTCAAGAAGAAGTCTGTGTCAGACAACTCCCAGGCTTTGAAGATCCAAAGTTTCCAGATCATGTCTTCAAGCCGAAGAAAGCTCTATATGGGCTGAAACAGACTCCAAGAGCTTGGTATAAGAGACTGACTAATTTTTTAATTGGTAAAGGTTATGTCATAGGAAAAGTAGATACAACTTTATTTATCTAGAAGAAGCATCAAGATGTGTTGCTAGTCCAAATATATGTGGATGACATCATTTTTGGAGCAACTGATGAAAAGCTATGCAAAAAGGTCAACCAGTAGATGAAGAAAGAATTTGAAATCTTAATGATGGGAGAGCTTAATTTCTTTCTTGGCTTGCAAATAAATCAAGGTGATGATGGGATCTTCATCAGCCAAGCTAAGTATGCCAAAGAAGTACTCAAGAAGTTTGACATGGATAAAGCCAAGCCAATGTTAACACCCATGGCCACTGATACTATTCTGAGTAAAGATAAGGAAGGTAAACCTATAGAGAGTAAGCTCTATAGAGGTATTATTGGTTCTCTACTTTACTTAATTGCTAGTAGGCCTGACATTCAATATGATGTATGTTATTGTGCAAGATATCAAGCTGACCCCAGGGAATCTCACTTAGCTTATGTTAAGAGAATTCTCAGGTATTTTCTAGGCTCTATTGATGCGGGATTATGGTATCCAAGTAATGCAGGTTTAACTCTTAGAGGATACACAGATGCTGACTATCGAAGAGACAAACTTTAAAGGAAAAGCACCACAGGAGGTTGTCATTTCCTTGGTGATTGTCTAGTAATATGGTATAGCAAGAAGCAAAATTTTGTGGCTCTAAGTATAGCTGAGGCTGAGTACATGGCTGTAGGAAGTTATGTAGCACAACTATTATGGATCAAGCAGCAACTAGAGGGTTATGGTATAAAGTCAAATTTTCTTGAAGTCATGTGTGACAACAAGAGTGCAATCGACCTATCCAATAATCCAGTTCAGCATGGCAGGATAAAGCATGTCAATATTAGACATCACTTCATAAAGGATCATGTGCTAAAAGGAGAAGTCAAGCTCACATATATTCCTACTAAAGAATAGTGAGCTGACATACTCACAAAGCCTATTGGAAAGGATCAATTCAACACACTAAGACAGCTGATCAGAATGTCCAATCCAATTTGAAGAAATACATCTCATTCTGTTCTATTCTACAAGTGACCAAATTAGGGATCACTCTAAGCTTCTATGAATTAGGTTAAGTATTTCTTTTGCTACTTGAATTTTGGACACATCATTAATTGCCACCGATTATCTTTCAAATTTAAACTTGGTAGAAATGATAGCAAGTTATGAAACAATCCATATTCAGTAGTAGTTATCTTGTGTTTTTTGTCTTCATTAATCCTTTGGTATACGTTATGCAATCTAACAGTTGAATCTTAAGACCATGGATTGTGAGTTGTATATGTAGCTTTGCAGGTTCAAGCGAAGATACTTTGGCTATTTAAGGAGAAATTCCGAAAGAGGAAAAGTTACTTTACAAAAAATTTCCTTCTCTGCAATTTTGTTCCTAAAACCCTAAAATCTCTATTTTTCTTAAAGCAAATTCAATGAGAGCACTTCAGGAAGGAAATCTGATCTCTTTATGAGAAACAAGAAGGATGCTCACTGGTTAACCATAAGGGATCATATCGTTCAGATGGCAATAAGTATGGACAAAATTGAAGAACTTAGAATTCCAGCAAGAACTAAGTATATTCCGTTGAAATGGTGCTTTATGGAAAAGAGGGAAGTGGAGAACCCAACAACAGTAGATATGCTCAGTTTTGCGAGTGATGAGCGATTTGGCAAGTGGATGCTCCAGCACCACTTAAGAGGATTTTTTAAAATGCCTAATGGCTACTATGAAGAAATGGTCGAGAGATTCTACCATGGAATTCACATGGTGGAAGGACAGAAGGATCTTTTTGTGACCACCATGATGGGGAGGAAGGTTTATGTTACTCCTAAGTTAATAGCTGGTCTATTAGGAATGTGAGAGAGAGGACTCAGACTATGAGTTGTTAATGATGAAGACCATATTGATATCCTTATTGACTATGAAGTTCCAGAAGAATACAAGGCTGGTGAACTCATCGCCTCTATGTTTACCAAGGAAGGGAAGCAAGCCCATGAACTCATTACTAAAGTTCTATTGCCTAAGATAGGCTCTACAGGGAGCTGTTCAAAGTTTGAGAGAGTATTTATCTATGCACTAACTCATGGCATGAGCATAAATTGGCCCATGGCCATTCTACATAGATTTCCTAAGGTCTCCAAGCACATGGTGTATGGGCAATTAGTGATGGAGATTTGCAGATCATATGAGATTGATATGGAAGGATGGGCTGCTAAGAGCATATTCAAATGAAAGTAATTGAGTCCTGAGTCCTAATCAATGCTTATTTTCATGGACTAAGAGCCAATGAAATACCTTCTAACACTAAGTACATCAACCTGAAACTAGGAGAAGTAAGGGTGAAAGATCCCAAGGCTATTATAGAGATGAAGCCTATTCAGCCCCATGAGGAGGACTTGACCCTGGATGCCTTCATGGCAAGTGAGCTAGAAAGAATCACCAAGCTTAGAGTAGAGAGAGGAGAAGATATGCTAGAGAAGAATGTTGTGAAGAAGGAGGTTAGGAAGGACTCTAAGAGGGAAGTTAATAAAGGGAGTTCATCGAGCTCAGTTTCAGTAGTTGTTCCTAAGAGAACAAGATCTACAAAGGGAACTAAGGAGGAGAAACTCAGAGAGCTGACTCCAAAGGAGATAGAGGAGGAGAAGCAGGCTGAAGAAGGGCTCAGGGAAGAAATGCCTCTAAAAAGGGAGAAGAAAATGAAATTTGATGAAGCTCAGCTGGATATGGTGACTACAAATGGAAAGGAAGCTACATCAGTTTCTATTCCATAAGTAGGTCACCCTAAGAAAAAGCTGATGGTGAAGAAAGGGACTGGAGTTGTCCAAGATGTTGAAGAATCTAAGAGAGTAAAGGCTATTGAGGAAGAGAGAATAAGGAAGAAGCAAGAGAAAATTGAATCTACTATTAGAAGAAAGGTTGAGGAAGCAGCAGCTAGAGCTAAGGCTAGCACTAAACATATTTTGCAAAATGCTATAGTTAGTTTGGCTGAGAAGGAAGTACCAGAAGTTATGGAGGAAATAATAGGAGCTCTTGAGTAATTTGAAAATCAAGAAGAGTAGGAAGGAGAGGAAGATGATGTCGTAGAAGTAGAAGCTATGGAATTTGATGTGCTGAATTTTGACCAGCAAGTCACTCTGACTGCTAATGATGCTAAAGAAGCTACAAAGGAAAGGAAGAGAGGGTTGTTGAAGAGAATGAAAATTGTGATAGATAAAGATGAGGGTAATTTAGAAGATAAGGAGGAAGAGGAAGCTATAGTTGAGCACAGAGCTCAGCTGATTGAGAATTCTCAAACTCAGGTCAGCGAGTCTACTGTTGAAGGTGTTGTGAAAGAGGAGGAGGAAACCAAAGAACCTTTTGTTTTCCCAAACACATCTATTGAAACACCACTCTCACCTACACCAATTTATGCCTTACCCTTACTTGAAAGCCAAACACCATCCATATCGAACCCAAACCAAAACAACCAAGCCTCTGACCAAACCAACACCATAGATTTTGACCAAACAACCATTATTCCATATCTTTCACCAATAGGATCTCCAGCGCATGAACCTTTACTTTTGGAAGGACTCCCAATTGTCAGTGGGCCTCCAATTATTTAAAAGATTCCTGAACAACGTCAACAACCATAACCACAACCCTAATTCAACCCACAAGCTGAGTTACTGGGAGATATAAAGAGAATCGGGGAGAGCAAGGTTTCTAGGACTGAGGACTGATGCTGAGATTGATGCTAAAATTGCAAAATCCTCACAGTCTAAGGAAGTTCTGAGGAGGATTACAAAGGCTTTGGAGCTAGTGGAAGGTTTTATAGAAGCTGTTAAGGAGCTGAAAGCTCACTTCACGTTTGTCCCTACTCAGTTTTCTTTGGTAAAGGCAATAGTATCCTATGTATTACTTTATTATCTATTATAGGTAGGTTACCTAGAGGATTGAAGTTGGAAGTTGCAGAGCTCAAGAAGCAGATGGTAAAGATCTATGAGAGTAACTGCAAGGTGCTGAATGATGAAAGAGATTTCAGAAACCCAATGATTGATAAGTTTAATCCCTTACTAAAAGCTATGCTGAAGGTGCTTGATGGGTACAGCAGTTTAAGCAAAGAAAACGAAGACAACATAGCTCTTTTGAATGCTGTACTTGATGGCCCTAATGCTCTGATCATAGTGGTAACCAAGCATCATAGGTTATATACTAAATTAAGGACTGTGAAGGAGGAGATGCTAAAAGAAGTGAAAGACTCAGAGGGAGCTGTGCTTAATGCCTTAAAGAGGCTAAACATTTCAAATGCTCTGAATAGTGATATAGTTATGGCAGATGTTAAACTAGAGCCTACACTTCACCAAAAGCTTGGTCACATCAGAGACCAAATCAAGCAAGTTGAAGCAAATGTCATTAATAATGGATAAGCAATCGATAAGATCCATGATGAAGTCACTACTCATATTAGGAGCACCCCTATACTAGAGCACATTCTCAGAGAAAATAATCAGGCCAAGGCTCTGGCAAGTCTCACTCAGATATCTAAGGAAGGACTGAGCGCTCAACATCACGTCAATCTCTCTCAACATCACACTTTAGTAGGCTTATTCACCTTTCTTAGAGAATAAGATGCGATTTCATAGGAAATATATGAGTTACTTATGCAACATTTTTCATCAAATGTCTATGGTCAGCTGGAATCTTTTAAAGTGTCTATGAGCTCGTTTGATCATCGAGCCCAAGCCATTTTGGTTACAATGGCGATGGGGGAGAAGGATCGCGAGAAGTGTGAGAAGGAGGAAAAGGAAAGGGAGTAGAGGATTGCTAAATTTTCTTACAACCTATCCAAGGATCTAGAGAGCATACAAAGAGAATATCATGAGACAAGGAAGAGGAAAGTCAAGGAGATTGCGCTGCCTAAAGAAAAGAAGTCCAGATGGGATCAGCAAGTGAATGAAGGAGAGCAAATTTTGGAGCCCCGCCTATGCCAAAAGATTAGAATAGAATATCTATGTAATCTTTAGAGCTCAATGTAAAACTTAGTATAGAGTAACTCATTGTTATCTGTACTCAAGTTATTAACTAATGAAACATTACAGTTTCTGCTCTAAGTTAAGATCTTCTTAACTTCATATATTCTCTGTTATAAATGTGTGTGTTGATCTTTTACAGAAATATATGAAAAGTGTAAAGGAATGCTGAACTCATAAGGTTCAAGAATTATGGGGGAGTTAGCATTCACTCTAAGCAAATTAAAGATGCTGAACAAAGACATATCAAGCATAAGTATGAGGTAACTCTGATCTAAATATCTTATTGATTTAATTCTCGCTCAAGTTATTTACCATTGATCAAAATGGGGGAGATTGTTGAACCAAGCACGAGTTTGATAGACTCAGTGGACTGACTCATTAGTGCTTAAGTTTTGATCATAATAATTAAGTTAAAAATGGGATAATTAAATCAATAATGTTGTTAAAATAAATAGTCTATGGTTGTAAGGGAGTTAGTAAATTCAAGGGTAGAATTTCAAGTCTCTGCTGCCTAGCTATTTAGTTTAACTCTGAGCTATTTCTGGGCTGAGTATATATGGTAGTCGCTGACTAAGTAATATTCACTCAGCGCTTGATATTTAGATTTTGTTTTAGCTATGTGCTTTACATTTTATCTTTTCCGCTGAGTTACTTTTTGTCTGTCAATGCTGCTGACCTTACCTTTTAAGGTAAAAAGGTATCTTTGCTTTTAGTGTTGGTTTTTATAGGAACATTAATGAGACAAAGATAAAAAGAATTAATGCCTTGACAAGACTCAAATTTATGAAGAAAATGAAAAAGTCTTCCAATGCAAAGCTGCAAAAAGTCTTTAGCCAAATTGGCCAATTTTGTAGATCTACCAACCTTATATCGTGCACTCTGCAACATGTCAAAAAAAACCAGAAGGAATGGGATGAATACACGTGGCAAGTCAGTGCGAGTTCTCTCTAACGGAAGACTGGCATCAAAAGACAAAGAATTCAAATTGAAGCTTGAATCTCAATCTAATGGATTGATTTTCTATCTTACAATGGTGCAATTCTATCTCTTAATGGATTGATTTGAAGAAGTAAAGGATGGATAGATGAGCTGTCAATTTCAGAAGATGCCAAAATAAGTTCAACGGCTACTTTCTTAATCTAACTATAAAAGGAGCAAGAAGGCAAGCGTTAGAAATTGGTGACTACACCTGAATTTCTCGAAAGTAAAAACTCTGCCAATTTACAAGCTTTAAAAAAAGTTCATGCAAGAAAGCATAACTCAGCTAGAATCTGCTTTAGAACAAGAGAGAATAGTATAGATCATTCAATTGTAATATCATATCATTTTAACTGGATCAACAAGTCTATAAGTTGAATCTAGCTCTTATTTTTACTCTGAGAAGAGTTATTGATAGAAGAGGGTATTCTAGTCAGCGGGTGAGCGATTGTAGTTTGGAGGGTACTTATTGTAAATACGGAATTTGTGAAAAGCTTATTCACCTAGGATAAAGGAGTTGAGATTGGTGGATTAAAGCCGAGACACTCTCTCAGGATTGGATGTAAGCACAGGTTGTCGAACCAGTATAAAAAGCTCAGTGTTTTTTACTTTACCGCATTTTCCAGGTTTTCACTCAGCGAGCTGACCTCACTCAGCGAAGCAAGTCAAAAGTTTCATTAGTTCTTAAGTGAGTGATTCACCCCCCCCCCCCTTCTGACTCAATGAGTGTACGCATAGGGACCAACACAAACATTTCATAATCCTTCATGAGAATGTTAATCTTGGACTCCTTGACCTTGTCAGTTCCTTCCTAGGTCACTTCCAACTTCTTCCAGATCTCTTTAGCAGTTTCACATCTTAATACTCAATTGAACTCAGTTACATTAAGAGCACAGTGAAGATAGTTGATAGCAGCTGCATTTTCTTTAAGTTTGGTCAAGTCTTGGTTTCCCTATTCATCAGAGCACTTCTTAACTCTTACTCCATTCTTAATAATGGATGGAATAAATGGCCCTTCAACAATAGCCAACCAAGCAAACATACTTTGATATTGAATGAAATTCTTCATCCTATTCTTCCAGTAAGTGTAGTGCTCTCCATTGAACATGGGAGGCCTAGTGACAGACATACCTTCAGGAAGAATGTATGCTTGGACCTTTCCACTAGATTCTCCTTCTTTGTACACCATGGTCTTTATCTCAATATTGTAAGATCTTTAGAATGAGAACTTGCTATAATACCACTTGTTGGTCCCTAAGCGTACACTCAGTGAGTCACGGGGGTGAATGACTCACTAGATCAAAACATGTAACTTTTTTGCAATAATGAATCCTTGCTGAGTAGGTCAGCAGACTGAGCAAAAACTGAGAAAAACTTCAACATAAAGTAAAGAACACAGAGAGTTTATACTGGTTCAGAAACTTGTGCTTACATCTAGTCCCAAGAGAGTTTCTTGGCTTTAATCCACTAATCTCAACTCCTTTACCCTAGGCGGAGAAGCCTTTCACAGAGTGTCCCAATTACAACTAAGTACCCTCCTCACTATAATCACTCACCCGCTAAGTAGAATACCCTCTTTTACCAACAACTCAATAGAGTTCTAAATAAGAGTTGGATTCAACTTATAGAAATGTTAATCCAGTTACAACAATCAAATATTATAAGTCAAATGATCTATTCTATTCTCTCTTATTGTGAAGCAGATTCTGGCTGAGTAGTTGCTTCCTTGATTGAACTTCTTTAAAGCTTAGAAATTGATAGACTTTTATCTTCTTAGAAATTCAAGTGTATTCACCAAGTTCTAACTCTTTCCTTCTTGCCTCTTTTATAGTTGAAATCAAGAATGTAGCCGTTGAACTTACCTTGGTATATTCTATGATTTGACAGCTCAGCTATCCACTCATTGCTTCTTTAAATCAATCCGTTAGGAGATAGAATCACACTGTTGTGAGATAGAAATCAATCCGTTAAGAAACAGATTAAATTAGAGCTTCAGTTTTGAATCTTTATCATTTGATGCCAGAAATTCATTAGAGAGATCTTGTGCTGACTTGCTACATGTCATCTTCCCATTCCTTCTGGTAATCTAATAATCTTGTAGAGTCACGTGTTTGCAGAAGATATGCACTGCTTCAATCCTATTTGACTTTGTCTTCTCACAGATTTTCTCCAAACAAGCTTTATCTTTTTCCATGTTGAGCTTTTGTCTTTATCGCATCATTAATTCCTTTTATCTTTTGTATGACGTCTTTTATTAATGTCTGTAAAGTAGGAGGACAAAAAACATGATTTCATTTTTCCTTAAATGGAATGGTAAGTACTACTGGAAACAAAAGTAACTCAGTGAAACAAATAAACAAAAACCATAGCTAAAACAAAATCTAAATATCAAGCTTTGAGTGAATAGTGCTTAGTCAGTGAACTAAGTACACAGCTCACCCCAAAACAACTCAGAGTTAAACCTAAATAGCTAAGTCAGCGGAGACATGAAATTCTACCCTCGAATTCAATTGCTCACATAAGAACATGGACTATTTGTTTTAACATTATTATTGATTTAATTAACTCAAACTTAACTTAATTGGAATGATCAAAACCTTAAGCACTACTGAGTCATCCACTGAGTCAGTCTAACTTTGTACTGGGTTCAACAACGGCTAATTCCTCTAGAGACAAAACAACGAAGAGCAGAGAATCACAAGCAATTAGGCTCAAAGTTATTCTGGTTCAACATAAATATTTTATTTTATTAACGCGTACAAATATATCATAAATGTTCTATCTTATGATATAGAGTTGAATTATTTATCATGGATGCAAAACCAAATACCAAATATCTTATGCTTAGTAAGGATGGCTCTCACATAAACTATAATCATGCAAATAAAGACAAATATATCCGAGTAGGACTATACCGAACTTCACTAACAAAAATACAAATCAACACCGATTTGATGTTACTTGAATGTGAATAGAATGTCCCTGCTTTTGATGCAAGATCAATACAACTAATTCCATTCAAACTCACACACATAACAACAAAGCGAACTCAATATAACAAGCACTACATATCATACATTCGATCATATAACTTATTAAGCACAAGTAAAGAGGAAAGGTGATATGAACGAAATAGAATTAAGAATGATGCAATAAACAAAATTAAATTGAAGAATTAAGAATTAAGAATTAAGAATTAAGGTAGATCAAACTGCCTTCTATTATGGGTCGTCAATCCTCGATCGTGGCCCTTCTTCTACTTGAATCTCCAAATGCACTAATCTTTCGGGTAGAACAAATTATTTATAATAGAACAAAATATTTGATGAAGAACAATGAATTTTATTCATAAGTGTTTTTCAAGTACACTATAAAACAACACTCTCGAGAATAACTAAGAAACCTAAGAACTATATAGATTTCTCTCTCTCATTTTACTCTCTATCTATGGCTTATGTCTGACAATTGTAATTCAGATCATCCCCCTTCTTTTGGCCAAAATTGCCCTATATATAGAGGGTGAAAAGTTGCATCTCTTCGTGTAATTGGTTGATGGAAAGGTGCCTTAACCAATGATAGTTAATCGGGGTTAAAATGCCTCTAGGAAGAAAATCTATGCAGCCTTTTATTTGTCGTGACAAGAGTTATCGCGCTCATGGCTTGAACATGGAAACCTTTTGCCTTTGAAATGGCATAGTCGCGATGGTGGCTTTGGCTGTCGCGGTCACAAACAGCTAATTTGTAAGGGTCCTCATGTTGACTTTGACTTCTTTCTAAGAATTCAATACTTAACCAATTTTGTAATGAAATAAGTCCATTTCTACTAACTTCTCATACTTTTAGTCAAAATTCCATTTCCTAGTGAATTCCTTATAAGATTCACCTAATTCCTGAAAATGCATCTAAACAACAACATACCACGTGAAATCTTATAAATAAAATAATAACACTCAAGAAATGCATAAAATTGAGAATTATTTAGCTATATGATAAGTGTAGTTTTAACACTTATCAACATGCTACAAGCATTATTAATGTCTTACCAACTAAGGTGCCATGTTGGTTATCACCATATGGAAAATTTCATGGCCATGCCCCTGACTATGACAGATTCCAAGTTTTTGGTTCACTATAATTCTACAAAGTGCGGCCTACAGGTGACAAACTAGCTGCGAGAGCTCACAGAGATATATTGTTATGCTTCTCACCATGATAAAAATGTTGTAAACTATATGTACAATGCTTAAGAAGATCATGGTTTCTCGAGATGATCAATTCAAAAGTCATGCGGTCTACCCTTATTTAGATTCATATATAGACAATAATACAATTGACAAACCCAAATAATTTGACAAAGGTGATTCATCTGACACGCATAACAGTCTAAGAAGATCCACAAGGGTAACACAGGCTCCCTCATGGATGTAAGATTATGTCATTCAGGTTACGATACCTGAATATCATGCTTTTCTTACCAAAATCTCATAGTTGAAAGAACCCAAGAACTATAAAGAGGTAGTGATACATCCCAAATGGATTCAAGTAATGCAATATGAGCTGAATGCATTCGAGGACAATCAAACATGGGAAATATGCTCACTTCCAAAAGGGAAAAGGGCATAGCCTAACAAATGGGTATACAAGATCAAGTTTTCGCCCAATGCAGAGGTGGATAGGTATAAGGCAAGGTTTGTGGCCAAGGGCTACAACCAAACATTTGGAGTGGATTATAATGATTCCTTCAGCCCTGTTGCAAAAGCTACCACAATAAGGATGTTTTTTGCCATTGGTGCATCAAAACAATGGAATGTACATCAAGTTAATGTAAACAATGCATATTTTTATGGATACTTAGAGGAGGACATATATTTACTGCCACCAAAGGGATACACCAAGGCAGGGAAAGACCAAGTATGCAAGCTTATTAAATCCCTTTATGGGTAAAAGCAAGCTAGTAGGCAGTGGCACTACGAGATTTCTGAAAAATGTCTGAATTTTGGATTCCACATAACACAGAGTGACCACTATCTATTCATCAAGAAGGATGGAGTAGATTTGATTTCACTCTTGGTTTATGTGGATGACATCCTGATCATGAGCTCTAAAGAAGCCATGATTGTTAGGATGAAAGAGTTTTTGCACTCTTCTTTGAAAGAGTTTTTGCACTCTTCTTTCACAGTCAAGAATCTTGGTATTGCAAAATATTTCATTGGGGTAGAAGTGGCTCAAACAACAGCTGGAACATACATTTCATCAGTCAAATACATAAATGATCTAGTAGAAGATGTTGGTTTGAAACATTGTACATCAGTGGCTAGCCCTATGGAAACCATAAACAATCTATCAACTTTAGGGGAGGCATTGTGTTAACGTAAGGCATATAGAAGACATATTGGCAAATTGATCTACTTAAACTTCACTAGGCATGAAATTTTATATTATACTCAACAGCTAAGTCAGTATATGCAGAGCCTATATGTACATCATATGCAAGTAGCAAAAAGGGACTTGAGATACCTACAGGGCATAAAGGCATATGCTTTATTCTATCCTGTAAACTCTGAGCTAAAGTTGTCAGGATATTATGATTCTGATTAGGGTTGTTGCAAAATCAAAAGAAGGTCCCTCACTGGCTTCTCTTTATTCCTTGGTGATGCATTCATATCTTAGACGAGCAAGAAACAGACCATAATTAGTAGGTCATCTACAGAAGCAGAATACAGGAGCTTGGCAAACACTAGTTGTGTAGTAAAATGACTGACTCACTTGTTACAAGATTTTGCAGTGGATGTTAAACTTCCCATTACAATTCAATGTGATAGCCAGGCAACTATATCTATTGCCAAGAATCTAGTGTTGCATGAGAAAATGAAGCATGTAGAGCTAGACCTGCATTTTGTGAGGGATCTAGTGGTAGAGGGATTCATCAATGTTCCTTATGTTCCTACAAGCCTGCAGGTTGCTGATTACTCACCAAGCCAAAGAGTAACCAATACGTGGAACCCTTCATGCGAAAGATGAATTTACTGCCAATCTAGGTTTTTTCACCTGGGATCACAAGCTGATTTCTCTGCAGCTCCACCATTCCATCTATAAATCACCACAGGAGATCACAGCTCCATTGACAACTGGCCCTTGGAGTACGGATTCATAATTGCCAAAGTTCCCCTGCTATACATAGCTCACTATGAGTAGTATATATTTTCCTTTCTCTGTGTAATGTAGAACATAACTATAAATACATATTGTAGCACTGATTTGTTAACTCTATAATTTTTTTTCATCTAATCAATAAGAAAATTAATTTTTCTCTCATCTTCTTTCAAAGTATACTACTATTACAACAGAAGAAAGAAAAGTTTGCCTTAGTCAATTATAAATGTAATAAGTTTAACACATGCAAAAGCCTAGGTAGGATAAATAGTTGAAGGCACTAAACACATGCACACAAATAGTAAGAATATTGCTTGGAAGACTTGCTATGTTATGAGGATCGAAATTGAAACACCTTTGTAGCATGGTTGCAAGTTGTCCATGTTTAGTCTGTTGGAAATGGTCCTAATTTTTTCTACTACATTAACAATATATAAGTCAAAAAATATAAATAAATAAATAAATAATGAGGTGGTGCGGGATGCAAGTTTTTGCGGTTTGGAATCTCACTATGCTTACAGTGTTTTGGGTGACTTCGAAATGAGGCATTTTTTATGGTAACTTAGATTTCTTACAGTGTTTTGGGTGACTTAGATGTTTCAAAATGAGGCATTTTTTATAGTAACTTAGATGATCTTACAGTGTTTTGGGTGGCTTAGATGTTTCATAATGGTCATGTCTATGACCATTATGAAATTCGATGAAGGAAGTCGAATACTTTTGCATTGGTAGTACTACATCAATTGCTAATTTTCAAATTTAAAAAAACTTTGTTTTAGGATTTTACCAAGGATGAAACAATAAATAATACCTGTTGGCAGCCCCCTCCTCCGAATTGGATTAAGGTAAACATAGGCTCGAAATTTGGAAATTCGGGTTCGGCAGGATATAGAGACATTTTTTGAACTGCATGGGGTACCCCTATGAGGCTTTTGTTGAAAGTTTGCGCGTGGCTTATGCTTTTGAGGTGTAATTAATGGCTGCAATTTATGCTATCAATAAAGCTTTTGATTAAGGTTGGTGAAATCTTTGGATCGAGTCTGATTGTATGTAAGTATTCACATTGTAACGGATAGAGACCTATGGGTGTCGTGGTCATTGTGTATTCGATGGGAGACTTCGATCAATAGAATGCAACATATGATTATTGTGGTTTCGCATATTTACCATGAGGGCAATCGAGTTACGGATGCATTATTTCAGATGATTATATTAATAGATTTAAATATCTTTTTGTTCTTTAACTCTTATATTTTATAATTTCTTTTCTTTATTCATTCATAAATTTCCGAGCCCAAACTACCTTTAACGAGGATTAATAAGGGACAAACTATCAAGAATATTCATACTTTGTAAACTATTTATAAATTCACCATCAAGTCAAACTATTTACAAGTACACATTTCCTTTAATTCTATTTACATACCGTGTCATCCACTTGTTTCTCCCTTTTTTCATTTGATTTTTTTTTCTTATTTTTCATTTATCTCTCAAACCATTTATTTTTTCGACATGCCGCTTTAAAGTTTCTTGTTCATGTTTTTTTATCTTCGAAATGACATCCACTGTGACATTTTTAAATTTTTTGAACCAGTAGACATCTAATAGATGTCCAATAGACATGTGATAGAAGTCTGGTAGACATATGGTAGATATTAGTTTTTTATGGTTTTTATGGTTTTTTATGTTAGTTTGTGCAAATCTTGAAATCAAATCACCAACTAAAGAATGATAATTAATGGGAAAAATCAAACAAATAATATGAGAAGAGAATCGAGATACTATTTCCAGATCAAGAAAAGAAATCAAGTGTGAGCAGACGACCTCTTTCCCGCCCGCGAGGACCGCGTGAGATGCGTAGCATGGGGGGTGGAAAAATAATGATCTCTGTGAAGCGTGATAAGGGATTGTCCTTATTTTAGGCGTGATGAAAATAATAATGAAAGTGATGTTGAAGTTAAGTTTTAGTCTAATTTAGGTGTTAAGGGATACGAGACTTGAAATCCCATATTTTAAGATAGAGTCGCCACCCGATTAAGCTCCACCGGGATTTGGGTACAATATTCCCATTGGGTGGTTGGACCTTACCTAAAACAGAGATTCCGAGTCCGGATGACGTTGCTTACTTTTCAATTTCTAAATCAAACCGTTTACATTTTAATAAAAGCGACTTTAGTTCTTATGCGATTTAAATCGAGTTATTGTTTGGAGTTTTCGGTTTATATGCCATAGATCACACAAAAGCGGTAAATAAAGCAAGTAAATAAATTATTACAAGGCTTTACAAATACGTATACATTTTTCTAATGCGGAAAGGTTAAAGAAAGCAGGTAAATAACACAAATAAAGAGAGACCAAAATCGGGCCACAACCGAGCGTACCAACACCGATATAGCTCGAAACATGATAAATAAATCACCAATAATCACAAATAATGCAAAAATAATTAAAGGTGGAAAATAAAATTTTATTATGGAGAAAAACATTTTTTGGGGAATTTTTAGAGTTAAAGAGGCATTTTTAGGCATTGTTTCGCTATTTAATCAATTAAATAATTAAATAAGTAAAATAAATAAGATAAAAAATGTTATCAATTTATTCCAGAATTTTTGTGATTTTTAGAAAATATTTTGGGCGAAATCGGGGTAAAAAATGCAAGAAAATGGCCAAAAGGACTTAAAATCAAATTTCGGCAATCAAAGCTATGGCGACAGCTTTGACCGTCGTCACTATAGCCTTGACCGCTATAGTGGCGGTGGTGGAGGCTATAGTGGTCGTGGTCAAGGCTGTCGCTATAGCCTTGGCCGTTGAGATTTATTTTTAAGGGCGAAATCGGTGTTTTTGCATCCATAAACTCAAAACCATTGAAGTTTTAAGTCGTAATCAATTATATTTCAACAAATCTAGACTTAAAATACTCAAATAATGTTGATTTTATGGATTTGGGTAAGAAACTACCCAAAATCATAAGAAATAACGGGACCTCTATAGGAGCGGCGTTCACCTCTAGAGCTATAGCCTTCACCGCTATGACAGTAGCGGCCAAGGCTATAGGGATAGAGGTGAAGGCTACCCCTATAGAGGTTGGATTATTTTCTGACGGTTTTCTAATAACACTGAGGAAAAAACCAAGAAATAACACCAAAAGCAGCAAGAACAACAACAATAAACAATAAAATGAAGTAAAAAGGTTAAGGGAACTCAGTTTTGTTACCTCTAGCCGTGAATCTAACTCGGGAGACTCGAATAGGATGTTTAGCAATCTTTTGATGATTTTCCGATGGAATGGCGATGGAATCGGCGACAAAAATAGTGACAGATTATTTGGGTCGTATTTAAGGAAAAGTATGTAAAACCCTATTTAATCCATTTTAACCTATGATTTCTAATTGATTTTAGTGTTTGAGCTACGAGATTAATCCTAAGAACAACTAAGAATCAAGATTAGAATGGATTAAACCTGGATTCTATGCTTTTCTTAAGCTTTCTCTCTCTGTAGTTCTTCCTTTTCTCTCTCTTGTTCTTCATTTTCTCTCAAAAATGATTTCTAAATTCTAAAATCAGAAGAAAAGTCCTTTAATCTCTCTCTTCGATTGGCTTAAATACTCTTACACACAAAAATCCACCGACCTAGGCAATTTTCAGGAAGAATACGTGGCAAAATCACAAGGAGAGAGAGAGCGAAGTGGCACAGCAAAAAAATGGTCGTGCCAGCTCCACTACCACCGTCACGGCAGTGGCCGCCATAGGGGTGCCGGCGGCCACTACCATGGTGGCGGTAAAGCCACCATGGAGGCGAGGGGTGGCCACAATGGGGGTGGCTACCCCGGTGGCGTTCACCACGACAAAGAGTGGCGGTGTCTGCCACCACGGTGGCTGTGGCTGCAACTCCAGTGGTCGTCACTGCCATCGGAGGGCAAGCTGCCATTGGCAGTGGCGATCGTAAAGGGGGCTAGGGTTTGGTTTAGCTTAGGGTTTGATAATTAGGGTTAGGGTTTTTTAGGGGTTTTGGTTGATTAGGTTAATTAGGGTTTCTGATTAGGGTTTATGGTTTCTAGGGGGCAGATTAAGGTTTCTACTTATGACGCTTATAACTTTCACTACGGTTATCTGATTAAGGCAATTCTTGACATTCTGGAAATCTCAAAGAGTTTAGAATACAAAGATATAAATGAAACTCACAGAAAATGTTTGGATCTTATAGAAAATTGCAAAACAAATTACTGTGCATGAGCAAAAGAAAACGGCTAATTCTAAATGCATACGGATGATATTTAAGCGCCACCTAAGGTCCCAAAATCATCAATGAGGTACTTGCCAAACGCAATTCAACCTTCTAAGAATAGAACAACTAGACCATATGAGGTCAGAGCAACAAGTCATCATCATTCCAAGGGTCACTGAAAAGCCCGTGCCCACAGGCTGCCCCTCGGGAGATTACCACTTGGCGGGCCAAATGTGATCTCACGAAAGAGCAAGGGATAGAAGGTTATACCTGAGTTGTTGGTTCTTGAACCAATTGTGTACTAGGGTTGCCATCAATAGACTTATCAAGAATGAAATTATGACTTGGACATTTTGATTCGGCATCGCCTTCGATTCCCCCCAAATAGTTTTGGGATGGATTGCTAGTTGCTTCGAGAAAAAGAGGAGTAGAGATTTCCCAAGATGGTTGTCTAAGGACGATTTGAGGATGCATCATCAAGAGACCATCAATGGACCTATCAGAGGTAGAGGCAAAATCGGCTGTCTATGGGTGGTCTGGGAACGCACCATCAACGGACCTATCGAGGAGGAGAGGCTGACTCGGTTATCTATGTGTGGTCTAGGAATGCACCATTAATGGACCTATCAAGGAGGAGAGTCTGAATCAGTTGCCTATGGGTGGTCTGGGAACGCACCATCAATGGACCTATCGAGGAGGAGAGGCTAAATCGGTTGTCTATGGGTAGTCTGAGAATGCACCATCAATAGACCTATAGAAGGTGAGGCTGAATTGGTTGTCTATGGGTGGTCTGGGAATGCACCATCAATGGACCTATGGAGGAGGAGAGGTTGAACTAATTATCTGTGGGTGGTTTGAGAACGCACCATCAATGGACCTATCGAGGAGGAGAGGCTGAATCGGTTGTCTACGGGTGGTCTGGGAATGCATCATCAATGAACCTATCGGAGGTGATGCTGAATCGGTTGTCTACAGGTGGTATGGGAATGCACCATCAATGGACCTATCGAAGGTAGAGGTAAAATCGGCTGTCTATGGGTGGTCTGGCAACGCACCTTCAACGGACTGAACGGAGAAGGGGTCAAATCGATTGTCTACGGGTGGTTTGGGAATGCACCATCAACAAACCTATTAGAGAATAGAAAGTTGAGAGGTTAGTAGTTATTGTAGATTGTATTTTTAATTGCTTAGTTGATTTTGTCAAGACAAAAATTTTTGTCGTTTCAATTAAGCAATAAAAATGGAATATTGAGAAAAAGAGTTTAGAGATGTCCGGGAAGTCCGAGAATTCCATCTTTAGGTTGATTTTATGATAGTTGTATCGAGGTGCCTCTGGAGGATCGAAGCTATATCGTGGTGCCTCTGTAGGGTCGAAAGCTACATGAAGGTGCCCTGAAAGGATTCTCTGAATATTGGATTTTAGATCTTCGGATCGATTGTCAATCGGAATCGCAGTCTGGCGTACTATCGAGGTATCTATCGGGTCTAGCTGATATGCCCCTTAGAGAAATTTTGAGTTTTGATTTTAGGATACATCGGGTTGGTTGTCCATTTGGGAATGCCACATGGTGTACCTGCCAAGGTAGTTTTGAAGCATTAGTAAATGATATAAGTGGCATTTTTATTGCTTAATTGATTTTGTGGAACAAAAAATTTTGCCCCTTCAATTAAGCAAACAAAATTGAATAATGAAATATAAATTGAGATCAGATTTTTGGGAGTCCGGAGAAACTGTTGAGGCCAACTGCCGTGTCTGGCTAGTATGCCCCTTGGTATGGGTATTTGTTTGGAGGTCGAGCTTATAGCTCGAGGATGCTTTTTCGTGCTTTTTGTCCTGTAGAAGTTAGTATAGGATAATAGACATGACATTTATAGATATTATGCATGGATGCATGAATGCATGAATGTATGAGTTGCTTGGACCGATCATCCCCCACATCTGAGCTACACAACTGCTGGGCTGATCAATTTTGCTCAACCTGGTTGCTTGCCAGATTGACTTATTTGACCCGACTTGGACAAATGGAAAAGTGTTGCGGCACGAACAAGATGAGAAAGCCCCTAGCGAAGAATTAGGGATTTTGCATAGATTAGGTGGGGATGCCCCTGGTGGACAATTAGGGAAGCTGCGATGCACATACTAGGCTAGTATGGCCGGATATCATGGCTGAGATAGAACCCATGAATGTTGTGCTGCTAGTATGATAGGTGATAGAAGGCTCCTCATGTGCTATTCAAAGCAGCGAGATGACTGTAAATTGATTGCTGGATCGAGCATGTCAAAGACAAGGGGGTGCATGAAGCGAAGTTTAAGATTCTGGATAACGAATGACTAGACGCTATCACTACCAATGAATTCTACAAAGGATGGTATGGTGAGATTGTAGACTTGAGATGCTTGGTTGCAGTCAAAATCGGAGTGGACACGTACAGAGGATGAATTTGAGCCCTTCAAATCCACTAGACTGGAGAATGTATTCATGCACTCTGATGATAATGACGATAATGCAGATATCTCAATGTGATCAATGGCAGTCATTTATCTTCACTTTTTTATTGCCTTAATTTTTGCATAGTCCTGAACATTGAGTCAGGCCCATCAGACTTGTTATTTGCTTTGATGTCCTAATTTTTGCCTGGACCGCCCGTTTCGGGTTTTCAATCAAGCGGACTTTCCCGGCTTTTGCATAGACCTCATTGTTTTCAGTCTATCAGGATTTTTCCCTTTTTTCATTGTTCTTTTATTTTGAGGAATTAGGTTGACCACACGAAACCCTTCATTCGACTTACTTGCAACATTTCGCCTTTTGGATCTAATATACTCATTCAAGCACAAATATAAAGAATTCAGAAAAATGACATTACCATTAAATGAAGTAAGTTTGAGTACATAATGATGATAACCATTTCTATTGACCTAAACTCTGGTGTTAACTAGCCTATGAAGGTTTTCTAGTCAACACACTCTCATTGCTCACTTTGCCCTAACTTTTGCCTAGACCGCCCTTTTTGAGTTTTCAGTCTAGCGGGCTATTCTTGCACCCTAACTTTTGCCTGAATGGTTTATAGAATACCAAACAGGGAGATACACCCTAATTTTTGCCCAAGTAGTAGAGGACCACTAGCCGGGTGAATTTTTTTTATTGTGCAGCTTTTCTGGATTTGATTCTTTTCACTTAGATATGATAACTCTTCAACCTGCTTTGTTTGGTAGGATTTATGAGCTCATTACCATCCATAAACTACATGCCCCTAGAACTGAGTACCTTTCTGATTACATAAGGTCTTTCCCAATTCAATTGGGACTTCCCCCTTGGATCGCTGTTGGTAGGCTTTACTTCTGACGCTGGATACGTTTTATGCTCACCCTCAGAAACAAAACTGATTTTCTGAAGCCAAGCGGTGAAATAGTCCATACTAGGTAAAGATGCATTTCTCGATGAACTTGGACATCTTCTTGGTAGTAATGTCGGTGAAAGGCTCGGCTTCCCCTTATTTTGAGAAGCAACGTTCATTTCTTGATGAGGGTGGAATCTTGCCGATCACGTGTGTCCCCCTTGCCAAGAATGGCCAAGGAGGAGAGAAATAGGGAAGGGTTGTAGAGTTGGAAGGGATTGGGATACGGGTAAGAATAAATGGTTATCGGGGTGGGAATTTGAAGAATGGGTGGGTGAATAAAAGGTAGGCCTTTATTCTATCAAAGATGATCTAGCGATGCTATTTCTCCATAATTGGCCGACGCTTCTTTGGTAGCTTGAAAATCGATTTGTATACAGATGTGAGGCCGGCAATAAACCGATTGTCATATTGGATCTACCTAAGAAAGGACCAAGCTTTGTTTCATATTCTGGGCATGAAGATGTGACACTCGGCATTCTGACAATGGACCTTGGGTAGGGCCAGGTATTATCAGGCAAAAGCGTTATCATGATCTTTAAACACTTGTTATCTTTCATTTTCTTTCAGAGGTTAGGTCATTAGAAAATGGTTACCATTTTAGATTATCATCTGTACTCAAGTTTATTTTAGTTAAAGAAATGTCATGAATACTGAACACATTATGCTTATGACAAAATGAATGCATGGCCCATCAGGCAAAACATCAAGCAGATAAGCAAAAATAGAGTTTTTGATTGAATAAAAGATGCCTTAAAGGCAAAATCGTTCACATCTAAATACTAGAAAAAAGAAAATTACATAATAGATAGTCATCCTCCACAGGCAGAGGGTCTTGAGTTGCCCCGCTATTAGATTAGGCATCCTCGGTAGCTTCCATTGGTTTATCGTCCAGGACGAGATCTAGAACTTTCACTTGATCGGCTGATAACTAGTCTCCTTCATTCGCTAGAGACCTCGTGAGACTCTCGGCGATTGAATTGGCTTACATAAGAGTGATGGCTGAACTAGAGAAGATCGAAGCCAACACAAATTCTTCGGGAAGACCAGAATTGATCGCACCTACCACACCATCAGAGCTCAGTTGTGGCTTCTCCTCAGCATTGGTCTTCCTAGCAGGCTTGTCCATTTTTCCTTCCCTTACCAAATGGGAGATAGCAGTAGCTAAAGCTCTACACTGGTTGGTTTGATGTCCTATTTGAACATGATAGTTATAGAAGTTTGCTTTTTCTTCAGGGGTTGGGGTTCTATACTGTTGAAGGTGATCAAGCTTGCTGGCTTCGCCCATTTTAGCAAATATCACACTCAATGGTGACCTCCAAGGGGAAATGAAGGGATTCCGATTGGATGCTTGATAAGGAGTTTTCACTTGAACTGCGGGTGCAGCTCGAATAACAAATGTGTTGGGTTGAATTGCGGGATTTTTGCCTTTGGAATAGATGGCCCTAATGAGATCCTTCGGACCACCACTTCTTTTTGGTGAGGCCAAAAGCGAGGGTGAATCTTGATGGTTAAATGCTTTTTTAGGCTCAACTATCTTTCCTTTCCTTTATCAAACGGTCGATGGCCTGAATCAAAGTCCAGCACTCGTTAGTGAGGTGACTTGGTTGGATATGATACTCGCAAAACCTATCCCTTTCATCGGTTGTGGGAGGTCTCCATGGGCATAATGGTTTAATCTTACCTTCTTTCCTTAACTTCGTGTATATGCTTCTTAAAGGTGCTTTCCACGGGTTTGTGTCATACTTTGCTTTGGTTGCCTTTTGTACGGGTGCCTGATCAACAACCCAAACTGGATTGGGGGGAACGCGATCTAACTTCTTCTCTGGTACAAGTCGCTCTTTTATTTTGACTCGAGATAGGATATCGCATGGCCTACCAATTCCTTTACCTCCTTTGGGATTTCTATTCAGTCCTCCTTCGGTACTGAAAAGCAAGATCCTTTATAATAGATCCTATGTTTCAGGTGTCATGCTCAGAGATTGCATGACCTGGACATTGGATCGAGGAATTGCTGATTGATACGAGGGAGACTCAACTTTGAATGTCATGCCCGGAGATTGCATGACCTGGTCGCTAAATAAAAGAGAAGTCAATCGGTACCAGAGGGCCTCAACTTTGGGTGTCCTACCTGGAGATTGCATGACCTGGTCGCTGGATGGAAGGGGTGTGCCAAACTGGAATGGTGAAATAAGCGATGGGGTTTTGACTTGAGAACTAACCCATAGATTAGAATCAAAGGTGTTTTGCGGTTAAGCAACCCCACTCGGAGCAATAATAAACTGAGTAGAAGCAAGAGAAAAGGACTTTAAAGGCATTTAAGGTTGAGCTAAATTCTGATTTAGTTGGAATAGACTAGATCGGGACTGGACGGGTGAAATTGACTAAGCGGGCTGAAACTGATCTAGGGTTATTGGCAATGGAAACTAGCTCATACTAGTGAGAAAGTTAGGCTTGGAGGTATGGCTTGGAGCCTGGGTTGAATAAGTGAACATGGGCGACTAAGAGTGCATGATATCCTGACCAGACTGAAATGGGATAGGTAAAGGTTAAATGGGGTGTTGCACACACTGAACTAACTAAACTGGCTGGACTGTAGACTGAAACTGAAATGACGGAACCTAAACTGACCCATCCTAAGTGGTCTCTGGTTGTCCTTGAGATTGAATACCAATCATTGAAATCCTTTGAACACTTCTTTTCTCTTCTAAAACTTCACAGATCAAATCTTGGATCTGCCACTGAATTGCATCTCAAAACTGATCGGATTGGAGAAACACTGTTATAGCATTGGCGATCTTAGAACTCAACATAGACTGATCCTGATCAGGCAGAGGGAGAGGAGAGGATTCACCCTCAAATGGAACCCCATCCACTGTCGGCAAATCAGACATAGCAGAAAAACTAGATTCTAAAACTAAGCTTGAAACTGAACTTAGACCCGCAGAACAGCGAACAAGTGGATGATCGAGTCTGGCGGTAGCGGTGCCTCGATCTAACTGAGAAACTGGAAGATGATCAGATCGAATTGAACCATGAATGAAATGATTGATTACATGAATATTAGAGTGATAAATGCTATATATACATGGGTGGTACTGAGAGGCAGAGAGCAGAAGAGCTTATGATGAGAGGCTTAACCCCAAAATAGGTGAGATGTGCGAATTCCTTGCCATAACTAGTGAACTAGATATGGGTCGCCGGGACTCAAAAAATCTCAGGCCTTTTGTTAAATTCCCCCTAGGGTTGGTGTGACTCCCCCTAGCTCAACCAGAGATTCTGGGTTTGATCCTAGTGAAGTCACCACTGTGATCAGATGACCTCTTTCCCGCTCATGAGGACCGCGTGAGATGCGTAGCATGGGGGGCGAAAAAATAATGAACACTGTGAAGCATGCTAAGGGATTGTCCTTATTTTAGGTGTGATGAAAATAATAATGAAAGTGATGTTGAAGTTGTGTTTTAGTCCAATTTAGGTGTTAAGGGATATGAGACTTGAAATTCTGTATTTTAAGATAGAGTCGCCACCCGGTTAAGCTCCACCGGGAATTTAGGTACGATATTCTCACCAGGTGGTTGGACTGTACCTTAAAACAGAGATTCCGAGTCTGGATGATGTTGCTTACTTTTCAATTTCTAAATCAAACCATTTACATTTTATTAAATGTGACTTTAGTTCTTATGCGATTTAAATCCGGTTATTATTTGGAGTTTTCGGTTCATATGCCAAACATCACACAAAAGCTATAAATAAAGCAAGTAAATAAATTATTACAAGGCTTTACAAATACCTATACATTTTTCTAACGCGGAAAGGTAAAAGAAAACGGGTAAACAACACGAATAAAGAGAGACCGAAATCGGGCCTCAACCGAGCTTACCAACACCGATAGAGCTCAAAACATGATAAATAAACCACCAATAATCACAAATAATGCAAAAATAATTAAAGGCAGAAAAGATAATTTTATTATGGAGAAAAACATTTTTTTGGAAATTTTTAAGAGTTAAAAAGGTATTTTTTAGCTATTTAATCAATTAAATAATTAAATAAGTAAAATAAATCAGATTAAAAATGTTATTCGTTTATTACAGAATTTCTGTGATTTTTAGAAAAAATTTTGGGCAAAAATCAGGGTAAAAAAGCAAGAAAATGGCTAAAAAGGACTTAAAATCAAATTTCGGCGGCCAAAGCTATGGCGACAGCTTTGACCACCGTCACTATAGCCTTGACCACTATAGTGGCGGCGTTGGAGGCTATAGTGGCGGCGGTCAAGGCTATCGCTATAGCCTTGGCCGTCAAGATTTGTTTTTAAGGTCAAAATCAGTGTTTTTGCATCCATAAACTCAAAACCATTGAAGTTTTAAGTCATAATCAACTATATTTCAACAGATCTAGACTTAAAACACTCAAATAATGTTGATTTTATGGATTCGGGTTAGAAAATACCCAAAATCGTAAGAAATAACAGGACCTCTATAGGGGCGGAGTTCACCTCCATAGTTATAGCCTTCACCGCTATGACAGTAGCGGCCAAGGCAATAGGGATAGAGGTAAAGGCTATCCCTATAGAGGTCGGATTATTTTTCGACGGTTTTCCAAGAACACCAAGGAAAAAAACAAGAAACAACACCAAAAGCAGCAAGAACAGCAACAATAAACAATAAAATGAAGTAAAAGATTAAGGGAACTCAGTTTTGCTACCTTTAGGCAGTGAATCTAACTCAGGAGACTCGAATCGGACGTTTGGCAAGCTTTTGATGATTTTTCGACGGAATGGCGATGGAATCGGCGGCGAAAATAGTGACAGATTATTTGGGTCGTATTTGAGGAAAAGTCTCTATAACCCTATTTAATCCATTTTAACCTATGATTTCTAATTGATTTCAGTGTTTAAGCTACGGGATTAAGCCTAAGAACAACTAAGAATCGAGATTAGGATGGATTGAACCCGGATTATGTGCTTTTCTTAATCTTTCTCTCTCTAGTTCTTCCTTTTCTCTCTCTTGTTCTTCATTTTCTCTCAAAAATGACTTCTAAATTCTAAAATCAGAAGAAAAGTCCTTTAATCTCTCTCTTGTATTGGCTTAAATACTCTCACACTCAAAAATCCACCGACCTAGGCAAATCTTCGAGATAAATACGTGGCAAAATGACAAAGAGAGAGAGAGCGAAGTGGCACGGCCAAATAATGGTTGTACCAACTCCACCGTTGCCGTCACGGCAGTGGCCGCCATAAGGGCGGCGGCCACCGCCGTGACAACAGCAGCCACCGCCATAAGGGTGGCGGTGGCCACTGCCATGGTGGCGGTAAAGCCACCATGGAGGTGGGGGATGACCACAACGGGGGTGGCCACCCCGGTGGTGATCACTGCCGCCACGGCGGCTGTGGCTGGCACTCTAGTGGCAGTCACCACTGCCGGAGGGCAATCTGCCACCACCGCTGCCGCCATCGGTGGCGACAGCAAAGGGGGCTAGGGTTTGGTTTAGCTTAAGGTTTGATAATTAGGGTTAGGGTTTTTTAGGGTTTTTGGTTGATTAGGCTAATTAGGGTTTCTGATTAGGGTTCAGGGTTTCTAGGAGGCAGATTAGGGTTTCTACTTCCAACGCTTATAACATTCACTAAGGGTATCCCATTAAGGCGATTCTTGACATTCCGGAAAGCTCGGAGAATCTAGAATCCAACAATATAAAAAAACTCGCTGAAAATGTTTGGATCTTATAAAAAAATTGGGAAACAAATTACTCGGTGCGAGCAAAAGAAAATAGTTAATTCTAAATGCATACGGATGATATTTAAGCACCGCCAAAAGGTCCAAAATCGTCAAAGAGGTACTTGCGAAATGCAATTCGACCTTCAAAGAATAGAACAACTAGACAATACAAGGTCAGAGCAATACGTCATCATCATTCCAATGGTCACCGAAAAGCCCATGCTCACAGCAAGAACAGATCCAATAAAGTGAAAGTACACCATACAGATCAAAAGAGAAAAAAGGATAATGAAAAAAATAGATTCCACACATCTACCAGACTTCTACCACATGTCTACCAGACTTCTATCACATGTCTACCAGATATATACAACATGTCTATCAGTTGACAAAGTTTGAAAAAATCACAGTAGATATCATTTCGAAGATAAAAAAGAGACGAACAAAAAATCTAAAGCGGCATGTAAAAAAATGAACGGTTTGAAAGATAATTGCAAAAGAAAGTAAAGAAATAAAAAAAAACATAAATAGTAGCAGTGGAGATGGGGGAACGTATATTTGGAAAAATTGTCTTTTGGTCCAAATTATTTTATGAAGAGGGGTATATTCTGTAAGAGGGAGTCAGTCTAATTGAGATGTCTTATGTTATTAATGTAGTAGGACTCCACTGTGGATTTTTTAAAAAAAGGACTTTTACATAAAGGTTCTTAAAACATAAAATAATTTAGGCCAAAAAATAAACTTAATACAAAAACACAAAAATAGGGTAAAATAAGTGGGGTGCTTGAGGGCGCCCCCACTTTACTCCTTACAGCCCCATATATAACCCCCTCATTTCTTTTGTTGCGCTTCTCATAATTTGTTTCCCTCTCATTTTTTATCCCCCCCCCCCCCCCCCCGCTTCAAATTTTCTCAAATCTTTACTTTCAATCCTTTTAAACCTCAATCTTTTAATAAAATCGACAAAGAAATCATTATAAAGAAAAATAACTAGAACTAAAAAAACTACCAATAGTTCTTAGTTAAGGTTTTATTTTTGAAATTCAATAAAAAAAACGAATTGAAAACCTTATAAATATCGACATTTCAACCAAATCAACCTAAAAAATCATTACAAATGAAAAACGAGACTCAATTTATGATATTTCAAAAAAAATATGAAAAAAGAAACAATATCATGAACTTAGATTAAACAAAATCCCCTCAAATACCCTTTTGGGTTTGAGATCGTAATTTTTAACTCGCTAAGGGGATTCAAGGGGTTCCGGTGGGATCCCTTTAAATCCTCTTAGCGAGTTAAAAATTAATTCTCAAACCCTTATGGTTATGTTGTTTTAACATGATTTTGTGAGCGATTCCCTTAAATCCCCTCAAATCCCCGTATGGGTTTGAGATCGTAATGTTCAACTTATTAAGGGGATTCCCACTGAATCCCCTTAAATCTCCTTAGCGTGTTGAAAATTAGTTCTCAAACCCTTATAATTATGTTTTTTTAACATGATTAGGTGGTCGAATTCTGGATTTGAGATTCTAATGTTCAACTCACTAAATATCATTTATCGAGTTGAAAATTAATTCACATACCCTTATGGTTATGTTGTTTTAACATGATTTTGTGGCCGATTTATTGAAAGATTGAAGTTTGTAGGGATAGAAAGCGAGGATTTTAGAGAAAGAAGTTGAGAGCTATAGAGAATGGAGACAGTGGAGAGAGAGAAAATCCAAAATTTTAAGAGGGGTAACGTGGTAAAAGGGCCTATTTAAGGGGGGCGATTTGGAGCAAAAATGGGGGCGCCCTCAAGCACTAACCTAAAAGAATTACACTCATATGTTTCCCCCTTGTCATCCTTATCATGCATTTCCCCATTGTTTTAATTTCTTGCTTTATTTTGCATTTATCTCTCAAACCGTTCATTTTTTCAATATGTCGCTTTAGAATTTTTTGTTCATGACTTTTTTATCTTCAAAATCACATCTACTTTGATATTATTTTTCTAAATTTTTTTCCTAGACTATCATATACCTAATAGATATCTAATAGAAGTCCACTAGAAATCAGTAAAACTAGAAGAACTTAGATTCAAAACACTAGATATATTTTTATACGTTATAACTTTTAAATAGACTTTTACATGTGTCTAATATCAACTTTCAAATAGATTTTCTAATAGAAATCTAGTAGATTTTGATAGATGTCCAATAGATGTTCAATAGACGTCAAATAAATGAGAAAACACAAAAACGAAGTTAAACAATTAATTGATCTCATAAACACAACAAACAAAGAATGAGATGAAGCAAGAGATCAATTGCAAAAACTTGCAGAATTGACTCTTCAATCCATCTATAAGCCATATTGGCTCAATTCGCTAACCCGTTCATCATATGCTCTTTTGATCTCTTAATTTAAGAAGCCAATGCCCTGATTGTGGTCCAAGCGTTTCTTTGTTTTCAATTTTATGAATCATTCATTTAATTATGTTGATTTGAAGACATGCTCATCGCCTTCAAATTTTATTTATTACCTTGGAAACTTTCATCATCAAATCTTGAATAATACCACTATTCAAATGCCAATATCTTCTAATAACAAACAATCATGAAAACCAATAATCGATTGAAAAAAGAGTAATTAACTAAAAAACATTCATCACCAATCTTCCTATCTTCTTAATCAAATTCTTGGACTTTAAATTGATTTATATGACATGTTCTCTATTATCTAGTACCATTCAAAGCAGTGTTAGTTGCACCCCAAATGTCCATATGAACTAAATCAAAAACAGTGGTAGATGAAGTAGTAGACAAATAAAAAGGCTATTTCTTTTGTTTTGATTTCATACAAATGTCACAGACAAAATTAATGGGTACAGTAATATCAGGAAAAACTTTATTTAAAATCATCAATCTATTATTAGATAGATGTCCTAGCCTATAATGCCAAGTTTCATCCTTGCTACAAGTAGTAGAAACAACAGCAGCATCTTTATTTACAACTTTCAATTCTGGTTTAACTAGATGATAGAGACCATTACAAACTTCAGCTGAAGCAATCCTCCTCTTGGTGATCATATCATGTATAAAACACTTTATTGAAGAAAAAAATAGTTCACATTTGAGGTTTTTGACAATTTTAAGTAGATTATATTTAAAGCTAGGTACAAATAAAATATCTTTTAACACAAAGTCTCTATTGAAGCAAATGTCCCCTATATGTGTAGCTTTCAACCTGTGGTTATTAGGTAGTAAAACATGCCAATTATTGACTACCTTAGGATTACTAAGGTGTGTGATAGAGTTAGAAATATGGCAACTCGCACCAGTGTCAATAATCCAAGAGTATTTATTTAAAGAAATTGTTTTACCTGAAAATTTATCTTGCTGAACAGTAGCAATATATTCTGATCTAGTTGAAGCAGTATGTATAGGTTGAGGCATTCCACAAGCCATTTGAGACTGAATGAGTTGTGCTAGCTGGCTTAATTGCTCAGATTTAAAACCACTATTGTTGTTTGCTATAGTATTTGCTTGAGCGATATTGGAGGTGTCCTACAACTGCAAATCACTGTCATATTGTGATACTACATAATCCGTTGTTTGCTCATTGAAATTGTGTAAATCTTGCTCATACGTATCTTGATCAACAAATTCCTCAACTCCAGTTGCTGCATTGGCACTGCTAAATCTTGATTTAAAGTTGGTAGTGTTCCCATTTTTCTTCCAGTAACTGACAACAAGATGACTTCCGTTACAAAAGGAACACTTTATCTTTCTTCCATCTAAAGGTCCTTATTGTCTTCTATAGTTTCCAAAGCCAGTATTGTTACCACTGTAATTTCCCTTATTCTAATATTGGGCACCAAAACTACTTCCTTGAAGTAAAGGTGGCTTGTAAACATCCTTTTTAGCAAATGAAGCTACTTCTTGGATAGAAGAAGAAAGAAGTTTATCTAAGGAACCAAATTCCCTCTCAAATTGTAACAATAGGGAAAAGACTTTATTTATTAGAGGCAGAGGATCTGTAGCCATGATCTATGACTTGATGCTAGAAAAAGTCCCATTTAGACCCCTAAGAAAGCAAATTACCAGATTTTTCTCCTGTTTCCTTCTCATTGATTCAGCCACATTGCAAAAACATCCTTTACAAATGCATTGCGGTAAAGGATTCAAGCTATTAAATTCATCCCATAAACCTTAAATTGCAGCAAAATAGTTAGTGATTGTCCTATTTCCTTAGGAGATATTGAAGTTCTCTGCTTGAAGATCAGCAATTCTATATACATCATGTTGTGAGAACCTTTCTTTCAAACTTGCCCAAAAATCCATGGCTGACTCGAAGTTCATTGCAGTTTGTGCCACAGTCATGTTAAAGAATGAACAAACCAAGACAACACCATATTGTTACACCTTCGCCAAGAATCGTATACAGGATCAGCAACAAGAGATTTTCTAATGGTTCCATCATTGAATTCGAGTTTGTTCTTTGACATAAGCGCCATCTTGACATTTCAAGCCCAAAGATGATAGTTTCCTCGATCCAATAGTGGAGTGACCAAAACGATTGATGGATTCTCGCTTGGATGGAGATAATAAGGGCTATTTTCATCGATTCGAGCCTGATTTCTTGCATTCGCCATTTTGATTGAAGAAGAAGAAAGAAACCCTAAAACCTAATCGGAAAACTAATTGGAAAACAAAAATTGAATGAAACAGAACGAAAAAGAAATTTACAAATATTGATGCAGAAGCTTTGGAGAATTTTGCTCTGATTCAATCGAAAGAAGAAGATACAGGATTTACTGAGCTTGGTTGATTTAAGTACAACAGCTCTTTCTACATTATAAGTGATATTACTAAGATACCCTTAATGACCTAACTAATTATTAACTGATTTTAACTAACTTTACAACGGCTATAATTCTAACTAACTTTACAAAGGATATAATTCATATGTTCTAATAATCCAAACTAGAAATATAAATAACCTAAAAACATATATAATTAAGGGTATTAACAAGTCGAACTGAGACCGAATAGTGCAGGGCTTGGCTTGGCTTGGCTCGTGAACGAAAATGATCGGGCTTGGCTTAACTCGAACCTCGGCGAGCTTAGAAAATTGGGGCTCGGCTCGAGCTCGCGAGTTCGCGAGCCTAAATGAGCCTACTAGATATGCCCTACTGCAACGAAAAACAAGAGTGTTGCCTCATAAGTGTTTCAATCATGATGATTAAAACTGATATATAGCAACTCTAATTAAAAAAGGGTTGCATTAGTAATACTATACATTGCTACATTTTTTTAAAAAGTCTCGGAACATACATTCCCGAAAAAAGAAGCTGAGAAATAAACAATTTTAAAAATTAAAACTAACATCATAATATTTTTTTTCTTAATCACTAATCAGTTATCACTCTCATTCTGTCTCATTCTATTATTTTTTCCTATGCATTTCCATATTCATCATCACCATTATTACAAAGGAGTAGAAAGTGATATCAACTATTTTACAAATTATTATTGTACATGAATAATTATTACTCACCAATCATATACAATTTATTTTTCACTAATTCATTAAGTAGAAAAATTATACGAACATGTTTGCGAGCTTCCGAGCCGAACCCTAGAAGCCTTGATTTGGCTTGTTAATATCTTGAGCCGATCTCGAACTCGAGTCAAGCTCTTTCAAGTCGAACTCTAGCCGAGCTTTAACCGAGCTGAATCTCGAGCTGTTTGTGAGCTACTAGGCTTATTAACACCCCTATATATAATGTGCGAAAGAGTTTTCTATATAAACCAGGCAAGTTTTGTTAAAAGTTTCTAAATTGTGAGTATTAGCATTCGTAAAACAATGGTTTAACAACGCTACTACAAGGATGGTTTTATGCTTTGTGTTGTTGTTGGCTTCGCTAGGGAAGATGGAAACTCGTCCGGTTCAACTCAGTACACCAACTTCATTGATAGAAACTACAAAAAAGATATTGAAAGAAAGCATTAGAAGACAAGAATTGATTGGTGGGTTTAACGAGTCACCCAGTCTCAGTCCTGGTGGTCCTGATCCTCACCATCAGTGATCTTTCTAATTTTTCTTTATTTTCATTTACAAATTATGTTGATTTCCTTCTCTCTCTTTGTTCAATTCATGCATTCTCTTTAAAAATTAATCATAACTTTAAAAAATTATAACAAAATGAAATTTTTTTGAAATTTATTCAAATCTTCTTATATAATTCTTAAATAATATAGTTAAAATATAGGAATGTTGAAAATATTAAAATAATTGGTGTAACATTAACAAAAAAGCTAATTTTAAAAAAACATACCATGTGTTTATCCCTTTTTGCGAACTTTTGAAACCAGAAGCACCCTTTTGGAAAAAAAAATTCCACAATAAACTTTTTGTAAAATAGTCAAACCACATGGCATGTTTATTAAGTTTACCAAAAAAATTAACGGTTTGTGAGATATAGATGTTTTTAAGTTGCAAAAATAAAATTAATTAGGAGAGAGATGGTTGTTACAATGACAGTTATTATATTCAGGTAACAACAAAATTTAAAAGTTAAAATGTTGTAGTTAAGAAAGAATGTGGGTAATTAAGAAAAGTAAAGTTTATATGGTGGTATTTACAAAATTGAAGGCTCAAAATCTTGTTTTTAACTAAGTTGCCCTTATAGGAAGTATTTATGTAAATTTTGTAATAATTATCTTTATATTTAATGTAAATTCAATAAGAACCGAGTTTTGATAAATATTATTTTTTTATTGAACCGTTGTTTTTCATCAATCGGAACAGACTCGATAGCGATTCTCGATTTTTTCGGTTGAATCAATCAATTTGGTCCGTTTATAATAATATTACGTCATACCGTGAGTACACCATCTTCGGTGGTAAGCAAAAATTAATTGTTGATTGCTAGGTAACTGAGTATGTGTACATTAGTTAAGTACATTGCTGATTAAATGTTTTATTGTTCAATTCCATTTTGCCCGATTAAATTTTTATATGAAATTGTGTCCGTCCCAAGGCTCGGATCAGGAAGAACTGTTCAAAAAAAAATACAAAAATTATGTTTGCTCAAGTGGACTTTAATTAGTGCAAACTTCCTTAATAGAAAGCTAAAGTGGATTTTCACACATGCATCCACACTAGGATTATAAATAAACTAAAAACATATATAATGGGGGAAAGAGTTGTCTTTATAAACCAGGCAAGTTTTGTTAATAGTTTCTAAATTGTGAGTATTAGCATTCTTAGAACAATGGTTAACAACGTTTATACAAGGATGGTGTTATGCGTTGTGTTGCTGTAGGTTTTGGCAGGGAAGATGGAAACTCGTCCGGTTCAACTCGGTACACCAACTTCATTGATAGAAACTACAAAAGCGATATTGGAAGAAAGCATTAGAAGACAAGAATTGATTGGTGGTTCAACGAGTCAGCCAGACTCAGTCCCGGTGGTCCTGATCCTCACCATCATTGATCTTTTTATTTTCATTTACAAATTATGTTGATTTTCTTCTCTCTCTTTGTTCAATTCTTGCATTCTCTTGACAAAGACTTCTTTTGTAATGAAGTTGATTGTCTAATCAATAAAGCACAAATTGACATTGTTATTATTTTTCAGTGTCAAGAATAATATTGAAAGTAACTATTTAGCGTTAATAAGTGAAGAGACTTATTTTCACTACTCGAAAATGATTATAATAATTAATAGAGCTCTATATAGTTTATCGCTAAATAAAATTAACATATGATCTCAATATATTTGTTTTGATAAACACGCGTTCTCTTGTATATAAAAAAAGATAGCGCTTTCTTTCTTTCACCTTTAATGCAAGAAAATATATGAATGTTGTATTTTTTTTATAATTATTTAAAATTATATTTAAAAAGAAATTTGAAAAGAATTTCACTCTAATACTAATGAATTGAGGTCAAAGAAAAGAATTGTATATTACTGTGGTTGATAATTAGAAGGGATTGCTTTCTTAATCAGTTTCCATTCAAGTGATGTTTAACTTAAGTGAATTAATTTTGATTAGAAAGATGGGAACTGTAGAAGTGGAACTATTATACTACTATACATGTACAACAATTATTTAGGAAATTGGATAAGAGATATGCAAAAAAAGGTCTTAATTTAATTTATCCAAACATTTTTTAATGAAAAGCTGTCCCTTTATATTCCAAGAAAGTCAAATATTTTTTATGTAAACTTTTTCCATCAACCCATATATAAGTGCTCCATTAGTTGAAAAAAGGCAGCAATGGAAGTAGTATACTATATAACTTTCTCTTCAACAACCATAAAGTACAAATTATAAACAAAGCTTAAAAAAGATTCATAGTATATGAGTTACAAATTGATTATTAGATAAATTATAAAAAAATTTTAAGATGACTCCAATTATTTTGAGTGTAAGATTTTAACTATATATATAAGGTTACACAATTTTTAAAAATGCATACACGATATTTATAAATTCGCAATAGCTTCCAAAAGTTTGAACAAAAACGTTTTAATGAAATTATGAATTAATAAGCATCCACGAGAAACATCATTTTATTTTTTTTGGTTGCTCTCTAATCCTATAATTGCGGTAAGCAAGAAATTATTAAGAAGATCTGATTTATGAATTCTTATGAATGAATATATAAGTAACGTGACCTTTGGAAAAGCAAGAGACATGTTAGCAAAATAAAAGTGCTTTTGTTTTTGTACTTTTTTGGTAAATAATCATAAAACAGTCTTAATTTCTCGTAACAAATTGATAAGATAATTTAATTTGTCCTCATTTTATATGCTAACTCGGTAGCGGTCGACTCCGCCAGGTACTCACTCTTTAGGATTAGTTGCACATAAATGACAACGAGCCATTTTTCAGTCATATTATACGGCACAACTTTTAGGGCCGATTCTGAGCATAGATCAAGAAAGGGGCCTCAAATTTTATAACTATGTAGATATGTATATAGAAATTTCATAACATATTAGACTTTATTTAATATGCGTAAGATTATTAACATACAATAAAAAAAAACCTTAAAATCATACATTATATTAAAAATATTTCAATTTAACATGATTTTTTCAATTTAAAGGGGCTCTTAATTCTTATTTTGCCTAGGGCCTCAAGATGTTAGAACCGGCCCTGTTAACTTTTTTTTTTGTGTCTGACATATTGAAAAGTGTTTGATGTATCAAAATTATTTTTGCATATTAAGTTTTTTACATATCCAATTTAATGTATTTTGAGGTCGTATTCATTAAAAAAACATGTCAAAAAAATAGAAAGAATACAAAAACAAATTAAAAAGTTATTGTCATAAATATATTATTCATATATATGACTAATTACTCTAATGAATTCCTATGACATATGTCCTTTCATTCTCTCTTTGGTACTTGTATATTAGTGTTTCATTTGATGGATAATAACAAGAGATAACAATGTTTTCTCTAGCTTTTTGTTCTTCATTTAATTATTTTATAACACGTTATCAGCACGAGTTTGTTCTTCGTTCAATGTCAACAAGAATCATCCGATTGATATGATGGCTTTACTCTTTCTTTAGATACTTCTTCAATCAGGAAGTTTGGCTTTTCTATCTTTAATTATATTATTATTGTTGTTATTATATCCACATATATATTATCTTCATTATATTGGATTTTTGTTGATAAAATTTATGTATATAGATGTATCTGACCATTTTGTGTAACTACTTTTATACTGCCATCAGGCAAATGAACTGAGTTCTTATCTCCATGTTGCATCTTGACAGATAACTCACTCTGCTGACACATGTGAACTCGCTCTACTATCAACTATCCAAGTCAAATTATAGTTGATGTTCATACCAGAATATCCAGCAAAAGCACTCTATTCTGTTGAATGATTGTGCAGTAGTAATTATGTAACTTCTTTCCCTTTCGTTAACCTTTGATACATTTCTTGAAACATTTTGTTTATTTCTTGTTGATCAACATTGTTTTCACTCCCGAGTTGATTATTCTCATATTCTGCAATATAACTATGATTAGCATGAGAGTTAGAAGTAAAAATTTGTTTACCTCCTCTCTGCCTTGGTTTCCACCAGTCAGGATATCCAATCAGTTTGAAACAAGTCTCTCTAGTGTGCTTTGTTCCCTTACAGAATTCACACTTCAATTGACTTTTATCAATCTTGACATAGCTTTCTTTCTCATGAACCTTCTTCTGCACACTCCTGTAATTTGCTGAGGAATGAAAAGCAATTTCCGTCATCCTTTGCATTTTAACTTGCTTTTTTATTCTACAAAGTATTGAGTACACCTTATCAAAACTAGGCAATTCCTCCATGAGCAAGATTTGGTCCCTGGCATGATTATAGTTGTGATTCAATCCCATCTAGAATTGCATGAGCCTGTCCTTCTAATCTTGCTCTGAAATCCTCGCAAAAGCATTGCAAGAACATCTCTTCACTGTGCCACACTTGCAAACTGGTATAGGACTTAGAAGCAATAGTTCATCCCACATCCTTTTCCGTTTGTTGAAATACTGAAGAATGGATTGGTCTCCTTGCTCGAACAAGTGGATATCTCTTTTGATCCTGAAAAGCATGGGCCCATTGCTTTCACAGAACCTGTGTTCTATGCTAGCCATAATTCTCTTGAAGATCCAACATACGAGAAGCTTTCCGAAAGATCTTTTGAGATGGAATTGAGAAACCAACATGTGACCAAACAGTCATGTCTCTTCCACTTTTGAAACTCTAAGCTATCTTCTTCCATATCTTCTTGATCCACCAGCACATGACTTCTGTTTATCCTTAGCTGTTAAGGCTCTAACCATGGAATTTTTTCAAGACAAATAGTTGTTGCTTCCATTCAACAGATTTGTCACAAAAACCATGCCTGGATTATCCGGAGCTCCACTCTTGTTCCTTGATTCATCCAGATCTTCATATCTCAGTGATTGATCTACTTCTTCCTCAAATGGATCTCCACTTTCTTCTACTATTCGTGGATTTCTCTACTTATTTCTAGCAATGCACTTTGATACCATGAACAAATGATGAAAATCTATTGATCGTGAATGAAAATCAGAGTTACAATGAACAAACTGTCAACAGAGTACATTGAACCAAAATGAATAATGAGATCTAATGAAAGCTGTAGATATTTTCAGCTTATATATGTTAGCCAACTTCATCTAACTTGTGCGAGCTCTCGTCTAAATATCTGTTTGCTGAGTCAGCTGAATAACCACTGTTTCAAGATGCTGATGTGGCAATCTGCGGTGATTACTTGATCTGTGGCTGTGATTCAGTTTCAGCTTGACAATCTACGATGTTAACAATTTCCCCTACATTTTGCTTTGGTCATGAGTTCTCATGTAAGATTTTTTATTATGAAGTTTATGAGCCTATAGCTCCAACACAACGGACCAAAATATGTTCTTAAAGGAGATTATAAATTTATGTTGGATATGAATCTCCATCAATGATTAAGTATCTTTATCCTTTAAAAGACAATATGTTTATTATAAAATTTGCAGAGTGTCATTTTGATAAAAACATTTTTCCAAAATTAGAGGGAGAATGTTAAAAGATAATTTTGAAAAAAGACAAATTTATAGAATTCTTTATCATTAACTTATTTGAAATTATCGAAGAATAAATTAAAAATACGTCTGAAGCATGGAGGACAATTGGTTTAAAAGATAAAAATCTTCGAAAAAAAAATTTGTCGATAATAAAGATATTCCTGTTGAGGATAAATGTATTAATATAAATACATTTCATGCATAAGTATTGGCACATAAAGTGCAAACACCTAAAGTTGTTAAACATGAGGAAATTGAAATAAATTGTACTAGTACAAGTAAAAGATGGTATAAAGATAAAATAATTATGGAACATATTTTGCCCATAATGCAGAGTTGAATTATATACAATGGGAATAAGAATATTGAACTGCAGTCTATTCAAAATTTCAAATAAATACAAGTGACAAAATGGTTCAAGTGCAACTGAATTCTCTTCAAAATGAAAGGTTTCTAAAGCTGCAGTTTGAACAGAATAATGAGTTAAGCATGTGGGTGAAATCTATTTGTGAGAAAAAGAAATGAGAAAATAAAGTAGAAGAGAACTTCATATTACTTATTTTGTCTATATTTTTCTTAAACTTACATTTGTTATATTTGTACATTACGAGGAGATAAATTCTCCTAAGATGGATAGAAAATTTCTAGATCTTATTAATTTTAACTGCAAGACAAATTTAACAAGCATTTGATAATGTTGTTACAGTTTACATATACGGTCTACTTGATTATGATATTCACATAAAAAGTTGTTGAAATAATTACCGGTCGACTATATTATACAAATATAATGTAACATGCATCACACAGTTCAAGGGTGACTATATTAAAGGAGATATAAGCATATTTCATCCAAAAAATTTTATGCTCATAATCTCCTGAAGACTGGTTAAGTTGACATATGCAAAGTTAGATCAAATGACAATCCAGTATATCTCTTCACTAAGTCATTGTCTGCTACTATTTTCAAATGACATGTGCATTACATTTTGCGACTTGACCCTTTCAGGGAAGTGATATTGCATATGAATATTATACTCTGTTTCTTTCGTTAAGTTTTTGTCCCACTTAATTTTTTTACCTAAGTTTTAAGGAGACATAATCATATTTCATAGTCATCTATAGGGGAAATGTTATAAATATATTATTTATAAATACCCTAATGAATTCCTAGAACATATGCCCTCTCGTTCCCTCTCTTTTACTTATAAATTAGTACTTCATTTTATGGATAATAATAAGAGATAACAATGTTATCACTTTTGTTATTCATTTTAATAATTTATAACAATTATTAGAAAATTCTACATTTATTTTTATTATTGTGTTGTTTGAATGTACCGCTATTATTAAAGTTTAGTGTTGAGTGGTGTCTCTTTAAATGTGGGATCCACTGAAATAAAAATAAAAAAAAAAAGAAAAAGAAGAAAAATACAAATCGAATTCGGTGGTAATTGGTGGCGGAATTGAAGGAATCGAAAGACAGCATTTCATGCGTCTTTCAATTCATATAAATAGAGAGGCATTCTGCCTCATTTCAAACACAAATTTGAAAAAACACGGATATAAGAATATAATCTGTGCATATAAACTTAGGAAAGGGGTTCCTAAGAGTTGGGTAAGAGAGAAAATAGTGAGGTTTTGGGAAACACTTGAGTGCCACTATTTTGTAATCTCTTGGTGTACCTACTATTATTTTATAGTGGAGAATTATTCGGAGTTTGTCCCATGGTAAAAATTTTGGGTTTCCAGGTAAAATTTTTTGTGTCTTTTTATTCTGATGTTATTATCTTTTATCGTAATCTATTATTGGGCCTAACAAGTGGTACCAGAGCCGAAGGTTGTTTTATCAGTAAAATCCGTGGATATGTTTTTCATAAATAAATATACCACGACGACGAGAAAATTACGATAAATCCGGTGGCGCAATCTGTTCGAAAAACCGTCACAGATATACAAATATGAGTGAATATTAAAATAGTAACTTGAGTAATAGTATTCATATATATAATACTATTCATATTCCGCCGTCTTTTATGAATAGTATTATTTAAGTATACGGGAGGCATACTGTTACTATTCCAATATATAAGTATTATTTAGGTATACGGTACTATTCACATATACAGTCACTATTTATATGAATAGTGAAATTCGTGAATAGTAAAATTTTGCCATTCTTAAATTTTCGACATGGCGAATGACGGTGTAATGATCAAATTGACGGATACAAATTATTCAATGTGGAAATCCAGAATAGAGGACTACCTCAATTGCAAAGATTTGTATGATCCAATTGAGGGTGACGACGCAAAGCCGAAGGACATGAAAGATCGGCAGTGAATAAAGTTGAAGAAGCAGACATTGGGTACAGTATGCCAATGGATAGATGCTAGCCTGTACAACCACGGGAGGAACGAAACAGATCCCAAAGTTCTCTGGAAGAAGCTAGAGGATATGTACGAGGCTAAAAATGCTCAAGGAAAAGTGTTCATGATTCGCAAAGTCATGAACTTGAAACTGACAGAGGGACGATCAATCACACAACACTTGAACTACTTTGAAGGATTCATAAGTGAGTTAACAGTCACCGGTATGTCCTTGGATGATGAGATGCAAGCATGTCTTTTAATGGGAACTCTACCAGATAGCTGGGATACTCTTGTTGTATCACTGAGTAACTCAGCTCCAAATGGTGTGGTAACAATGTCTATGGTAGAGAATAGCCTACTTAATGAAGAACTTCGTAGAAGAGACGTTGCCAGTACCAGTTCACAAGCCCTTATCACGGAAAACAGGGGCCAAAGCAAGAGTAGAGGTCATGGGAATGGAAAATCGAAAGATAGATCCAAGTCCCGGGAGAAGAGGTCATGTTACCACTGTGGAAAGCAGGGCCATCTCAAAAGGAACTGCCGTTTCTTTAAACAAGAGAATGCAAACCGAAGTCATGATAATGACAAAAATACATCTACTACAGTCACAAAAGAAGATGGAGAGGTGGCTTTAGTATCTCATGATGCAGATTGTTGTCATGTTTAAGATGCAGATACCGAGTGGATTGTAGATTCTGGTGCCTCATACCACTATGTTCCAAAAAGGGAATACTTCTCAACATATAAAGCAGGCGATTATGGTACTATTAAAATAGGAATTAATAGTGTCTCGCAAATGGTGGGAATCGGTGATATTTGTGTGAAGACAAGTGTCGGATGCACATTAACACTTAAAAATGTGCGATACATTCCAGATCTTTGGTTGAACCTGTTGTTTGTTAGTGTATTGGACAAGGAAGGTTATTATAATCATACAAGCAATGGAAATTGGAAACTCACCAAAGGATCGTTGGTGGTGGTGAAAGGAAGATTGTGTTGCTCGCTATACAAAACGCACGCAATAATATGTGTGGGTCAACTAAATACAGTTGGAGATGATGCTTTACCAAATTTGTGTCATAGGCGACTGGCGCATGTTAGTGAGAAAGGGTTGAATATACTGGCTAAGAAGTCCCTCATCCCATTAGCCAAAGGAAAAATTAACCCGTGTGATCACTGTTTATTTGGGAAGCAACATCGAGTTTCATTTCGGGAAGAGCTCTACAAGGAGAAATAATAAGTTAGAGCTGGTACACTCTGACGTTTGTGGTCCCATGGATACAGAATCCATTGGAGGAAGAAGATACTTTCTTACTTTCATTGATGATTTCTCCAGGAAGACATGGATTTATTTACTGCGCACAAAGGATGAAGTATTCAAGCTCTTTCAGCAATTCCATGCAATGGTGGAAAGGGAGACTGAAGTGCCATTGAAGTGTTTACGTACAGATAATGGTGGTGAGTATATCTCAAAGGAGTTCAAGGATTACTGTAGTCAACATGGTATCAGGCATGAAAAGACAGTTCCTGGTACACCTCAACAAAATGGCGTTGCTGAACGAATGAATCGTACCATCGTCGAAAGAGTTAGATCCATGCTCAAAATGGCTACCTTACCTAAGTCATTTTGGGGAGAAGCTGTCAATACTGTTGTCTATCTTATCAACCGACTACCTTTAGCATCTTTGGATTTTGATATTCCAGAGAGGGTCTGGACAGGTAGAAATATCTCGTACTCTCACTTGAGGGTATTTGGCTGCAAGGCATTTATGCATGTTCCTAAAGAGCAAAGGTTAAAACTTGATGATAAATCAGTTCCTTTTACTTTTATCGGTTATGGAGATGAAGACTTCGGCTACAGATTATGGGATCCAGTGAAAAAGAAAATTGTACGGAGCCGAGATGTTGTATTTCACGAGAATGATATCATCGATGAAAGATCTACAAGTAACGGTGTTATCGATATAACACCAAAGAGCATTCTATCAGATGATGCCACAGAAAGAAGAATGCATCAATCAGAACAAGATAGAGAAGAAGAGCCAGTTGTGAGGGATCAAGTTGTGATTGTAGATGAAGATACGAATGAAGAGGGTATTGAGTAGGGGGAGCCAGAGAACCCCATTCTACCAGAAGAAGAACCTCAATTAAGGAGGTCAGTCAGAGAACACCAACCATCTACAAAATACTCCAGTTCTGATTATATTTTAATCATTGATGAGGGGGAGCCTGAAAGCTTCCAAGATGTGCAATCTTGTAAAGATAAAGATTATTGGATGAAGGCCATGCAGGAGGAGATGAATTCTCTGAAGAAGAATGACACGTACGAGCTAGTGAAACTTCCAAAAGGGAAGAGAACACTCAAGAACAAATGGGTGTACAAGCTGAAGAAAGATGATCGAAACCTAGTGAGATTCAAAGCTCGATTGGTTGTCAAAGGCTTTACTCAAAAGAAAGGTATCGACCTTGACGAAATTTTTTCACCAGTTGTGAAAATGAGTTCCATTCGAGTTGTGCTAGGTCTTGCAGCCAGCTTGAACCTTGAGTCAGAATAGCTTGACGTAAAGACCGCGTTCTTGCATGGGGATTTAGAAGAAGAAATTTATATGGAACAACCAGAAGGTTTCAAGGTCAAGGGAAAGGAGGACATGGTGTGTCGCCTGAAGAAAAGTTTGTATGGGTTGAAACAAGCCCCGCGGCAATGGTATAAAAAGTTTGATTCCTTCATGGTGAATCAAGGATACAAGCGGACATAAGCTAATCCATGTGTATATGTCCAGAAATTCCCTAATGGAAAATTTATCATTCTTCTCTTATATGTTGATGATATGCTAGTCGTTGGGCCAGATGCCAAAATGATTAGTAAGTTGAAGTGTGATTTGTCTAAGGCGTTTGACATGAAGGATTTGGGACCGGCAAGGGGAATTCTTGGAATGGAGATTATCCGAGATTGGAGGTTCAATAGGTTGTGGTTGTCGCAAGAAAAATATATTGAACGGGTACTAGAAAGGTTCAATATGAAGAATGCTAAACCAATTAACACTCCACTTGCCGCTCATTTCAAGTTGAGTAAGAAATCCTACCCTTCAACAGAGAAAAATAGAGAAGATATGTCAAATGTTCCATATTCTTCAGCGGTCGGCAGATTAATGTATCCAATGGTGTGTACAAGACCAGACATCGCTCATGCAGTTGATGTTGTGAGTAGATTTCTGTCAAATCCCCAGAAGACACATTGGGAAGCAGTTAAATGGATCTTTATATACCTGAGAGGAACTTCAAAGTTATGTTTAACCTTTGGAAGTGGAAAGCCAGCACTTGTTGGTTACACAGATGCGGATATGGCTGGTGACCTTGATGAAAGAAAATCTACATCAGGTTACTTATTTACATTCTCAGGGGGAGCTATTTCATGGTAGTCACGGTTACAAAATTGTGTTTCATTATCAACAACTGAAGCAGTGTACGTTGCAGCAACAGAACCAGGAAAGGAAATCCTTTGGTTAAAGCGATTCTTTCAAGAATTGGGTGTGCAAGAAGAAGACTACATAGTTTATTGTGATAGTCAAAGTGCACTAGACTTGAGCAAGAATACTATGTATCATGCGCGGACAAAACATATTGACGTAAGGTATCATTGGCTCAGACTTGCCATTGAAGAATAAGAGTTCAAGTTGCAGAAGATTCATACAAACAACAATGCTGCCGATATGCTGACAAAGGTCGTTCCAAAAGAAAAGTTTGATCAGTGTGTCAAAGCAACCGGGATGGAGAGTCCCACAATGTAGTCGGGAGGGGGAGATTTATTGAGTGGCGTCCCTTTAAATATGGGACCCACTGAAATAAAAATAAAAAAAAAAGAAAAAGAAGAAAAATACAAACCGAATTCGGTGGTGATTGGTGGCTCAATTAAAGGAATTGAAAGACAGCATTTCACGCGTCTTTCAATTCCTATAAATAGAGAGGCATTCTGCCTCATTTCAAACACAGATTTGAAAAAAACACAGATATAAGAATATAATCTGTGCATATAAACTTAGGAAAGAGGTTCCTAAGAGTTGGGTAAGAGAGAAAATAGTGAGGTTTTGGGAAACACTTGAGTGCCACTATTTTGTAATCTCTTGGTGTACCTACTATTATTTTATAGTGGAGAATTATTCGGAATTTGTCCCGTGGTTTTTCCTTGATTTATTTGGGGTTTTCATGTAAAAATATTTGTGTTTTTTATTCTGCTGTTATTATCTTTTATCATAATCTATTATTGGGCCTAACATTTAGATCACCCCTAATGCACTAAAGTTTGATAGGTAAAACATCGAATATGCAAATATTGAATAGATCATTCACTAAATAGCTGATTTCAACATATCAAACATAAAAGAGTATTTATTTATAAAACTGGCCCCAAAAATTATTGTTAAAGTTGATATTAGTGGTCTAGTGTTGAATTTAGTTGTTTGATGGGTCTACAATGCATTAAATTTTAATTATTTAAACTTGATAGATGGTTGAAACTTATTAATTTTACAACTTAATCAATATCTAACTTTGTAAACACCGGCTTGATTAATTTAGTAAAAGAAACGAATGCATCAATGGGTAAGGGCCGGTGATAAATTGCATGCGAAGAATCCTGAAAGAAAATCAAAGTGATCCCAATGGAATGACTTAAGAAAAGAAATTTGATTTTTTTTTCAAAGATGGTACTAGTGAGGAATTTATGAGTGTGGATTAGCTTTGAAGGGTAATTTTATATCTTTAAAATATCAGAAAAAGACAACAAAAGTGCGGCTTCAAGTCGGCCGACCCTCAACATTCCTAGTCACAAATGTTTGTATTTTACTGAGGCGATGCATTAACTTTGATCTTTAGTTCCAAAATAATTTGGATAAAAAAGTAAAATATTTATAAAAAGCACTTATTTACATAAATTAATTAAATTAATTATAAGTTTACATCCTAAGCACATAACATGCATTGTGCATAGACCTATTCGCAGGTCTTAGCACCCGCTTAACTGGCCCAAGTCCGTAGTGTTTTAGATGAGTTTGAGAAATTAATTTTTATATTTTTTCCGGTCCGGCCCAAACCCGTTAAATCGTGCAAAATATATGGGATGAGTTTGAGATTAATCTAAAATTTCATAGACCGGTCCGGCCCACAATCATTTTATATCAAATAGTTTTTTTATATATAATGTCATAATATTTTGTTTATTAAGTTTGGAAATGCAAAAAAAATTACTTAGTCAAAAAAAAGTTTCAGTTGAATTTTCTTTGTAAAAATTTGAAGTAGAGACCCCTCCCTCATAAAGGTATGAATTGCACCGAATTAAGTAGTTTTAGTTCTTGTCTGAGTGCTTTTGAAATCATTTTTATTTAGTTTATTTATTTCCTTGATTTATATTTTTGTAAATTTTATAATAAAATTTAAACAGATGTTTATTTTAGTATTATTGTACATTTAAGTGGGAAAGCCCGAGCTCAGCCCGTCCCAACTCGAGCCCGAAAAATTTTTAAGTGGGTTGGGATGGGTTAGGGATGAGTTTTTTTTGCGAAATCCCGACAGACTCGGGCCGAACCCGGCCCAGCCCAACCCATGAACAGGTCTAGTTGTGCATATGTTTATTTTTAATTTTTTGCTTTGTTTTGCATTTATCTTTCAAATCGTTCATTTTTTCAACACATCGCTTTAAAGTTTTTCGTTCGTCTCTTTTTTACTGTCGAAATGACATCCACTGTGATATTTTTTTTTCCAAATTTTTTTTGAACTGTCACATATCCAATAGATTTCTAATAGAAATTAGTAAAATGTAGAAGAACTTTGATTCAAAACATTAGATAGATTTTTAATAGATCAAAACTTTAAAATATACTTGTATAGATGTCTAATATCAACATCAAATCATATTTTTCCAATAAAAGTCTGGTACCTATCTGGTAGACGTCCAATATATATGTGGTGGACATTCAATAGATATGTGGTAGACGTCCAATAGATGTCCAATCGTCTATGATCGATATTGTATGATCTTCTGCAACTGATTTGCTTCGAATTATCAAGAATTAGTGCATAACTTTCATCAGCAAAAGATTTAGAGCTAAATTAGGAAAACCTAATGAAAAACGACAATCAAAACTTTTCAATTTGAGCAATAAATAGAGCAATATCTCATACCCAAAAACCAAAGCAACACTAGATCTAGTCAAGAAACAGCAGTAGAAAACTAACATAAACGATTCCATAAAAACATTGTCGAAAGTAAGATCGACCACTTGTCTATTGGATATCTACCATGCGACTATTGGGTAAAAAGTTTCTAAAAATCACAGTGGATATCATTTTAAAGATAAATATAAGACGAACAAAAAATTCTAGAGCGGCATGTCAAAAAAATAAATGGTTTGAGAGATAAATAAAAAATAAGAAAGAAAATCAAAAGAAAAGTAGGAGAAACTAGTGGATGACATAGTTGTAAATAGAATTGAAGGGAATGTGTATTTGTAAATAATTTGACTTGATGGTAAATTTGTAAATAGTTTACAAAATATTATTATTTTTGATAGTTTGTCTTAGTTTTAACCTAAGCCCCCACTACTGATTTTTTTCTTTTTCTTTTATTTTTTTATATCTTTTTAAGGATTATTATGTTGATATTAGGTCTGTTTCTACCTTTTTCAGGGCCTGTAGGTGAGATAAAAATTAGAACCCTATTAACGAGTAAAAATTTAAAAATGAAATATATAATATTGTACTTTTATTACAAGTTTTAACATGAGATCAAACAAAAACATCAAATTTCATATCATAAAATAGCAAATAACATTGTAACAAAAAAGTTATCATAGTGGTCAAATAAAATGATGTCTATGAGCATTTCTAGCTGTAAAATCACTAATAATAGTGCAATATATAGATTATAAAATAAAGAAATTAAATACATTACCTTAATAACTTTAATGAACTTTCGTGACAATCACTTAAATCTCCACCAGATGCAAAACATGCAATAACCAATTCAGATTATTTAACCGAATTATCATATTATCAGTTGAAATAAACCAGAAACAAAGGTAATTTTTTATGTGGATGAAAGAAGAAATGAAGAATTATTTATAGGTAATAAAAGGCTTGAATGAGTATGAAATTTGGAAGATAATAGCGACGGTAAAGAAGATTAATGCCTTGATTTTCTATTTTCAATTTTTGAAGCTGAACAGACTAAAGAAAATTTTATAAAAAAGAAATGTTAAGAGATAATTATGATGTTAATGGAAATTAGAGAAGTTAATAAGATAAGAGTTTAATTTATTTCATGATGAAACAAAGTCAACCCATGTATGTAACTAATTAATCACTTTATATTGAATTTTTTATTTTTTTACAAAAAGAAATATTTAATTAACTCAAATTCTAATTAAGTAAAAATAGCTTAATGATCATTAAAAATGGGCCCCTTTTTTTGCTAGCGCCCGGTCGTCTCCTCTATTGCCCCGGCCCAGGGACGACCCTAGTTGATATATACCACTTACAACTCTACGACACTCATTTAAGGGTTTTTTTATATGACACCAGGAATTTCAGCATGGAATAGTGCCTACCAATATGTAACTGATACATGTTCTTTATTCAGACTCACTCAAACTCTCATGGCAGTTTTCCCACTAAATTGAATTGACCATTTATCATATACATGTTAGTGAACACTATTCCATGCTGAAATTCTCCGTTGCGTATAAAAAAACTCAACTAAAAAGAGACATCTCAAGGATTCAAATAGCGCATTAGTGGTCATTAAGGCTTGAACTTTTGTACATAAATGGTTACTTTTTTAATAGAATCTGTCCAGTAAGAGGGAAAAGGTAAGCGGACAGCCCCACCGCCGTTAAAAACCCTTTTCTAAGCTCATTTTATTAAAGAAAAAAAATACAATAAAAGTAAAAAAAAAAATCAAACAACCATAAACTTTACTTGATTCTTATTTGTATCAATAAAATTAGTTAACTTTTCTTGTAGTGTCAACAAAGTATTTTACACCATAATTGTCAAAATTGGATGCAAAAATGATGGTGTAACAAGTTAATACAAAGTCTTAAATGCAAGTGCAATACACATGCTCCAGCTAAGTTTGAATTTCAAATTTTCATCATAAATTCATATGTTATTGCACATATAGACGTAACATATTAATTTTGTAATTGGCCAAAGTCTATTTGCCACAACGTTGATAAATTCAACTTTGTTTTGACTTAGTAATTATAATTTTAGAGTAACATTTCAGCAAATTAGAACATAAATAACTTTATTGACACATGTAAATTTAGTGATGTTAGATCAACTTTGTTTTGATCTAGTTATTGTAATTTTAGAGTAAAATTTCAGCAAATCGGAACACGAATAACTTTATTGATACATATAAATTTAGTGATGTTAGCCCACAACATACTCTAATTTAGTGACTCCATGTCTACCCATTAAATAGGCCTTTTTACATAGTACATGGTGGAAGAAGTTGATAGTAGGGTCATGAACAAGATGGAAGACTCATAGTGCCATCAACTAGTGTCAATTACCAACTCTGCTTGCAATCAATTGTTTGTTGATTCACAAAACCTAACAATATTAAAAAATAAATAAAATAAAACCTAACAATATCTGATCTTGGCATAGAGTAATGACCTAAACTTGTAGCCTGTTTGTTGGGAATGTTGTGGATTTATTTGTTGAGAATCCAATTCAGAAAAATTATATCCTTACATGATTAATTATAGCAATATTTTGGGCAAGTTTGGGATTATTTCTCACGTTACTTTTTATTTAAGGCTCCATTTTCAAACTTTTTCAAGCTGTTATTTTGAAAAGTACCGGAAATCAATAACAAATAGTTTCTAACTAATTAACATTAAAAGTCAAAATCTTTTCTCCGTTAAAATATGTTATACAATTAAAAGTTTGTAAGTGAAACTTTTTGTGACAAGAGCTCTCAAAACAAATCCCTAACAAGCCCTTGTGTTGGTGCCTTACGTTACATCATATGTATCATGAACATTACTCCTCCAATCCCTAACTAGATTGCCTAAGACGTCTCATTGAGCTCTTTTTATCAAGAAAGTGTTGGAACTTAACTGAATCAAGACAGTTCAAAGATGTCAACTAGATTACATACGGTCAGACGTTAGAAATGAGAAATTCAAAACAAATTTTTTTCAACAACAATAACATAATTGATGAGGGGCCATCAACTCATCAAGCTCAAACCGAGTAACCGGTTTCAAATCAGAAAACTAAACTATACACAAGTAGTTTAAGGTTAAGGGCATGATAAACATTAAACAATGACACAACTTTCGACATGCGCTAAAGTATGCCGATTAAATTTTGTAGTAGGCACTAGTCTAATGGGTGAGAAGACCCACGTTGGTCACAGCTGGTTGTCTCAGGCCACCACTCCGAGTAAATGGGTGAGCTCACCCAAAAGACTAGTTGGGCCCACGTAGGTCACAGCTGGTTGCTACTGGCCACCACTCCGAGTCGGTTATGACATTAATGACATGTTCGGTTCATAAAATGACTATTTCACAGAATATCATAATATGAATGAAAAAATGTGAAATAGAATAATAAATATTTGTCTTCCATCTTCGTACCATCACTAACTATTATTTATCTAAAAAAAATACAAATTCTTCTTGTTTATCTAGGAATAGCTATTCCATGAAATGATACATCCAATATAATTAAGCTATCCTATTTCACAAAATTTCACTCATTTCTATTTTATTCCATGGAATAGGGCATTCAGCGATCGAGATGCCACCTAATTGTTATAAGATCAAATGGGTGAGTGTCACGATCAGATTGTGACTAGCTCGAAATATCAGTAGATTAGTGACAGAAATAGAGGAGATAAGGGGGTAAAGGTGAAGATTAGGGTTGAGAAATAAGAGAGAAGGGGGGAAGATAGAAAATAGGGAGAAAATAGCAATATTGCTGATAATATTTCATTTGATACCCAAATCTGATTACAAAGCCCTCCTTATATAGAATAGCCATTACAATGCAATTGAGACAGCTGTAAATACAAACAAAATAGTAAAACTAATTTGATTCCTAGACTAGATATGGCTGATGCAGCCTTAAGGAATAGTAATGACAATTCTATCCTAATAACCTTCTAGATACTAGATTAAACTACCCAAATGCATAAACTTAATTATTGAATAACAATCATGCTATTTCCTGTTCGTTTCTCCTTTGATACCTGGCATTATGCCCCCCTTAAAGACAATCTTGTCCTCAAGACTGTTTTAAAATTGATTGATCAAGGAGCCCCTTTGTTTTAATACGTCAAACATGTCTTCTTGAACCTCGCTAGCAATATTTTTGAATTCCCAGACAACAACAGTATTAAACATGATATCAACCGTCAAGTTTGTAATCAAACCATTTGCAGTCGCCCATTTCCCTTGACTTTTCCCATTGCAACAATTTGTTAAATCAGTTTGAGCTAAATCCTTTGCATACTCGAGGATATTGTCCACTTTGAAAACTAGAATTGGATTGGAAGGCTCCTTTGCACTTGAAATTCCATGAATTTGCTTGTCCAGAGACTTGGAATAGAGAAGCCTACCTCCTACTAATGAAATTTCAGCCAAATTCCACAATTCTGAATTAGAACATCCAGATCATTATTGGTCAGCATATGAATTACCCTCTTAAGCCTCAATGTGGTAAGATTCAACAAAAGTTTTCTGAAGCTTAATATGAATGATTCAGCCAAGTAATAGTATAGAGTCAGTGCTTGCAAGTTCCTCAAGGGTATGACATTTATCAAAATGGTAACATTCTCATCTACATGTATTAGGACCCATTTGTGCCGTCCAACTATTGATTTAACATTACTGCAATCATTTTAAACTTCATGAAACATTCATGTCATTGACTCAATGAGGCCGGCATTCGATACAATTCTACGTGTTTCAAAAAGCATCTCCCAAGGTGTATCTCTAATGGTGACGGCAGGCATCTCTCCCACTGCTCCTTTTAAGACGGAGAAGACTTCCGGGATGAGCGGCAAACGCCTAAGGTCCTCTACTGCTACATTTGTACCGGTGGAGTGAGATAAGATATGAAGTTCATTCCCACCATTTAAGTGAGGATGTTTATCTTCTTTTAGCAAAAGAAATAGCATACAGAGTACATGGCTTTCTTTTAAGCTATAATTTGCCTTAGGCCTGGGTCTGGGCCTGAGCCTGATTTTAGTTAAAACCCTAGCCAGTAAATAATACTTGAATCTTTTCTTCCTCTTTTTCTTCAGCCGCCCTTTGAACCCTGAATTTCTTCTCCTTTTGCAGAAATTCGTAGCAGCCATCTTCTTTTCTTTACTGCTCATTCTGCGTCTTTTTTGCCAATTTCTTTTTAGCTTGCAATCACTACTTTTCCTACTATTTCTTCTCTCTTCAGTTAGCCCATTTTTTTGCTCACGTTGTTCTTTATATCCCACTATTTTGATTGCCGATTTCAGCTTGCTATTTCTTCCCTTTGGTTTCTGCAGCCAATACTGGAGCCCTAATTTCAATCCTTTCCATCTTTTTCTTCTTTGCTTGCATCTGAACCCATTTTAGCTAATATTCTTTTCGTCTGAAGCACAATCAATAGTATGCCTCTTTAGGGTCAAGTGATAATTTTCCCCACCAGAGTCACTGTTAATACAAGTCTCCTTTCTCAGTTTCAATTTTTGGGTTACTGGGTTTCCTTCTTCATCTTCTTTTTGTTTGGATCCTTCATTTACCCATTTAATAGGCTCCCCAACTGGATTTACAGCCTTTGACTCCTCTATTTTCTTTTCAGAACTTCCATCAAACACATGGAGTGCATAATTTTCTTATGACTTTTCCTTGTTTGGAACATCATCTTCCCAAGGCTCATTCTAAATCTTTAGCCAATAGCAATCATCCCAAATATTCTGTCCATCAAGTAAGAACTTGGCTGATGTTGCTCCACTAGAAGAATGAAAGCAGATCACTACTTGAAGCTCAGATGTGGGGTGGAACATGACTATATAGTCTATTGAACCACATGGCGAGAAAACTTGATTCAATACATCTTCTGAGACTGGATATTTCATATTCTGAACCGTTGCCCATAAGCACTGAGATACGTACGGCTTACCAGCGAGAAATTCTGGCCATTCACCATTTCGAGGATCGGTGAGCTCTGGTACCATTATCACAATCAGATTGTGACTAGCTTGAAATATCAGTAGATTAGTGACAGAAATAGAGGTAAAGGTGAAGATTAGGGTTGAGAAATAAGAGAGAATGGGGGAAGATAGAAAATAGGGAGAAAATAGCAATATTGCTGATAATATTTCATTTGATACCCAAATCTGATTACAAAGCCCTCCTTATATAGAATAGCCATTACAATGCAATTGGGACAGCTGTAAATACAAACAAAATAGTAAAAACTAATTTGATTCATAGACTAGATATGGCTGATGCAGCCTTAAGGAATAGTAATGACAATTCTATCCTAATAACCTTCTAGATATTGGATTAAACTACCCAAATGCATAAACTTAATTATTGAATAACAATCATGCTATTTCCTTTTCGTTTCTCCTTTGATACCTGACAGTGAGCTCACCCAAAACTAGTCCAATAGATGAGATGACCCATTTCATCTATAAATTCGTTTTACAACCAATGTGGGATATATATAATGTCTATTTAAAATATGATGTGAATGAGAAAAGGTAGAGAAAATGCGAATTAAATTAGAGGCTAGTTCAAGATTCATGAGAACAAGAAACCATACAAAATATCCTCAATATATATTTTGAAATGTGTATTGGTGGGCCCATATATGTAACATTCTAAGGGCCAGATTGGGATTGCTTTCCCAAGCTGCTTATTTTGAAAGCTCCATTTTCAAGCTTTTCGCAGCATATTTGATTTTTGAAAAAACAAGTCAGGCAATTCATAATTAATTACTATGAATGACCAAAATGTGTTGTTCAAAGCCAAAATATGTAGTTCTATTTAAAGTTTGTGAGAGCAACTTATTTTGACAGCAGCTTAGTAAGCAATACCAAACTTGCCCTAAGCCAATGAACACAACGAACCAATGGCTCTGAGGGACCAATTACTGTCCAAAGGACCAAAACCAAACAAAGCAACAATTTACAAAGGTTGATATGTATGTATATGTGGTATAACTTTGAAGCCTAACAATGTTTCATATACAGTAGGCATGATAAAAGACTTATAATGCAAGACTAATCCAGAAGGAAAGGTAATCTATCAACTATGTGGGGCGTTCCGTTTGATTCAGATATGGTACTGTCAGGGAAGTCATCAAATCTTCGACTAGTATTGTCATCTGTTTCACTTATCCTTTTATCTTCATCCATATTAATCTGCTATGGAAGGATACGGAGATGGACGTTGGGCTCTGTACCAATTTTTTCTACTTCTAGTCGGTATTACCGGATTAAGTCCATTTACAGAGAAATAATGTGTGATGGCCTTGTGAGTAACTCCACAGGTTCCTCTTTAGGGATTACTACATACTCAATGGCTATTCTGGCCTCCTATAAGGCCAAACATTTCATCAATAACAACCATAGTTGTCAAAGGCGTGCCTCAGGCTCCCCGCATTTAAAAGGCATATGCCTGGATGCATGGCTGTAGGCTCCAAGAGCTAAAGGCATGCGCTTGATAGGAGGATACCAAAATTAAGTTTTTATTATAACAAATGTAATAAAGGTTGAGAATCGTAATCCGACCTCTATTTATTAAAAAGGGGAAAAGAAAAGAGCAACAAAAGAAAAGAAAATCAAAAGAAAGGCAGAAAAAAAAAGAAAACAAATAAACTCCTTGTGAAGGAGACTAATAGCTCAGTTTCCTGCAGTCATGTTGAGCTTGCTCTCTAGAAGCAATTTCTAAACCTTTCTTCTTCTGAAGCAAAATTGGCTTCCAATCTAAGGCGGCGGTTTGTGTAACCGCAAGCATGTTGCACGTAGACCTGCTTTCATTTGGGCTAGATTCGGTGCTTCTAAAAGCACTAGCAATAATTGAATCTCTAAGAGCCCTCAATCTTGCATTCGGCAATAAACTCTGCCGATTGTTTTTCTTTTTCCTCTTGACTGTTTCCCAAGTATTATCTATTTCCGCAGCCTGATCTTGCTCAGCTAAATCAACCCAAGATTCCCCCTTCTCAGTAAGGATAAGAGTTATAGCAAATGTAATGGCTTAGGTAAGTTTAGGAAAGAAAAGAAATTAAAAAATAGAAATTATGGAAGAAAAATTAACTTAGTTTAACTAAATGATAAGTAACAACAACAACATTACCCCAATGCCTAACAAGGCTCCCGCACAAGCGGGCTACCCCCCTGTAATTACAGAGAGGTTATTTCCAATTGACCCTGAAGTGGAGTCTAAATTATAAGTAAATGATAACAAAATAGTAATTATATTATTATTAATGATAAAATGATCACTCCATCTTAGAATTAATGATCATTTTAATTTATTCGAACACATAAAATTATATAAATTGATTAGCCTTTTTTTCATTGTTTTAACACTTGGCATAATTTATAAGTTTTTTTTAGTTGGTGCGCCTAAAGATGAAAATTTGGCTTTTGATAGAGCTTCATGGCATCGGGAAATCCATATAGCCGACCCCACCTAGCATGGGATTTGAGGCTTAGTTGCTGCTGCTGCTGGTGCTCCTAAAGTGTGCCTTGCGCCTAGGCTCCAGGACCCTTGGTGCCTGGGCTGCGCAAACGCCTTGACAACTATGATATCAACAAATTATTCTCATTCAATTTGGCTATCAAATCTAACCAAACAATTAAATATTAATTCTTACTTCTAGGGCATCAGTTTTCTTAGACAATTTTGCATCGTATTCTGATTTTGAATCCTTCAATCCATCAGTACAATCTGTTGCTATTGCCTTTGTAATTTGCACTAGTGAGCTTGTCTACAAGAGGAAAAAAACAAAATAATATCGTATAATAAATATGCCATATCAGCGTCATAAACAAAACGATTAACATCAACCTTGGTGACATATATAGGAATGCCATGAGATTTAGCAGCGGCTTGAATCCCAGGATTCTTCTTCAGCTTAGACTGCAAAGCAAGTAGTGCATCAGCCTCACTGATGTTATCCGTTAATTCAACTGCAACATCCAAGTCCAACTGGTTGATCCCTTGAATTATACTGCCTCCAGGATCTACTACAACTTCATATTCCATAAGTTTTTTTTATATCAAAGATAATCAAGATTGAAGATTGGATGATGTCATACCCCATAGACATATAGACGAAGTGGAATATGAGATTCCAAAGAATATTCTCCACTGTAAGGAGACTCAGCAATGAAGTCATTAGAATCAACACTTCCATTAGCCATCTCAAGATCTTCAGAAAAAACCTCGTAGTTATTTACAACAGATGCTTCAATGGAAGGTTCCATTTGAAATATTTCATTGTAACCCTGAGAATTCATCTTGAGGACTTCAACATAAGGCGAACGACCTTCAAGGGAAGTAGCATAAACAATAAAAAACTACCAAAAGGATTTAAAGGAAAAAGAAAAATGTCTCACTCCTTACAATAAGAAGTTAAAGGTACCTGCAAGAATGGCATCTACAGTTGCTTCTAGGCTATGATGAACTCGTAACTCATCCTTTGAAATAATCTCTACTCCACAACCAAATGTTGAAGGTCCCTTTCTCTCTAACACTGTCTTTTGGACTCCTCTGCAATTTGCTTCTTCATCCCCTAGTGTCACGCTCTAAAACATGATTTAAGTATAAAAGAAAATTCCATCAAACAACTATCAGTACAATTGTCCTATAATTGCAGAAGTTCAGAAAGCGATGTTTTAAAAATCGCTAGGTGGGCCGCCGACAGTTTTGTTTTTTTTATTTTTTAATATTTATTAATACATAAAAATATTAATTCAACTAAAAAATAAATTATAATATATTTAAGTATTAATAAACATAATTTAAATGTTTCAAAAATAGCTAGGTGCTAGTCAAACTAGGGGCCTCCTTATTTGTGGCATAGAGCACATTGTTTCTCCATTAGAGATCCAAAATGACAGTTCTATTGTGAAAACACTTTAATATACTTTAGTTTTACCAACTAAGCTATTTTTTTGTGGGTAAAAGTAAACTATATTTATTATAAATATTGATATCTTAAGAAAATTGAGTTTATGCAGCGCCTAGGCGGAAAAAATTAGAGTAGGCGGTTTCTAGGCGGCAATAAATCCACCAAACGCCTGAGGGGGTTCGTAGTGACTGAGGGGGTCGAAGACCAAGAAGTGAGTTATTTATCAATCAAGCATTCTTCTTAAGGCTAGATCTAGTCTCCTGATCCCTGCGGAAAGGAAAAAGCATTTCACCTCCTTCCTTTCGTGAAGGGAGGTTCAGAAAATCCTATTGATTGTAGCTTTCTCCAAACCTCCAGGAAAATCATGAAAAAAATGGCTCGAATGGTATGATCCCTCCGTCGCCCTAGAATGAAAGGGGGCGATCTCATAGTTCTTGGTCGGTGAAGATATGTTGTTAGGTGCTCCATTTTATTTTCCCCCTAGGAACAAAAACTGGGAATGCAAGCTCCAAATTAGCGCCTAGGCGGAGATTTTTAAAATAGTGTCCAGAAGAATGGTGAAATGTGATAGAACACATACATAGCTGCACAAACAATGATATACGTTCATTGCGGATAAATTGTTCACTGTTAGTTCTGTTTAAATAATTTAATTGCCCATTATTCTATAACTTGGATCAATTTAAACATGATATTTTATTTGCATATTATCTTTCTGGTTGGGTTCTACTATATTGCAGGCTGTGGAAAAGTTACTGCAATTTGATTACTATTTACCATGCTATTATTACTACTATAATATATGATATCTATAATATTACCTGTATTCCTCCAACAAGCATTTCCAGAGAAGGATTCACTATCAAATTTTCAATAGTAACCCCATGAGCAGTGGCTACCAGCTGAATCCCTCGTTGTGCAATTGTACTTGCAGCCATTGCTTCAAGTTTCGTGCCTATTTCATCTATTACTATCACTTGCGCATATGATTCTCAACTGCTTCTATTAATACCTTTAATGAAAAAAGGCAAATGTAAGCATTCCTTAGACTTTATTGCTTTTAACATAACAGAAAATAACCATTTTTGCTAGAGAGAAACATGACAAAAGTTAACAACAATAGTAATAGTGATAGTGGTAATAAATTTCTCCAATCACCAAATGCTTATGATAAGTTTAGTCTTTATATATACTAGAATTTTTCACAAATCAAATATATTATTATAAAGGTACTTAGAAAAGAAGTACTGAAAACTATCATTGAATTCAAACAATCGTACCTTATGTTGCATATCTAACACAAGTACTTGCATTCGACGAGCATTACCAATGCCTGAATGAGGTATATCACCATCTCCTCCAATCTCATTGGAAGTGTCAACAATCATTACACGTTTCGTATAATCATTTGCAAGCATTCGAGCTATTTCCCTGCAAATTGGAGAAGTCTTAGGTCACCCTAAGTTTTAAGTAGTCTGTAGATTTCCTCACAGTAGTAAGCAGCAATGTCTCATATTTTAGTCCATTTAAGACTATGCAAATTTTTTCACTACAGCAACAATTGCAGCATTTCTGAATTATATAAAAATACAATTACTTTCTTTCGAACTTATTTCCCTCAAATTAATTTGGCATTTCACCAAACAGAAATTCAAACAAAATAAAAAAGGTGTGATTTTTTTATGTCAGGCGCTCAAACTGTCATTATCCTATTTGAAAAACAAACACTGAATGGCAGGAATCAACAAGAGACGTAGGAAGTTGTAGTTAATTACAATCATAACCCCACCAACAAATCGACTGAGCAGCCAAGTTCGAATGATAATCAAATATAAAAATTGTAACCTATAAAAGCTTCATGGTGTCAGAAGATCCATATAACCAACACTACTTAGAGTGGTATTTAGGTTTGGTTAGTTGGTTGTAATCTATACTCGCCATTGCTCCTACCTTCACTATGGTGTCAAATCAAATGGCCCAAAGTGAGAGCTGAGTTGGAACTAATCAGTCGTGAAATAAGCCTATCATAATATGTTTAAGTAACAAGATCGATATTCATAGAACGTATCAGTCTAAATACACATTTGCAGAACACATAACTTCTCGCAGGAAGAAAAAGGGTGTTTAACTGATTGTTTAACATTTTAAATAGTTAAAGCAATCCTAAAGTACTGATTTCTCTTGTATAACTACAATTTTTTTTCCTTTAGAAAGCAAATGAAATGTTACATTTTAAAAGCCAAGTAAATAACACTAGCGTTAAGGTTGTCCTCCTAATTAATTAAAAGGCTAAATGCATAGTTAGCCCTCCGAACTTGGCGCTTTTTACTAGATGCCCCCCTAACTTTGAAAGGTTCCTAACAGCCCACTAAACTTGAAAAAATTGCACTCACAAGTCCCCTCAGTGCCACGTGCCACCTTTTGATTGGTTTGACTTTTCATAGAGGCCAATTTTTTTATTTTTCTCTCTCTAATTAGAAGGTGACCCGTGGCACTGAGGGGGCTCAAACAAGAGTGCTATTTGCCAAGTTTAAGGGGCTTACAAAGACTTGTGAGACAGCAGATCACCTGCAAGGAAAGTAGATGACTCACCTGATAATAGTGGTTTTTCCAACCCCTGGAGGCCCAATAAGCAATAGAGAAGCTCCATGCTATACCAAATCTAAAAGTAAGCCAGCACTCCCAGGAATTGCCCAACCAACTTGGCAAGTTAAACCAATTATAGTTCCTTTCCTGTTTCTGATGGCACTGATACGGTGCAATCTCCGACCGATACCAACTCTATTATCGATGGCAAAGTCCCCAACCTACACTACACAATTCTAATCACCATAGCTTTTTCTTTTGACCAACTATTACTCAAAACAAATGAGTATTTATGCAAGAAAAGAGATGTTAAGCTCTAAAATAAATGCAACATATAGTAACATAAAAAAAACTTCTCGGTCCCTGTGCTATAAACATTTTTCCTATTTAGTCTCTACGTTACTTGTTTGGTCCATATGCTACAAAATATATTACCATTTTGTTCAATGTGTTATTCAATCATTACCTATTTGGTCCCAGTGCTATGTAACCATTACTCATTTGGTCCTTGTGCTATGCAATTTGTTGTTGGACCCTGTGTAATAGACTTTATTAGTGATATTTCATGTAATCCATACTAAAAGGACCAAAAAGGTAACAAATTGAAAAGCATAAGGACCAAACAAGTAACATAGGGACCAAACAGACAAAATGATGATACCAAATGGCCTAAAAAGTCTTTTTGCTCATATAGTAACTAAGCTAAATCTCATCAAATTGCAAAAATCTTATTACAATTCACAACAAGGACACCAATAAATGAAAGCTTAAAATCAAAACCGCAACTGAACAGAAAAACATGGTGTGAAATAGAAAAAAAGAATACCTGAGATATAGCATTCTCAAGATCTTGAAGCATAATTGGGCAATCTGATAAAACAAAATCACCAGAAGGAAACCTAGCGAGTGGCCGCCGACCTAAATCCATAGCCACTTCAACCAAGTGTGGCAACTCTTGATGCTCGCATAGTCTTCTTCTCATCTCTTCAGGCAATAGCGACAAAAGGTGGCCCAATTCCACATCAAAATCATCATTAGGTGATGGGGAAATGGAGGATTTTGAGGGCAGGAAACAACGACGAACTTCACAGGAGGAATTGTGGGGAAGAGATGGAATTGGAGAGAAAGTAAGGGATTTGAAGAAGGAATTGGAGAGTGAAAGTTGGAGAGGGACATGGGTCAAGTGAGTTTGGAGAGGAACTGGAAGAAGTGAAAAACGAAGCATTTGATTCAGGCGGGAAAAGAGAGGGAGCTTCCTTCTTTGGATGGATCACCTTCTCTAGTTTTTGGATCCTCTGCCATGAAACAAATTATAGGCCACAATTAAATCAAGTTGATCTCATATACTTAAATTTGAAACTTCAAGGTCACAAATTCAGTTTTAGCCATTCAATTATGACAATCACGACAAGTTGATCTTATTATTTGGTCCTCTCATTAACCGAATTCCAAAACAAAGAATTTTAAAATTTCATGTTTTGATAAGTTTTTTTAAGTAAAAGTTGATTTTGTTAGAGTAAATTGACACTTTACCTCCACATTTAAATTGATGTAATTTGATCAATTGGGTGTAGTCTAATAGGTACACCACTTAGTAAAGTGGTGAAAAGTATAGGTTCAATATCCAACCGCTTCAAAAATCCATAATAAATGTAATATGATATTTAAAATTCTTTAAGGCTATGACTCAAATTAACTTCTTTCCTTTCCCTTCAAAAACTCTTACATAAGCAAAGCTTTACCTTTTCGGAACAATTGTTTCCAACGAATTAGTTCATTTGAAATCATTTTACATACAAAAAAAAAATTTATATATAAAATAATTTGAAATTAATTGAATTCTTTCAAAAAGGATGTTTCCAAAAACACCCTTACTATTTTTCAACAATAGGTGATTGGTCATTTTTTTTATCTTCTTATTTGGTTTCTACACCCTCTGAACTTAATGAAATTATTTTTATGGTATGTCTATATAACGAGCATGGTTTATGTTCATTTGCTCAACTTTAGAGTTGTGTGATTTTCTCAAAATCTTTGCCACATGTCAATTAATGAAAAATGCAATTTATACAGTATAAAGATGGTAAGTTTGGATGGAATGTTATAAAAGCATAAATATGCAGTATATGTTGAAAAAATAATCAAGATGACAAAAATATATCATACTCTATCTATATTGAGTTCATATGTTAGATATTCATATCATGTTGCTACTCTAACAAGTAATGTTGATAAACTGTGTATTTTAGCTTATAGTATCTTAGAATCACTAGACTTGATATTACCTTTTCAGTATATAGAGTAGCACAATTTTTTAATCCTATCATTTTCTTATTAGCACGCTTTTAAGCGTACTTTGTATTATCTCAAAGTGACTTCAACATTAGATTGAAGTATAAACTAAAAACATCGGTCAACAACATTCAGGCATTTTCTGATTTATGTATCGAGCATAAGATGTTGATGATTGCCACTCAACCACTAGTTTTGGTGTATATCATGGCTTTAATTTGATATTTTGGTCCTCACAAAACAATGAAAAGTGTCATTCATCCACGAAGGCTAAATACCGCGCCATTTCCACCGCTACATCAAAACTTTCATGGATTGATATGTTATTAACTTATGTTTCCATTGAGCTGATTTTTTACCTTGTGGTGCGACAATCTAAGCACTACCTATTTGGCTGCTAATCACATTTTCCACTAATAGACTAAGCATATGAGCTTGACTTTCATTTTATCTGGGATCGTGTTGCCCCAAAATTGTGAGTGGTTGAATACATTTAGGATGATGACAAGGTTATTGATATTCTTACTAAGACACTCTCTCAGGTTTGGTGCCAAATTTTGCATGACAAGCTGGCCAATAGAACAATATCATTCTATATTTGCAATAGAATAATATATAAATTATAAAATTGTTGTAATTATACAATACCATTATTTTTGTTGAAGCAGAGGCCAGAAACTGAGCTCGAATAATATTAAAAATAAAAAGATCAAAAAAAAGAAAAGAAAAAATAAAAGAAAAATAAGAATCCCAAAAACGTCATCGAAATACCTCTCTATGGTGATGAATAATTTGAACCAATGTCGTCAATGTCATCCCTTATTTGAGAAACAACCGCATTGGATCTCGCTTGATCGCCAAAGTCATTACTATCCACATATAAAGTCACATTAGGTTGAACCATTCGTTTAGGCGATGAAAAATCTAATGATGTGACACCGTCAATCAACCTCTTCAATTGCATGTGAAGGCTGATGGAAATCAAGTTAGCTAATATCAAATCTCCTAGAGCATAAGCTGGAGATTGAGCTACCAAATTAGTAACCATAACAATAAGGACATCCCTACTTACCATAGTTGCTTGCTTTAACGGGCCTTGTGAGCATGGTCTTTTCGGTGTTCCCACGGAATGATGATGGAAATTGCTCTAACCTTTTATAGATATGTTGTACTATGTTCGAATCGCGTTCAGAAAGCTTCTCTTTGATGATTTTGGACCTGCATTGACCCTAAAAATCTACAAGATATTAAAAAAGTTCATTAAAAATTAAAAATATATTAAAATTTTGAAAATAAAGTAAAATAAAAATAAAATAAAATAAAAAAGAAAAAAAAGTTTTTTTGGACTCGCCGGCGCCGCTGCTGGTGGCTGGCCGCACTGGTGGTGAGGCCTAGCCTTGGCCGTGCCACATGGCTCGGCCTTGGCCATGCCTATGCGTGCCTTACGCCACGTGGCACATGACTGCCCCTTGTTGGCCACGCCATGTGGCACGGCATGACCCTTGGCCTTGCCAATGGTTCAACCTGGCCTCGCGGGTCTGTCCTTGAGCGTTTTTGGCCTTTTCTCTGTCTAAAACTTTTGAATTTTTACCCGATTTTCTGCAAAATTCGTGTTTTTAAGGGACTAAATGGTTTATTTTCACAGATTTGAGTCTATAAAAACCCCAAAAATCATCTGAGAAAGGACTTTTAGCCATTTTGAAAATTCAATTAACTCATATAGGGTTCTTAGATTTCTAGAGAGAGAAAGCCTAATAAGGTGGTGAAATCTGAATTAATACACATTAATTTGGATTTCTAAACATTATTAAGATCGATCTTTTAGTTTTAAACAACTAAAATCAATTTAAAACTCAATTTAAAACGAATTTAAATAGGATTTAGAGACTTTTCCTCAGAAAATCACTAAAATCCGTTACTAAGTCCGTCGTTATTTCTATCACTATTTGTTGTCAAAATTGTCAAAAAGAGCTTGCCAAAGGTTGATTCGAGCCTCGAGGATAGATTAACGGCCTAAAGGTATAATTTCTGAGTTCCATTTAATTTATTTAAGTTTTTCTCTAGTTTTGCTGGTGTTTTTGTTTGATTTTAGGACATTCGGCAACCAGCAGGCCGCTCAAGTGAAACTTAGGTTGCGCCACCTAGCACGGTCAGCCACGCCACTCGAGCAACTTGCTCATCCCTGAGTGGCTAGTCGCCTTTTCAACGGAATTTTTGGGACTTTTCCCCCGAGTTGAAAAATCAATGTTATTGTTGGTCCCTATACATACACTCAGTGAGTTAGAGGGGGGGGGGGTGAATGACTCGCTAGAATAAAACAGGTAACTTTTTCGTGATAAAATAAACTCTGCTGAGCAGGTCAACGGACAACACAGAAACTAAGTAAAACTTCAACGATAGAGTAAAGAACACAGACTGTACGTAAATCCAGTCCCAAGAGAGTGTCTTGGCTTTAATCCACTAATCTCAACTCCTTTACCCTAGGCGGAGAAGCCTTTCAGAGAGTGTCCCAATTACAACTGAGTACCCTATTCACTGTAATCACTCACCCGTTGAGTAGAATACCCTCTTCCACCAGTAACTAAACATAGTCTAAACAAGAGCTAGATTCAACTTATAGAAACGTTGATTTAGTTATAATGATTTGATATTATAGTTCTAATGATCTATGCTAATCTCTCTTATTGCAAAGCAAATTCTCGCTGAGTAGATGCTTTCTTGAACGAACTTCTTTTAAAGCTTAGATATTGATAGAGTTTTGCTTCTTAGAAATTCAGGTGTATTCACGAAGTTCTAACTCTTGCCTACTTGCTCCTTTTATAGTTGAAATCAAGAATGTAGCCGTTGAACTTGCCTTGACATCTTCTGCAATTTGATAGCTCAGCTATTCACCCATTGCTTCTTCAAATCGATTCGTTAGGAGATAGAATCACACTGTTGTGAAATAGAAATCAATCAGTTAGAGACAGACTGATTCAGAGCTCCAAATTTTAACCTTTATTGTTTCATGCCAGTCTTCTGATAGAGAGAACTTGCGCTGACTTGGTACGTGTCACCTTCCCCTTCCTCTGGTAATCTGACAACTTTGTAGATTCGTGAGATACTAGGTTGGTAAATCTGCAGCATTTCCAAATTTGGTAATTACTTTATGCAGCTTGATCTTTGTAGAACTTTGGCGTTTTCTTCATAAAGCGGTTGTCTTGTCACGACATGAATTCCTTTTGTCTTTCTTTCATTAATGTCTACAAAAGTAGAACTGAAAAAGGAAGGATTCCATTTTTCTCTAAATGGAAAAGTTAGTGTCTTTGACTTTTAGAACGTCACTCAGCAAAATGAATAAATAAATAACTCAGCTGAAACATAATCTAAATATTGAGCCGAGTGAATAGTGCTTAAAATTCTACGGAGACTCAAAACAACTCAGAGTTGAAACTAAATAGCTAGGTTAGCGGAGACTTGAAATTCTACCCTCGAATTCAATAACTTGCATATAACCATAGACTATTTATTTTAACATCATTATTGATTTAATTAACTCAAACTTAATTGGTATGATCAAAACTTAAGCACCACTGAGTCATCAACTGAGTTAGCCTAACCTTGTGCTTGGTTCAACAATCTCCCCCATTTTGATCAATGGAAATTAACTAAGTGAGAATTAAATTAATAAGATATTTAGATCAAAGTTACCTCAAACGAATGCTTGATATATCTTTGTTCAACATCTTTATTTTGCTCAGAGTGAATGCTAACTCCTCCATAATCCTTGATTCCTCTTAGGTTAGCATTCCTCAACACTTCTCATATTTTTCTACAAGGCCAACAACATATATATAGCAGAAAATATAAGAAGTTAAGAAGCTCTTAACTTGGAACATAATAAGTAATCCTTTCATAAATGATCAACTAAGTACAGATGAACAAAGAGTTAACCTATACTAATTATTACAAAGATAATCTAAGTATTACAACATAACTCTATTCTAATCAAAATTTATCAGGTAGCACTGGTCCTTACAAATTGGCAGCCTTCTTCTAGTATTCCTGCTTGTCCCATCTAGACTTCTTCTTCTTAGGTGGCATGGGATCTTTGCCTTCACCCTTCCTTTAGCTTAGAAAACTCTTGTTCAGCGTGCATCGGATTCTAGGATAGCTCATAGTTAAATTCTGCAATTGAAGCTTTGATTTCTTTCTCTACTTGCTCACGCTTCTCGCAATCCTTCTCGCCCATTTCCATTGAATCCAACATGGCTTGAGTTTGAAGATTAAACGAGTTATCAGATCTCCAAAAATATCAGCTTCAAAGTTCTTGACTAGAGATTTATATACCTTCTGAGAAATGAAGTCATGTTTCCTTAGGCAAGAGAATAGAGCCACAAGGGAGCGAGACTATAACTAATTCACTTTGAATTGTGTGTTAAGTCCTTCCTTAGATATCTAAGTCAAACTTGTGATAGTTATAACCTGGCTGTTTTCAAGCAATACTCTTTCAGAGCATCAGAGATATTTAGCCTTTTCAGCGCCTTCAAAACTTCTTCCTTTGAGGCCTTTACTCCCTCCAATAGCTCATTCTTCATCTACTTAAGCTCAATGGAGTTGCCTTGATTTTGCTTAAAAACAGTTATAAGCGCGATCACATCATCGATCATAGCATCCAGCTTTGATGTGTTGGTGTCATTTTCCTTGCTCAGAATACTATATCTATTAAGCACAACTTGTAATCCTTATAGAACTGGATTAAATTTGTCGATCAGAGAGTTCCTGAAATCTCTCTCTTCATTCATAACTCTGCAGTTGCTCTCATAAATCTTTTCCATTCTTTGCTTAAGCTCAGCAACTTCCATCTTCAAGTAATCAACCTTCTTACCTACAATAGATAAAATAGGAAAAGTATGGGATACTATAGCCTTTTCCGAAGAGAACTGGGTAGGGACTAATTTGAAGTGGGCTTTCATCTCCTCCACTGCCTCCATAAATCCTTGCACTAGCTCACTAACCTTTGCAATCCTCCTTAACACTTCCTTAGACAACAATGATTTAGCTATAGCATCATCAATTTCCTCCTCTGTCCTTAGTGCTGGATATCTCTCTCTTCCCAATCTCCTTATATCTCCCAAAAGTTTAGCTTATGAGTTAAATTGGGGTTGAGGTTGATTTAGTGGACATGGTGGTTGTTCATTATTGATCTCCTTAATAGTTGGACCTCTAAGAATTGGTCCTTCTATCATCAATGGTTCGCACATAGGAGATCCAACGGGGTGAAAGAATTGGAATGATGGTTGGGTCAGCTATTTTCTCAAAAGTGGAAGTGTTTGATTGGTCAGAGTTGGAAGTGGATGGTGATTGATTTTTTGGGATGGTTAAGGGTTGCATGGAAAGGGGTGTAGGTGAGAGGGGTGTTTCTGTAAAAAGGTTGGGAAATAAGAATGGTTCTTCATGCTACACCTCAACCTCCTTTTCTCCAGCGCCTTCAACAAGTTGCTCACTGACCTGAGCTAAAGATGTTTACTTAGCTAGCTGAGCTTCTTGCTCAACTACATTCTCTCCCTCCTGCGTATCTTCTAGATCTCCTTCATCTTTATCAAAGAATAACTTCATCTTTTTGAACAATCTCATCTTCTTCTCCACCCTTTCCTCCCTAGCTTCCTCAGTAGACAGATCAATAATCTGCTAGCCTTCTTCATTATTCACATCAAACTCTACTGAGTTTACATCTCCAGCCTCTTCATCATCTCCATCACTCTCTATCCCATCCAGAGCACCTATCATTTCATTAACAACATCAGGAATAGATTTCTCAGCTAGAATGGTTTTTGCTTTTTCAAATGGTTTCTCCACATTAGCCTTAGTCTGAGCAGCTGTCTCCTTAACTCTTCTCCTAATCTCTTTCTCTAAATCCTCCTACTTCTTCTTCAATCTCTCCGCCTCTTCTGCTTTAACCTTGACAGCCTCTTCCATATTCTAGACTACGCCAGTCAGCTTCTTTGTTACAAACTTCTTCCTAGGCTGACCAACTTCAGGTACCTGTACTGATGTACCTACATATCCTTCAGCCTTTTCTAAGCCAATTCCTACTTAATCTGCCTTTCTCTTTTTCAGTATTTTCTAGGGCATGTCCTCTCTGAGTTCTTCTTCAGCCTTCTTTTCTTCCTCCTTGTCCTTCTCAGTAAAATCTTCAGGCTTTGCATATTTGGATCCCTTAGAAAATCTAGATCTCTTTGGAATAGGGATATCCACAAGATGAGAGCTAGTTGAGCTTGCTCCCTTTACTTCTTTCTTGGAGTCTCTCTCGACCCCATTTCTACTCTACTTCTTGGACTCTATCTTTCCTACTTCCTTCTCTCTCTACCTTGTGATCCTCTCCAACTCCTTAGCCATAAAAGTAGCTAGGGTCTGGTCTTTAGCCTTAGGTTCGATAGGCTTCAACTTTATTGTAGCCTTTGGGTCCTTCACTCTGACCTCTCCTATCTTGAGTTTGATGTACTTGGTGGTCTTGGGCCTCTCTTCAGAATGCAAATTATGAAAATGTGCATTACTGAGTACTCTAGACTCAATAACATTATACACAATAGTATTCCTCAGAGCCCATCCTTCCAAGTCCAGCACATATGCCCTACATATCTCTATCACCAAATGGCCATACACCATATGTTAAGAAACTTTGAGAAACTTGTGTAGAGTTGCCAAAGGCCAATTGATACTCATACCCTCAGTAATGGCATAGACAAACACCCTTTCAAATTTAGAACAACTTCCAATTAATGTAGTCTTTGGCAGTAGAACTTTTGTTACCAACTATGAGCTTGCTTCCCTTTATTGGTAAACATGGAGGCTTTTAACTCTCATGCCTTGTAGTCAGTGGGAACTGCATAATCCACTGGGATATCTATATGATCTTCATCCCTTACAGCACACATTCTCAGAACTCATTGTCTCATCCCTAGAAGATTTGCAATCAGTTTGGGAGTAACATAAACCTTTCATCCCATCATTGTTTTGACAAACATATCATCAAATCCTTCCACCGTATGAATCCCTTGAAAGAATCTCTCAACAATCTGCTCACAACAACCGCTTAGAAGTTCAAAGAAACCTCTAAAACGATGTTGACACATCTACTTGTCAAATCGCTCATTACTTGAGAAACTCAGCATATCTTCAGTGCTAGGTTCCTCAACAACTGTTCCCTCTTTAGAGCACCATTCCATTAGAGAATAAGCGGTTCCAACTGGAATAAAAAGATCTTCTCTCCCATTTATATTTACTACAACCTGGGCTAAATGATCTTGAGTAGTAGCCCAGTATGCATCATCCTCACTCCTGACAAACAAAGGTTCTCGCGCACTCGAATTTGAATGTCTAGAAGTGATCGCCATTGAAATAGCTTTGAGAGAATTAGAGAATTTTGGAGATTTAAGAAGAAGATTGTAGAAGAAAATTTGGTAAAGTGAACACTCTTTCTTCCTTGTCTCTCCTTAAATAGCAAAAACCCTTTGATTTAACCTGTAAAGCTTACGTGCACGACTCACAAGCAATGGTCATATTTTAATGGTGAGATTGATCACAACTTCCTGTAGCCATATACTCAACCTCAGCTGTACTCTGCCCCACCGGAGTTTGTTTCTTGCTATACCATGTTACTAGACAATCACTAAGGAAATGACATCCTCTAGTTGTGATTTTTCTTTCAAGTTTGTCTCTTCCATAGTTAGCATTTGTGTATACTCAAAGAGTGAAATCTGCATTACTTGGATACCATAAACATGCATCAGTAGAGCCTAGCAAATAACTGAGAATTCTCTTAACAGCAGCTAAGTGGGATTCTCTGGGCCAGCTTGATATCTTACACAATAACATACAACATATTGAATGTCAGGCCTACTGGCAGTTAAGTAAAGTAGAGAACCAATAATACCTCTATAGAGCTTACTTTCTACATGTTTACCTTCCTCATCTTTACTTAGAATTGTATTAGTGGCCATGGAGGTTGACATTGGCTTAGCTTTATCCATGTCCAACTTCTTGAGTACTTCCTTGGCATACTTAGCTTGGCTGATGAAAATTCCATCATCACCTTGCTTGAATTGCAAACCAAGAAAGAATTAAGCTCTCCCATCATTGATATTTCAAACTCTTTCTTCATCTACTGGCTGAACTCTTTATAAAGCTTTTCATCAGTTTCTCCAAAGATGATGTCATCAACATAGATTTGGACTAGCAACATATCTTGATGCTTTCTCTTAATGAAAAGGGTTGTATCTGCTTTTCCTCTGACATAACCTTTGCGAGTAAAAAGTTAGTCAGTCTCATACCAAACTTTTGGAGCTTGCTTCAATCCATAAAGAGACCTCTTCAACTTGAAGACATGATCTAGAAACTTTGGATCTTCAAATCCTGGGGGTTGTCTGATTTAGACTTCTTCTTGAATATAGCCATTAAGAAATGCACTCTTGACATCCATTTGAAACAGCTTAAAGTTCACATGGGATGCAAAAGCATAGAGAATTCTTATAGCCTCAAGTCTTGCTACTGATGCAAAGGTTTCCCCATAGTCGATGCCTTCTTGTTGATTGTAGCCTTGAGCAACTAGTCTGGCCTTATTTCTGACAACATTATCAGCTTGGTGCCAATGATTGACTTACCTCTGGGTTTCTCCACCAAATCTCAAACTTCATTTCTTCTGAATTAGTCTAGCTGCTCTTGTATTGCAATCATCTAATTATCATCAAACTCAACATCTTCAAACTTCTTGGGTTCAATTAGTGAGACAAATGCTGAATGACTAATCATATTATTCAGCTGACCTCTAGTCAGCACTAGATTTTGCACACTATCATGGATCTTCTCAACTGGGTGATCTGTCCTTACTCTAACTTCCTTTGGTAGATCAGGATCAGCTAGTTGAGCTACTATCATTGGTTGAGCATCATAATCATCACCAAAGTTGATGGATGGTCCAAGCCAACTTCATAATCTTCTTTTTTTGGAATTGGATCAGGAATAATGATGGACTGATTGACTGATTCGCTAACTTGTTCTCTTCCCTTTTCATCATCACTAGCTTCTCTACGTGCATTGTTAATTTCATCAAAATCTACATGCATGGACTCCTCTAACGTGCCAGTTCACTTGACATACACTCGGTATGACCTACTGTATGTTGAGTAACCTAAAAACATTCCTTCATCAGCCTTGGGGCCAAATTTAGCCAATTGGTCTTTAGTGTTTACTATGAAGCATCTACAACCAAAGCCCTTGAGATGACCCACCTTGGGCTTGCGCCCCTTCCAAAGTTCATAAGTAGTTTTGTTCAAAATTAGCAAATTTAAACATCTATTTAGAATATAACAAGCTGTGTTAACAACTTCTCCCCAGAAATAATTTGGCAGATTGTTATCGCTCAGCATAGAATGGCCCATCTTTGGAATGGTGTGATTCTTTCTCTCAACAACCCCATTTTGCTGAGGTGTATAAGGGGTAGAAAATTTGTAGTCAATGCCATGCTTAGAATAAAATTCCTTAAACTACCTATTTTCAAATTCTCTTCCATGGTCACTGCGGATTCTATTAATTTTAAGGTTCTTTTCATTCATGATTCGGGTAACTAACCTAGATAATGATTCAAATGTTTCATCTTTGCTTACAAGCAAGACAATCTAAGTGAACCTGATCAGATCATTTACAACCACAAGGGTGTATTTCATTCCACTTAGACTTGTTGGCAAAACTAGCCCTAATAAATCCATGTGTAGAAGATCAAGGGGACAAGAAGAAGATATATCGATTAAGGATTTAAAGGTCTTCCTAAATTATTTCCCAAGTTGGCATGCAGAGCAGAGTCTATCTTTTTTAAAGGCGAGATTGGATAAACCCTCAACAAGTTTATTTTTGGCTAATTTGGATAGATTAGTCGTATTGATATGTCCTAACCTTCTGTGCCATAGCCATGAATTTTCCTCCTTAGAAACTAAGCATATATCATTAGAGCTAGGGGATAAATCAACCATATAAACATTATTAATTCTAGGATCATAAAGAATAGTTTGGTCAGAGTTACCATCAATGACTAAGCAGCATGTTAAGTCAAAAATCACTTTCCTGCCTTTGTCACACAATTGAGCAATGCTTAGCAAGTTGAACTTCAGACCTTTCACTAGAGACACATTTTTAATTGAAGGCTTGACTCTCATAGTGCTATTGTCAACAATCTTTTTGTTTTGGTTGTCCCCAAAACTAACACTTCCATTCCTCTTTCACTCCAATGTGATGAATTTCTTTTCATCACTTATCATATGCCTCGAACATCCACTATCCAAATACCACATTCTTTTGTCATCAGTGGATCTCAGGCTCACCTACAAAATAATTAATTTTTCTTAGGTACCCATGCCTTTTTCTGGCCGGGTCCTCCCTTTTTAGTGGTTGTCATCTAAGACCAGTCATACTCATCATGGTAACCATTTTTGTGTCTACACATGACTGTGGCATGTCTTAAATTTCCATAAAAATTACATGCGGCCTTAGGATTGGGCCTAATCACTTTACTCTTTTGAGAAACCTTCTCAGTGTGGTGAGTGTGGTTACTTCGAGTATTCCTATTTGGTTAAGGATGGACCCGCACCTTTTTCAAAGCTGTTAATTCAGCAACTAACTCATCCATTTTCTTAGTGAGCTTGCTGTTATATCCATCATGGTACTCAACTTTTTCCATAAGGTATAAGATGTCAAGTGAGGTAGAAGAATTAACATCTTTTAGATCATCACACCTCCTCTAGAGTACTTTGATGTACTTGGCTGACTTCTTAGTCATATTAATCACATCATTTAGTACTACGGCAAGTTTATCAAATGTTAAAGGGGGTTCAGAATTTACCTCAGTTCTCTTTCCTTTGTCAGTACTCTGGTCAGTTTATCGATTGGCAGCGGAAGTAGATGGTTGGTCAGCTGACTCTAGGTTGGGTTGATCATCCCTTGCCATAAAGACACACATTGGTTGTATCTTGTGCCTCTTCATCTCATGAGGATGATGAATCTTGTTCAGAATCACTCCAGGTAGCAGTAAGAGCCTTCCTATCCCTTTTCTTCTTGAATATGTCCTTCTTAGCTTTAGGACATCTAGAATGGATATGCCCTTTCTCACCACATTCAAAACACTTGATGTCTTTGTTATGCTCTTTATTGAATTCTTTGCGTGGTCTATCATATGCTCCCTTCTTGTGCTTCCTGGGCTTTTTGAATCTCTGAAAGTTCTTATCTTTCCTCAAGAACATGTTAAAGTTCTTGGTCATCAGTGCTATCTCTTCCTTCCTATCCTATGGATATTCTTCCTAAGAGGAATCATCATCAGCCTTTAGAACAACAACTTTGCTAGATCTTTCTCTTTCCTTATGCCTAAGCTTCTTGGACTCATATTCATATTGCTTTAATGACATCTTATGAGTCAGTAAGGTTCCCATCAGCTCATCAAACTTGTAGGTCTTCAAATCATAAGCTTCTTCTACAACACTCTTCTTTGCATCCCATTCCTGTGTCCAACTTCTCAAAATCTTCTTAATAGTCTCTTCCTCAGTGAAGTTATTACCTAGTCTTTTCAGTTCATTGATAATATTCATGAATCTAGTGTTCATGTTAGAAATGTCCTCCTTGGGTTACATCTGAAACATCTCGTAAGTCTTTACGAGAATGTTGTTCTTTGACTCTTTGACCTTGTCAGTTGCATCAAGACCACAATGAAGATAGTTGATAGCAGCTGGATTTTCCTTTAGTCTAGCCAAGTCATGGTTGTCCCACTCATCAGAATATTAATTAACACGTACTCCATTCTTCATAATAGTGGGGAAAACTGGCCCTTCAACAATAGCCATCCAAGCATACATATTCTAAGACTGGTTGAAATTCTTGATCATGTTCTTCCAGCAGGTATAGTGCTCACCATTGAACATGGGAGGCCTGGTGAATGACATGCCTTCAGGTAGAATGTAGGCTTGGGCCTTTCCACTAGATTCTCCTCCTTTCTACGCCATGGTCTTTATCTTAAGATTGTGAAATATTTGGATTGAGAACTAGCTCTAATACAACTTACTGGTCCCTATGTATACACTCAGTGAATTGGAGGGGAAGTGAATGACTCGCTAAAATAAAACAGGTAACTTTTTTGCGATGAAATAAACTTCATTGAGCAGGTCAGTGGGCAACATAGAAATTAAGTAAAATTTCAATGATAAAGTAAAGAACATACAGATTTTGTACTGGTTCTGCAACCTGTGCTTACTTTAATCCACTAATCTTAACTCCTTTACCCTAGGCGGAGAACCCTTTCACAGAGTGTCCCAATTATAATTGAGTACCCTCCTCACTGTAATCACTCACCCGCTGAGTAGAATACCCTCTTCTTCCAGTAACTCATTAGAGTCTAAACAAGAGCTAGATTCAACTTATAGAAACGTTGATCTAGTTACAATGATCTAGTATTATAGTTCTAATGATCTATGCTAATCTCTCTTGTTACAAAGCAGATTCTCGCTGAGTAGATACTTTCTTAAATGAACTTCTTTTAAAGCTTGGACATTGACAAAGTTTTGCTTCTTAGAAATATAGGTGTATTCACCAAGTTCTAATGCTTGCCTTCTTGCTCCTTTTATAGTTCAAATCAAGAATGTAGCCTTTGAACTTGCCTTGGCATCTTCTGTAATTTGACAAATCAGCTATTCACCCATTGCCTCTTCAAATCAATCCATTAGGGTATAGAATCATACTATTGTGAAATAGAAATCAATCTGTTAAAGAAAGATTGAATTAGAGCTCCAAATTTTAATATTTTTCATTTGATGTTAGTCTTTCGTTATAGAGAAGTTGCGCTGGCTTGCTACGAGTCATCTTCCTAATCCTTTCGTAATCTGACAACTTTACAGAGTCACGAGATACTAGGTTGGTAAATCTGTAGCATTTCCAAGTTGTGCAATTACTTTATGCGGCTTGATCTTTGAAGAACTTTGAAGTTTTTTTCATAAAGCGGTTGTCTTGTAACGTCATTAATTTCTTTTGTCTTTCTTTCATTAATGTATGCAAAAGTAGAACTGAAAAGGAAAGATTCTATTTTTCTCTAAATGGAAAAGTCAGTGCCTTTGAGTTTTAGAAAGTAACTCAGTGAAATAAATAAATAACTCAGCTGAAACACAATCTAAATATTGAGCGTTGAGTGAATAGTGCTTAGTGTTAACACAGGTCCGTTTTGGCCCGAAGAAGAATAATGCCTATTTCGTTCAGCGATCAGACAAATGAGTTGAAAAGGACCGAATTATCATTTGAAATCCAAAATTCAAAAATCGACATTCGAGGGAAGCTCCGATTTAGCATTTCCTACTAAAAAATAAAAAAGTCAAACTTTGGTCAAACACTGGTAATTTGCCCGCCGGATATTTACCGATCCACATTAAAAAAATCAAATCTTACCGAGATTTGGCTAGGATTTACGGGATCTGAAATCCAATCCTGTCAGAGTGGTAATTAGCCCGTTGTCTAATTACCTATGTAATTAGCCCGCCGGCAAATTACCAACCCATTATAAATACGAGGTCCCCCCCTCATTTCAAGAAGAGACGAAAACTTTTAGAAGTTCCAAAATTACCTTTCCATCATTTTTCGGTTCCGAGAATCCCAAAACCCCCGAAACTCTATCAAATAATCTCAGATCCGAGTTCTATCACCGACATTGAGTGTAAACTCACTTTACTATCTTTTTAGATGAAGATCCCACGGTGATATTCGGTCTAAAAACGACCTAAACTTCACATTTCCTATAGAAATAATCCGAGATTATAGCCATAACTTGGGTTAAATCTATTTTCCTACCAAATCACAACCTTTGACAACTTCGGTTCTACACCGACTCTCAAGTCATCCTACATAGACGAAAAGATAAACTGAGGGTAATTGGCTCTAAGCTCAACTTTCAAATTCATTAAATTTCATTTTTATTACTTTAATATTACATATTGCATTCCATTTCTCTGGTTAAGTGAGCCACTGGTGCCACTTAAACTATAATATATGTAAATAAGCTTGCAGGTACGGACAAACATCCAGAATATGAGGAAACTCTATCCGATTTTCCGGGCTCAGACCCGACTATTGCCGTTATTCTGCCAAAAATTCGGTAGAAAATGTTTATTTATTAAACCGTCATAATCCCGTTTTATTCCTTGAATTTAATTCTTAAATAAAGCGGTTGTAATGCAGAAATCACCACAAATTCCAAGATTCCAAAATTAATCCAAACAATTTGAACAATATGAGTAACTATTATGTCCGAACTCAGAATCGCATTTTCTTTTCGGTATAAAAATCCCACTTTGGATTAGTATACCACAATTCCCGGTGGAGTTGAACCGGGTGGCGACTCTAATTTATTTTTGAATAAAGTAAAAATGCTTTATTTTAAAAATATCTTTTCTTAATAAAATATGTAAATATATTTCTCAATATAATCACATTTTTCGCTTATAAAATGCCATGTTTTTTCACACTAAATAAGTTTATGTGAAAAAAAATAAAATCATTTTCTCTTTAATGAAAGCCGACATTTTATTAAAAAAGAGGCACACGCATTTAAGTGAATTAGATTTTCTCAAACCGGACCAAAAGTCGTGGTTTCCTCAAACTGCACCAAACCGAAGCACGCCCCGCAAACTGTACTCCGCGTATGAAACCCGCAAAACCCTCCGCCCTCTCACAGTGGCAACTGTGCTGGGTAGGAATTATTTTTACAAAAACCTGATTTTTATAAGAATTCTTTCTTTGACATAATAATTAAAATATTGTTCAAATTAAATTTTGAAATTACGGAATTTATGATAATTTCTGCATTACACAAATTTTAGGACTGCATAGCATCTGCATTCTTTACCCTTAAAACAATTTAGGTGTCTTTTGGTGAAGTATCTCCAAGTTCACTTAGGGCTTGAGTGGTATGGATCTGATCACACCCCTTGCGTAACGTACGAGGAGCTTGTTCGCTTAAGGGCAAGACTACCTACGTATATTATACGTGGAAAAGCTTCCTTTGGTTCCCTTAGGGCCACTGGGACTCGGTACACAAACACGCAGGGTACCCCAAACCGCACCCAATTCTGAGACCGAAATCCACATATAGATGAATCGTAGGCACTTCCTCATAGGTTTACCCTAAAAACCTTGAGTGCATGCGAGCAGACTTCGCTAAGTCCCCCGCTGACTTTAAAGTGAAGTCACCCAATGGAGTTAAAAGGGCGGTAGACACGATCTAACCGTTTGCTACGTGTGCAGGTTTATTAAATATAAATAAACTAAAAATGGATACCATAAACATCATGGTTGTGTGAAAACTAACCACATCTTTGTGCTGCTATAACATTAACGTGTGCCATGCTATTTCATTAACCGAGACTAGTGAGTCTACCTAGGCTCACCCTATGAGCCAAAATTAACCAAAACTAGTAACTCCACTGAGGCTCAACCCGCGAGCCAAAAGACATAAACCCTTTGAGTGACCCCCGCTTTAGATCAACCCTTGGACCAATGAGTCAACCCTTTGAGTGACCCTAGTGTCAGGTCGCCCTTTGGACCAATGAGTCAAAACCTTTTGAGTGACCCTAATGTCAGCTCGACCCTTAGACCAATGAGTCAAAACCTTTTGAGTGACCCTAGTGTCAGCACAATCCTTGGACCATTGAGTCAAAACCCTTTGAGTGACCCTAGTGTCAGCTCAATCCTTGGAACAATGAGTCAAAATCCCTTGAGTGACCCCCGCATCAGCTCAACCCTTGGACCAATGAGTTAAACACCCTTTTGAGTGGCCCTAGTATCAGCTTAATTCTAAGACCAATGAGTTAAAACCCTTTTGAGTGACCCTAATGTCAGCTCAATCCATGGACCAATGAGTCAAAATCCCTTGAGTGACCCCCACGTCAGCTCAGCCCTTGGACCAATGAGTTAAAAACCTTTTGAGTGACCCCTGCATCAGCTCAACCCTTGGACCAATAAGTTAAAACCCCTTTGAGTGACCCTAGTGTCAGCTTAATACTTAGACCAATGAGTCAAAACCTTTGAGTGACCCTAGTGTCAGCTCAATCCTTGGACCACTGAGTCAAAACCCTTTGAGTGACCCCCGTGTTAGCTCAACCCTTGGATCAATGAGTCAAACCCTTTGAGTGACCCTAGTGTTAGCTCGCCACTTGGACCAATGAGTCAAAACCTTTTGAGTGACCCCCACGCCAGCTCAACCCTTAGACCAATGAGTCAAAAACCTTTTGAGTGACCTTAGCGTCAGCTCAATCCTTGGACCAATGAGTCAAAATCCCTTGAGTGACCCTAGTGTCATCTTACCCTTTGAACCAATAAGTCGACCCACCTTTGACCACCGAGTTAATTCACCCTTAGGCTTTTGAGTCTGACCTAACTCAGGCCCTTGGTCCTTGATCCATCCATTTGCAATATTCCATGAATGTCGCAAGTTGTCAATTACTCCTCAAGCGATTGGCATATGCCCGAACCTTTTTTGATTTTATTATACATCTCCATCATTCATCCATGCATTTTATCACTCATACATTCATTCATCCATATGCAAACAAGGTGAGAAAGGCCCAGAGCCACGCCCGATGCACTTACTAACACTTGATCTCTTACCCTTTCAGGTTGGAAGAGAGAGAAACGCAGGTTGAGGCGCATCACGGGCAGTCCAAAAATCACATCCTCACCACCAGTCGAATCTCTAGCTAGATTTTTCTCTGATCTAGAACCCGAAACCACAATGGCAGATGATGGTGTAGTTGGCCAGTCCCATAGGAGGATTCTTGATACCCCAGAATTTCATGATATTTGGGAAAGGTTGAGAGCTGCTAATGCTCAGAAAACCCAAGAACAAGAAACCAAAATAGCCGCACTCAAGGCAAAGATGGCGGACATGGAGAAACTATCTCTGGCAAAGGATAAATCTATTTCCCCCTCTATAGAGCAGTACGTAGGTATTGATCGATTCCTGCCTAAGGAGTTAGAAGCCCTTCCGGCTAACTTTGTGATGCCCTACATGGCTCCATATGCTGGCACCAGACCTTCCCACGCGCACATGGAGAGTTACCTCTGAATTATCACTAGCATGAACATCCCTAAGGTTCAAATAGTCAATCTATTTCAAGCAACTCTTCGTGGACCCGCCACTGAGTGGTACATGAGAATGCCAACCAATGTAAAGTCTGATTGGAAGAAGCTATGCTCGGCATTCCTTCAAAACTATGCCTTTAATCTGAAGGTCAAGACAACTCTACAAGATATTGAAAGAATTAAGAACGGCCGAATGAGTCCTTCTGAGAGTTTTATCTAAGGTGGATGGCTGTTCGTTTGCTTGTAACCAGGGCACCTGACCAAGACGCCCTGATAGTAAAGCTTATCAAAGGCTCTAGCCCGAAATATTGAGATGAAGTGAAGATGAAAAGATTCAACACCTATATTGACGTGGTAGACTATGCCAAGAGGCTTGAAAAATTTGAAGAAGAAGATCGAGCAAAGAAGCAGGAACAACAAGGTTACACTGAACCTCGATATTGGGAGAAGGGCAGTCTTCTAAATAAGGCACCATTGAATCCACGAAAGCTGCTCCAAAAGTGGCAGTAGTTACACAAGTACAGACCCACCAGTCCATCTCTCCATGGGTGGAATCACTATCCCAGATATTCACCAACCTAAGGAAGTCCAACCAACTCTAGAGCATTAAGCCATTCACTCCGCCCATAGAGGCAAACAGAGATAATTTTTGTGCTTATCATATGACCAAGGGGCACTGCACTAATGAATGCACTCGGCTACTAAAAGATCTACAGCAGATGATAGCTGATGGGAGAATGAAAGAGCCTGAGAGAAAACTAAGCACTCAGACTAATCCGCTACCAAACTTCCAAGCTGTGGTGAATGCCATTGGGATTTCATGTAGAGGTTGACGAATACGGTATCGACATAACAGATAACTTCTGACATGACCCAGGATGGGGGTACAATATGATCTTTAACAACATGGATATCATCTACATGGTCGACTAGTATATCCTGAGAATGAGGAGAGAAGGGCTGGACCAATATCTTGTACCGCCATATCTTATATATCGTGGAGATTCATATCTAAATGAACATCTGGAGGAATTTCTCCAGTTTATATGTGAACAAGGAATAACCATGATGGGTTTCACACTGCAGTTTCCCCGGTTCTTAGAAGGCCCATCCATGGACTGGTACGACGCAATGCCACTAGAAGGACGTTGGAACTGGTACTTTATGGAGAGATCAATCCTCCACTACTTTAGGGCATATCAACCATACCTAGATGAGCTTTGCTATTGATTGGCACCATAGGTAGACCGACATAATACCGGTTGGTAAGATATCCCTCCTCCATAACCTCCCATGTACACTCACCTGGATTACATGAGTCCCAATTATGTTGGAACAAATCTATTCGAATTAAGGAGCTCTTATAGGACAACACATCCGAAAATCCAAGAACGATATAATCCTGAATAGGCATAGAGTAACCACGTAGATCAATAAAAGGACCTTGGCTTGAATCTAGATGGAGGTGCACGAGACCGATTTAGAGAAATCCGCACTGACATTGCAGCATATAGTGCCCTTATGGAGGAAACATTTGCTAGTATACAAACCATGGTATCCAAGTTCTCTATAGCCATAGAGGGGGTCAAAGCTGAGCCATATATGGTAGATGAAAACCCAAAAGAGTATCTTGAGGAAGATCCTGAGGAAGATCCCAAAGAAGATCCTAAGGAGGGCCCCAAAGAGGATCCAGAAGAAGATTCTGATAATGATATCCTAGCTCAGCATGCACCGAACTGGATCTTTGAACCCTAAACTTTTTGAAGATTCAGATGAGGAGGTGGAAAAATTTGTCGACTCTAGTGAATCAAATTATGAAGATGAAAGCAAAGTGGATAACTTGGGGTATGAATCGAAGACTTTCTCAAATGATGAGTTAAATCACTTATTGGGAGATTTCAAGTATGAGGCTCCCTTCCCCAATGGCATGATGGTTGATTATGACGGTGCTGAGAGCTATGCCTCTTCTTTAAAGTATGACTCGCCGACCGCCTTGTGGTCTGCAACAAGTGACGATTCCAGAGACTTTATGGACTTCGACTTAAATAGCGAAATGTCATTAACATGATTTAGGATAAGGGGCAAGAACCTTCTTGTAAATACATTATGGAGAGAATTCAAGCGGAGAATGAACTAGCTCTAAATAGTTGTCGGATTCGGAGCCCGGAATTGAGGGAAGTTTACCCCATATTCTACAATAGGAATACAAGGCCATGCCCTCACATCATTGAATTTGTGCAAATGATAACGACGGATACATTCACTATGCCCATTGACCCGCAAGGTTCTGTTGGACTCTCTAAGAAAAGGCAGTGGTTTGGTATAAAGGACTGACATTTTACCAGAAGTCATTCTAGAATGTTCTGGCCAAGTAATTTATCGACTACTTCACATGGGTCAACCCATCAAAAGACACTTACCCCAAACTAGACAGGCACGAGAACCCCTTACTGTACTAGGAATGGGAACCCACCAACTTTGCCTGCCAGACATCAATATAATCGGCCAAGGAATACCCATGGTATACAAACAAATATCACGATGCACCAGTCCTTTACAATGACATGCTGGATCTGTTTGGTGGAAATGAAGCAACTGATGGAGCCTCCTCTTCCGTCCATATGATCAGGCAGGAATCCAATCCTGTTCTATGCCAAATCTTACAAGAGAACCCCATCATTCTAAAAAAATAGCCTAAAAAGTTTCCCTTCATGCAGTGGCCCTTTGCCTCCAAGGCACCTATTTCAATGAATAAGCCAATCTACTTGGGAGAGATACCCTTCGATGAGGATTTTGACGAGTTTAAGGTCTTCAAAACAATGAACTCGCCAATCCAAGTGGTCAGTCCTATCACCAGAGGAGGAAAAGTCACTGGATCAGTAGCGCCAGCTGCACCAAGAACTAGGCCTCCGGTACCTTCCACTTTTGTTAAGTCCTCGAAATGGGTAAAAAGCCCGATTATCGATCAAATGAAGCCTACTACAACTAAAATGAGTATCTAGGACCTAGTCCTATGATCTCAATATAATAGGCTCACTATCATTAAAAAGCTGATGGAAATTGAAACGTCTCCACTAGTATCCCCGAAACAGGTCTGTGTGCTACTCAATAACGAGACCAGCACTGTTATCCCTGACATTATCTTCTCAAGCTAAGATCTACCTAATGAAGGCATTCACCATAATAAGGCTCTCTACTTGAAGGCTAGTGTCTTCGGGAGCATCATGCCCTGCATAATGATCGACGATGGGTCATCACTAAATGTGTATCCCAAAGATATTCTGTCGATTCTATTACTGAGCGAGGAGGACCCAAAGAAGTCCATAACAATCATCAAAGCTTATGACAATTCCAAAAGGGCCGTCATAGGCACATTCGAGGCTGAAGTCACTATGAGCGAAATCTCATCTATAGTGTTCTTAACGGTCATAGATATCCCGGTGACTTTCTCTATGCTACTTGGGAGACCATGGTTCCATGCTTTGGAAGGAGTCGCATCCACCCTACACCAGAAGATCAAGATCCCATTCTGTGAGAAAATTGTTATCTTAGAAGTTGATAAAGCCTCAGTGGTAGCAGCACTAAAGATGGAAGAAAGCAACATGAAAGGGTTCACCACAGCCGCGATCTGCCAGGAAGCGAACAAGCAATCAGAGGTGTACTGAGGCCTATGAATTTAGGGATACATGTAGAAGCACCACACTCCTGGAAACCGATTAGGTGCCTATGAATAGGGAATACCAACCATCAATATAGGGGTAGGAGAATGGAAGCCCATGGGACTCGATTACACAGGCTCTCAAACAATTGTTCAGAAGACAACCTTTTAAAAGAAGCTGCGATAGCCCTACGAAGGAACCCCGAGCCTGTTACACATTAAGGAAAGACCATTCTGTGATTCAAGATTTTCTCAGACGTAGTCAGCTATAACAAAAATGGCAAAAGCTTCATAACCTGTGTAAAGAAGGCCAGTTGCCAGCCAGATGTAGGGGCAATCCTGGATTAGACTAAGAATGATGAATAGGTACACCCAAAGAAGGTCAAGAAGTTGAGTAGAGAGGAAGAAATCCTCAACACCCTAACCAAGCACCTTCAGGCATAACTCAAGATAGTAGAGGAGGCGAGGAGCAAGGGAGGTAGCTTGAACCAAACCGTCATGGACATGGTCATGACCATGAAAGGGAAGGCAAAGGTATAGGAGGAATACAATGAGGATATCCTATTGAAGCTAGCTACCATGGGAGAATCATCTGCAATAGAGCCAGACCCTACTAATCATGATGAGTCTTTTGTTTCCATTTCTAGCTTATTTGAAATGAATAATGTACTTTATGATGATAATAAGATGAAGAATTTTGCTTGTTTGGATTGTGTTTCTGATTTCAATTCCATGCATCCATTCCAGCATTCATCTAGCATTTTTAACATCAATAATGATATTACAGAAGAAATTAACTTAAACACGGAAGATGACCCAAAAGTGGTATACATTTCCAATCAATTGCCCATCGAATAAGAGAAATAATTGAAAAAAGTATTGAAAAGTCATATTTTAGCCTTCGCTTGGTCTCACGAGGATATGCCTGGACTTGACCGATACATTGCCAAGCAAAAAATCCCCACGGACCCGAAAATTTGGCTGGTGAAGCAAAAAATGAGAAGAATGTGTCCAGAATGGGCCAAAAAGGTCAAAGTAGAAGTGGCAAAATAGATCAAGGCAAATTTAATCGAGGTCGTCGAGTATCCCCCTTGGCTATCCAATGTAGTCCCCGTACCCGAGAAGAACGGTGATGTTCGAGTATGCGTGGACTTTAGAGACTTGAATAAGGCTACCCCCAAGGATGATTTCCCGCTACCACTCGTTGATGTTCTGGTAGACAGTGCAGTAAGAGCGGCGATGTATTCCTTTATGGATGGATTCTCGGGATACCACTAGATCCTCGTAAACATAATAGATAAATTCAAAACTGCATTCATCTCAGAGTGGGGAACTTATTGTTTCAAAGTAATGCCTTTCGGACTCAAGAACGCAGGGGTAATCTACTAGCGAGCAGTCATGACCTTACTACATGATTTGATCCACAAAGAAGTCGAGGTCTATATGGATGGCATGCTTGTGAAATCAATTACAACGGAAGAATACCCAGCAGTGCTAGAATGATTCCTCACCAGGATTGAAAAGTACAACCTCCGTTTTAACCCAAAAAAGTGCATATTTGGTATCACATCAGGCAAATTATTGGGGCACATGGTTAGCCAAAGAGGTATAGAAATGGACCCTAACAAGACCAATGCTATCAGGGAAATGCCCATGCCGAAGACCGAGAAAGAAGTGAGAAGTTTCTTAGGATATATACAATGTGTCAGTCGCTTTATAGTGCAGTTGACCACTACATATGAGCCTATCTTCAAAATCTTGAGGAAATAGTAGCCGATAGAGTGGAACGACCAATGCCAGGAAGCCTTTGATAGAATTAAAGCTTACCTGATGAACCCTCTGGTACTGAACCGCCAATTCTCGGAAGGCCACTCATTCTCTACTTGGCGGTGGAAGAAACATCTGTGGGGGCCATGCTAGTTCAAGAACGTAAAGATAAGAGGGAACAGGTAGTTTATTACCTCAGCAAGAAATTGCAAGAGTATGGGACTCGATACACTATCGTGAAAAAGACTTGCTCTGCCATGGTTTAGCTCACCAGAAAACTCAAACATTGCTTCCAATCATACAGAATCCAAGTAGTCGCGAAAGTGGATTCAATCAAGTACTTATGTTAGGCTCTCTGACTAACCAGAAAGCTGGCAAGGTGGCTCTTATTATTGTTAGAGTTCGATATTGAGTACGTAACAAAGAAGACCATCAAGGGTAGAGCAGTGGCCGAATTCCTAGCAAATCAACCACTTGAGGAAGGAGAACAAGAAAACCTAGAGTTTCCCAACGAATGTCTCTCAGCCACCATAGAGAACCCAAGAAAATGGACCATGTTCTCGATTGCCCAGTCAACAAGCGAGGATTTGGCTTAAGAGTTATCATCTTTATGCCAGACGAACCACTTATACCTTTATCAGAATGCCTAGAATTTTCCACCATGAATAACGGGGCAGAGTATGAAGCTTGTTTATTTGGGATGTCTGCTCTGATCACTCTCAGAGTAGACAAGATCAAAATTATCGATGATTTAGCTTTAGTCATCGAGCATATCACAGGGGACTGGGAACTTAAGGTGGAATCTCTTAGGCCTTACTTAGAAGCTGTATGGAGAAAAGCCATGATGTTTAGCGAAGGCGAATTTAGTCATATGCCCCGTGAGGAAAATTAGATGGCAGATGCTTTGGCCACTTTAGCCTCCATGTGGGAAGGGCCCCAAAAGCAACCAATCAGACCCCTTGTTATGGAAACAACCCGATCTCCTAACTAAGTTTGCATGATAAAAGACACCTTAGAAGAAGGAACCCCATGGTATTCCGATATTGTCAAGTTCCTAGAAAATGGTGAATTCCCAGCCGAGGCTACGAATTCCGATAGAAATATCCTAAAAAAGCTTGTTGTGCGATTATGCCTGGTTAAAGGAGATTTATTGAAGAGGACCTTTGACGGCCTGCAACAAAAATGCCTGACATAGCGAGAAGCTAAAAAGGTTGTGTAAGAAGTACATTCAGGAGACTACGATCCACACATGAATGACATCTTGATGGCAAAGAAGATCCAAAGAATAGGATAGTTTTGGCTAACCATGCTAGCTAATTGTATTCAAGAAGCAAAGACTTGCCATACTTGTCAGATATATGGGGATGTGAGCCACTTACCACCAATAACATTGCAAAGCTTAACAATGCCTTGGCCATTCTCGGCCTGGGGCATTGATATCACTGATGAAATAAGGCCTTCTTCGACCAATGATCATTGCTTCATTATAGTGGGGGTCAATTACTTTTCCAAGTCGGTTATAGCGAAATCATATACGAGCATCACGACTAAGAAAATGGCTTGATATATTCAATGACACATCTTCACCAGGTATGACCTTCCTCATCATCGCTAGGTGAGTGACAATGGTGTGCAGTTCCAAAGGGAAATGACTGATCTTATTGAAAAGCATGGGATTGAGCATGATCGCTCTTTGCCTTATCGCCCTCAAGCCAATGGAGCTATAGAAGTAGCTAATAAGGCAATCAAGAAAATCCTCTCCAAGATGGTTTCCAACTACCAAGATTGGGCCGATCATTTACCCTATGCCTTATAGGGATATGGAACCAGTGTCAAGACTCCTACGGGTTAAACTCCTTTTTCTCTTATCTATGGGATGGAGGTGGTACTACCCATTGAAATGGAAATCAACTCCTTACGCATAGCCCTCAAAGCTAGACTTCCTAAAGATAAATGGGAAAAAGCAAGGCACGAAGAATTGACCTTGATCAATGAAAATCTATAGCTATACCAGCAGCGCATGGTTAGAGCTTACAACCGCAAAGTCAGGGGGCCGAGCCAACCTTTGAAGATAGGAGATTTAGTCTTAAAGCAATCTCATAAAACACACACGGATGGCCAAACTGGGAAGGACCATACATGATAAAGAAGACTCTCACTAAAGGGGCAGTGAAGATCTTAGATTTGGATGGCAAGGAATACGTGAATCTGATCAATCACGACAAGCTGAAGCGCTATCTCATGTAAAAAAAATATAGTAATAATAATAAGGTATGTCAAGAGCTAGAAAGGGCTGTTGAGCAAAAATAAAGACTCCAAAATAAAAGAGTGGAGCCTTAGGTAAAATCCATTCGGAGACTTGGGCAACGGTGGGCATTTCTTGAAAATAAATACCACTTGTCCTCTGTGATAAATAATATCTTTTGTAATAACATGTTCATGTTAAAAATACTGCATGATTGCATTAAATGGAAACTGCGAATTGTTTAATGAAACACACATTCAAATAACATCTTTTCATCCTTATTACATATAAAGGTGCATTACAAATAGAAAATAGAAGCAACAAAGACAAACAATGAGGCCTGATGCCTTTATTCTCCCATAGGAATAAAAGACACATAGTGGCAAGCTTGCTAAACCCTTAGGAAGCTTTGAAGCCTCCTAGTCTCACGGAGCCTCTCCTCAAGAGTAGCCAGTCCACGAACACTCGCAACCCAGATGCAATAAGCCCCAGAAGGATAGACGTGAAAAGGGGTAGAGTAGTTCATCTCAACCTGAGTGTGACTAATCCATCTCACGTCATGATGATAGATGTAAGTACAGGAAAGCTCAAGGCCAATAAGGGTGCACAGTGATGCAGAAAACCCCTGAGATTGACCGTACTATCTGCACAAGCGACCAGGAGAATAAGTGATGATCTCAGAAAGGCTAATAAGGACCACACCATCTCTGGCAACATCAGTGGTCACATGAGTGATTCCCCATTAAGGGCAAACCCAACTAATATCCTAATCAGCTTGGATCCCCATAAACTCAACCCACTTCACAACGGTGAAATCTTTGTAGGAATAATTACCAATGTGAACTATGGAGTGTCGTGCCCAATAGGCCCTCGGATAATAATCCATCCTCGTAGGAATAGACATCACAGAAAGCTTATCCCAGAGCCAAACTTACATAAGAAAGCACAAAAAGAAGAAAAATCAACAAAAATAAAAATGAAAACAACGAAAAAAAAGAGAGGAGAAAAAAGATGAAAAAAGAAAATAGCCTGCCGGATTGAAAACCTGAAAAGGCGGTCTAAGCAAAAATTAAGGCAAGCCTGATGAATCCAAAACCCAAAAGGGCGGTTCATGCAAAAGCCTACTGCCCCTGGTAGTAGCTTCAATCCCACTCCGAGAAGCGCGCACATAGGTCAGTGTCTCAGCCAAACTAACCGCAACATGAGATTTCCCCTCTAGCATTTGGTTAATGATACTCTAAAAGGCAAAACTGCAAACCATAGTGGGAACCTCACAAAGAAAAACCCCCAACAGAAGCAAACATATGAGCGGTAACCATCTTGCATCGTCATAACAAAGTCCCTTGACTATGTCGAAAGCCACATCCAACCTCAGGCCCTCATCACAGTTCAATCGGCACCTGTCAAATCGTTGAAGCTGAAAATGATTTATCAATAAATTAGAAAATTTAGGGCGAGGTGCCGGGATAACCAGAGGCATATCGGTAGAGGACCAGAGAAGCCCACATAGCTCCTCATATAAGGGGCATAGATCATGGTCCTCGAAGCAAAACACGCTGTCAACAGGATCCCAGAACCCGACAGTAGCTTGGATCATATTGTCCTTGATAAAGATACAGCAGTATTCCTTCATGTGTGCCAAACCAAAAACCCCGGGATGATCCCAACCATCGGAGTTCTTCAAATAAACGTTCAGATTAGCACGGAAATGATTGTAGCCCTCCATTGCAAAATTTCACAAGATTAATAGTTTACTAAACGTAGTTTATAGGGCAATCTACCAATGTCTGGCAGATTACCTCGATAAACTCAACCAACAATGAAAAGGAAACACGGAGCATGGGAATAAAGAAAATTTTATCTATGGAAAATTGTGTTCATACAAAAGGAGGTGCTGTAAATGGCCCAAAAGAAAGCAAAACAAAAAACAAAGAGAAAAAGCCTATCTAATTATCCTGTAGGAAGAATCCAGGAGGATTGCCTTGCCCCTACTGCGGCTGTTGCTGTAGGTCATCCACCTGAAGCATCCTCAACTAAGCTCAAAGCCATCGAATCTCTAGTTGCAATATTTCAACATAAATCATTCATATGCATTTCATAACATGTCATGCATCATCATTAAACATAATAAGATAACAAACATACCGCCATGTCTAAGTTTTGGGTCATTATGAACTGCTATTGCCCTTGAATATATCCCCAATCGGAGATGCTGTCAGCAATAGGCACCTACAATATTGAAAGACCAAAGTAACTCAGGACTGTCGTAATCTAAAATCTAAAGGCAAAAGGAGAAAAGACAAAGCAGACTAATATGAGTGTCGCTAGCAAGATGGAAAGTCACCAGACGCTCAGGATCTAGATAAGGTAGGATGACCGAAGTATAAGTGCTCAGGTCAGGGCGGTACATTATGAACATAGGGGGCTGATACTCAAACACCCGATGCCCCCCACCATTATCGGGCCTTAAGATAGGACGGATGATGCCGAGGTGCTACCCAAGTGAGTAGAAGTAGTTGCGGGTCTCTTCCTACCCTGGTGATCTTGCGAAGATGATAGAACGAGGTCAAGTCAGTCTAACTAAGTGCAATAATAAAAGAAAGAAGAACTCAAGAAAGCAAAAGGGGAAGTACAATCATCCGGATAGCCTTAGGCAAACCTGATCTGGCCTGACCACTAGGGGTAGAAGTCGAAGGTGCGGAGGCCTCAGGAGTAGAAGCCAAAGGATCGTCATCCTCAGGAGGGTTGTGGATATCCCATTGAGGCGCAATAAGAACAAGATCCATATCCGGCCATCTAAGTAGCTGCAGATGGCAGAACTCGTATCCCCTAACTCACTTCGGAAAGGTGCTAGAGATACTCTTGAAGGCCAATTGTACAAAGTTAGGTGAGCGACGAGGCTAAAAGACCCACCAAGGCACCTCAGGAGGAATAGAACATGACCTAGGAGGATGCCAGCCCTAAATGCGATCGTCCAAATACCACTCTAGAGAGAAGGGGGTCTCTATAATCAGTCGGGTATCCATAAACTCCCCAGCTTGTCTCATGACCTCCGGCTAGTGAAGAGCATGGCCCCAATCCTAATCTAAAAAGAGGAAAGCAAGACATTAGTACAACGATTATAGTAGATATAGCGATTAAAGGAAATCAAGCAATCATAAAGCATACCTACTCTGAAGAAAGGGCACGGAGATGGACAGAAAGAGCAGAACCAAACTCCATTTCCTAACTACAAAAATAGTGTGGCAGTCGAGGGTAGAACGAGAAACCACTATTGGGCACGAGCTTGGTCCTCGGAAGGATCCCTATCTCGAAGAACCAAATCTATAAGTAGACAAGAAAAAGACTAGAACACCAAAAATGGACAAGATACTCATAAAGAAAAGAGATAAGGGTTAAGTCCTTACATAAACAATCTGGAGACAAGATTTGAACTTGTCAATCCTGTTCCTCATGCACTGGTCAAGGGCTTAGTATAGGTGATCCAATACGGCTTGGCCCCATGCGTACTCGTTAAAGCGGGATGGATCTATCAACGCCAATAGAATATGGAGATTCAAAATTGAACCCCCGGTAGGAAAGCACAGCCATGACAAGGTAGCGGCCATGAAAGCTCTAGTCTCATAGGCAACAATCAGATACCCTCTAACCCCAAAAGTCTAAAAAGCCAAAAGTTTCTCCCAAGAAACTTGCCCCGGCTTGTCTCCGGAGTATCCAATCAGAGCTTCAATGATCTCCGCATTGAAGTTGTCATAAGTGAAGCAAGCATTGAAATGGATCACATTACTATAGAAGGGTAGACTTGTGATGGCATAGTAATCTAGGGAAATGATGGTAAACTCCTCATAGTGAATGTGGAAAGTGTGGGTAGTATCAGACCACTTGCTCAAGATGTAGGTAGATGTATCGGTTGGGATGTATGGATACTTGCGGTGCCTGACGTACTTGCAATTCCTGACCATCCTCCCCAAAGACATCCCATCAATGATACCCTTGGCACTAAGGGGATAACACCTTATACCACTTATGAAAGTGGGTAATGCTAGCGCCATCATGCTTAGTAACTTGAATAATGCATACACATGTATCACACACTAGTTTTTGATAAATCATACTATTATCAAAAATAATAAATCATCACCCAATAATAGATCATTGCATTAAATAATTTTTTGCATAAAAATGAATAAATAAATAATAAAATGGATAGGTCTTTGCGCGAAATAAAAAGAGCAGCAAGGCTTACCAAAATCCAAGAAAGATGGTCGGAAGGCTTCAAAGAAGGAGGAATAAAGTCCCCCGGAGAAATCCCGAGATATATCCAATTCGGCGGCAGCCCATACAAAGCATAGGCCGGAACCACAGAAAGTTCCACTTGTTTGCCATGAATAAGAACGTTCCGAGTAGTCACTTGACCTGCTGGCAGATCCAAGCGAACATTGTAAAGCTTGAACCACATTGAGACCCCGAAAAGTTTGAAAAGAAGGGGCAAAAAAGGGAAGAAAAAGAAAGAAATCATCGTCGAAAATAGCTTAGAGGCAAAAATTTTTGAAGAGAAACCCACAACAGGGAAGAAGAGAGAATTCTTGGTGTGAAGAAAATGGGAGCCAAGCTGTTGTTTTTATAGGTGACTGGAAACTAGCCTGCCGGCTAATTACCTGTCCAGCTACCATGTGTTTACGTGTCCCACGTGTTTACCCATAACAACTATAAAAGTTACTGTTATATAGGTAAGTAGCCCGTCGACTAATTACGTGTATTTTTAAAATTTTTGCAATTTTGCATTTTTCATCCATTTTATGCATCGTTTCCAAAATGAGCGGACCTAAAAGCTATTTTCACATAGTCACACATGCATCAAGCATCCAAAAATATTTATTTCGACTCCCGGTCAATTCTAACCTCATGCAACTCATCAATAAATTTTTAATCGAAGGGGCAAAATATATTTTGTTTCAAACTTTGTCGATTAAAAATATTTAACTCATTGCATTCCACACACACTGTTTTTGTTTATTTCGCATACGACAAAATTTCTAGCATGCATTTATATAAGCTAGGGGCAAACTGTTAGCATAGGTCCATTCCGGCCCGATGAGGAATAATGTCTATTTCGTTCAGCGATTAGACAAATGAGTTGAAAAGGATCGAATTGTCATCCGAAATCTAAAATTCAAAAATCTACATTCCAGGGAAGCTTCGACTTAGCATTTCCTACTACAAAATAAAAAAAGTCAAAGTTTGGGGTCAAACACAGGTAAGTAGCCCGCCGGCTATTTACCGATCCACAGTAAAAAAAATCAAATCTTACTAAGACTTGGCTAATCTCTGCTAACATCATCCATAACTTTTTCAAGAAGATATGGCAGTTCTTTCTTGAGAAACATGGAGAGATGATTTTTGAAATTCTGTTGCTCTTTTATGATAGAAGTCATTCTGGAAGATATTTCTTTGGATGATTTGGTGAGAGCATGGAGGATGTATTTTAGCAAGTTTTCAAACTTAGTGTCTAAATACTCCTTCATTTCTATTTTTAGCTTAGTCGAAGCGGAGGTAAGATGTCCTACGATGGTTGCACAATTATTTTCTGCTCCGATAGCAGCCTGAGTTGTTGATCAGTTGGTTGTAGTGATAGCAGAGGTGAGTTAGGTTAGGGTAGGAGTGATTGTTGAAAGGGAATTTTTTATAACTTGATCTACAATAGGGAATTGATTCATCCTCTTTTCAATTTTCTCCACTGTTGCATTTATTCCACCCAACTCAGCTTTCAGATCCAAAGCCATGGATTTGTCTTTCATTAACTTATCTACTGAGATCAGTTTTTTGCATATGTCCTGGAGCATGGGCTTGAATTCATCATTTTTCTTTCCTTCAAAGATAGCTTACACTAGTAAATTTAGTGCCATACGTATTGGTCCCTGTGAGGGTCTTTATAAGGTCAAAGGGGGGTGAATGACCCTTTTTCGCGGAATAAACTGACTTTAAACAGCCTTAGTGTAGTGCGTTTGATTATGATCCGGATGATGGATCCAGATGATGCAGTTACGACAATATAGCAAAAATTAAAGAGTTAAAGAAATCAAACACAAAGGATTTTATCCTAGTTTGGCCTTGCCTATTCCAGTCCCCAGAGTTTCCTTCCTCTGAGCTTTTCCATGAGTGGATTCCTTTCCAACTTGTAGGAATCAAGCCTTACAACTTGTCTTCGGATGGTAACCCCTTTTGGATGTAACATATACCAACTCCTAGGTGAGTCCTTTAGTCTTTAGTAGGATATACCACTTAGACTTCTACCCCAAATCTGAGCTGAGTCCTATAGGGAGATCCTACTTAAAGCACGAACTTTAAGTTATATGCCAATCTCATAACTCACCCAAGTTGGAGATCCTTACACTCTTATTTTCACAAAGGTTTTGGTTTTGGATTTCCTTAAGTTTATAACTCACTTAGGAATCCTTACAATAGATTTGGATCTGTTTGATTCTTGGAAGGATTGTGATTACTGATTGCTTGAGCAAATGTTCTTGTGAGTACATTTTTCAAATCAACCAGCCAACCTTCTCAATGTGTGAAGCTTCCCTTTTTTAAGCATCTATCATAAATGTAGCCATTGTGGGTTGTTGAGCTTGATTTTATTCTTCACCCTTGATCAGGTTGAATATGGAACTTCCGGAGCCCTTGATCTATCAGTTAGATAACAATTTGACCTGTTTAAATTCTTGGGATTGAGGCTGAAAAGATGTCAGTGATCATTTTCCTTGTATTTTAGTGTCACGCCAACTTTTACACCAGTAACTTTTTGGTGTGAGTTCCACACACCTCCTTATTGGTCTAGGTGAAAAAGGCTGTTAGCTTTTTCTATCCGGTGTCAGCCCTTTTTTTGAAATGTGCAAGCTATCACTTTTTTCTTATTCATGGGGAAAGGATCTTTGACTTTGTAGACTAAAAGGTGCAGGGAAAAGTTATCTTTAAAACTTTTCCCATTTTCTTTAAGTGTGAGTCTTTCGGATGTCTTCAAACTCATTGTCTCAGGATCTGTCTTCTTCCAAAGCTAGTGCATTCAGTTCTTCCGGATGCTGATCTTGAAGGATTAAAGTTTGTTTCCTTTCCAAACTTTATGCTGATAGTTCTAGTATGTGCTTAGGTTCTTGATGTCTTCAACGGATGACCTTGTGGTTGGATCTTATCCGGATGTTTCCATTTGGATTTAGGAGTTTAAGTTTTTGTTTCTTTCAAACTTGATCCGGATATTTAGTTCAATTTTATGATTTGGATCATTGTTTCCCAAAAATCTCCCCCATTTGATGGAAACAAAAACTAAGCACAAGGGAATAGAGTATATATGAGCAAAGTATGATTCTTGATACTTAGTCATTTACAAGTTTTACTCCCCCATAATTCTAGCATCCTAACTCCCCCAATGTTTTTGAATTTTAGCTTCGAATATTTTTATAGTATAATTTCAGATTGTACTTTAGAAGCAATTTTTCAGAAATTAGATATTCACTATATACTTCTACTGTTAACAATAGTTAACATTAATGAAGTAAAGAATTACAAATATAGAGATATATAAGTGAATCTAGCTATTACGAATTTTTACATGAAATGACTAGCTAGTCTAATTTCCTCAGGATGGTCCTCCCTCCTTGAACTTACCCTTGCTTGTCCCTTCCCCTTGCTGACTTTTCTCCCCCTTTTTGTTTTCAGCTTGGGGATCGATTACCATATAGATTCTGTTATCCCAGGCTTCTTGCCAAGCTTTAGAGTATATAGAGTAGTCAACATTACCTTTACTGATTTCATTAGTGAATTGATCAATGGTTGTAGGAGTGAGGTAGAAGGGGTGGATAGCTTTCTTTAGTTGAGTATAGGTCTGTTTGATGGCGGGATGGATGTGGAGTACAAACTTTTGATCTTTCTTATTAAAGTAGGGGAATAGTGTCTTTAGTAGAGTTTTTACTCCTTTTTGTCCAAAGAAGCAGGAGTCCCCTATGACTTGGACAAGATTGTGGAAAACCAAAAGGAGTTGTCTCTTTGGAATTCACGGTGCAGAGGAAGATCCGGGCAAGGAGAGGTTTTTATTTCGGTTTGAAGGAGAGTTATCTGTTCACTGATATCTCTCCGGATGTTATGGATAGATTCCGTATGGAGTTTGACTTCTTTTGTGATTGAGGCTTTCCAGTCATTTATTATTTCCTCCAATCTGGCCAAGCGGCTTACCATCTCTCCTCCCATATCATCTAGCATCTTCTCTTGGATTTTGGGAGAGATTTATCCGGAAAGTTCTCAAGCATTTCCTGGACTACTTGTTGGTCTTTTCCCAGTTCCGTGATTGCCGTCTTGAGATCCCTTTCGAGCATGAATTTTGACATGTTTGCAAACTTAGAATCCAGGTATGCCTTGATTTCATCTGATAGCTCAGAGGAGGAATAAGTAATCTTGTCTAGCACTATTCAATAGTTATTTGAGGCTAATGCGTTTGCTTGATTAGCAATCCGGTTGGCTGTTGCCATACTAGCTTTAAGTTCAGTGAATGTTGGATTAATCGGGCATAATGAGGCTTTAGCAATTGCTCCAAGTGAAGGGAAATCTTGAACTTTTTCTTCTATCCTCATTACTGAGTGCTTTATTTCTCCTAATTCTTGCTTCAAATTCAGACTAGAAGCTTGTTCAAGCATTGCTTTTTCAATAGTTCTCATATGGATGCAGATGTTCCGGAGACTCTACTTTGTATATCCTTCCGCATTCTCCTCTTGAGTAGCTTCTTTTACCGGTTTAAGTGTTTCTGCAACTTTATCTTCTTTGGTATTGACTCCTATTACTTTGATAGGGCTAGCAGCTTAAAGAGGTTTGTCTCCGGATGAGCTGGAAGAGTCTTCTCCAGATGAGCCGGAATAACCACTACTTTCTTCTTCTTCTTCCTCCATTTCACCTGGCATCTCATTCTTCTTTTCCACCCTTTCCTCTGGACTAGGCTTGCCCTTAGGGTCCACTTTCCCTTCAAAATCCAGTCTTTGTCCCTCCTTTGGAATAAGGTTATCCGGGTTAGGCACTGGTTCCTTCGACACATTTTGATTTTCAGTGTCTAAGTTGTCCTTGATTTTACCTGCTGTGACATCACCAATGGCAGGGTTAGCATTAACATAAGAAAGAGTTGTGGTAGGAGTTACCTCACTGATTTGCACTTGGAGCAGGATATTTGCATCTTCTCTACTTACTTCATTAGTTTCCACCACAACCCCCGGATGACAGGAAATGTCCTCTGTCACCCCTACATTTTCCTTCTTAGGACTTTTTATAGCATCCCCAGGCGTGTTGGAAATATCCTCAACAACCTCTACATATGCCTTTATAGGACTTTGAACACCTCCCCTAGGACTTATTTCAGTTTGGATTGAAGACTCCACAAACAATAGTTTTTCCGGTAGAGGTTCAATCTTAGTAGAAAGGGGAAAATCTTTGCTTTCGGATCCCTGGTGATTTCTTTGAGATCTACGGAATTAATTTGTATGGTTTGAGTGTTCGAACTACCCCAGGGTCCTTCTATCATGAGCTTTTTATTGATGGCAGTGTTTTCCTTCATAGCTTGCCTTATCTCTTCAAACTATGGATCATTCGGTTGTATCGCCTCAGTGGATCCAGGAAAATTCTTACCTTTTGCAACCCTGGCCTTAGCCAATTCCTCCATCACTACTCTATTGGTTGCTTCCTCATCAATCACAATAGTAGCAGGCTTTGTAGCCATCTTATTCTAATCCTTTTGTACTTCTACTGCATCATCAAATGCACACCCCTTCTGAGTGAGTTGCTTCTTTAGCATAGGGGCCTCATCCTCTATTTCTTCCTCATCAAACCCATGCTTCTCTATCAGCATCTCTGTTATCTTTCTATTCTTCCCCTTCTGATGGCCTTTGCTAATCATAGCAATAGCCACTACAATGGTTTCTCTTACTTTCGGATCGCATACAGGCCTTTTTAGTTTATCAGCAGCTTTGATCAATCTACAACTCGAGTTAGGCTTTTCCGTGAATTTGGCCAAGAGCTGGGTTAGAGTTTTAGCATCTTTATTGTATTCCTCCTCTAGTGGGACCAAAGCTAATTGCTGTTGCAAATTTGACTTAGCGGTTCTTGGCTTCTTAGGAGCAGGGGCAATAGCATCTAGATTTATAGCTTTCCTTGCTTTGATCTTCTTCTCATCTTTAAGATTTTTGTCCTTATCCTCATCCCCAGTCTCATTAACCTTAGGTTTAGAAAATTCTTCTTGAAGATGGCTTTTCCATTCGTACCCTTGAATCCAGGGAGGTCAATTTTAGAAGTTTGGAGGATTATGGTGATTAGAGCACCATGGGAGTACCTATAATGCTTTAGAAAGTGGATTATGAGCACTGGCATGTTGACTTCTATGCTCTCTTCCCAGTGTTGTAATACACAATGTTGAAGATTTGACACTATGGTTAATGATCCCCTCTAGATGAGGATTAGCTTGGCAAGTGTGTGCTGTAGGATCCCTGGTGCTTGTGGCCAGCAAGTGGAGAATTTGTCTCCACATTATCTTTCCAAAAGCCACATTTTTAAATCATATTTCACCTTTAGTTCATCTTTGTCAACACACATTTAAGCTCCACTGTTCTTTATATGGAAATATTCTTCAAAGAAATCAGGAGTTACTATGATTTCCTTACCCTATACCTTGGTGTGAAGAGCATCAAACTTCTTATGAGCTCTTAGACTATCGTAGAACTCCTTCACCAAATCTGGATATGTTGGGCAGTTGATCTAGATGAAATCCTTCAAGTGTTGATCTTCAATCAACTTACAGTAGGGATCAGTTTTGAAGAGGAAGTTGTAACCCAAATATCCAATGGGGACGACAGAATCATTTTCTTTGAGTCTGAGGGGTTTAAAATCTATATCTTTCATATTAAAATCTATAAAGATATTCTAAATTGGAAGAATTACGGGTCCTTTTGGTGTCATGATTGCTACCATTTGGGAGTTTGAATAAGAATTAGGACTCTGGGTTTTGATTTTTGCAGAGTAACAGTGTTTAGTTGCTCGCTTAAGGAAGAAGGGGTTTTTGGAGGGGTTTATAAAGGATTTTTAAAGTGAGGGTATTTTGGTAATCTAGATGTAGTTAAAGTTAACTGGATCAGTGACATGGCGGATGGAATTTAAGGAGAGAAGTTAATGGCGTTTAGACCGGAGAATTGGAATGGTTTATATTTGTAATAGTTGTGTTTTCACTCACGCGTGTAACAACTAATAAATGTTCGAAATTCAAAACCGGTGGAGTTAATTTTTTGCGCTTTTACTGCCATTTGTCGATTCTGTCTGTTGATGTAGCAGTGTTTCTTCTGGAATTGATTTTTCTACTATACCTCTTCTCTTCCGAATTAACTCTCTTGCTAAGAATCCGATTTGATTTTGATCTGTCTTCCATATTAACTTCAAATTGGATTGGACATTCCAATGGACTCCCTTATCCTCCTAAAGTGATCTTTACTAAGTGGCTTAGTAAAGATATTTGCTCTTTGCTCATTGGTTGGAATGTATACCAACGTAACATCCTTCTTCATCGCATGATCCTAGATGAAATAATGCCTTATGTTGACATGTTTCATCCTACTATGGAGTACTGGATTCTTTGATACATAAATGACACTTTTGTTATCATAACTCAGCTTTTGGATCTAAAGACATGGATTTGTCTTTCATTAACTTCTCTTCTAAGATTAATTTTGTGCATATGTCCTAGAGTATGGGCTTGAATTCATCATTTTTCTTTTCTTCAAAGACAGGCTACACAAGTAGATTTAGTGCCATACGTGTTGGTCCCTATAAGGGCCTTTATAAGGCCAGAGGGGGGGTGAAAGACCCTTTTTTGCAGAATAAACAGACTTTAAACAATCTTAGTGTAGAGTGTTTGATTATGATTCAGATGATGCAGTTATGACAATATAATGCAAAAAATTAAAGAGTTAAAGAAATCAAACAAAAAGGATTTTATTCTGGTTGGGCCTCGCCTACTCTAGTCCCCTGAGTTTCCTTTCTCCGAGCTTTTCCACGACTGGATTCCTTTCCAATTGGCAGGAATCAAGCCTTACAACTAGTCTCTAGATGGTAACCCCTTTTGTATATAGGTTATACCACAAGAAGCACCAACTCCTAGCTGAGTCCTTTAGTCTTTAGTAGGATATACCCCTTAGACTTCTATCCCGAATCTAAGCTAAGTCCTACAGGAAGATCCCACTCAAAGCACAAACTTTAAGTTATAGCCTAATCTCACAACTCACCCAAGTTGCAGATCCTTACACTCTTGTTTTCACAAAGGTTTTGGTTTTGGATTTCCTTAAGTTTATAACTCACTTAGGAATCCTTACAATAAATTTGGAATTGTTTGATTCTTGGAGGGATTGTGATTACTGATTGCTTAAGCAAATGTTCTTATGAATAGCTTTTTCAAATCAACTAGCCAACCTTCTCAATATGTGAAGCTTCTTTTTTATTGGCTTCTGTTGTAAATGTAGCCGTTGTGGGTTGTTGAGCTTGAGTTTAATCTTCACCTTTAATCAGGTTAAATATGGCACTTTCGGAGCCATTGATCAATCCATTAGACAGTAATTTGACCTATTTGAATTCTTGGGATTGAGGCAGAAAAAATGTCAGTGATCGGTTTCCTTGTATTTTAGTGTCACGCGAACTTTTACACCTGTAACTTTTTGGTGTGAGCTCTACGCACCTCCTTATTGGTCCAGGTGAAAAAGTTTGTTAGCTTTTTCTGTCCCGTGTTAGTCATTTTGTCCTTTTTCTAAAAAGTGCAAGCTGTCACATTTTTCTTGTTCATGGGGAAAGGATTTTTAACTTTGTAGACCACAAGGTGGAGGGGAAAGTTATCTTTAAAACTTTTCCTTTTTTCTTTAAGTGTGAGTCTTCCGGATGTCTTCGGACTCATTGTCTTCGGATCTGTCTTCTTCTGGAGCTAGTGCAATTAGTGCTTTCGGATGCTAATCTTAAAGGATTAAAGTTTGTTTCCTTTCCAAACTTTATCCTGATAGTTCCAGTATATATTTAGGTACTTAATGTCTTCAATGGATGACCTTGTGGTTGGATCTTGTCCGAATGTTTCCATTTGGATTTAGGAGTTTAAGTTTCTGTTTCTTACAAACTTGATCTAGATATTTTTGTTCAATTTTGTGATCCGGATCATTGTTTCCCAACAATCTCGCCCATTTGATAGAAACAGAAACTAAGCACAAGGGAATAGAGTATATATGAGCTAAGTATGATTCTTGATACTTAGTCATTTACAAGTTTTACTCCCCCATAATTCTATCATCCTAACTCCCCCAATGTTTTTTAATTTTAGCTTCTAATATTTTTATAGTATAATTTCAGATTGTACTTTAGAAGTAATTTTTAAGAAATGAGATATTCACTATATACTTCTGCTGTTAACAATAGTTAACATCAATGAAGTGCAGGATTACAAATACAGAGATATATAAGTGAATCTAGCTATTAAAATGATTAGCTAGTCTAATTTCCTCTAGATGGTCCTCCGTCCTTGTCCTTGCCCTTGCTTGTCCCTTCCCCTTGCAGAATTTTCTCCCCCTTTTTGTTTTCAACTTGGGGATCGATTACCATATAGGTTCTGTTATCCCAGTCTTCTTGCCAAGCTTTTGAGTATATAGAGTAGTCAACGTTACCTTTACTCCTTTCATCAATGAATTGATCAATAGTTGCTAGAGTGAGATAGTAGGGGTGAATAGCTTTCTTTAGTTGAGTATAGGCCTGTTTGATGGCGGGATGGATGTGGAGTACAAACCTTTGATCTTTCTTATCAAAGTAGGGGAATAGTGTCTTTAGCAGAGTTGTTGCTCCCTATTGTCCAAAGAATTCGGAGTCCCCTATGACTTAGACAAGATTGTGGAAAACTTGAAGGAGTTGGCTCTCCGGAATTGATAGTGCAGAGGAAGATCCGGGTAAGGAGAGTTTTTTATTCCGGTTTGAAGGAGAATTATCTCTTCACTGATACCTCTCCGGATGTTATGGATAGATTACGTTTGGAACATGACTTCTTATATGTTTGAGGCTTTCCAGTCATTCATTATTTTCTCTAATCCAGCCAAGCGGCTTCCCATCTCTTCTCCCATATCATCCAGCATCTTCTCTTGGATTTTGGGGAGAGATTTATCCAGAAAGTTGTCTATTCCCAGTTCCGGGATTACCATCTTGAGATCCCTTTTGGCCATGAATTTTGACATGTTTCAAAGTTGGAATCTAGGTATACCTTGATTTCATCTGATGGCTTGGAGGAGGAAGAAGTAATCTTGTCTAGCGCTGTTCCACAGTTATTTGAGGCCAATGTGTTTTCTTGATCAGCAGTTCGGTTAACTATTGCCATACTAGCTTTTAGCTCAGTGAATGTTTGATTGATCTGGGATAAGGAGGCTTCAGCAATTGCTCTAGGAGAAGGTAAATCTTGAACTTTTTCTTCTGTCTTCTTTACTGAGTGATTTTTTTCTCCTAATTCCTACTTCAAATCTGGACCAGAAGCTTGTTCAAGCATTACTTTTTCAACAGTTCTTAGATGGACACAGATGTTTCAGAGACTTTTCTTTATATATCCTTCCTCATTCTCCTCTTGAGTAGCTTCTTTTAATAGTTTAAGTGTTTTTGCAACTTTAGCTTCTTTGGTATTGACTCCTATTACTTTGATAGGGCTAGCAGCTTAAAGAGGTTTGTCTCCGGATGAGCTGGAAGAGTCTTCTCCAGATGAGCCGGAATAACCACTACTTTCTTCTTCTTCTTCGTCCATTTCACCTGGCATCTCATTCTTCTTTTCCACCCTTTCCTTTGGACTAGGCTCGCCCTTAGGGTCCACTTTTCCTTCAGAACACAGACTTCGTCACTCCTCCGAAATGAGGTTATTCGGGTTAGGCACTGGTTCCTTAGACACATTTTGATTTTCAGTGTCTAAGTTGTCCTTGATTTTACCTGATGTGTCATCACCAATGGTAGGGTCAACATTAACATAAGAAAGAGTTATGGTACGAGTTTCCTCACTGATTTATACTTGGAGCAGGATGTTTGCATCTTCTCTACTTACTTCATTAGTTTCCACCACAACCCCTGGATGACAGGAAATGTCCTCTATGACCCCTACATTTTCCTTTTTAGGACTTTTGATAGCATCCCAGGCGTGTTGGAAATATCCTCAACACCCTCTATATATGCCTTTATAGGACTTTGAATACCTCCCCTAAGACTTATTTCAGTTTGGATTGAAGATTCCACAAACAACAGTTTTTCCGACAGAGGTTCAAATCTTGGTAGAAAAGGGGAAAATTTCTACTTCCGGATCCTTGGTGATTTCTTCCAGATCTACTAAATAAATTTGGATGGGTCGAGTGCATGAACTGCCCTCGGGTCTATCTATCATGACCTTTTAATTAATTGGAGTGTTTTCCTTCATGGCTTACCTTATCTCTTCAAACTGCGGATCATCCGGTTGTATCACCTGAGTGGATCTAGGCACATTCTTACCTTTTGCAACCCTGGCCTTAGCCAATTCCTCCATCACTACTCTGGTGGCTACTTCCTCATTAATCACAATAGCGTCAGGCTTTTTAGTCTTCTTCTTTTGATGCTTTTGAGCTTTTACTTCCTCATCAAATGTACACCCCTTCCGGGTGAGTTGCTTCTTTGGCATAGGGGCCTCATCCTCTGTTTCATCCTCATCAGACCCATGCTCCTCTATCAATATCTCTATTATCTTTCTCTTCTACCCCTTCTGATAGCCTTTGCTAATCGCAGCAGTAGCCACTGCGATGGTTTCTCTTACTTCCGGATCGCATAGAGGCTTTTTTAGTTTGTCAGCAGCTTTGATCAATCTGCCTCAAGACTTAGGCTTTTTTGTGGATTCGGCCATAAGCTGGGTTAGAGTTTTAGCATCTTCATTATCTTCCTCCTTTACTGGGACCAAAGCCAAATGCCGTTGGACCTGTGACTTAGCTGTTCTTTGCTACTTAGGAGCAGGGGCAATAGCATCCGGATTTGTAGCTTTCATTGCTCTAATCTACTTCTCATCTCTAAGCTTTTTGGCCTCATCCTCATCCCAATTCTCACTAAACCTTAGGTTTAGAAAATTCTTCTTGAAGATGGCTTTTCCGTTGGTACCCTTGAATCCAGTGAGGTCAATTTCAGAAGCCTGAAGGATTCGAGTGATTAGAGCACCATGGGAGTACCTATAATGCTTGAGGAAGTGGATTATGAGCACTGACATGTTGACTTCTATGCTCTCTACCTAGTGTTGTAACACACAGTGTAGAAATTTGACATAGTGGTTAATGATCCCCTCCGAATAAGGATTAGCTTGGTAAGTGTGTGTTGTAGGATCCTTGGTGCTTGTGGCAAGTAAGTGCAGAATTTGTCTCCAAAGTATATTTTCAGAAGCCACATTTTTTTGATCGTATTTCAACTTTAGTTCATCTCCGTCAACAAACATTTGAACTCCACTATTCTTCATATGGAAATATTCTTCAAAGAAATCAGGAGTTATCGTGATTTCCTTACCCTGTACCTTGGTGCGGAGAGCATCTTATGAGCTCTTAGGCTATCACAGAACTCCTTCACCAAATGCGGATATGTTGGGCAATTGATCTGGAGGAAATCCTACAAGTGTTGATCTTCAATAAAGTTATAGTAGGGATCAGTTTCGAAGAGGAAGTTGTCACCCAAATAGTCAGTGGGGATGACAGAATCATTTTCTTTGAGTTTGAGGGGTTTGAAGTCTGTATCTTTCAGATCAAACTTTATAAAGATATTTTGAATTGGAAGCATTACGGGTCCTTCTGGTGTATTGATTGCTACCATTTGAGAGTTTGAATAAGAATTAGGGTTCTGGGTTTTGATTTTTATAGAGTGACAGTGTATAGTTGCTCGCATAAGAAAGAAGGGGTTTTTGGAGGGTTTATTTAGTATTTTTAAAGTGAAGGTATTTTTGTAATCTGGACGCAGTTAAAGTTAATTGGATTGGTGACATGGCAGATGAAATTTAAGGAGAGAATTTAATGGCGTTTAGACCGATGAATTGGAATGGTTTAAATTTAAAATAATTGTCTTTTCACTCGCACATGAAACAATTAATAAAGATTTGAAATTCAAAACCGGCGCAGTTACTTTTTTGCCCTTTACTGCCATTTGTCATTTCTATCTGCTAACGTGGTGGTGTTTATTCTGGAATTGATTTTTCTTCTATGCCTCTTCTCTTCCGGATTAACTCTCTTACCAAGGATCCGAATTGATTTTGAACTATCTTAGGGATCAACTTCAAATTAGATTGGACATTCCAATTAACTCCCTTAGCCTCCTAAATAGATTTTTACTTAGTGGCTTAGTAAAGATATCTACTCTTTGCTCATTGGTTGGAATGGATACCAATGTAACATCCTTCTTCATCACATTATCCCGGATGAAACGATGCCTTATGTTGACATGTTTCATCCTACTATAGTACTAGATTCTTTGACACATAAATGGCACTTTTGTTATCACACATAGCATCCCCACATCCGGATTGAGCTCCATAATCTTCTAGTTATTGCTTGATCCAAAGGAGTTGAGCCACACAACTTCCAGCTGATATATTCTCTACTTCTGTAGTAGACAAAGCAACTAAAGTTTGCTTCTTGCTGTACCATGATACTAAGCAATCTCCAAGGAAATGGCAACCTCCGGATGTACTCTTTCTATCAAGAGTATCTCTGCCATAATCTGCATATGTGAACCCTAGGAGTGTAAAATCTCCATTACTAGGATACCATAACCCAACTTCAATTGTTCCTAGTAGGTATCTAAGGATCCTTTTTACCGCTTTGAGATGAGAGTCCTTAGGATTGGCTTGATATCTTGCATAGTAATAGACTGCATAATGTATGTCAGGCTTGCTACTTGCCAAGTATAGAAGTGAACCAATCATCCTTCTATAGAGCTTCTGATCAATATCTTCTCCTTTACAATCCTTGGATAGGACTGTATCTGATCCCATTGGAGTGGACATAGGCTTGCTCTTGTCCATTTCAAACTTCTTCAAGATCTCGTTGGTGTACTTGGATTGGTTAATGGAAATCCCATCCAAACTTTGCTTCATTTGTAATCCAAGGAAGAAATTTAGTTCTCCCATCATGGACATCTCAAATTCCTTTTGCATTTGAGAGCTGAATTCTTCACACATCTTTTCATCAGTGGCTCCAAATATGATATCATCCACATAGATTTGGACTAGAATAATATCATTCTTCTTCTTCTTTATGAAAAGAGTTGTATCTGCTTTCCCCTAATATACCTTTGGATATGAGGAATGTAGTGAGTCTCTCATACTAGGCTCTTAGTGCTTGCTTCAATCCACAGAGAGCTTTCTTCAGCTTGTAGACATGATCCGGATGCTTTGATTCTTCAAATCCAGGTGGTTGTTCACATATACTTCCTCCTAGATAACTCCATTAAGAAAAGCACTTTTGACATCCATTTGGATCAATGTGAATTCCATGAATGATGCAAAAGCACATAGAATCCGGATTGCTTCCAGTCTTCCTACAGGGGCAAAGGTTTCTTCAAAATCAATTCCTTTTTGCTGGTTGTATCCTCGGGCAACCAATCTTGCCTTGTTTCTTACCATGACTCCGAATTAATCTAGCTTGTTCCAGAATACCCATTTGGTGCAAATGATTGACTTTCCCTTTGGTGGTGCCACTAGATCCCATACATCATTTCTGGTGAATTGATATATTTCTTCTTGCATTTCCATCATCCAGCTTTCATTTCCTTCAGCATCCTAAAATTTCTTTGGTTAAAAGAGGGAGACAAAAGTAGCATGACTCATCATCCTATTGAGTTATCCTTTGGTTCTAACTAGATTTTGGACATCATCCAAAATAGCTTCTACTGGATGATTTCTGTGAATCCAGATCTCCCTTTGTAAGCCTTCATGTTGAATTGGGACATGGTCTACCTCTGCTTCAACCACTCCTTCTTGGCAATCAATGAAGTCAATCTCTTGTGGATTGAGATTTACTTTTTGTACTTTTGGATCAAAGGATATTCCTTCATCTTCCTCTTTGTACTTCTTTATTTGGAATGAATCAGGAACTTCTTCATCATTCTTTTCTCAACAGTTTTCAAGTTCAAGAACTGGATCTTCCAGAGTGGAACTTTTCTTTCTTGCAGGGTTAGTCTCATCGAAATCTACATGTATACAGTCTACCATAGTTTGGGTTCGTTTATTAAAGAATTTGTAAGCCTTACTATGTGTTGGGTAGCCAAGGAAAATTTCTTCATCAGATTTAGGATCAAATTTTCCCAGTTGTTCTCTGTCATTTAGGATGTAGCATTTACATCCAAATGTCTTAAAGTACCCAATTTTGGGTTTTAGTCCCTTCCAGATTTCATATGGGGTCTTTTCTATGGTCTTTCTAATGAGAGCTCTATTCAAAATAGAGCATGCTATGTTCACGGCCTCACCCCAGAAATATTTTGGCAAATAATTCTCACTAAGCATTGTTCTAGCCTTCTCGACTATGGTCCTATTTTTTCTTTCAACAACTCCATTCTGTTGAGGAGTGTGAGGGACAGAGAAGTTATGTTTCATGCCCTTAGAGTCACAAAAATCAGCAAAATGCTTATTTTTGAACTCACCACCATTATCACTTTGGTTGCATGCAATGCTTATGCCCTGTTCTACTTCTATCCGGATGAATGTTTTTGAGAATTGGTCAAAGGCTTCATCTTTTCTTGCTAGCAAGAGAACCCAGGTATATTGAGAATAATCATCCATAATAACCATGGTGTATTCTCTTCTACCTAAACTCAATGTTTTGGTTAGACCAAAGAGATCAATATGCAAGAGCTCAAGTACTCTTTTGGAAGGAATGTAGGAGATGGAAGGGAGACTTTTCTAATGTTGTTTACTTAATTGACATGCAATGCATAGATGATCCTTATCAAAAGCAACCTTAGGCAAATCAACTACCAATTCTTTCCTGGCTAATTTGGATAGGAGGTTCATGCTAACATGTCCCAACCTTCGGTGCCATAGCCATAATTCTTCTTCTTTAGACACCAAGTAGATATTCTTTTTCTCATTTTTAATGTTAATAGAATAGACATTATTAACTCCAGGTGCATAAAGAATAAGTTGATTGGACTAACTATTAAAGATTGAGCAGCCTCCAGAATCAAATGTGACTTTTCTTCCTTTGTCACAGAGTTGGGCTACACTTAGCAAGTTGAATTTTAGTCCATCAACCACTGAGACATCTTCAATCTTTAATTCAGATCCAATGGTTCCATGTCCAATGATCTATCCCTTTTGATTATCTCTGAAGCTTACTTTGCCTCCCTTCTTCTAGGTTAATATGATGAAGGCCTTCTCATCACCTGTCATGTACCTTGAGCATCCACTATCAATTTACCAAGTGTATTGATCTACTGTGGATCTAAGGCATACTAGCAAAATAGATCAAGTGGGTTTGGGTACCCAATCAGATTTAGGTCGTCACGGGTTAATAACCATCTCAGGCCAAGGATTAACATCATAATAACCATTTTTCAATCTACATAATTTAGTAATATGATTGCTTTTCCCACAAAACCTGCACCCTACAATGGATCTGTTCTGTTCCTGGATCTTTTTTTTATCTTTTCAAGATCTTCCTTCCTAGAGTTATATCCAACTTCTTATACACTAGTAGATGGTCCGGTGTCTATTCGGAAGCTGGTTGGAGGTGCAACTTCTGCCACACAAATTCTTCTTTGTTTGGCAGGTTGTTGATTGTGAACCACCTTAGCCTTTCCCTTTTGAGCAGCAATATATCTTTGGGCTTGTGGTTCCCTGCTAACCTCCTTCACCTTTTCATTAAAATACTTTGGATTCTCTTTGGCACCTTGAGATTGATTTCTTTGCTTATCTTGCCTTGGGTTTTTCCTTCTTTGTGGAGGATTAGGTCTCCATCCGGATGCCTCCTTGGCTATTTCTCTATCCAGCCCAAGCAGATTAGCACTTAGCATTTGCACATGATTCTTTAGATAGTTCTCCTTAACTTCATCAATGTGCTTTGCTGTTCTGATCAAGTTGACATCTTATGCCAATGCTTCATTATCTTCAGCAATCTCTAACACTTGTCTTCTTAAGGACTTGATTGCTTTTGCATTCTTCTTTACACTCTTGATTACAATGGATAAGGCTCTAGCAAGATCAAAGTTAGGAGCAGAACTGGAATAAGAGTTTACATCAGTGTTTGCTGTTTTTGATTCTGATTCATTGATTTGCACTGTATCTTGCTTAGAGATATTCTTTCCAGATTGCTCTGCTTCCAAATCAGTCAGTGCCATGAATGCATAGTTAGCAGTCTCTTCTTCTTCTGTGGAAGATGAGCTGGTACTTTCTTCACTATTGCACCAGGTGGCCACCATTGCCTTCTTCTTAAACTTCTTAGTTTTCTTAACCTTGGGGCATTTTGTTCTGAAATGACCTTTCTCTCCACATTCAAAGCAGGCAGCTTCTTTTTTCGGATCCTTCTCTTCTTTTGAATTCTTCCTAGGCCTGTCTCTTCTGGATGTGCCTTCTCTTAGTTTCTAGGATTCATACTTTCTTGATTTCCTTTTATCTTTCTTTTGTATATAATCTATTGAGCTTTTTAGTTAATAGGGCAAGTTGTTCTTTGGTGCTCAGCGATTCAGTGATTTGCTCTTCTTCTTTAGATGAAGCTAATCCGGTGGATTCTACCTTTAGTGCAATAGCTTTCTTCTTTTCTGCAGGCCTCTTCTCCTGTTGGCTATATCTCTCCAGGGACAGCTCTTGAGTCAAGAGATTACCAATAAGCTCATCATAAATGTAAACATTTAAGTCATGAGCTTCCTCAATGGCAGTCTTTTTGTTATCCCACTCCTGGGTGAGACTCCGGAGCACCTTTTTCACCATTACAACTTTGGAAACTTTCCAAGCCTCTTCATCTCATTCACTAGATTGGTATATCTAGTGTTCATGCTATTAATGGATTATTTTGGCTCCATCTTGAAGGATTCAAGTTTTTGCTGGAGAAGATCAATCTTTGCTTCCTTCACTTTACTTGTTCCTTTATAGGTTACCTCCAGCTTCTCCTAGATCTCCTTTGCAGTCTTACATTCGGATATCTTGTTGAATTTTGTTACATAAAGAGCACGATGAAGCATGTTAATAGCATTTGTGTTTTCATGCAACTTTTCAAAATCATTCTCATCCCATAAGCGTGATGGCTTTCGGGGTGATTATACCGGCTACTTCACAAATAGGCTCATATGGGCCATCTTTATTAACTAACCATGCTTGCATGCTTTATGATTAGATGAGGTTCTTCATCTAGTTTTTCCAGAATGTGTAGTGTTCACCGGTGAAGAGTGGAGGACGAGTAATAGACATACCCTCAAGAAGGAGCTGTGAGTTTTGGAAACTCATTTTTATTCTTGGATCAAAATATATGGACCTTTAGCTCGAGATTGTTAGATCTCTAGTTTGAGCACATACTCTGATACCACTTGCTAGTCCCCATAAGGGTCTTTATAAGATTAGAGGGGGTGAATTACCCTTTTTTACGGAATAAACAGACTTTAAGCAGTCTTAGTGTAGCGTGTTTGATTATGATCCAGATGATGGATCTAGATGATGTAGTTATGACAATATAATGCAAAAATTAAAGGGTTAAAGAAATCAAACACAAAGGATTTTATCCTGGTTCAACCCCGCCTACTCCAGTTCCCAGAGTTTCCTTCCTCTAAGCTTTTCCACTAGTGGATTCCTTTCCAACTAGAAGGAATCTAGCCTTACAACTTGTCTCCGGATGGTAACCCCTTCTGAATGTAGGATATACCACTAAAAGCACCAACTCCAAGCTGAGTCCTTCAGTCTTTAGTAGGATATAACACTTAGACTTCTACCGCGAATCTAAGCTGAGGCCTACAGCGAGATCCCATTCAAAGCACCAACTTTAAGTTATATCCCAATCTCATAACTCACCTAAGTTGGAGATCCTTACACTCTTGTTCTCACAAAGATTTTGGTTTTGGATTTCGTTAAGTTTATAACTCACTTAGGAATCCTTACAACAGATTTGGAATTGTTTGATTCATAAAGGGATTGCGATTACTAATTGCTTAAGAAAATGTTCTTGTGAATAGCTTTTTCAAATCAACCAGCCAACCTTCTCAATGTGTGAAGCTTCCCTTTTATAGCCTTCTGTCATAAATGTAGCCATTATGGGTTGTTGAGCTTAAGTTTAATGTTCACCCTTGATCAGGTTGAATGTGGTGCTTCTAGAGCTGTTGATCAATCTATTAGACAGTAATTTGACCCATTCAAATTCTTGGGATTGAGGCTAAAAAGTTTTCAGTGATCGTTTTTCTCATATTTTAGTGTCACGCCAACTTTTATACCAGTAACATTTTGGTGTGAGCTCCACATGCCTCCTTATAAGTCTAGGTGAAAAAGGTTGTTAGCTTTTTCTGTTCGGTGTCAGTCCTTTTGTCCTTATTCTGAAAAGTGCAAGCTGTCACTTTTATCTTATTCATGGGGAAAGGATCTTTGACTTTGTAGACCAAAAGGTGGAGGGAAGAGTTATCTTTGAAACTTTTCCCATTTTCTTTAAGTATGAGTCTTCCGGATGTCTTCAGACTCATTGTCTCCAGATCTGTCTTCTTCTAGAGCTAGTGCAATTAGTTCTTCCCGATGCTGATCTTGAAGGATTAAAGTTTGTTTCCTATCCAAACTTTATCCTAATAGTTCCAGTATGTGCTTAGGCACTTGATGTCTTCAATGGATGGCCTTGTGGTTGGATCTTGTCCGGATGTTTCCATTTGAATTCAGGAGTTTAAGTTTTTGTTTCTTTCAAACTTAGTCCAGATATTTTAGTTCAATTTTATGATCCGAATCATTGTTTCCCAATAATGCATACTTTTTCATTTCTGGTAGTGGAGAAGTTTGGTGGAATCTTTTCTTTGGTTACTTTCTTCCATGCCTCACTGTCTATTGAGGATTCTTCCTTGGATCTGGAGCTGCTTTCGGTTTTGTCAGAGCTGGAGGATTCTTCCTTCTTATCATCCTTCTTTTCTTTCCTCTTTTCTCCCAACCTATCCTCTAGAGTGGCCTCACCCTGTGAGTCTACTAAAGTAGTATGCTCAGTGGTTCTCAGACCTTCTCCCTCGCTCGGTGCATTGGGCACAGGCTAGGCTCAACTACCTTGGATGCACTTAGAGTGTTAGTGGCATCCAAGTTGCCTTGTTTTTCTATGGCATCATCATTTACAACAGTAGCAACACTTGATTTAGATCAAGAGTTACCTCAGTGTGGAGTTGTTCTAAATGTTCTACTGTATCATCTATTCTTCCTTCCACCTTAATTTTTGGAAGATTGGTATTGTCCTTAATCTCCCCTTCAATTGCCTTTTTAGGACTTTTAGTTCTGACTTCTTCTGTTTGTTCAGGAATGCTGGTTGTGTCCTTAACATCTTCTTCCAATGCCTTTGTAGGACTTTCTTTTCTCACTTGCTCTTCCTTTTCAGGACTAATAACTGATTCAACCCCTGTGTTACGAAGAGAATTAGGAACAGGTTCTGTTCATGCCTTGAAGATGAATAAATCTTCTTCATTGTTTCCCTTCTGCAATATCTGAAGATCAGAGGGAGAGATGGCTATGGTCGGAGTTGTGGTATTTGGAGGAGTTGTTTAAGTTGCTGCTCCAGATGAGCCTTTAGAACCTTCTATTGTAAGCTGATTTACCTTAAGATTTTCCTTAACAGCGTCCATCATCTCATTATATTGTGGATCATCCGGATGAATATTCTTTTCAGTGAACCTCACATTCTTCCCTTTGATTTATTTTCCCTTAGTTATCTCATCTGCTCTGAAAGACCTAGGGGCTCATTCAGTGATGGTGATTCCAGCAACATGTTTCTTTGTGGCTAAGTTGGCTCTCTTGGCCTGAAGAGTAATGGAGAAGGTAGGTCATTTCTTTTTCAGTGAGCTTTTTGGTATGAGTTGCTCGCCTCTTCTAAGATGTCCTCGAGGGTTGAATCTGCTCCCTTCGTTCTTCTAATGAGGATAGAATGTGCTATATCCAGAGTTTGATCCTCAATCATTAACCCTGGAATCTCAACATTTCTTCCTTTCTATGTCGCCATTTTTACAAGCCTCCTTTTAGGCTTCTTAAGAGTCTATTTCATGATTTGTGTCAAGGACATTTGGTCTTCATTGATCTCTTCTTCCACCACAGGCTTCAGATTTAGTTTTCCTTGAGCCTTAGGTTGAGTAGTTCTCATTCTCTTTACAGCTGGAGCAATTTCAATTGTTCCTCCAGCCTTCCGGACCATACTCTTCTCCTGCTTTTCTTTCCTCTGCCACAGGACCTTCTCCTCATCCCAAGTCTCACCAACGGACAACTTTCAGAAGTTCATCTCCAGAATTGCTTTGCCTTCTACTAACTCTTCTTTAGTGAGATTGATTCCATTTTCAACCAAAATTTTTGTGATAATGCCCCCATGAGAGTACTTGGGTTGTCTTATATAATGGATGAGTAGTACTAGTATATTTAGAACTCTACTTTCTACCCAGTGTTGAAGAACACAATGCTAGAAAGAGGAAGCAGTATTGAGAGAGCCTATTAGGATCAAAGAGAATTTTGCTAATACAAATTGAAGCAGTCTCGGAATCTCTAGCTATAGGGTTAAGCACTTATCCCCAAAGAATCTCTTCAAAAGCTAGAGATTAGGATTGTACTTAACTATTTAGTCGTCTCTGTCGATCCTCATCATTACTCCCTCATTCTTCATACAGTAGTGTGTTACGAAGAATTCCTGAGTTGAGGTGATCACCTTCCCTTGCACTATTGTCCGAAGTGCATCATAATAGATATGAGTTTTCATATTATCATAGAATTCCTTAACAAGGATAGGGAAGGCTGGGTTCTTTGATTGAAGGAAGACCTCCAGATGTTGGTCTTCGAGTAGTTGGGCATAAGGTTTGGTAGAGAATAAAAAATTGTCACCAAGGTAATCGGAGGGGATGATTATGTCTGAGCTTACATGTTTAACTAAAATGAAATCCATATCACGAAGATTTTCCACCTTAAAGATGTTCATTGGAGGAGGGCTTGTTTTAGTTTGATTGATTTCCATTTTAGAGGTTCAGGATGAAAGGATTTTTTAATTTAGGGTTTTTGAAGGAAAAATTGAAGATTAATAGTAGAGTAGTTGCTCGCATGAGGAAGATTATGAATTTTAGGGGTTTTATAGAATTTTCAAGGTAAGGGTTTAATGGTAATCTAGAAGCAGTTAAAATTAACTAGATTGATGACCTTGCGGTTAAAAAGTGAGAAGAGAAGTAAATGGAGTTAAAACCGGAGAATGGGAACGGTTTATTTGAAAGTAACTTTCAAACTTCTCCACGCGTGGGTTTCCCAATAAACATTTGAAATTTAAAAACACGTGCAGTTGCTTTTTCGCGTTTTTACATCCATTTGTCATTCCTGTCTGCTGAGCTGGCAATATTTCCCTTCGGATTTAGAGTTAAATCACTTTTCGTTTCTCCCTTGACTCATTAGTTGATTTAAGACTGAATTAACTGCTATTAGTCTTCCGAATCCTTCTTCAAATTGGATTTGACATTCCAATTTCCTCCCTTAGCTTATTGAATTGATCTTTACTTAGTTGTTTAGAAAAGATATTTGCCCTTTGCTCATTTTTTGGGATGTAGACCAAAATTACATCCTTCTTCATGACATGATCTCTAACGAAATGGTGCCTGATATTAACATGCTTCATCCTATTGTGTAGCACTGGATTTTTTGACACATCAATTGCACTTTTGTTATCACACATCACATCAACACATCCTGTTTGAACTCCATAATCCTTCAGTTATTGCTTGATCCATAGGAGTTGAGCAACACAACTTCCTGCTGCCTTGTATTTAGCTTCTGTGGTTGATAGTGCTACTGAAGTTTGGTTTTTGCTATACCATAATACTAAGCAATTTCCAAGAAAATGACATCCTCCGGATGTGATGTTTTCTCAAACATATCTCTGCCATAATCTACATCAGTCTACCCTTGTAGTGTGAAATTGCAATTACTGGGCTAACTTTAGTGGTTCCTAGAAGTTATATAAGAACTCTTTTTTATAGCTTTAAGATGTGAATCCTTTGGATTTGCTTGATATCTTGTACAGTAGCAGACTACAAAAAGTGTGTCACATCTACTAGCTATTAAGTATAGAAGTGATCCAATCATTCCTCTGTAAAGCTTTTGATCTACATCTTCTCTATTACAATCCTTAGAAAGGACTGTGTCTGATCCCATAGGAGTGGACATTGGCTTGCTCTTGTCCATTTCAAACTTCTTTAATATTTTATTGGTATACTTAGACTGGTTTATGAAAATCCCATCCAGACTTTGCTTAATTTGAAGACCAAGGAAGAAGTTGAGTTCTCCCATCATTGATGATAAGGGTAAAATGTACCAAGAAAATACAAGTAATTTGGCTTCGGAATCACTTAATTTGGAGTTAAATTGTGGAAATTATTAGCGTTTTTCTCATTTTGGAGATTGCTAGTGCTTGCCTCTAGTGATTGCTACAGAAATCTAGAGCAAGCACGAGATGGAGTAGAGCAAGCATGAGATGGAGTAGAGCAAGCAGAAAACTAGGGAGAGCAAGCGTGAAACAAGCCAGGGCAATCACATAATCGGGCCGGATTTGGAGGAAGGAGCCCAAACCCAAGAAAAAAGGAGAAGAATGAAAAAAAATATAGAACTTCTAGAAGGATTCCTTGCTTAAGGCAGTAGAAGACCTCCCACTTATGTGGCGGTGGATTTTGTCTTTTGTAATAGATGATTAAGCAAGTTGTTTACATTACTTGCAAGCCTTACCCTACTAGAAGCTGTTTTGATTGGACAAATTACTGATATTAGTATTATTTTGGGCAAGTGGCATCTCTAGAAAGATCCACCTGCCACTATATATAGGATAGAATTCTTCATTTATGTAGAGAGCTTTGGTTGTAAGCCTCCATTGCCTCGCTCTCTCTCTATGTTCCAGCTGTTATTTCCTTAATATAAAATGTCATTCTATGTTTTATTTATCTTTTATGCTTCACTTTCTTGCTAATTAAGCTAGCACAACCATGACCAGCAAGCATTATAGGCTAAAAATGGTATGATCGATCCTCTTCTTTTATTCTTAACTTTGATTATAATTGATTGTCTTATGTTTGTGCTTAATAACTCATAAGTCTGGTCAACTTATGCTTAGTGTAACAAGAAGAACCGGGATGGGGAATTGTAACATGGAATAAAATATAAGACACACATATCCTACCAAACTGAGAGGTGCTTGGATAGTGCTAGGGGTTTTTATTCAAATGGAATGCTGGTCTATTCTTAATGCTTAAAGGGGACACTGGCAAAGGGAAACCCATAAGTTAACCTTTAAAGAAACTAAACATGAAGCGAGAGCTTCGTTTGGTACACGTGGAACAAGAAACCTAGATCAAAGTGCTAAAAATATGTTAAGATAAAAGAAAGGAGTCATGAACCATGCTTGAGTGTTTGTTGGTTATGCTTGCCCCGTTATAATATTGTTAGGAGTAACCATTCAGAGCAATCACTTTACTTTCTTGCAATCATTCACTTTATTATTTTCTTATCATATTTCATATTTTGGATTTCTAACTGCTGATATACTTCAAGGTTTAGCTACTTTCCTTACTCCCTGTAGGATACGACCTTGTGCTTTCCCTATACTACTGACCATGACCTAGTGCACTTACTAGATCGCTCTTTAGGCAACAAACAAATTTTTGGCGCCGTTGTGGGGGAGTAACGGTGAAGTAATTTAAATTTTTGAATAAATTAATAGTTTTTAACCTTGTTTGTTTAGATTGTGTAGTTATCTTGAAAAAGGAAGAATGCTGGAAATCTTTTTTCCAGCAAGTTTTTGTAGCAAGTAGTAGAAAAGTTGGGCAACCAAGGGGAGCAATCATGGTAGATTAAATAACGTGTCTGCCCCTTCAAAAACTCAAGGAGTTTTCCAAACCTTCTCTATTGGGACACATGTCTTGCATAGTGATACAAGATGAGGGAGAAAATTTTGTTCAAAATAAACACTCTATGATTGAGCTTGTTTTAACAAATGCTCAATTTAAAGGATTTCCTAATGAGACCCAAATGATCATCTTTATGATTTTCTTCAAATTTTTAGTCTTTTTAAAGTTAATCATGGTGTTTCTAATGATATTCCCAGGTCAAAGCTATTACCTTTTTCATTTCAGGAAAAGGCGAAAGCATGGTTTACATCTTTACAACCGTGTTCAATCGCATTTTGGGAGGGGATGGATGAAGCATTCTTGAAAAAGCATTTTCCACCTTCCAAGGTTGCTAAAATGAGAAATGAAATCTCTAGGTTCACTCAATTTGAAAATGAATCTCTTAAGCAATCTTGGGAGAGATTCAAGGATCAGCAAAGAAGGGTACCAAACCACGGTTTACCTACGTGGATGCAAATGCAAACATTTTATAATGGGTTAACCCATGAGCTTAAAACTTGACTAGAAACCCTTGCATATGGTGACCTAGAAGAAATGGAGCCTGAAGCAATCTTTTCCCTCATGGAGAAAGTGGTGAACACAAGTTGCCAATGGCATTACGAGAAAAAGTTGAGGAGTTGCTGAGCAAGTAAACATACTCTCGGGGCAACCACAAGTATCATTTCAGCAACCATAATTTTTTCCCAACAACCACTGATTCCAACCCAAAAACCTCAAACACCATTCCAACAACCTCAGTTTTTCTTCCCCCAACCTCAAAATGCCATACACAAATATCATCAATAACAAATTTTACCTCAACAACCTCAGCAATCATTTCAACAACCTCACTATTACTTCCAACAAGTTAAACCATCATGTAAGCTTGAGAAACCTAGCTTGGAAGTGATGATGATGGAGTTTATGAAGAAAACTCAAGCTTCAATCGAAAACTTAGAGACCCGATTTCAACAACTAGCTACTAAAGTGCTTTCAAGAGATAAAGTGGTTCCAAGCAACATTGAGCAAAACTCCATGGAGGAATATGAAGAAAACACGATAGAGTGTGGTAAGGTTGTTGACAATTCTAACATGCTCGTTGTTGATGATGTTTATAGTTCAGGGGAGCAAGCATAGGAGGAGATGGAGCAACCATATCATAACTTGGAGAAACCAGAATATCACCATGAGCAATATGTGGAGAAAAGAGATCAACTTGAAGTTCAATATAAGTCTACCCCTGTTCCAGAAAAGATGCTTGCTCAAGAGGAAGCTGTTTAATGGAACAACCACTCCGAATCTATCAACTAAGGATACAATTTGCTGAAAGGGCAATGCAACACCTATAGTATAAGGGGCTTAATAAGAACTTTCGGGGGCATAATCAAGAGATCATCATAGGTGAGAAGAAATTTGTTGAGGTGGATTTTAAATGAAAAATTGATTGTTTCACATTTGTTGAAGATGAGCAATCTACTTACAACCCTCACAAATTGAAAGAGCAATTTGTCTTCATGCAATCTTTTGTTGAAGATCAATTTAAAAGTGAATCATGGAGAAATGTGGACATACTACAACAAAAGACACCATACATCAGTCCACCTTTTCCAAGCTTCATTAATGAACCTCCTTGAGGAACTTGAATATATTGGTGTCCGCTACAAACACCAATTGAAGCACTTTTGATGAGCATAAGCTCATTTTTCTAACCTTATAAATATTTATTTCATTTTCCTTGTTTAATATATTTTTAATCGTGTATTTAATCTTTTTGTAGGAAGCTAATGGTCAACAAATTAAGTGTGGAGAAATCTGGATAATGGTTGCCCCAACAAATCTGAGGAGCAATCATAAAGCTGCTAAGGGAAATCACCCTTATTAAAACAAGAGAAATTCACCCATACGTACCTATCCCACTTTCTAGTAACTTACTTCCACTTTGTCTCAGCAATCATTTTTCAGCAAAAGTCATGCAAGGTAGTTTCCACTTACCCTTATGCTTGTTGGTTGTTATTTGTCTATATTGCTTAATTTTGTTCATTGCTTTGAGGACAAAGCAATTTGTAAGTGTGGGGGGGGGGGGGGGGGGGGGAATGATTTGGATTTGGTTTTAGTGATTCTTACTATTTACTTGTGTTTATTTGGTATAAATGGCCACAACTTGTGATTGCCCCTGGTTGACTGTGATTGCCCCACTTAAATATTTTGTTTGAACTTAAGTATTTTATGTTTTAATGTTTTAAGCGTGTTTTATGAATTTTTCCTTCCATTTTTGAAAAAATTTGTCAAAACTTTTCGATTTTAAGTAGTTTTTGGCAATTAGCATGAAAACTTTGATCTTTTGAAAGCAAGTAGTCTTTGAAAAATACTTAGAGTTTTGTTGGTTGTTGGTAAACTTACACTAGTAAGTTTAATGAGATTGATTAAGCAAGATAAACTATAAACTTGGAACTGTTTTTCAATAACTTTGGCTAAAATGAACCAACTGAAATTAAACCATTTTCTAGTGAGGATTTGAGCATTTTCTTATTTATTTATCAATTATTGCTTAATTTCCTTACTAAGTGGGCTTAGACACGCATGCTTAAGCTAGAACTTGATTTGGGAGAATTTAATAGTACTTGTCAAGACCACATCATTGATCACTTGCATAGAATGATAAAGGCATTAGGATTTCACCTTCTTTTAACCAAAACGCCGCCCTTGAAATAATTTTCCCCTAGTTAACCCCCTTGAGCCTTTAACCATTTTCTTTCATAAACACACATCAATTGAACCCACAAACCTTTTCACTTTTACTTTCCTTTCTCACCCTGAATTTTACCAAAGGATTTTCACAAAAAAGGCAACAAGTATGTAAAATTGCTAACTTATGCTTTCTTCAAAATTCTTTTCAATACAACCTTATGAGCATTCTCCAAATTCATTGTAATCCTTATTTCTCCATCCTCTTTTCATTATTTTATTCATAAAAATAAAAAAAAGAAGAAAAAGAAAAAAAAGAAAAAAATAGGAAAAGAAAAAAAAAGGGAAAAAGATAATAATAGTTTTAAATATATCTCTTAGAGCAAGCTTATGTCTCTCTCCATACATCATAAAAGCTTGCTAAGTATGTTCAATAAAGTCCTTTTTGTTATTGCTGGAATGGTTTCTCAGTTTGGTTCTTATCTTCATGATTGCTCCGATCTTTCACTCTTATTCCTTATGCTTTAAACTTCCTTTGATGCATAAGTTAACAATTATAACTATGATACAACTTGCTGCAAGTTAATCAAATCTTGCCTTGGTAAAATCCCTTACATACAAAAGTCTTTTCTTGACACACCTAACCCTAAGCCTATATTACAACCCAAATAAAAGTTCTTTTGATTATTATGAACACTTGATTATAATGATCCTTCTCACAAAACGATGATAAGAGCTAGATAATGCAATCTTTTACAGGTGTTATCCATCAGAGGTATTCCTACTGCTGTAGAGTTGCGTTTGGCCAAGTTTGGAGACCTAGTCTGCCCATAGGGACCTCTATGGGTCATGCTTGGTGGTACAGATCCACCAGTGGACCTGTAAGTCCCCCGGGATAAATCAGGTCATGAATGCGATTTATTACGTTCAAACCTAATTTCCTCCTATAAATAGAGGCCTTTTCACCTCATTTTGATAGACACAATATAGAAGACATAATATATACAAATTCTAGCAGTTTTAATAGGCATAAAGAGGGTATAGTTGAGGTATAGAATAGGGAGAAAACCCATCCCTTGAGGTTTTGTCCACATTTTATTCATTTCTAGCTTCGTCTATTAGGATTTGGGGGAGGTTCTTTCCACACAAATACTCACCAAAATAGTCTTAATATCTCCATTTCATCATCTACTTTGGCTAGACTCTCTCTCAGCATAGGGATCGCCTCAAAGTGGATTCACGTTGTAAAGGTATGCTCCTGAGTTTCAAAGAGACTCACATCTCATTTATTGTATCATTATTTCCCTTATTCTACTCCATCTATATAAATCTGTTGTACTAGCCAAACTAAGGTTCTGTCCTGGACCAGACAGGACCCGTACAGGTCCTCCCATACCCGTATGGATCCCATCCCACCCGTAAGGGTACTGGCCCCCAAGTAGAACCCAGAGCTCCCCTTTTAATCAGTAAAATGAATCCAAACTCACCATTTTCCATCCAATCATTTTCACTAATCCGGTAAATCAACCCACTAAAGTTAAAATGTGTTTTCATAACAATATAAGCTGAAGACGTATTATTTCTCTCCAATCCTAAAAGTCGCTTGAGCACTATCGATCACAAAACCGCCACACTAACATAATCACATTTTTCCTAATGAAATGGTGACTTATGATGTGCTATAAACTGTGCTAATCTTTGTGGATGCAGGGGAATTTATTTCATTTTGTTTTTTAACTTAGAACAAATGTATAGATTCTTTTGTAATTCAGCCATTTTCCCCCGGTTGTAATTTTTATTCACCCATTTATTGCTTGTACCTTATTGTAATTTGTAAATGCATGTAACGAGTGTAAAATAGTGTAGAAAAATAGGAATTCATAATTCCCCAAATGATGAAAATAAAAGGGTTTTACAAGGTGAATGTAACTTCGAATTAACTAAATAAGAAACAAGCGAATCATCCGATACCCAAATCTCTGATCCAAAAGGTATGAGTCTCCCGCCCAATGGGAACCATACCAAAACTCTTTCCCAACTAGACAACTTAGCTGACGACTCTATCATTCGTATCAAGACTTGGGTCTCGATTCTTGTATTCATAAAATTGGCTAAAACATGCAAACTTGAACTAAATAGTTTCATCATGTCAACCACTCCAGTGGGCCCCATCTTCCACCAAAGTGCCAAAGGAGACTCATATGTCATCCATACCTCACAATTGTGTTAGTGATAAAAAAATTTAGTGGTGGAGATAGGACCGATAATCAAGCCTATGGATTTAAGACTGTTGTGTATAGCTGAGGAGCGAATTCTAAACACTCACCCTTAAAAACTTTGGGCGAATTGAGTGAAACCTATAGTGAGGCAATTTTTTTCATGATGGACTTAGTTATTGACGAACTAGCTCTAGTTTTTAGTCTTGACATGTTTTTGAGAACAAGTTGCTTTCTTAGTATGGGGGCATTTATCTCCTCCCTTAATCTTTGTATTTTGAGTAAACTATTGTGTTTTCCTAAGGGACTAGTTGGTTGTTAATTGCCACTCTCGTGTTTTTCTCTTTATGTTTTTATGTTTTATGCCGTATTGTTTTAGTTGAGGACAAGCAAATGTTTAAGTGTGGGGGGGTTTTGATAAAGGTAAAGTGTACCAAGAAAATACAAGTAATTTGGATTTGGAATCACTTAATTTAGAGATAAATTGTTGAAATTTTTAGCGGTTTACTAATTTTGCAGATTGCTCATGCTTGACACTAGTGATTACTACATAAACCCAGACCAAGCATGAGATGGAGCAGAGCAAGCATAAGATGGAGCAAAGCTAGCAGAAAACTAGGCAAAACAACCATGAAATGGACCAGGGGAATCACAGAATTGGGCCAGATTTGGAGAAAGGAGCCCAAACCCATGAAAAAATGAGAAGAATGACAAAAATATATATAGCTTCTAGTAGGATTCCTTGGTTAAGGCAGTAGAAGACCGCCCACTTGTGGGGCAGTGGATTTTGTCTTTTGTAATAGATAATTAAGCAAGTTGTTTAAATTACTTGCAAGCCTTACCCTACTAGAAGCTATTTTGATTGGACAAATTATTGATAGTATTATTATTTTGGGCAAGTGGCATCTCTAGAAAGATCCACTTGCCATTATATATAGGATAGAATTCTTCATTTGTGTAGAGAGATTTGGTGGGCTTATAAGCCTCAATTGTCTCGCACTCTCTCTCTATGTTCCAGCTTTTATTTCCTTAATATAATATGCCATTCTATGTTTTATTTATCTTTTATGCTTCACGTTCTTGCTAATTAAGCTGGCCCAAGCACGTCCAGCTAGCATGATAGGCTAAACATCGTATGATCGCTCCTCTTATTTTATTCTTAACTTTGATTATAATTAATTATCTTGTGTTTGTGCTTAATAACTTATAAGTCTGATCAACTTATGCTTAGTGTAATAAGAAGAACCGGGATGGAGAATTGTAACACGGAACAAAATATAAGACACACATATCCTACTAAACAGAGAGGTGCCCGGATAGTGCTAGGGGTTTTCTATTTAAATAGAATGCTTGCCTGTTCTTAATGCTTAAAGGGGACACTTGTGGGAACCTATAAGTTAACTTTAAAGAAACTAAACACGAAGCGAGAGCTAAGTTTGGTACATGTGGAACAAGAAACCTAGATCAAAGTGCTAAAAATATGTTGAGATAAAAGAAAGGAGTCATTAACCATGCTTGACTGTTTGTTGGCCATGCTTGCCCCATTATAATATTGTTAGGAGTAACCATTCAAAGCAATCACTTTACTTTCTTATAATCGTTCACTTTGTTATTTTCTCATCTTTTTTTATATTTTGGATTTTTAACTACTGATTTACTTCAAGGTTTAGCTACTTTCCTTGCTCCCTATGGGATACGACCTTGTGCTTGCCCCATACTACTGACCATGATTTAGTGTACTTGCTAGATCTCTTTTTGGGCAACCAACAATTGACATCTTAAATTCCTTTTGCATTTATTTACTGAACTCCTTACACATATTTTCATCAGTAGCTCCAAAGATGATATCATCAACATAGATTTGGATAAGAATGACATCACCCTTTTTCTTCTTGATGAAGACTGTTGTGTTTGCTTTACCCTGGATGTATCCTTTGGTTATGAGGAATGAAGTGAGTCTCTCATACCAAGCTCTTGGTACTTGCTTTAGTCCATAGAGGGCCTTCTTCAACTAGTACACTTGCTTCGGAAGCTTTGAATCTTCAAATCCAGGTGGTTGCTTAGCATAGACTTACTCATGAATGACTCCATTTAGAAATGCACTCTTGACGTCCATTTGGAATAAGGTGAATCCCATGAATGATACAAAAGCATATAGGATCCTGATTGCCTCCAATCTAGCTGTTGGTGCAAATGTTTCTTCAAAATAAATGCCTTCTTGCTGATTGTAGCCTTGAATAACCAATCTTGCTTTATTTCTGACCACAACTCCGGATTCATATAGCTTGTTCCGGAATACCCATTTGGTGCCAATGATTGATTTTCTTTCTAGAGGTTGTATTAGATCCCATACATAATTTCTTATGAATTGATTTAGCTCTTCTTGCATAGCCATCATCCTGCTTTCATCTCCTTCTGCATCTTGAAATTTCTTTGTCTCAATGAGGAGACAAAGGCAGCATGGCTCATCATCTTGTTAAGTTGTCCTCTAGTTCTAATTGGATTTTGGACATTGTCTAAAATAGCTTCAATTGGATGTTCCCTGCGAGTCCGGATCTCTCTCTGAAGTACTTCATAAAGTTGTGGGACCTATTCATCATTTACATCAACTTCTTCTTCTGATCCTTGTCCATCATTAAAGTTAATTTCTTCAACATGAAGATTTTCTAGTGGTAGATGGTCCCTGAAGTTGATTTGATCATCCTCTTCTTTGTACTTCTTTATCTGAAAAGGATCTTGAGCCTTTGCTGGTTCTGCGTCATCCAGAACAATATCATCCGGATCTTGACTTTTCTTTCCTGCATGGTTAGTCTCATCAAAATCTACAAGTATAGATTCTACCATAGTTTAAGTTCTCTTGTTGTATACTCTATAAGCTTTGCTATGTACTCAGTAGCCAAGGAAAATAGGTTTATCAGATTTAGGATCAAATTTTCCTAGTTGCTCTCTATCATTTAGGATGTAGCATTTACATCCAAAGGCTTTGAAGTACCCAATCTTTGGTTTCCTTCCCTTCCAGATTTCATATGGGGTTTTGTCTATGGTCTTTCTAATGAGATCTCTATTTAGAATGTAACATGGAGCATTTATGGCCTTACCCCAAAAGTACTTGGGCAATCTATTCTCATTTAGCATTGTTCAAGCCATTTCAACTATTGTCTAATTTTCCCTTTCAACAACCCCATTTTGTTGAGGTGCATGAGGAATAGAAAAGGTGTGCTCAATGCCCTTGGATTCACATAACTCAGTAAAATGCTTATTTTTGAAGTCTCCTCCATTATCACTCCGGATGCGTGCAATGCTTATGCCCTGTTCTACTTCTATACGGATAATTATTTTGAAGAAATCGTCAAAGGCTTCATCTTTGCTAGCTAGTAAAGCAACCCACGTATAGCGAGAACAATCATCCACTATGACTATAGTGTATTCTCTTTTACCTAAACTCATTGGTTGGATGGACCAAAGAGATCAATATGCAAGAGTTCAAGAACTCTTTTGGAGGGTGTATAGGATATGGAAGGGAAACTTTTTCTAGTTTGTTTACCTAATTGACATAGGGTGCAAATATGATCCTTGTCAAACAAAACCTTAGGCAAACCCAAAACCAATTTCTGTTTGGCTAGTTTGGATATGAGGTTGATGCTAACATGTCCCCACCTTCGGTGCCAAAGCCTTGATTCTTCTTCTTAAGTATGTATTATTTTTCTCTTTTTCAATGTTAACAGAATAAACGTTATTTAATATAGGTGCATAAAGAATGAGTTAGTTTGACTTACTATCAATGATTGAGCAGCCTCCGAAATCAAGGTGACTTTTCTCCCTTTTTCAAAGAGTTATGCTACACTGAGTAGGTTAAACTTCAGTCCATCAACTAGTGAGACATCTTCTATCTTTAGTTCAGATCAATGGTTCCATGCCAAATGTTTTATCCCTTTTAATTGTCTCCAAAGCTTACTTTCCCTCTTTTCTTCCCGATTAAAGTGATGAAGGCTTTCTCATCACCAGTCATGTGCCTTGAACATCCACTATCAATGTACCATGTTTGTTGATCTTCAGTGGATCTAAGGCATACTTGTAAAACAAATCAAGTGGGTTTGGGTACCAATCAGATTTAGGTCCTCTCGAGTTATCAACCATTTCAAGCCAAGGATAAATATCCTAATAACCATTTTAAAATCTACTTAGTTTAGTCATATGGTTGTTTGCTCCACAAAACCTGCACCCAGTAACTGGTTTATTTTGCTTAAGCTTGTCCTCAATCTTTTGAAGATCCTTCTTCCCATAATCTCCGGAATACCCTACTTTGGCTAGATCCGGATTTGATTGTTTAGTATGGATTTGGTAATTTGCTAGAGGAGCAACTTCTACTCTATATTTTTTCTTTTTCTTGGTGGGTTGATCATTGTAAATTACCACAACTTTTCCCTTTTGAGCAGTTATGTATCGTTGAGTTTTTCCATCAATAGGAGTGTTGTATTTTTGTTCTTGAGGTTGCTTCCAGACTTTCCTTTGCCTTGAAAGTTCTGGATTTCTTCTGGAAGCTGGATTTGAATTCCTTCTTTAACTTGAGGATTCTAGCTTTCTTCCATGAGCTAGGCTAGGATTTCTTCAGGTGGCTTCCTTCAACAGAGTTAACTCTCTATCTCATCCAAACACATTCACATTCAGGATTTCAGCTTATTTCTTTAGGAGATTCTGTTCAACAGTGTCTATATGCTTCATTCTTCTTATGAGATTGATATCTTGAGCCATTGCTTTAGTATCTTTGGCGAGCTCCATCACTTGTCTTTGAAGTTAGATTATAGCTTTTGCATTTTTCTTTACGTTGTTGATCACAATCCCTAAAGCTCTAGCAAGATCAAGGTTAGTCATAGAATTAGAAGGAGAGTTTACCTCTGTGCTAACAGTCTAAGAAACTAATTCTTCAATTTTCTTAGTAACTTGCTTAGAGGCTTTTCTTTCAGACTATTCTATCTCCGGATTAGACATACCCATGCATAATTAGCAGTCTCTTATTCTTCTGTGGAGGAAGAGATACTGCTTTCCCTGATGTCTCTCCATGTGGCCACCATTGCCTTCTTGTTGTATCTTTTGTCCTTTTTGAGTTTAGGACACTTTGATTTAAAATGTCCTTTCTCTCACACTTGAAGCATGCTTTTTCTTTCTGCTGATCTTTCTTTTCTTCCGGTGCTTTTTTGAACTTGTCTTTTCTAGAGGAACTTTCCTTCTTTCTTCTAGAATCAAATTTTCTAGAGCTTTTACTCAGGCATGAATCTATTGAACTATTTGGCTAGCATAGCCATTTCATCTTTATTGTAGTGAGATTCCTATGCATGATTTCCCTGTTCGGGAGGATGTTGATCCGGATGAATCTACTATGATAGCAATTCCTTTCTTCTTCTCTTCGGGCTTCTTCTCTTGCTAGGTATATCTCTTAAGGGATAGTTCTTGAGTTAAGAGATTGCCAATGAGCTCATCATAGTTGTAGAACTTAAGATTATGGGCTTCTTCAATGGCAGTCTTCTTATTATCCCATTCTTTTGTGAGGTTAGAATTCGTGCTACTGATTGATTCCTTTGGCTCTACCTTGAAGGTTTCCAAGTTTTACTGGAGGACATCAATCCTAGCTTCCTTGACCTTGTTTGTTCCTTTATAGGTTACTTCAAGCTTCTGCCAAATTTCTTGTGTAGTTTGACATCCTAATATCCTGTTAAATTCTGCTGCACTAAGAGCATAATGAAGTATGTTAATAGCATTTGCATTTTCGTGCAAATTCTTATAATCATTTTCATCCAACTGATTAGAGGGTTTCCAAGTTATGATACCCTCAACTTCATAGGTGGGGACATATGGGCCATCTTTGTTGGCCCCTGTGAGGGTGTATATAAGGTCAAAGGGGGGTGAATGACCCTTTTATGAAATTTACAGACTTTAAAAAGTCTTGTGTAACGCGTTTGATATGTTTCAAATATAATGGATCTGGATGATGCAAATATGGAATAATATGCAAATAAGTAAATAGTTAAAGGAGATAAAGAATAATGATTTTAACCTGGTTCGACCCTGCCTACTCTAGTCCCCAGAGTTTCCTTACTTTGAGCTTTGTCCACTATTGGATTCCTTTTCAACTGGCAGGAATCAAGCCTTATAATTTGTCTCCGAAGATTTATTCTCCTTCGGATGTAGGATATACCACTAGAAGTGCCAACTCCTAGCTGAGTCCTCTTGAGCTTGTCTTTGGGTGGTAACCTCTCTTTCAGATGTATGATATACTACTAGAAGCACCAACTCCTAGCTAAGTCCTTTCTCTTTAGTAGGACATACCACTAAGATTATAACCAAACCTAAGTTGAGTCCTACAGGGAGATCCTACTTAAAGCACCAAATCTAAGCTTGATCCCAATCTTAATACTCACGTAAGTATGAGATCTTACAACTGCTTTGTAAAGGGTTTGGTTTTTGAATTCTTCAAGTTTATAGCTCACTTGAGAATCCTTATAAAATAGATTTGGATGTTTCTAGTTCTTGGAGGGATTTTGTTAACTGATTGAATTTGGTTGAATTCTCTTTGTAGTAGCTTCTTATGAAATAGCCCAGCACCTTCTCAACATGTGAATCTTCCCTTTTATAGGCTTTGATCCTAAACGTAGCCGTTGTGAACCGTTGAGGTTGATTTGAATATTCACCATTTATCAAGTATGATGCCGCGCTTTCAGAGCCGTTGATCAATTCGTTAGACCAAATAAATTTCCTATTTGAAATACTGGGATTGAGGCTAGAAAGTAGTTAGTGATTGTTTGTTTGGATTTTAGCGCTTTGCCAACTTTTATTCAGTTTGTTTTTTATGTGAGCTCCACGCGCCATTCCCATTGGTCTACATTAAAAAGGTTGTTACCTTTTTCTCTTTCCTGTGTTAGTCCTTTTGTCTTTTTCTAGAATGCATGCTAGCTGTCTCTTTTACAATCTTTAAGGCAAAAAGACCTTTGACTTTAGACTAAATGTGGAGGAAAAAAAAGGAGAATTTGAACTTTTCCCTTTGTCTTAATAACTGAGTCTTTCGAATGTCTTTAGACTCAATGTGTCCGGGTGCTTCTTCAATTAATCTTCTCTTCCGAATGCTGTCTTTGAGAGGTTGAAAGTTTGTTTCCTTTCTAAACTTCAATCGGATGCTCCTTTTGTACTTGGGTGTTTGGGGTCTTCATTTTGTGCCCGAATGACTTATCTTGGATTTATTTATTTTCTTCTTAGACTTAGGAGATTATATGTTTTTGTTTACTTCAAACTTGATCCGGATATGTTCCTGAATTAGTTCTTCCAGATCATTGTTTTCCAACAATCTCCCCCATTCGATGGAAACAAAAACCTAAGTACATTTAAGCATAAGCATAGGAGTTTTATGAACTAAGTATTTTTCTTGATACTTAGCCATTTACAATTCTACTCCCCTACAATTCTAGCATCACAACTCCCCCAATATTTTTGCATTCTAGCTTATAAGTTTTTTAAGTACATTTATTTATTGTACTTAAAAGCAATTTTTGTATAAGTCTTTTTCACTATATATACTTCTACTCTTAACAATAGTTAGCATCAATGAAGTTCTGGATTACAAGATACAAATGTATATATGTGAAAGAAAATTTACATAGCTAGCTATTACAAGATTTTACAAATAAAGAGTAAATAGCTATACTATGTACTGTACTACTCTTCCATTGCCTCATCTTCCTTGTTTGAGCTCTTCTCCCCCTTTTTGTTTGCATTAGATTGGGGGTCTATTACCATATAAGTTCTTTGATCCCAACACTTCTACCATGCTCCAGAATAGATTAATCAACATTTACTTCAAGACGCTTTTTGATGATCGTTTCTTCTTCAAAAAAAATGGGAACAATTCCTTGAGAAGAGTTAGATTGCACTTGTACCCAAAGAATCCGGTATGCCCAATGTGCTGGACAAGGTCTTGAAAGATAGGGTAGGGAATGCTTTCTGAAATCATAGCGGAGGATCCGAAAGAAGAAGGAGCAGTGAGTGAGAGATTTGACATACCATACTAGAGTTGCTCAATCTCTTTGATGATGTCTCTCCGAACATTATGAACACTAGTATTGAGATTGTTGAGGTATTTGTTAAAAATGTTGGAAACAATGATCTAGGACATCAAATAATCTAGATCAGGTTTGAACTAACCAAACACCTAAGTATAAAAAGACCTAAGTCATTGCATCCGAACATATAACCAAGACATTCAAAGTCCAAGTCAAGTGAAGAAAATCACCTAAGCATATATGGAAGCATCCGGTTAAAGTTTGGAAAGGAAACAAACTTTGAACTACCCAAAATAGCATCCGGAAGAACTGATTGCACAAGCATCTGAAAGAAGATAGATATAGTGATATTAAGTCTGAAGACATCCAGAAGACTTTACTATTTAAGATAAAGGGAATGATTCAAAAATTCCATTCCCTCCATTCTTTTGGTCTATCAAGTCAAAGATCCTTTTCCCATAAGCAAGACAAAAGAAGACACCTAGCACTTTTCAGAAAAGGACAGAAGGACTAATACCGGACAGGAAAAGCCACTTGCTTAAAAGTTGGCAAGATACTAAAATACAAGAAAACGATCACTGACAACTTTTCAATCTCAATCCTAAGGACTTAAATGGGTCAAAATTTCTATCTAACAGATTGATCAATGGCTCCGAAAGCGCCACATATTACCTGATCAATGGTGAAGGTTAAATACAAGTTCAATAACCCACAACGGCTACATTTATGATGGAATCCTATAAAAGGGAAGTTTCACAAGTTGAGAAGGTCCTGGTTGGTTTCAAGAAAGCTATATACAAGAGAATTCTCTAGAAAACAATTAGTTTACAAATCCCTCCAAGAACCAATCCATTTAATTTCTATTGTAAGGATTCCCAAGTCAAGTTATAAACTTGAGCAAGTCCAAAAAACCAAAACCTTTGAGAAAAAAAAGTGTAAAGATCTCCTACTTGGGTGAGTAGTGAGATTGTAGTATAGCTTAAAATAGGTGCTTTGAGTGGGATCTCCCTGTAGGACTTAGCTTAGGTTTGGGTAGAAATCTAAGTGGTATATCCCACTAAAGACAAAAAGACTCAGCTAGGAATTAGGATTTCTAGTGGTATATCCTATATCCAGAAAGGGGTTTCATCCAGAGGCAAGTTGTAAGGCCTGATTCCTGCCAGTTGGAAAGGAATCCACTAGTGGAAAAGCTCGGAGGAAGGAAACTCCAGGGACTAGAGTAGGCGGGGCCGAACTAGGATAAAATGCTTTTGTTTGAACTTCTAACTCTTTATTTATTTGCATTAATATTGTTATAGCCACATCATTCAGATCCATCCCCCTACACAAAGATTTTTCAAAGTCTGCTTATTCCACAAAAAAGGGTCATTCACCCCCTCTATATACTTATTTAGACCCTCACCAGGACCAACAAAAGGTATCAGAGCAAGTGCTCAAACTAGAGATCTAACAATCACGAGCTAAAGGTCTATATATTTTGATTCAAGAATTAAAATGAGTTTCCAAAACTCACAGCTCCTTCCAGAGAGTATGCCTATTACTCGTCCTCCACTCTTCACCGATAAACACTACATGTTCTGGAAAAATCAGATGAAGAATTTCATTCAGGCTCAAAAGCATGATGGCATAAATGGCCATTAAAGATGGTCCATAAGAGCCTACTCATAAGGTAGATGGTTTAACCACCCACCAGCCCTCGAGCTATTTGGATGAGAATGATTATAAAAGATTGCAAGAAAACTTAAATGCTATTAATATGCTTCATTGTGCTCTTAGTGCAGTTGAATTTAACACGATATCCAAATGCAAAACTGCACAAGATATATGGCAGAAGCTAGAAGTGTCCTATGAAGGAACAAACAAGGTTAAAGAAGCCAAAATTGACCTACTATAACAGAAGATTGAATCCTTCAAGATGGAGCCCAAAGAATCCATTAGCAACATGAATACTAGATACACCAATCTAGTAAATGAATTGAAGATGGTACGGAAGGAAATCTCAAAAGTTGGCATGGTTAAGAAAATACTCCAGAGTCTCACCAAGAAATGGGACAACAAGAAGACTGCCATTAAGGAAGCTCATGACTTAAAATTCTACAGTTATGATAAACTCATTGGTAATCTCTTGACTCAAGAATTGTCCCTAGAGAGGTACAGCCAACAAGAAAGAAGGCTGGAAGAAAAGAAGAAGGTCATTTCACTTAAGGCAGACTCTACCGGATCAGCCTCTTTTGGATCAGAAAAGCAGCCAAAAGGATCAAAGTATAGTGAAGAAGATATGGCTACGCTAGCCAAGTACTTTGACAAATTCCTCAAGAAAAAAGATAGAAGAAGATCCAGAAGATTCGAATCAAGAAGGCCTAAGGAAGGCACCCTAAGAAGGTATAAGCCAAGAAAGGCTCTAGAAGAAAAGAAAGATCTAGAAAAGGATGCTGTCTGCTTTGAATGAGGGGAGAAAGGAAACTTTAGAGCCAAATACCCCAAGTTGACAAGGGAAAAGAAGTATAAGAAAAAAGCTTTAGTGGCCACATGGAGCAATAGTGAAGAAAGTAGTTGTCCATCTTTAACAGAAGAAGAAGAGATTGCTCATTGTGCATTTATGGCACTGCCGAATCTGGAAGCAGAGCAATGCAGAAGAAAGTCATCCAAGCAAGACAATAAGCAAATTGAGGATTTAGAATCAGAAACAGCAAATACTGAGGTAAACTCTCATTCTAATTCTGTTTCTAACATTGATCTTGCTAGAGCCTTCAAGGTGGTGATCCACAACATGTGAAAGAACACCAAAGCTATAAAATCCATACAACGACAAATTCTAGAATTGGCCGAAGATGCTGAAGTAATGTCAGAAGACATCAGCTTGATGAGAAATACAAAGCATATGGATGTGGTGGAAGAAAACATCGTAAGAAGTCAAGTTCAGATCTTAAGTGCTAACATGATAGGGCTAGATAGGGAGCTAACCTTGATGAAGGAAGAATCCAAAAGGAAATTAGGTCCTTCACAACCAAAAAGGAATACAAGGCAAGCTACATCAAGAAATCAACATCAAGCTGCAACGAAAAATCCAAAGCCTTCCAACCAGAGGGAGAAGGAGGTTAGCAGATAACCTCAAGCTCAAAGATACACTGCTGCACAAAAAGGAAAGGGTAAGGCAGTCTATAATCAGCAACCTACCAAACAAAGAAGGAATTGTGTAGCAGAAGTTGCACCCCCAACTAGCATCCGAATACACCTCCAATCAACAACAAGTGTACAACAAGCTGGATATAGATGGAACTATGGGAAAGATGATCTTGAGAGGATCGAGAAGAAGTAAGAGCGAAACAAAGCCATCTCAGGGTGCATGTTTGTTGGGAAAAACAACCATGCTACTAAATTATGTAGATTAAAAAATGGTTATTATGATATTTATCCTTGGCCTATAATGATTGATAACCTAAGAGGACCCAAATTTGATTGGGTACCCAAACCCACTTGATCTATTTTGCAGGTATGCCTTAGATCACAAGAAGATCAACACATATGCTACATTGATAGTAGATGCTCAAGGCCCATGACAGGTGATGAGAAGGCCTTCATTACTCAAATCCGGAAGAGAGGAGGCAAAGTCACCTTTGGAGACAGTCAAAAGGGATATATCATTGGGCATGGAACCATTGGATCTGAAATACAAATAGAAGATGTCTCTCTAGTTGATGGACTGAAGTTCAACTCTCTTAGTGTAACACAACTCTGCGACAAAGGAAGAAAAGTCACCTTTAACTCCAAAGGATGCTCAATCTATGATAGTAAGTCTAATCAACTCATTCTTTATACACCCAGAGTAAATAATGTTTATTGTGTTAACATTAAAAATGATAAAAATAATACATGCTTGGTGTCTAAAGAAGAAGAATCATGGCTATGGCATCAGAGGTTGGGACATGTTAGCATGAACCTCCTGTCCAAACTAGACAAAAAGGAATTGGTAGTGGATTTGCCTAAGGTTGCTTTTGATAAGGATCATCTATGCACTACATGTCAATTAGGTAAATAGCATAAGAAAAGTTTCCCTTCCATCTTTTACATTCCTTCCAAAAAAGTACTTAAGCTCTTGCCTATTGATCTTTTTGGTCCAATCAAACCATTGGGCTTAGGTAGAAGAGAATACACCATGGTCATTGTGGATGATTATTCTTGCTATACCTGGGTTCTCTTGCTTGCAAGCAAAGTGATTCCTTTGACCAATTCTCAAAAACATTCATTCGGATAGAAGTAGAACAGGGCATAAGCATTGCACGCATCCAGAGTGATAATGGTGGTGAGTTAAAAAATAAGCACTTTGCTGAATTTTGTGACTCCAAGGGCATTGAACATAACTTCTCTGCCCCTCATACTCCTCAATAAAATGGAGTAGTTGAGAGAAAAAATAGGACCATAGTTGAGATAGCTAGAACAATGCTCAATGAAAATTGTTTGTCAAAATATTTCTAGGGACAGGCTGTAAACACAGCATGTTATATCTTAAACAGAGCTCTTATTAGAAAGACCATAGAAAAGACCCCCTATGAAATCTGGAAGGGAAGGAAACCCAAAATTGGGTACTTGAATGCATTTGAATATAAGTGCTACATCCTAAATGATAGAGACCAACTAGGAGAATTTGATCCTAAATTTGATGAAGCAATTTTCCTTGGCTACTCAACACATAGCAAGGCTTATAGAGTCTTCATCAAAAGAACCCAAACTATGCTAGAGTCTATACATTTAGATTTTGATGAGACTAACCATGTAGGCAAGAGAAATTCTAATCTAGATGATCCAATTCCGGAAGCTGAAAACTTTGGAGAAGAGTAGGAAGCCAAAGTTCCTAATTCCTTCCAAATTAAGAAGTACAAAGAAGAAGATGAAGGAATATCTTTTGATCGAGATGTACCACAAGTTGATCTCAATCAATATGAGATAAAATTCAATGATCGTCAAGAAGAGGAAGCTAAGGCAGAAGTGGAACATGTTCCGGTCTAACATGAAGATCTACCAAAGGAAGTCCGGACTCGCAGAGATCATCTAGTCAAAGCAATTTGGACAATGTCCAAAATCCAGTAAGAACCAGAGGTCAACTTAACCGGATGATGAGCCATGCTGCTTTTGTCTCTCTTATTGAGCCAAAGAAATTTCAAGAAGCTGAAGGAGATGAAAGTTGGATGATGCCCATGCAAGAAGTGTTAGAATAATTCACCAGGAATGATGTATGGGATCTAGTGACACCTCCAAAAGGAAAGTCAATCATTGGCACCAAATGGGTATTCCAAAACAAGCTAGATGAATCCAGAGTAGTGGTAAGAAACAAGGCAAGATTGGTTGCCCAAGGCTACAATTAACAGGAAGGGATTGACTTTCAAGAAACATTTGCCCCTGTAGTAAGATGAGAGGCAATCCAGATTCTATGTACTTTTACATCATTCATGGGATTCACATTGTTCCAAATGGATGTCAAAAGTACATTTCTTAATAGAGTTATCTAGGAAGAAGTCTATGTGAGGCAGTCACCTGGATTTGAGGACTATAAGCATGTATATCATGTGTACAAACTAAAGAAAGCCCTCTATGGACTGAAGCAAGCACCAAGAGCTTGGTATGAGATATTCACTACATTTCTCATATCCAAGGGGTATATTTGGGGCAAAGTAGATACAACTCTTTTCATCAAGAAGAAGAAGGATGACATCATTCTAGTCGAAATCTATGTGGATAACATCATATTTAGGGCAACAAATGAGAAGACGTGCGAGGAATTCAGCTCTCAAATGCAGAAGGAATTTGAGATATCCATGATGGGAGAACCAAGTTTCTTCCTTGGTTTACAAATCAAGCAAAGTCCAGATGACATATTCATTAATCAATCCAGGTATACCAAGGAGATCTTGAAGAAGTTTGAAATGGACAAGAGCAACCTAATGTCCACTCCAATGGGATTAGATACAGTCTTATCCAAGAATGATGAAGGAGATGTTGATTGGAAGCTATACAGAAGGATGATTGGTTCACTTCTATACTTGACAGCTAGCTGGCCTGACATACATTATGTAGTCTTTTATTGTTCAAGATATCAAGCCAATCCTAAGGATTCACATTTAAAGGCAGTTAAAAGGATCCTTAGATGCCTCCCAGGAACCACTAAAGTTAGGTTATGGTATCCTAGTAATGGGGAACTCACACTCCAAGGTTTCACTGATGTAGATTATAGGAGAGAAACCTTTGAGAGAAAGAGTACATCCGGAGGTTGCCATTCCCTTTGAGATTGCTTAGTATCATGGTACAATAAGAAGCAAACTTTAGTTGCTCTATCTACTACAGAAGCAAAATATATGGCAGCTAGAAGTTGTGTAGCTCAATTCCTTTGGATCAAGCAACAACTAGAAGATTATGGAGTCCAATCCGGATGTGTGGATGTAATGTGTGACAACAAAGTGCCATTGATGTGTCAAAAAATCCAGTAGCCCACAGCAGGATGAAACATATCAACATTAAGCACCATTTCATCTGGGATCATGTGATGAAGAAGCACGTTGAATTGGTGTACATTCAAACCAATGAACAAAGACCAAATATCTCTACTAAGCCATTAAGTAAAGATCAATTTGATAAGCTAAGGGAGTCAATTGGAATGTCTAATCTAGTTTGAAGAAAATCCGGAAGATAGTACGAAGTTAACTTGGATTCTTTGCAAGACAAGGAATGCAGAAGAGAAGAAGAAGTGGAGTTAGCTCTGCTCCGGAAGGAATATTGCCACATCAGCAGACAAGAATGACATATGGCAGTAAAAGCGCGTAAATATAACTGTTCCTTTTTTAATTTCAAATGTCTATTAGGAGTTACACACGCGGTAAATCCAACAGCTGGATTTTAAAATAAACTCTTCCCATTCTCTGGTTAAATGGAATTTACCTCTCTTACCTGCCATGTCATCAATCCAGCCAAAGTTAATGGTGTCCGGATTACCAAAATACCCTGACTTTGGAAATCCTATAAAAATCCCCCAAATTTCCCCTTCTTCTCACGTGAGCAACTCAATACTATTACTATGCAAAAATTCAAATTCAAACCCTAAACTCATCTAAAATCTCAAATGGTAGCCAGCATGTTAAACAACCGAATCCAAATGCTTCCTACAAAAAAATCTTTATTGAGTTTGATCTTAAAGATGCAGATTTCAAACCCCTCAAACTCAAAACAAGCGATTCTGTTATCCTCACAAACTTCTTGGGCAACAATTTTCTATTAGAGCTAGACCCATACTCTAAACTAATTGAGAATCAACACCCGACTGATTTCCTTAAAATCAAATGCCCCACCTATCTAGACTTAGTGTGGGAGTTTTATGACAATCTGAGAGCTCACTCCTATCATGATGCTCTCAAAACCTAGGTTCAGGGAAAAGTAATCACTATCAATCCGAAATCTTTTGAAAAGTTTTTAAACATGAAGAATGATGGTGTTAAAATTAGAAGTGATGGGAATAAACTATATGTGAAGTACGAACCCAAGATGTGGCTGCATCTGAATTACTTTAGGGACAAATTCTCAACATACTTTCCGAAAGTGTCAAGATTTCTCCCACACACACTTGTCAAGCTAGTTCTAATATGGAAGGGCTCTCTCACGATAATATCCTCTTTCCAGCACTGCATATTACAACAGTGGGTGGAGAGTAGTGTCATAAACATGCTGGTGTTGATCATCCACTACCTAAGGAACCACAAGATCTCCTATGGTACTTTTATCACCCGGATTCTAGTTGCCAATGAAGTGTATGTATCCGAGTTCCAGGCTGTAAATGGAAAAGAAATTCTAAAAAAGAATTTCAAGAAACTAAACTTTAGGGAGACTTGGAATGAAGAAAAAGCCAAGAAGCTCATAAATGAGAAGAAGACAAGGGCCAGGAAGGCGGTGGATCCGGCTGAAGATGCTCCAATTCCTAAGAAAGCCAGAACCACCAAACCAAAGGCATAAAAGCAACTTGCCTTGGTTTTGGTTGAGGAAATTGATGATGATGCCCAAACCCTCACTCAGTTGCTGAAAAAGAGCCCGAAGAAGCCTACGACAAGGGGAAGACCAATAAAGGTAGCAACCAAAAAGGGGAGGAAGGTGGAAATCCTAGAGGTTATATTAGAAGATTAGCCTTTGGCTGTAGTAGAGGCCATCTTGGCCGGAAGAAGAAAGGCTAAAAGAACTCTAGTTGAGGTTCTGGCTGATGACGAAGAAGATGAGGAAATAAAGGATGAGGCCCTGAAATAAAAAAGGAAGCAATTCACTCGGAAGGGGTATACTTTTGATGAGGATATGAAAGCTCAGAAAGCTAAGAAAAGAAGTCGATAGGGATTGTAATTGATGAGGAAGCAAGGAAGAGGGTAGAGGAAGCTAAATTAGCTAAGGCCAAAATTTCAAAAGGGAAAAATGTACACGGAGTCACTGAGGGACTCAATCTGGATGATCCTTAGCTTGAAAAGATAAGGCAAGCCATGAAGGAGAATGTTAAGATCAATAAGAAGCTTAGAATGGAAGGACCTAGAGGCACTTCCCGCACTCAGGCAATTCTCATCGCTCCAACGGATCTTGAAACAATAGCGCAAGATCCGAAAGCAGACATCTTTGCATTAATGCCTAGATTTGGACCAATTCCAGAAAATTTGCTAAATGTGGAAGCTAAAATAGTCCCTAATAAAATTCTTGTAAAGGCAAGAGTAGAGGGTGTTGAGGACATTACCAGTATGCCTGGGGGCAAAATTAAAATCTTGTAAAGGTAACTAAAGGGATGACTGAGGACATTTCCAGTCATCCAAGGGTTGTTCAGGTTGATGAAGAAAGAGAAGAAGCTGATGCTTAGAATCAAATGCAAATCAATGAGGTAATTCCTGACACAGTTTCATTTGATATTAATGCTGTTAACACTGTTGCTACTGAAATAGTAGATGATAAAGGGGATAACTTAGATACACATACCCCAAGTGTATCTAAGGAACAAGAGTCCAACCTAGAACACACCATTCTGGAGGAGAGACAGAGTCTAGGTTCCCAAGGGCACACTCCTATAGTGGACTCAAGGGTTGAGGCTAGTTCGGGAGAACGGTTGGAAGAGAAGAAAGGAGGAGAAGAAGAAGAATCCACAGAAGAAGAATCATCCGGATCTAATGAGATAGGAAGTAGCTCCGAATCTGAATCCCCACATCTTGCTAGTCTAATCATGATACCATCTACTAGCATAAATCAAGATAGAGCCAAAAGGATCACAATTGCGCTAAAAATACTTCAAGCTACCCATGAGGAACATGAGGAGAGACATATCAAACAGAGTCTCCAAAACATATGTAAGCATCTAAAATTAGTGGAGAAAGTACTGATTGAACAATTCTCTCCTTCGAATTTGAAGACTGAAATTGGGGAGCTGAAAGGGAGTGTCAAGAAGATAGAAGAGAAAGTGGAGGACTTTCCCACTACAGAATTGGTAGTAGAGGTATCACTTGCCAAAGTTACTACTATCTTAAATGATCTATAGACAAGTATAGCAGTAGCAAATCGCTCTGTTGATCAGGCTAACACCAGAGCCATAAACAACTACATTACTGTTATGGAAAAAATCACATCTTCCTCATCAGATTTGTCCATATAACTAAAGGAGTATATAGATTCCAAGTTTGAAAGCTTGACAAAATTCATCACTGAAAAGGAAGGAAAGTCCGCTCTCCCCAACCCTGATGAAAACCACCAAGCATTTCTAAATAAGCTCACAAAGTTCATTGAGGAAGATTTACCTAAGCTATTTGACACACAAATAACCAACATTGCACAAGAAATTGTCGGACAATTCAATGGTCAGGATGCAGTCGTTGAAATAATAAAGGATGATATTCATAAGGAATTGACAACAGTTAACTCAAGCATCCATAACATCCGTAGGGATTTGGGTAAAGACCTTTAGAAATTACAGTCCGGACTGTCAAACTTATCAATCTCCGGATCCTCCTCCTTGCTATCTATCCTAGAGAGCCAATTAGTTCCATTCTTCTAAGACCTTGTCCAGCACATTGGGAGCACAAGATTCTTTGGACATAAGGGCATAACCACTCTCCTCAAGGCACTCTTCCCTTATCTTGATGAGAAGGATAGGGAATATGCACTGAAGATGCGTCCCTACATCACAGGCTCATACACCCAACTTTGAAACCTCTTCCGCCCTCTACATCTATCTCCAGCCACTGTGGACCACATCTTAGAGTAGAGAAGGCATGGAAACTTGGACTACTCAATCTATTCTAAGGCTTGGCAGGAAAGCTGGGATGGGAAAACCTATATGGTAGTTGACCCCAAGCTGGAAACAAAAAGGGTGAGAGAAGTAAAAAGTGGGAAATAGAAAAAGCCACCACTATTGCAAAGGGGGAGAGTAGCATTAATGGTAAAGAAAAGGAAGAAGGAGCATCTGGTGCATCCGAAAGGAATTAGACTACCTATATTCTGTAAGCAATTATAATAGCTAGATTCACTTATATATTTCTATATCTTGTAATCCAAAAGCTTCATTGATGTTAACTATTGTTAAGCAGAAGTATATATAGTGAAAATCGAATTCTCTAAAAAAATTGATTCTAAAGTACAATCTGCTATTGTACAACAAAAATATTAGAAGCTAGAATTAAAAACTATTGGGGGAGTTAGGGGATGCTTGAATTATGGGGGAGTAAAAATTGTAAATGACTAAGTATCAATAATCATAGTTAGCTCATAAAAACCCCTTTTCCTTATGCTTAGATAACTTAGGTTTTTGTTTCCATCAAATGGAGGAGATTGTTGGAAACAATGATCCAGAACAACAAATAATCCAGATCAGGTTTGAAGTAAACAAAACACCAAGTATAAAAAGACCTAAGTCATTACATCTAGACATATAACCAAGACATTCAAAGTTCAAGTCAAGTGAAGAAAATCACCTAAGAACATATGGAGGCATCTGGTAAAAGTTTGGAAAGGAAACAAACTTTGAACCGCCTAAAACAGTATCTAAAAGAATTGATTGCACAAGCATCCAAAAGAAGACAGATCTAGTGATATTAAGTCTAAAGACATTCGGAAGACTTTATTATCTAAGACAAAGGGAATGATTCAAAAATTCCATTCCTTCCATTCTTTTGGTCTATCAAGTCAAAGACCCTTTTCCCATAAGCAAGAAAAAAGAAGACAACTAGCATTTTTCAAAAAAGGACAGAAGGACTGACAACAAACACAAAAAAGTAACAACCTTTTTCACCTTGACCAATAAGAAAGTGCGTGGAGCTCACACCAAAAAGCCACTGGCATAAAAGTTAGCAAGATACTTAAATACAAGAAAATGATCACTGACAACTTTTTAGCCTCAATCCCAACGACTCAAATGGGTCAAAATCTCTATCTAACAGATTGATCAACGGCTCCGAAAGTGCCACATATTACCTGATCAATGGTGAAGATTAAATACAAATTTAACAACCCATAACAGCTATATTTATGATAGAAGCCTATAAAAGGGAAGCTTCACACGTTGAGAAGGTGCTGGTTGATTTCAAGAAAGCTATATACAAGAGAATTTGCTATAAAGCAATCAGTTTATAAATCCCTCCAAGAACCATTCGATTTAATATCTGTTGTGAGGATTCCTAAGTGAAGTTATAAACTTGAGCAAGTCCAAAAAACCAAAACCTTTGAGAAAATAAAGTGTAAAGATCTCCTACCTGGGTGAATAGTGAGATTGGGGTATAGCTTGAAGTAGGTGCTTTGAGTGGGATCTTCCAGTAGGACTCAGCTTAGGTTTGGGTAGAAATCAAAGTGGTATATCCTACTAAAGACAAAAGGACTTAGCTAAAATTTGGGATTTCTAGTGGTATATCCTACATTCGAAAGGGGGTACCATCTGGAGATAAGTTGTAAGGCTTGATTCCTGCCAGTTGGAAAGGAATCCACTTGTGGAAAAGCTCGAAGGAAGGAAACTCCAGGTAATGGAGTACGCGGGGCTGGACCAGGATAAAATGCTCGTTTGAACTTCTAACTCTTTACTTATTTGCATTAATATTGTTATAACTACATCATTCGAATCCATCCCCTGGATCATATTCAAAGACGCTACACAATGACTTTTCAAAGTCTACTTATTCCACGAAAAAGGGTCATTCACCCCCCCTCTAACCTTATTTAGACCCTCACAGGGACCAACAAATAGTCTCCTTCAAGTTATTGAAAAGCTATTTTGTTCCAAAAAGGTGGCATTGAAAGTCTTGGCTCACATCTTCCATATGTTTTTCTAGGAGCTTTGGGAGTTGTTCATCCAAAAAATTACATAACATCTTGTGCAGCCTGGTGTTCTTCATTCAGTAAGGTTAGTCCGAAGGAGACATCCTTTTAGGATTCTATAATGGCAGTGGGAATGAATTTTTTCAAATTTTCAAACTTGTTGTGAATCTACTCTTTAAGCTCTATTATTAACTTAGTGAAGGAAGAGGTTATTTGCGCCATAGTTATTGCACAGTTATTGTCAGCTTTGGTTATAGCCTGAGTTGCAGAGCGATATTCTCCTATAATATTTGAAGTCAATTGATTCAGCACCAAAGTGATTTTAGAGAGTGAAGTTTCTGCCACAAGATCTATGGATGGAAAGGCATCCATATTCTACTCAATGTTCTTGATTGAGCCTTTGATTTCCCCCAATTCTGCCTTGAAATCCAGAGTCATGGATTTTTCTTGCATAAGACTATTCACGGATTTTAATTGTCCACATATACCCCAGAGCATTTTCTTTATCTCATCTTTCCTGTACCCTTCAATGGCGGCTTGCTCCAATACACTAAGTCCATTCATATCTTTTCAGCTCTAGCAGGCTATAGATTAATGGTTGGATTTTTCAGGAATCACTTTGGAGTGGATTCTTCTCCGGATCCAGAGCTACTTCCGATTTCTTCTGATCCGGAGGTTTCTTCCTCATCACTTTTCTTGTCTTTCTTTAGTTCCACTTCTCTTTATCCCAATTATTCCTCCAGAGTGGCCTCACCCTTTGAGTCCACTTTAGAACTATGCTTAGTTGGTCCAAGACCATCTCCCTCCTCTAGAGCATTTTGCTCTAGGATAGACTCATCTTCCTTAGATGCATTTTAAATGTTTACTTCTAAGTTATCCTAAATTTTAGTGGCATCACCAGCCGTAATAGCAGCGACAATATTTGAGTTAGAGATAGGGATTACCTTTGTGTTGTGTGGTTCTGTATGCTCTTCTTCATCTCTTGCTACCTCCTCTTCAATGTTTTCCTCTAGAGGATTGGAATTATCATCAATCTCCGCTTCACGTGCCTTGTTAGGACTTTTGGTGTTTACTAGTCCTATTTGGACCGAAATGTTGGTACTGTCCTCAACATTCTCTCTAGATGCCTTTTCAGGACTTTCAATTTCAATGACTTCAACTGTTGGATACTCGAGGCTCTCTAGAAGCAGTTCATCTCGTGCTTTAAACATATAGAGTTCTTCCTCTGGACATTCAAATTCTTTAAGAAGTGCTAGCTCTTTAGTAGTAATCGTGATAGGTGGAATGACATCAATTGTAGTGCCGGAAGAGCCTCCGGGTCCCTCCTTGGTAAGTTTATTTGCTTTTAAATTATCATGTACTGCAACCATCATTTTAGCATACTAAGGATCATCCAGAATAATGTTGTCCTAAAAGATGGGCTTTCTTGCGACAACTATTTCCTTAATGTTACTTATATCTATTGATTTTGTAGCTGAGGGGATTGGTTCTTGTATCTGGATTCCAACATCATGCTTTTTAATGGCTAGTTTGGCCCTCTTATCCCTAAGAGCTCCATTGGAAGTTGAGCCTTTTCAGATGAAAGATCTTTTAGGAACAAGATCCTCCTTTTTTATAGCGCAATAGGGCTTACTTCTTTCATCAAAGATCTCCTCCAGAGATTGCTTAGCTCCTTATAATCTTCCGACTCTTATGGCAGCAGCAGCAACTTCATTAGTTTCACTGTTCTCCGGATTAACAATTTTCTTCTTTGGCCGCAGCCTCAATAAGCCTACCCCTCTTAGGCTTTACTGGAGTGTTTTTTAGCAATTGGCTCAGGGTGAGAGTATCTTCATTTTTCCTCAACCATAGGCCTTAGGTTGATTTTTCTTTGTGCCTTAGACCGGGTTGTTCTTGCTCTCTTTGCCTCCGGAGCAATTTCAACTAAGTTTCCGGCCTTCTAGACTTTACTCTTCTCCTTCTTTTCCTCTCTTTGCCTTATGGATTTCTCCTCTTCCCAGGATTCTCCAAAGGTCAGCTTCTTAAATTCTTCTCTAGGATAGCTTTCCCATCTACTAGTTCTTCTTTAGAAAGGTCTATCCTATTCTCAATCAGTGTTGGAGAACATAGTGGATAAGAAATACCAACATGTTGAGACCTCCATGGGAGTGCTTGTGTTGGCGAATGTGGTGGATAAGGCATGTTGATTACTCTGCTCTCACCCCAGTGTTCGAGAGCACAATGTTGGAATGATGATGTAGTATTTACAGATCCCTTATGGATTAACACAAACTTTGCCAATACAAACTGCAATAATCTGGGGATCTCTGGCCAGTGAGTGGAGCACTTATCCCCAAAGTACCTTGCCGGAAGCCATAGCATTGGATCATACTTCACTATTTATTCATCTATATGCATCCAAATCATCACTCTTTCATTCTTCATTTTTAGATGAGTAACAAAGAAATCTAGAGTCAGAGTAATCACCTTCCCATCTGTAGTGGTCCGGAGCGCGTCATAATAGGTCCGGGTTTTGAGATTTTCGTAAAATTGTTTTATGAAGACAAGGTAAGTTGGGTTATTCATCGTCAGGAATTCTTCCAGGTGTTAATCTTTAAGGAGCTAGGTTATGGTCCAGTAGAGAATAAGAAATTATCACCCAAAAAAATTAGATGGGATTATGGTGTCAGAACCATTTTGCTTAACCAAAATGAAATAATCATCATGAAGATGTTCCATCTTAAAGATGTTCATTGGACGTGAGGTTGTTTGGGTTTGAGTGTTGGTGTTTGCCATTTTAGAAGTTTGGAAGAAGAAAAATTTAGGAATTAGGGTTCTAAAAGAAAAATACAGAGTAACAGTAGATGAAATACTTTGCGTGAAGAAGATGAGAGAATTTGGGGGTTTTTTTATAGAATTCTCAGAGTGAGGGTAGTTTGGTAATCCGATTGTAGTTAAAGTTAACTGGATAAGTGATGTGGCGGTTCAAATTTTGGAGAGAGGTAAATGACGTTTAAACCTGTGAATTGAAACGGTTCTTTAAAAACAACTGTTGAATTTTACTGCACGTGAGTTGCCCAATAAATGTTTTTAATTCAAGACATGTACGGTTACCTTTTCACTCTTTTACTGCCATTTATCAATTCTGTCTATTGAGCTGGCAATATTCCTTCCGAATCCATCACTAAAACTTCTTCTTTCTTCTTTGATTTCCTGGAGTGGCCAAGGATCTTAATAACTCTGTATTGTCTTCTGGATTCTTCTTCAAATTAGATTTGACATTCTAATTGCTTCTCTTAGCTTACTATACTAATCTTTACCTAAAGGCTTAGTAAAGATGTCTGCCCTTTGCTCATTTGTTGGGATGTAGACCAAGATAACATCCTTCTTCATTACATGATCCTGGATGAAATGGTGTCTGATGTTAACATGTTTCATCCTGCTATGGATCACTGGATTCTTTGACACATCAATTGCACTTTTGTTATCACACATCACATGTACACATCCTGCTTTTACACCATAATCTTCCAATTATTGCCTGATCCATAAGAGTTGAGCAACACAACTTTTAGCTGCCATGTATTCAGTTTATGGGTTGATAAGGCTACTGAAGTTTGCTTCTTGCTATACCATCATACTAAGCAATCTCCAAGAAAATGACAGCCTCCGGGTGTTCTTTTTCTCTCAAGTGTATCTCTTCTAAAATCTGCATCAATGTATCCTTGCAGAGTAAAATTCCCATTGTTGGGATACCATATCCCAACTTTAGTTTTTCCCAGCAAATGCCTGAGCACCCTTTTGACAGCCTTAAGATGAGAATCTTTTGGATTAGCTTGATACCTTACATAGTAGCAGACTGCATAGTATATGTTAGGTCTACTAGCTATCAAGTATAATAGTGATCCAATCATCCCTCTATAGAGCTTCTGATCTACATCTTCTCCTTCACAATCCTATGAAAGGACTGTATCTGATTCTATTGGAGTGGACATAGGCTTGCTCTAGTCCATTTCAAACTTCTTCAGAATCTCCTTGGTGTACTTGAATTAGTTGATGAAAATCCCATTCAGACTTTGCTTGATTTGTAGACAAAGGAAGAAATTGAGTTTTCCCATCATTGACATCTCAAATTCCCTATGCATTTGAGTGATGAATTCTTCACACATCTTTTCATTTATTGCTCTAAAGATGATGTCATCTAAATAGATTTGAACAAGAATGACATCACCCTTTTTATTTTTTATGAAAAGTGTTGTATCTGCCTTACCCCGGATGTATCCCTTGGATATGAGGAATGAAGTGAGTCTCTCATACCAAGCTCTTGGTGCTTGCTTCAATCTATAGAGAGCTTTCTTTAACTTGTACACATGGTCTAGATGCTTTAAGTCTTTAAAACCAGGTGGTTGCTTGACATATACTTCTTCCTGAATAACTCCATTTAGTAATGCACTTTTGACATCCATTTGGAACAATGTAAATACCATGAATGATGCAAAATCACATAGAATTTGGATTGCCTCTAATCTTGCTATTGGAGCAAAAGTTTCTTCAAAGTTAATGCCTTCTTGTTGGTTGTAGCCTTGGGCAACCAATCTTGCTTTGTTTCTTACCACAATTTTGGATTCGTCTAGCTTATTTTGGAATACCCATTTAGTGCCAATGATTGACTTTCCCCCAGGTGGTGGTACTAGATCCCAGACATCATTTTTGGTGAACTAATCTAGTTCTTTTTGCATTGCCATCATCCAGCATTCATCTACTTTTGCATCTTGAAACTTCTTTAGTTCAATGAGAAAGACAAAAGTAGCATAGCTCATCATCCTATTGAGTTGTCCTCTGGTTCTGACTGGATTTTGAACATTGTGCAAAATGGCTTCAATTGGATGATTTCTGCGAGTTCGGATCTCTCTTTGAAGGTCTTCATGCTGTGGTAGAGTTTGTTCCTCATCTGCTTCAACTCCTTCTTCTTGATCATCAATGAAGTTTATCTCATGATGATTGAGATATCCTTGTGGTGCTTCCAAGTTGAAGTTGATTCCTTTATCTTCTTCTTTGTACTCCTTGATTTGAAAGGAATCCGGAATCTGTACTTCTTTCTTTTCTTTAGCATTCTCGGCTTTCGGAGTTAAGTCTTTCGGATTGGAACTTCTTTTCTCTGCATGGCTAGTCTCATCAAAATCTACATCTATTAACCCTACCACAGTTTGGGTTCATTTGTTATAGACTCTATAAGCTTTGCTATATGTTGAGTAGCCAAGGAAAATTGCTTCATCGGATTTAGGATCAAACTTTCCTAATTGCTCTCTATCATTTAGGATATAACATTTACACCCTAAGGCTTTGAAGTACCCAATCTTGGGTTTCCTTCCTTTCCAGATTTCATACGGGGTCTTTTCTATGGTCCTTCTAATGAGAGCTCTATTTAAAATGTAGCATGCAGTGTTAATGGCCTCACCCCAGAAGTAAGTAGGCAATCTATTCTCATTAAGCATTGTTCGAGCCATTTCAACTATAGTTCTATTTTTCCTTTCAATAACCGCATTTTGTTGAGGTATGTGAGGAGCAGAAAAGTTGTGCTTAATGCCCTTGGATTTACAGAATTCAATAAACTACTATTTTTGAATTCTCCTCAATTATCACTTCGGATGCATGCAATACTTATGCCCTATTTTACTTCTATCCGGATGAATATTTTTAAGAAATGGTCAAAGGCTTCATCTTTGCTAGCTAGAAAAGCCACCTAGGTATAGTAAGAATAATCATCCATAATGATTATAGTGTATTCTCTCCTACCTAAACTCATTGGTTTGATTGGACCAAAGAGATCAATGTGCGAGAGTTTAAGAATTCTCTTGAAAGGTATATAGGAGATGGAAGGGAAACTTTTTCTATGTTATTTACCTAATTGACATGTAGTGCATATGTGATCCTTATCAAAAGCAACCTTAGGCAAACCCATAACCAATTCCTTTCTGGCTAATTTGGACAGGAAGTTCATGCTTACATGTCCCAACCTCAGGTGCCAAAGCCATGATTCTTCTTCTTTAGACACAAGCATATATTCTTTTTCTCATTTTTATTGTTAACAGAATAGACATTGTTTATTCTAGGTACATAAAGAATGAGTTGATTTGACTTACTATTAATGATTGAGCAGCCTCTAGAGTCAAATGTGACTTTTCTCCCTTTTGTCACAGAGTTGTGCAACACTTAGCAGGTTGAATTTCAGTCCATCAACTAGTGAGACATCTTCTATCTTTAATTCAGATCCAATGGTTCCATATCCAATGATCTATCCTTTTTGGTTGTCTCCAAAGCTTAATTTTCCACCTTTCTTCTAGATTGAAGTGAAAAGACTTTCTCATCACCAGTCATGTGCCTTAAGCATCCCCTATCAATGTACCATGTGTGTTAATCTAAGGCATACCTGCAAAATAGATCAAGTGGGTTTTGGTACCTAATCAGATATGGGTCCTCTCGAGTTATCAACCATTTCAGGCCAAGGATAAATATCATAATAACCATTTTTAAATCTACATAGTTTAGTCATATGATTATTTGCTCCACAAAACCTACACCCAGGGATGGGTTTACTTTGTTCAAGCTTCTTTTGGATCTTCCCAAGATCCTCCTTTCCATGGTTTCCAACATGTCCAACTTTATGTAGATCTGGTTGTCCAGTGTGTATCCCGAAGCTAGTTGGAGGTGCAATTTCTACTCTGTGATTCTTTCTTTGCTTGGTGGGTTGCTCATCATAGACGACTTTATCATTTCCCTTTTGAGCAGCTATATACCTTTGTGATTGAGGTTGCCTGCTAACTCTCTTCCCCTTTTGATTTATGGGCTCTGGATTCCTCTCAGCCGTTGGATTTGCATTTCTTGGTATTGCTTGCCTTGGGTTTCTTTTTTGTTGTGAGGGATCTGGTTTTCTTATGGATGCCTCCTTCATTAGAGCTAGTTCCCTACCTAACCCTGTTGACTTGGCATTTAATATCTACACTTGATTTCTTAAGAAGTTTTCTTCAACTACATCAATGTGCTTTGTTGCCCTTATCAGGTTGATGTCTTGCACCATTGCTTCAGCGTCTTCTGCAAGTTCCATTACTTGTCTTTCAAGAGATTTGATGGCCTTTGTGTTCTTCCTTACATTGTTGATTAGGATCCCTAAAGCTCTAGCAAGATCAAGGTTAGATACAAAATTTGAGTGAGAGTTTACCTGAGTACTTGCTATCTCAGATTCTAATTCTTCAATTTCCTCCATGACTTTCTTTGATGGATTTCTTCTGGATTGCTCTGCTTCTGGATCAATTAGTGCCATAAATACACAGTTTATAGTTTCTTCTTCTTCCATTGAAGATGAGCTACAGCTTTCTTTACTATTGTTCCATGTGGCCACCATTGACTTCTTCTTATATCTTTTGTCCCTCTTAAGCTTAGGACATTTGGTGCTTAAATGGCCTTTCTCTCCACATTCAAACCAAGCTACCTCTTTTTCCAAATCTTTCTTATCTTCCGGAGCTTTTCTTGGCTTGTCCTTTCCGGAGGAGGTTTCCTTCAATCCTTTAGAATCATATTTTCTAGAGTTCCTCCTTTCTTTCTTTCTCAAGAATCTCTTGAACTGTTTGGCTAGCATAGCCATTTGTTCTTTATTGCATTGAGATTCCTTTAACTGCTTATTTGATATGGAGGAAGCTGATCTGGAGGAGATTGCCTTGAGTGCAATGGCTTTCTTCTTTTCTTTAGGCTTCTTCTCTTGTTGATTATATCTCTCCAAGGATAGTTCTTGAGTTAAGATATTACCAATGAGTTCATCACAACTGTAAAACTTCAAGTCATGAGCTTCCTCAATGGCAGTCTTTTTGTTATCCCACTCCTCAGTGAGACTCCGGAGAACTTTCTTCACCATATCCACTTATGTGATCTCCTTTCCAAGCCTCTTCATCTCATTTACTAGATTGGTGTATCTAGTGTTCATGTTGTTGATAGATTCTTTGGGCCCTATTTTTAAGGATTCCAACTTGTGTTGTAAGAGATCGATTCTAGCTTCTTTGACTTTACTTGTTCCTTCATAGGTGTGAGGTGTCGATGACATGTGGGTCTCCTTTGGCACTTGCATGAGAGGTGGGTCCACTAGGGTTTGGTTGGATTTAGGCGTGATGAAACCTTTTTAGTTCAAGTTTGCACATTTTAGCCAGTTTTAATGAATAAAAGAATCGAGACCCAGATCTCGATACAAATGATAGAGTCACTACCCAAGTTGTCTACTTGGGAAAGAGTTTTGCTATGGTTCCCATTGGGCGGGAGACTCATACCTTTTGATCAGAGATTCGGGTATCGGATGAGTCACTTATTTCTCAGTTAATTAATTCAAAATCACATTCGCCACGTAAAACCGTTTATTCTTCATCATTTGAGTAACCATCATAAAAAATCTATTTTCTACACTTTCATATATGATACATATGTTCAACAGTTTATAATAAAGCATAAATAATAAATGGGGGAATAAAAATTACAACTAGGGGAAAATGGGAGAATTGCAAGTGAACCTACACATTTGTTTTAAATTATAAAAAAAATAATAAATTCGCGTGTATCCATAAAGATTAACACAGTTTATGACACATCATAAGTCAACATTTTATTGGAAAAATGTGATTATGTTAGTGTCGCAGTTTTGTAATCGATAGTGCCCGGGCGGCTTCTAGGATCGAAATGAAATAACGGGTCTTCAATGTATTTTATTGGGAAAACACATTTTAACTTGTGTGGGTTGATTTATCCGATTATTAGTGAAAATGATCGCATGGAAAGTGGTGAGTTGGATTGATTTTTATCAGTTAAAAGAGGATTTTAGGATTCTACCTGGGGGCCAGTACCCGTACGGGTGGGGTAGGACCCATACAGCTACTAGGGAGGGCCGATAAGGATATAGGGGATGAATACGGGTCCTGTTTGGTCTCAGGAAAAAACTCAGTTTAATTTAACGAGCTGATTTATGGAAGAGGAAAGAAATAAAAATGGAATTTCTTCCATAGGAGTATGGCGCACCAGTTTAATATCCCTAAGGACATAAGGTGCCAACAAGGCCCATATAGGTTAGGACCAGACCCAAAACATGAATAAAAGAAAAGATAGAATAGAATAGATGGAAAATGACAATAAAATAAATGAGTTGTGAGTCTCTTTGAAATTCAGGAGCGTACCTATACGCTGTGAATCTACTTTAGAGCGATTCCAATGCCGAATGGAAACTTTGTCAAACTACAAACTTAAAAATTTGTTGAATACGATTTTTACATATCATATTTGATTCTAAAGTTTTTCTATTATGTTTTCTCCAATTCTGTTCCCTTTGAAATGAAAAAATGGCCTCTATTTATAGAGGAAAATAGGTCTGAACGCATTAAATGGTTGATTATATGTGTTTATGACAGATTATATTTGTTTATTGCTGATTTGATTTGTTTATAATAGATTTCGGGCATTAAAACTGACTGTTTGGGCGTCTAGGGGACCGGTACGGGTGGCCTAGACCTGTACGGGTCACGTTAATACCAAATTGGGCTATTCTGGAAGTTTTGGAACCGTATGGATCCATATGGATCAGTCCGACCGATTTTGCCCAAAACTTCCCAAAATTGCCCGAAACTACCTAAAATCGGCCAGTTTTGACTGGTTTTGACCGATTTTGACCATTTTAGACCTTTTACGGCTTAGGCACTAGTTTTCTGAGGTTTAGGTTTGATAAAGTTTGACCAATCAACATTGAAACCATTCCAAGTCAACAACACCTATAGAAGAATGCATTATATAGCTCTCATCGTCGTTTCGTGAGAAGGACTTTTAAAATCCAGTGCTCATAGACTGCCCTTCATGGGATCATTGCAAATACTGATTTGTATTATCTCACGATGTAGGCAAGGGTTTAGAAATTATACCTGAGGTGATGATATGGGTAAGTTCTTTCCTCGAGGCAAACTCCTTCCCTTGGTGTACCTTTCTTGAGGCAGATCGCTTTCCCTTATTGATACGTATCCCTTTCTTGAGGCGGATGACTTTCCTTGGTGTTCCTTTCTTAAGGTGGACTACTTTCTTTTGCGGATGTATATCCCTTTCTTGAGGCGGATGACTTTCCTTTGATGATTCGTATCCCTTTCTTGAGGTGGATGACTTTCCTTTGATGATGTGTATCCCTAGTGACTCTATCAGGGAAGACATGGATCTATTCTCCTGGTCGATATTAGTGTATCCCTTTCTTAAGGCGGATGACTCTCCGATTGGTGGTGTATCCCTTTCTTAAGGTGGATGACTCTCCTGTGGGTGGTGTATCCCTTTCCTAAGGTGGATGACTCTCCTCTTAATAGCTTTGAATGACCTGTATAGGGATAACGATCAAACTCTGTGTTAGTTACTGCCTGAGCTGACACATCTTTATTCTTGATTGAATTTGTGGTGAACAAAAATATTTTTGCCCCTTCAATCAAGAATGAAGATGTATGCATAGGGATTGGTCCCTGAATCAGCTGCGAACTGAGTTTAAGAAATGTTGGGTTTGGCCTAACTGCTTAAGGCTGGAATGCCCCGTTGAATGTGCTTCTTGGGCGGCGTGTTGGTCCCTATAAGGGTCTTTATAAGGGCAGAGGGGGGTGAAAGGCCCTTTTTCGCAGAATAAACAGACTTTAACAAGTCTTAGTGTTGCATGTTTGATTATGATCCGGATGATGGATCTGAATAATGCAATAAGTAAAGAGAAGAAAACCAAACACGGTGATTTTATACTGGTTCGGCCCCGCCTACATCTAGTCCAAGGAGTTTCCTTCCTCTGAGCTTATCCACTAATGGATTCCTTTCCAACTAACAGGAATCAAGCCTTACCATTTATCTCCGAATGGTACCCCTTTCCGGATGTAGGACATACCACTAGAAGCACCAACTTCTAGCTGAGTCCTTTAGTCTTTAGCAGGATATAGCACTTAAACTTCGACCCCGATTCTGAGCTGAGTCCTACAAGGAGATCCCACTCAAAGCACCAACTTTAAGCTGTATCCCAATCTCAAAACTCACCCAAGGTGGAGATCCTTACACTCTTGTTTTCACAAAGGTTTTGGTTTTAGATTTCCTTAAGTTTATAACTCACTTAGGAATCGTTACAACAGATTTAGAATTGTTTGATTCTTGGAGGGATTATGATTACTGATTGCTTGAGCAAATGTTCTTGTGAATGGCTTTTTCAAATCAACCAGCCAACCTTCTCAATGTGTAAAGCTTCCCTTTTATAGGCTTCTGTCATAAATGTAGCCGTTGTGGGTTGTAGAGCTTGAGTTCAATCTTCACCCTTGATCAGGTTGAATGTGGCTCTTTCGGAGCCGTTCATCAATCTATTAGAAAGTAATTTGAGCCATTTAAATTCTTGGGATTGAGGCTGAAAAGATGTCAGTGATCGTTTACCTTGTATTTTAGTGTCACCGTTAACTTTTATACCAGTAACTTTTTGGTGTGAGCTCCATGCGCCTCCTTATTGGTCTAGGTGGAAAAGGTTGTTACCTTTTTCTGTTCGGTGTCAGTCCTTTTGTCCTTTTTCTAAAAAGTGTAATCTGTTATCTTATTCATAGGGAAAGGATCTTGGACTTTGTAAACCAAAAGGTGGAGGGAAAAGTTATCTTTGAAACTTTTCCCATTTTCTTTAAGTGTGAGTCTTCCGGATGTCTTCAGACTCATTTTCTCCGGATCTGTCTTCTTCCGGAACTAGTTCAATTAGTTCTTCCGGATGTTGATCTTGAAGGATTAAAGTTTGTTTCCTTTCCAAACTTTATCCTGATAGTTCCAGTATATCCTTAGGTACTTGATGTCTTCAATGGATGACCTTGTGGTTGGATCTTGTCCGGATGTTTCCATTTGGATTTAGGAGTTTAAGTTTTTGTTTCTTTCAAACTTGATTCGTATATTTTAGTTCAATTTTATGATCCAGATCATTGTTTCCCAACAATCTCCCCCATTTGATGGAAACAAAAACTAAGCACAAGGGAATGGAGTATATATGATCTAAGTATGATTCTTGATACTTAGTCATTTACAAGTTTTAGTCCCCCATAGTTCTAGCATCCTAACTCCCCCAATCTTTTTAAATTCTAGCTTCTAATATTTTTATAGTACAATTTTAGATTGTACCTTAGAAGCAATTTATCAGAAATTATATATTCACTATATACTTCTGCTGTTAACAATAGTTAGCATCAATGAAGTGCAGGATTACAAATACGGAGATATATAAGTGAATCTAGTTATTACAAAATTTTACATTGAAGAATAAGCTAGTCTAATTTCCTCTGGATGGTCCTCCATCCTTTTCCTTGCCCTTCCTTCCCCTTGCTAACTTTCCTTCCCCTTTTTGTTTTCAGCTTGAGGATTGATTACCATATAGGTTCTGTTATCCTAGGCTTCTTGCCAAGCTTTGGAGTATATAGAGTAGTCAACATTGCCTTTGCTCCTCTCATCAATGATTTGATCAATGGTTATAGGAGTGAGGTAGTAGGGGTAGATAGCTTTCTTTAGTTGAGTATATATCTGTTTGATGGCAGGATGGATGTGCATTACAAACTCTTGATCTTTCTTATTAAAGTAAGGGAATAGTGCCTTTACCAGAGTTATCACTCCCTTTTGTCCCAAGAAACCGGAGTCCCCAATGACTTGGATAAGATTATGGAAGACTAGAAGGAGTTAGCTTTCCGAAATTGATGGTGCGGAGGAAGATCTAGATAATGATAAGTTATTAATTCCACTTTGAAGGAGAGTTATCCATTCATTGATACCTCTCTGGATGTTATGGATAGATTCCGTTTGGAGCTTGACTTCTTTTATGATTGAGGCTTTCTAGTCATTTATTATTTTCTCCAATATGGCTAAGCGGCTTCCCATCTCATCTCCACATCATCCAGCATCTTCTTTTGGATTTTAGGGAGAGATTCAACCAAAAAGTTGTTAGTCTATTCCCATTTCCATGATTACCGGCTTAAGATCCCTTTCAGCCATGAATTTTGACAAGTTTTCAAACTTGGAATCCAGGTATGCCTTGATTTCATCTGATAGCTCGGAGGAGGAAGAAGTAATCTTGTCTAGCACTGCTCCACAGTTATTTGAGGCCAATGTGTTTCCTTGATCAGTAGTTCGGTTGGTTATTGCAATACTAGCTTTAAGCTCAGTGAATGTTGGATTGATCTGGGATAAGGGGGCTTCAGTAATTGCTCCAGGAGAAGGGAAATCTTGAACTTTTTCTTCTATCTTCTTCCCTGATTGTTTTATTTCTCCCAACTCCTACTTCAAATCCAGACCAGAAGTTTGTTCAAGCATTACTTTTTCAACAGTGTAGATGGAAGCAGAAGTTCTGGAGACTCTGCTTTGTATATCCTTCCTCATTCTCCTCTTGAGTAGCTTCTTTTAATAGTTTAAGTGTTGCTGCAACTTTAGCTTCTTCGGTATTGACTCCTGGTATTCTGATAAGGCTAGCAGCTTGATGAGGTTTATCTTCGGATGAGCTGGAAGAGTCATCTCCGGATGAGCTGGAAGAGTCATCTCCGGATGAGCTGGAAACTACACTATAGCATGAATCATCCAAAGTGACACTGCTTTCTTCTTCTTCTTCCTTGATTTCACCTGACATCTTATTCTTCTTCTTTTCCACCCTTTTCTCTGTACTACCCTCACCCTTAGGGTCCACTTTAGAAGTGTTCCCTTTGGAACCCAGACATTTTCCCTCCATCGGAATGAGTTTATCCGAGTTAGGCACTGGTTCCTTAGACACATTTTGATTTTCAATGCATAAGTTGTCCTTGATTTTACTTGTTGTGTCATCACCAATAGCAAGGTCAACATTAACATAGGAAAGAGCTGTGGTAGGAGTTACCTCACTGATGTTTGCATGTTCTCTTCTTACATCATTAGTTTCCACCATATCCCTCGGATGACAGGAAATGTCCTCTGTCACCCCTACATTTGCCTTTTTAGGACTTTAGATAGCATCCCCAGGTGTGTTGGAAATGTCCTCAACACCGTCTACATATGCCTTTACAAGACTTTGAATACCTCCCCCAAGACTTATTGCAGTTTGGATTGAAGGCTCCACAAACAACAGTTTTTTTGGTAGAGGTCCAAATCTTTGTAGAAAGGGGAAAATCTCTACTTCGGGATCCCTGGTGATTTCTTCTAAATCTACTGAATCAATTCGAATGGCTTGAGTGTTGAAACTGCCCCTAGGTTTGTCTATTATGTTTTCATTGATTGCAGTGTTTTCCTTCATAGCGTGCCTTATCTCTTCAAACTGTGGATCATCTGGTTGTATCGCCTCAGTTGATATAGGCACATTCTTGCCTTTTGCAACCCTGGCCTTAGCCAATTCCTCCATCACTACTCTAGTGGCTGCTTTGTCATCAATCACAATAGCAATAGGCTTTTTAGCCTTCTACTTCTGATGCTTTTGAGCTTGTACTACCTTATCGAATGTACACCCCTTTCGGGGTGAGTTGCTTCTTTGGTATAGGGGCCTCATCCTCTATTTCTTTCTCATCAGACCCATGCTACTCTCTCAGAATCTCTATTATCTATCTCTTCTGCCCCTTTTAATAGCCTTTACTAATCATAGTATCAGCCACTACAATGCTTTCTCTTGCTTCTGGATCACAAACATGCTTTTTGCATTTGTCAGTAGCTTTGATCAATCTGACTCTCAACTTAGGCTTTTCCGTGGATTTTGCTAAGAGCTGGGTTAGAGTTTTAGCATCTTCATTATCTTCATCCTCTACTAGGACCAAAGCTAATTGCTGTTGAACCTTTGACTTAGCTGTTCTTGGCTTCTTAGGAGCAGGGGCAATAGCATCCGTATTTGTAGCTTTCCTTGCTCTACTCTTCTTCTCATCTCTAAGATATTTGGTCTTCTCCGCATTCCCTTTTCCCCAAAACTTAGTCTTTTGAAATTCTTCTCCATAATTTCTTTTCCTTGAGCTGGTTTAAGCTATGAGGATCCGAGTAATGAGTGTTCCACAGGAGTTTATGTGGTTCTTGACATAATTGATAATAAAGACTGGCATATTGATTTCCTTGCGTATAATCTAATGTTGCAGCATGCGGTGTTAGAAGTCAGAGACTATAGTTAAGGATCCCTTCCAGATTAGAATGAGCTTTGCCATTGTATATTTGAGAAATCTTGGGGTTTCTGGGAAGTAAGTTGAGAACTTATCACCAAAGTATCTGGGGTGTAGCCATAACTTTGAGTTATATTCCACCTCTAATTCATCTCCATCATTCCGTAGTAGCAGTCTGAAATTCTTCAGGCTGAGATATTTCTCAAAGAAGATAGGAGTGATTGTAATTTCTTTCCCATGAACTTTGGTTCGTAGGTCATCAAAGTACTTGTGGGCTCAGAGGTTGTCATAAAATTCTTTGACCAGTTTAGGATAAGTTGGGCAATTTATTTTGAGAAAATCATGCAAGTGCCGATCTTCTATAAGTGTTGAGTAGGGGGTAATTTTGAATAGAAAGTTGTCGCCTAGGAAATCCGTAGGGATAACAGAGTCGGAGGGTTTGCAGTCTATAGGGATGAAATCTTTATCTTTCAGATCGGATTCTGAGAACTTGTTTTGGGTAGGAAGCATTTTAGGTCCTTCACTAGTCATAATAGCAGCCATTTCAAAAAGATTGAAGGAAATAGGGTTCTGGGTTTTGAAAATTGTAGAGTAACAGTACTTAGTTGCTTGCGTGAAGAAGAAAATGATTTTTGGGGGGTTTATATAGATTTTTCAATATGAGGGTATTTTGGTAATCCGGACATCGGTAATTTCGATGGATTGATGACATGGCAATCAAATTTTTAGGAGAGAGGTGAATTCAGTTTAATTGAAGAATGGGAACCATTTATTTTATAAACAAACTGTCAAATTTACCGCGCCTATAACCCCCAATAGACATTTGAAATTCAAAAAGTGAAAGTTACCTTTAAGCGCTTTTACTGCTATATGTCATTAATGTCTACTGACATAGCAGTGTTTCTTTTGGAATTGTTCTATGCCTCTTTGCTTCCTAATTAATTTTCTTGCCAAGGATCCGATTTGATTTTGAACTGCCTTCTGGATTAACTTCAAATTGGATTGGACATTCCAATTGACTCCCTTAGGTTCCCAAATTGATCTTTACTCAATGGCTTAGTAAAGATATATGTTCTTTGCTCATTGGTTGGGATGTACACCAATGCAACATCCTTCTTTATTACATGATCCCTGATGAAATGATGCCTTACGTTCACATGCTTTTCCTGCTATGGAGTACTAGATTCTTTGACACATCAATAACATTTTTGTTGTCACAGATAACATCCACACATCCGGATTGAACTCTATAATCTTCTAGTTATTGCTTGATCCAAAGGAGTTGAGCCACACAACTTCCAGCTGCTATATATTCTACTTCTATAGTAGACAAAGCAACTGAAGTTTGCTTCCTGCTATACCATAATACTAAGCAATCTCCAAGGAAATGGCAACCTCCGGATGTACTCTTTCTCTCAAGAGTATCTCTTCTGTAATCTGCATTAGTGAATCCTTGAAGTGTGAAATCTCCATTACTAGGATACCATAACCTAACTTTAATGGTTCCTTAGAGGTATCTAAGAATTCTCTTTACTACCTTGAGATGAGAATCCTTAGGAATGGCTTGATACCTAGCACAGTAGCAAACTGCATAGTGTATGTCAGGTCTAGCAGCTTTCAAGTATAGGAGAGAACCAATCATTCCTCTATAGAGTTTCTGATCAACATCTTCTCCTTTATAATCCTTGGATAGGACTGTATCTGATCCCATTGGAGTCGACATAGGCTTGCTTTTTTCCATTTCAAACTTCTTCAAGATCTCCTTGGTATATTTTGACTAGTTAATGAAAATCACATCTGAACTTTGCTTGATTTGTAAACCAAGGAAGAAATTGAGTTCTCCTATCATGGACATAAAAAATTCCTTTTGCATTTGAGAGCTGAATTCCTTACACATCTTGTCATCAGTGGCTCTAAAAATGATGTCATCCACATAAATTTGGACTAGGATAACATCATCCTTCTTCCTTTTGATGAAGAGTGTGGTGTCTGCCTTGCCTCTAATGTATCCCTTGGATATAAGGAATGAGGTTAATCTCTTATACTAAGCTTTAGGTGGCTGTTTCAATCCATAGAGGACCTTCTTCAGTTTGCACACATGATCCGGATGTTTTGGGTCTTCAAATCCGAGAGATTGCTTAACATAGACTTCTTCTTAGATAACACTATTTAGAAATGCACTTTTGACATCCATTTGGTATAGTGTGAACCCCATGAATGAAGCAAAAGAGCATAGGATCCTAATTGCCTCCAACCTTGCGACTGGTACAAATGTTTCTTTAAAATCAATTCATTCTTGCTGGTTGTATCCTTGGGCAACCAATCTTGCCTTGTTTCTTACCACAATTCCAGGTTCATCAAGCTTGTTCCGGAACACCCACTTAGTGCGAATGATTGATTTTCATTTAGAAGGTGTTACTAGATCCCAGACATCATTTCTAGAGAATTGATCCAGTTCTTCTTGCATGGCCATCATCAAACTTTCATCACCTTCTGCATCCTGGAATTTCTATGGCTCAATTAATGAGACAAAGAAAGAATGACTCATCATCCTATTAAGTTGACCTCTGGTTCTTACCGAATTCTTAACATCATCCAGAATATTATCCATTGAATGATCTCTATGAGTCCAAATTTCCCTTTGTAATCCTTCATGTTGGATTGGAACTTATTCCACTTCTGCCTCAGCTACTTCTTCTTAACCTTCATTGAAGTTGATCTCTTATGGGTTGAGATTAACTTGTTGTACTTCTTAAACAAGGGACATTGCTTCATCTTCTTCTTTATACTTCTTAATTTGGAACGAATTAGGAATTTTTGCCTCCGTCTTTTCTCCAGATTCATCAGCTTCTGAAATTGGATCTTCTATAGTTGAACTTCTTTTACCTGCATGGTTAGTCTCATCAAAATCTATGTGTGTAGACTCTACCACAGTTTGGGTTCATTTATTGAAGACTCTGTATGCCCTACTATGTATTGAGTAGCCAAGGAAAATTGCTTCATTAGATTTAGGATCAAATTTTCATAATTGCTCTCCATCATTTAGGATGTAGCATTTATATCCAAATGCTTTAAAGTACCCAATTTTGGGCTTTCTTCCCTTCTAGATTTCATATGGGGTCTTTTCTATGGTCTTTCTAATGAGAGCTCTATTTAAGATGTAACATGATATGTTTACGGCCTCACCCCAGAAATATTTTGGTAAACAATTCTCATTTAGAATTGTTCTAGCCATTTCAACTATGGTCCCGTTCTTTCTCTCAACAACTCCATTTTATTGAGGAGTGTGAGGGGCAGAGAAGTTATGCTCAATGCCCTTAGAGTCACAAAATTCAGCAAACTGTCTACTTCTATCCGGATGAATGTTTTTGAGAATTGGTCAAAGGCCTCATCTTTGCTTGTGAGCAAGAGCACCCAGGTATTACGAGAATAATCATCCATAATGACCATGTTGCATTCTCTTCTACCTAAACTCAATGGTTTGATTGGACTAAAGAGATCAATATGCAAGAGCTCAAGTACTCTTTTAGAAAGAATGTAGGAGATGGAAGGGAAACTTTTCTTATGTTGTTTACCTAATTGACATATAGTGCATAGATGATCCTTATCAAAAGCAACCTTATGCAAACTCACTACTAATTCCTGTTTGGCTAGTTTGGACAAGAGGTTCATGCTAACATGTCCCAACCTCCAGTGTCATAGCCATGATTCTTCTTCTTTAGACACTAAGCAGATATTCTTTTTCTCATTTTCAATGTTAATAGAATAGACATTGTTTACTCTAGGTGCATAAAGAATAAGTTGATTAGACTTACTATCAAAGATTAAGCAACCTCTGGAATTAAATGTGAATCTTCTTCCTTTGTCACAAAGTTGGGCTACACTTAGTAAGTTGAACTTCAATCTATCAACCAGTAAGACATCTTCAATTTTTAATTCAGATCCAATGGTTCCATGTCCAATTATCTCTCCTTTTCTATTATCTCCAAAGATTACTTTGCCTCCCTTCTTCGGGTTAATATGATGGACGCCTTCTCATCACCTGTCATATGCCTTGAGCATCCACTATCAATGTACCAAGTGTGTTGATCTACTATGGATCTAAGGCATACCTACAATACAAATCAAGTGGGTTTGGGTACCCAATTAGATTTGGGTCCTCTCTGGTTAATAACCATCTCAGGCCAAGGATTAACATCATAATAACCATTTTTTAATCTACATAATTTAGTAATATGATTGTTTTTCCCACAAAACCTACACCCTGAGATGGCTATGTTCTGCTTTTGTTTCTTTTTTATCTTTTTCAGATCCTCCTTCCTATAGTTTCTTTATATCCAACTTCTTGTACACTTGTGGATGGTCTGGAATGTGTCCAAAAGCTGGTTAAAGCTGTAATTTGTGTTGCAAAATTCTTCTTTTGGTTGGCAAGTTATTGGCTATAATTCACCTTAGCCTTTCCCTTTTGAGTAGCAGTTTATCTTTGGGCTTGTGGTTGCCTGCTGACTTCTTTCATCTTTTGGTTAGAGGGCTTTGGAGTTTTTGATGTAGTCTTCCCTGGATTTCTCCTTCTTTATAAAGAATTGAATTTCCATTCGGATGCCTCCTTTATTAGGGCTATTTCTCTATCCAGCCCAATTAGATTTGCACTTAGCATTTGCACTTGATTCTTCAGGTAGTTCTCCTCAACTTCGCCAACGTGCTTTGCTATTCTTATCAGGTTGACATCTTGTGCCAAGGCTTCATTATCCTCAACAATCTCCAACACTTGTCTTCTTGAGGACTTGATTGCTTTTGCATTCTTCTTGAGACTCTTGATCACAATAGATAAAGCTCTAGCAAGGTCAAAGTTAGAAGCAGAATTTGAATACGAGTTTACCTCAATGTTTTCTATTTCTAAAACCTAATTCTTTGTTTTGTAATATATCTTGCTTAAAGGCATTCTTCCCAGATTGCTCTACTTTCGGATCAGTCAATGCCATAAATGCATAGTTGGCAGTCTCTTCTTATTCTGTTGAAGATGAACTAGTACTTTCTTTACTGTTGCTCCAGGTAGCCATCATTGCCTTCTTCTTTAACTTTTTGGTTTTCTTAAGCTTGGGGCATTCTGTTTTGAAATGACCTTTCTCTCCACTTTCAAAGCAAGCAGCTTCTTTTTCCGAATCCTTCTTCTATTCCGGATTCTTTCTAGGCTTGTCTCTTCTGGATGTGCCTTCTCTTGGTTTTTGGGATTCATACTTTCTTGATTTCCTTCTATCTTTTTTTCTATGAATCTGTTGAGCTTTCTGGTTAATAGGGCAAGTTGTTCTTTGGTGCTCAGCGATTCCGTGATTTGGTCTTCTTCTCCGGATCAAGCTGATCCGGTGGATTCTGCCTTTAGTGAAATAGCTTTCTTCTTTTCTTCAGGCCTCTTCACCTATTGGCTATATCTCTCCAGGGATAGCTCTTGAGTTAAGAGATTGCTAATGAGCTTATCATAACTATAAACATTTAAGTCATGAGCTTCCTCAATGGCAATCTTTTTGTTATCACACTCCTTGGTGAGACTCTAGAGCACCTTTTTCACCATTTCAACTTCAGAAACTTCCTTTCCAAGCCTCTTCATCTCATTCACTAGATTGGTATATCTAGTGTACATGCTACTGATGGATTCGTTTGGCTCCATCTTGAAGAATTCGAGTTTTTACTGGAGAAGATCAATCTTTACTTCTTTCACTTTACTTATTCCTTCATAGGTTACCTCTAGCTTCTCCCAGATCTCCTTTGCAGTCTCATATTTGGATATCCTGTTGAATTCTATTGCACTAAGAGCACAATAAAGCATGTTTATAGCATTTGCGTTTTCACGAAACTTTTTAAAATCATTCTCATCCCATAAGCGTGATGGCTTTCGGGTTATCATACCCTCTACTTTATGAGTAGGCTCATATGGACCATCTTGGAGGACCAACCATGGTTGCATGCTTTATGATTGAATGAAGTTCTTCATCCGGTTTTTTCAGAATGTGTAGTGTTCACTAGTGAAGAGTGGAGGATGGGTAATGGACATACGCTCGAGAAGGAGTTGTGAGTTTTAGAAACTCATTTTGATATTTGAATCAAAATTTTGGACCTTTAGCTGGAGATTATTAGATCTTTAGTGTTGAGCACTTGCTCTGATACCACTTCTTAGTCTATGTGAAGATCTTTATAAGGGCAGAAGGGGATGAATGGCCCTTTTTCACGGAATAAACAGACTTTAAGAAGTCTTAGTGTAGCGTGTTTGATTATAATGTGGATGATGGATTCAGATAATGCAAGTATGACAATATAATGCAATAAGTAAAGAGAAGGAAACTAAACATGAGGATTTTATACTTGTTCGGCCCCGCCTACGTCCAGTCCCCTGAGTTTCCTTCTTCTGAGCTTATCCATTAGTGGATTCCTTTCCAACTGTCAAGAATCAAGCCTTATAATTTTTCTCTGGATGGTACCCCTTTTTGGATGTAGGATACACCACTAGACGCACCAACTCTTAACTGGGTATTTTAGTCTTTAGTAAGATATTCCAGTTAGACTTCTACCTCAAATCTAAGCTGAGTCCTATAGGGAGATCCCACTCAAATCACCAACTTTAAGTTATATCCCAATCTCACAACTCACCCAAGTTGGAGATCCTTACACTCTTGTTTTCACAAAGGTTTTGGTTTCGAATTTCCTCAAGTTTATAACTCACTTAGGAATCCTTACAACAAATTTGGAATTGTTTGATTCTTGAAGGGATTGTGATTACTGATTTCTTGAGCAAATGGTCTTGTGAATAGCTTTTTCAAATCAATCGACCAACCTTCTTAATGTGTGAAGCTTCCCTTTTATAGGCTTCTATCATAAATGTAGCCGTTGTGGGTTGTTGAGCTTGACTTCAATCGTTGAGCTTGAGTTTAATCTTCACCCTTGATATGGTTAAATGTGGTGCTTCTGGAGCCATTGGTCAATCCATTTGATAGTAATTTAACCTATTTGAATTCTTGTGATTGAGGCTGAAAAGATGTCAGTAATCATTTTCGTTGTTTTTAGTGTCACGCAAACTTTTATACCAATAACTTTTTAGTGTGAGCTCCACACACCTCCTTACTAGTGTAGGTGAAAAAGGTTGTTAGCTTTTTCTGTCAGGTGTTAGTCCTTTTGTCCTTTTTCTAAAAAGTGAAATCTGTCACTTTTGTCTTGTTCAGGGGGAAAGGATCTTTGACTTTGTAGACCAAAAGGTGGAGGGAAAAGTTATCTTTGAAACTTTTCCCATTTTCTTTAAGTGTGAGTCTTTCGGATGTCTTCAGACTCATTTTCTCTAGATCTGTCTTCTTCTGGATACTGATCTTGAAGGATTAAAATTTTTTTCCTTTCCAAACTTTATCCTGATAGTTCTAGTATATGCTTAGGTACTTGATGTCTTCAATGGATGACCTTTTGGTTGGATCTTGTATGGATGTTTCCATTTGGATTTAGGAGTTCAAGTTTTTGTTTCTTTCAAACTTAATCCGGATATTTTAGTTCAATTTTATTATCCAGATCATTATTTCCTAACAGGGTGCCCATAAGGTATGCGGTGATAGGGGATGCCCCTGACTGGTTCAACTTTTAGGAAGTGGGCTGATGTCCTTTAGTAGACTCTTTTCTACTGGGGAAGCTTCTTCTTGCAAGACTCGCTTATTGGAGAAGATTCCTATACTCGAGTTAATCTACATAAAAATTATCCCTGTTAGCAAATGTTTTAAAATGACTTATCTTGATTCTTGATTGATTTTGTTGAAAACAAAAATATTTTTGCCCCTTCAATCAAGGATCAAGGTGAGTTAGAGGTTTTGCACCTAGATTAATTGAAAGAATGGGGTTTATGAAACGTGGGGTTTGCCCCAATCTATATCTGATATTGGTGTCCCTTCCTCGAGGTGGGCAGCTTTCATTTATGCTTTTTTCTTAATGTGAGCATCCTTCCTTTGCATTCCTTTATCCAGGTGAACTGCTTTCCTTTACTGTGTGCATCCCTTTCTTAGGGCAGATCAACTTTCCTCTGCTTTGCATATCTCTGGTGACTTCTCTGGGGAAGATATGTGTATCCCTTTCTTAAGGCGGATGAGTTTTCCTCGTATCCCTTTCTTAAGGAAGATCGACGTTCCTGATTGATGATATATCCCTTTCCTAAGGTAGATGACTTCTCCTCGTATCCCTTTCTTAAGGCAAATCGACTTTTCTAACTGATGATGTATACCTTTCCTAAAGTGCATGACTCTCCTGCTGGTGTATCCCTTTCCTAAGGCGGATGACTTTCCTTATATCCCTTTTCTAAGGCGGATGACTTTCCTACTGGAGAATTTGAATAACCTCTAAGAGACAATAAAAACATTGGTCAGTTAATGGAGACGTGTAGATGGGGGTAAGCCCCCGAATAAACTATAAACTGTGTTTGGAAATGTTGGGTTTGGCCCAACTATTTTGAGCTGGAATGCTCCTTAGGGGGTGTCCCTATTGAGGAGATAGTCATTGAATGGCTAGTCCATTTGGATCACTGAGGAGAAATTGCTCGAGGGAAATTTTACCTGGGACATCCTAGCTGCTAAGTAGTATCCTTGGAAACTATCTTGAGAAAGCTTGAGCAGTTGGGGGTGTGTCCCTTGGATACTACTCTGACTGGGGGAATGGTTCCTTTAACCATCCGGTCATCGGGGATAGAGATTGCCTTCTTGTGGGGATAGGAGGGATGCCCCTTGAATGTTTTGTCTGCTGGGAAATGAACTATGCTGATGTGGATGCTCTGCTGGAGAAAAGGTGCCCCTTTAGTTGGCATTCAGGTTTTGTCTTGTCTGACCTGCAGGGGAAAATCAAGTTTTATCAGAATCTGACCTGAAATGGTACATCTTAATTCTTGATAAACTTTATGATGAATAAAACTTTTTGCCCATTCAATCAAGTATTAAGACATACTAGGGTCCCGCCCCCAATTAACTGTAAAGAGTGAGTGAAGAGATGTTGGGTTGGGTCCAATTTTGGTATGCCCTTGGAGCGTCCTAACTACTGGGGAAAATAGCCTATGAGTGGCTTAACTACTTGGGAGCAAGTCTCCTAGATGACTTGGATTGTTAGGGGGTGTCCCTTGGAAAGAAAACTTAGCTACCGGGGGTCCATAGAAATTGCCTTAGGTGTCTTGACCGGTTGGGGGGATGCCCCTTGGACGGTTTGCTTGCTGGGGAAATGATCCCTCTAATAGTCTAGTTTTAGGGAATTCTTCTCGGGAAGATGCCCATCGGATGGTGCCACTCAAATGACACCTTTGTTAGGTATGTGCTTGGAATGATGCCCCTTAGGTGGCAATATGGCTGGGGGAATTCCTTCTTTTCCTATGGATACCTCTCCTTGGGTTCCTACACATGATAAAGAAACTGGTCTGTAAAACTTTGAGATATGCAGGACAGGACTTGCCATGATCAAAAGAAAAGACTGAGTTTAGTGATGTTGGGTTGGGCCCAAATCAAATCGAGGTATCCTTAGTATGCCGCTTCTACTAGCTGGCACTGTTAGGGAGTGCCCTTAGGGTGTTTGATGATGGGGGGATGTTCTTTGATGGTGTCCCTTTGGGGATTACCCCTAGGGTGGGTGCCCCTAGGGTGTTTAATGATGGGGCAATGCCCCTCGATGGTGTCCCTTTGGGGAGTGGCCCTAGGGTGGGTGCCCTTAGGGTGTATGATGATGTGGGGAGGCCCCTAGACTAGTTTCACTGTTAGAGAGATGTCTTCCTAGATGATTCTTCTACGGGGGATTTTTTCTAGGATAACATTTCCTTGGTTCGGGCCAGATGCTCTTGTCCCTCGGGAATTGTTACCCCTTGATGTCTTTGGGGATCCTTCCATTGCATAAACTTTATCTTGTTTTAAAAATCTAGCCTTTGAGCACCATCTCATCCCTAGGCTAGGTTGCCCAGGCAGCTTGAGATGCCTCATATCATTTCCAGATGGATGGGTCCTTGGCAGCGACAAGCCTTGACTACAATAGAGTATAGAGAGTTCCTTCATCAACTACGCTCTAATCGGGTAAATTTCTTTTATACTGAACCTGTATCTCACATTTTAACCAACCATTAGTAGAAACTGTATTTATGAGGTTGTGATACTTACAGTACCTTTACTTTGTGCAGGTCGTTCGAGACCCATGGGAGCAGATGGTCATACATGGAGACATCGAGGGGATTTAGGTAGGTGTAGACGACCATCGCTTTGTCCTAGAGTCACCACTCTCCATTGATTGGTATTTTGGCGAGAGGGTCCGGGGTTGAAGGACCAGTGTTGTAGTGGAGAGAGTGATCCCTCTTCCTATTCCAGAGGGAGTCTTTTGGCCATACCTAATGCCTGAGATAGATCAGGGGCTGAAACTTTTGGGTAAGGGGGCTCGAGTGATGTCGGTGGGGGGGGCTCCTATGCTGAGCTCATCGACCCTTCGCTCTTTCCTCCCTATGAGAGGATCCATTTCGAGGACATTCTCCTCGAGCTCCATTGGAGCGATAGCTAAGGCAAAGAGGATCACTAGGGGTTTCTTCTCCGTTTGGGACCTGCTGCTAGCTTAAGATGTACTAGCCTCGGTATGTTTCTTTTACCAGCAAAATTTGACAAACTATGCATGCCATAACATTTATATATATGTTCTGATCTTATTGTAGACCCTGTAGGCTATGGAGCATGATAGGTCCGCCAAGGATCTGGATGCCTCTGAGGAGCGAGTTAGGCTCCTAGAGGAATAATCACTACTGAGACCGACAGGGTTAGGCCACTAGAGGAGGAGTTGAAGAGAGCTAGAGCGGAGATTACTCCGGCGAGGACCGAGATTGAGGTGTTTGCGGGGCCAGCTGGTCTGAATCATTGAGGATAGACTGACACTTGGGTTGTCTGATTGTGCATTGGAGGAGGATAGTTCAACTTGTCAGGTGGCACCGGTAGCCACTTAGATGGCGGGAACTGAGCAAGAGGTAGAGCAGCGAGTAGAGCAGACTAGTATTGCCATTGGGAGTATAGCAGGAGCTTCAGAGACTAGGGTTCATGATCTACCTGCTTTGGATACCGGTGGGGTAGAGGATCATGTGATGATAGACAGCGATGACCTACTGGCAGATGTATAGGACCAGACTCAGGAAGAGCACCAGGGACAGGAACCCCTAGTAGCTTAGATTAGGTTGTGCTGTTCTTACTTGTTTGGGTCCTTGATTGATCCTTTTCCTCGAGGATATTGTTGTCTTATCCTTCTTTGATAAAGGCTAAAATTGCTGGTGAGTTGACTAGTAACCAAACTTTTGAAGCTCTAGATTATTGAAAGACTGGCCCAACTGAGACCGACGAGTACTACCAAGATTTGGATGAGATCTGTATGCCTGTTGGGGACCCATTGGGACTAGGTTTAAGTTGAACCTGAATCTGACTGGATTGTCCCTGTAAAGGCCTTCATACTGTTGTCATGCTTCTCTCTGGTGAGAATCTTGTCTTGAATCTGAAAAGAGGATCCATACACCTTTTGTAGATTCGTATAGGTTTATATAGATGCCTATACTTCTTTGCACTAGTGATTTGATCGGATGAGATTCATTCTTTGCACAATAGGGGAATGTGTTCTTGAGGTGTCCAAACTATAACATGGTGCAAGCTGGATGATGCTAGTGGAAGCACTTGACGCTTTTAATTTAAGTTCTAACTTTTGCATAGATCGCTTGATGTGATGCAATCTATCGAACTGATTTTGTATTTTTCTTTTGTCTTAACTTTTGCCTGAATTGTCCTTGGCAGCTCAATTTAGCAGACTTTTCTTTCTTTTTTTTGCTTAGCTCTAACTTTTGCCCGGATCTCCCTTTCAAGTTATCAATCTAGCAAGCTTTTTCTTTCTTATGTCTTAACTTTTGCCTGGACCGGCCTTTCGGGTTTTCAATCCAACAAACTTCCTTTCTTTTCCCATCTTAGTGGTGTCCACATTGTAACATGGTGCGATTTGGATGATGCTGATGGAAGCACTTATCACTTTGGATGATTCATGCTATAGTGTAGTTTCACAGTGGGAAAACTAAAATTGAGGGATCCCCATTGCGAAACATTGCCATTACAAATGATGCCTGAAGAATAAAAGCAAGTGCAGAATACTGGCGTATTTTAATTGAGTTCTAACTTTTGCATTGACTGCTTGATGTGATGCAATCTATCGAACTGATTTTGTATTTTTCTTTCTTTTGTCTTAACTTTTTCCTAAACTGTCCTTGGCCGCTCAGTTCAGAAGACTTTCTTTCTTTTCTTTTTTCTTAATTTTTCCTGAACTGTCCTTGGCAGCTCAGTTCGGCAGACTTTTTCTGACTTTTGCATAAACCTAATTTCTTTTGTCGCTTATCAGTATTTTTTCTTTTGATGGATAATATGCATAGTATAGATAATAACAAAGAGCACAAAATGTAGAGAAGAAACTGATGTTCACGTACTTGTGATTATTTCACCTAAAGTTATGCATGCATTCATAAGACTAGGATTCTTAGCAAATCATAACATGTTCATCGATGAAATTAAATTTGAGTGCATAGGCAATGGTAATAGTTTCCAATGGTTAACCCTTACCTGCTTTTAGGTCCTTTTATAGATTTTCCAGAAAGCAATTGACGTTTTTCTCTCGATGCCCTAACTTTTTCCTAAGCCGCCGTTTTCGGGTTTTCAACTTAGCAGGCTTTATTTCTGTTGGAGTACCCTAACTTTTGCCTGACCAGTTTATGGAATACCAATCAGCGGGTTACACCCTAATTTTTGCCTGAGCAGTAGTGGACCACTTGCTGGGTGATTCATTCTTTATTTCTTTTTTTATTCGCTGTGCTACTTTTATGTGATTTAGTTCTTTTAACCTAGATATGATAGAGCTTAAGCCTATCCTAATTCACTGGATTCATAAACTCATTTCCAACCATGTTCATGAGTTTAATTCCTCCATTACCAAGGATTTTCTTAACCAAGAATGGTCCTTTCTAATTAGGCCTGAACTTGCCCTTAGCATCAGTATTGACTTGGCATAGCTGTTTGAGAACCAGATCACCAGCCTTGAGGGGTTGCTTTAGGTATCTGACTCTACTATTGTAAGGTTGGGCCATATAGTATGGGATGGACAAGTTTTTCTCTTTTGTGAAAGAAGGAGGTCATGTCATTGTGGGGAATGTTTGGGATCATTATATAGGGTGAGGGGTCTTCTTCTGAACAAACGGAGAAAGCATTTTTGGAGGGATATTTTGATGGGAATATAGGTCCAAGGGAGGTACCTACATTCATAAGAAATGTCCATTTGTTGGATATGATGGTTTACCCTTTTGAAGGTTTGGGAAGAGCAATAGATTTAAGCTTGCATTGATTTTAAATTGTAAGATTTTTTCCTTCGATAGTGCTTTTGATGTGAAGTATGTCTTCCACTTTTTTTTCTTTGGCTCTTGATTTTCTTTCATAGTGATGTGTATCCTCCCCCCCCCCCCCCCCTCCTTATGAAAAAAAAAAGATGAGCTAAGACCTAAGGCTATCATGTTTACTAAGTACTTTTTATCTCTTTTTTTGTGGTAAGTTTTAACCATTGGAACCTTATACCATTGCGATGTACTCAAATTCAATTTCTTTAATAAACATGATGATATTTTTAAGAATGTTGATTTTATGAGTGTACGGTATCTTTAAGAATGAAATACTCAAACATGATGTGAATACATCAATTTATTCATGATGTTCTTTAGAAGTGGTGTTGTTTGCTTCAAAACACTAGCAACGTTAAAAGGTTACCTCATCCTCGAAATCATCCTCCACATGTGAAGGGTCTTCATTTTTATTCTCGGTAGGATCCATCAATGAATTGGTAGTCTCCCAATCTTGAGCTTCTACTTGCATTGCCACTAGTCCTCTTTTATGGCTTGGACCGTAGGGGAAGGTTCTTGAGCTTTTGTAGTCACACTAAAGGGTAGACCTGTTGGATGATGGAAGGTTGTCCCATAAGGTGTGGCTATATAGTTGGGACATTAGCTAGATCCCCCAAACTAAAACACTAACAGCATAAATCCTTGGCTAGGCTGAATAGACCGACTGGCGGCTGGCGGAACTATCGTACCCCCTGAATCATATGGACCAACTGAACCCAACTGTCCAAACGGACTAGATGATGGATTAATAGGATATGGAGGCAAAGATTCATCCCTTAATTGAACTGAATTTGGTTGAGTAGAGACATGAATGCAGACCAACTGAACTTAAGATTATTGCAAAGCTTTGATTCTTGCTCAGGTGGGAACTAAATGATCAATTCAGGAGGCACATAAAATGATGCATAGTGAGGTTAATATATAAAGATAGAGTGTATCTAAAAATAGAGTGTAATAATTTTCCCAAATGATGAAAAAGGAAATGGGTTGAATTAATTAAATGATTTTTGGTGCTAATCTTAATCCTTTAAGCTTTTCAAAAACAAACCATAATTTTGCAAGTTAAAAGATTATAATCCCCAGCGGAGTCGCCACTGTGAGTTATCAATGATGTGTGGGTCTCCTTTGGCGCCTGTGTGAGAGGCTGGGCCCACTGGGGTTTGGTTGGATTTAGGCATGATGAAACCTTTTTAGTTCAAGTTTGCACATTTTAGCCAATTTTAATGAATAAAAGAATCGAGACCCAAATCTTGATACAAATGATAGAGTCGCCACCCAAGATGTCTACTTGGGAAAGAGTTTTGGTACGGTTCCCATTAGGCGGGAGACTCATACATTTGGGATCAGAGATTCGGGTATCGGATGAGTCACTTATTTCTCATTTAGTTAATTCATAATTACATTCGCCGCGTAAAGCCGTTTGTTTTTATCATTTGGGGAAGTATCACAGAAAATCTATTTTCTACACTCTTTCATATATGATACATGTATTCAATAGTTTATAATAAAGCACAAATAATAAATGGGGGAATAAAAATTATAACCAGAGGAAAATGGGGGAATTGTAAGTGAACCTATACATTTGTTCTAAATTATAAAACAAAAATAAATAAATTCGCATGTATCCATAAAGATTAGCACAATTTATGGAACGTCATAAGTCAGCATTTTATTGGGAAAAATGTGATTATGTTAGCGTGGCAGTTTTGCAATTGATAGTGCCCGGGCGGCTTCTAGGATCGAAACGAAATAACGGGTCTTCAACGTATTTTATTGTAAAAACATATTTTAACCTGTGTGGGTTGATTTACCGGATTATTAGTGAAAATGATCGCATAGCAAATGGTGAGTTGGATTGATATTTACTAGTTGAAAGAGGATTTTAGGATTCTGCCTGGGGGCCAATACCCGTACGGGTGGGGTAGGACCCGTACGGTTACTAAGGAGGATCGGTACAGGTATTAGGGACCCATACGAGTCATGTATGGTCTCGGGCAGAAACTCAGTTTAATTTAACCAGCCAATTTATGGAAGAGAAACAAAATACAAATGGGATTTCCTTCCTTATGAGTATGGCGTACCATTTTAATATCCCTAAGGACATAAGGTGCCAACAAGGCTCATATGGGTTAGGACCAGACCCAAAACATGAATAAAAGAACATATGAAATAGGATAAATGGAAAATGATAATAAAATAAATGAGTTGTGAGTCTCTTTGAAACTCAGGAGCGTACCTTTACGCGTTGAATCTACTTTAGAGCAATTGCAATGCCGAATGGAAACTTTATCAAACTATAACCTCAAAAACTTGTTGAATATGATTTTTCTATATCATATTTGATTCTAATGTTTTTCTATTATATTTTCTCTAATTGTGTTCCCTTTGAAATGAGAAAAATGGCCTCTATTTAAAGGAAAAATAGGATTTGATTCGTTTATGGCAGATTATATTCATTTATGGCAGATTATATTTGTTTATGGCAGATTTGGGGCATTAAAACTGATTGTTTAGGCGTCTGGGGACCGGTACGGATAGCCTGGACCCGTACGGGTCCGGTTAAGACCGAATTGGGCAATTCTGGAAGTTTTCAGATCGGTACAAATTGGTTGGACCCGTACGGGTCCGACTGATCAACCTGTATAGATCTAGGTCCGACTGTTCGGATCAGTATGAACGGGTATAGATTTGGGTTAACCCGTAGGGACTGGTACAGGCCGATCCGACCAATTTTGCCTGAAACTTCCCAAAACAGCCCAAAATTGCCCGAAATCGGTTGGTTTTGACCATTTTAGACCTTTTAGGGCTTAGGCACTAGTTTTCTGAGGTTTAGGTTTGACAATGTTTAACCAATCAAGATTGAAACCATTCTAATTAGACAACACCTGTAGAAGAATGTATTATGTAGCTCTCATCATTGTTTCGTGAGAAGGACTGTCAAAATCTAGTACTCACAATAGGTCACTTCAAGTTTTTTCTAGATCTCTTGTGCAGTCTCACATCTAGATATCCTTTTAAACTATGCTGCACTAAGAGCATAATGGAGCATGTTAATACCATTTGTGTTTTCATACAGCTTTTTATAATCATTTTCATCCCATAAATTTGAGGGCTTCCGGGTAGTTAAACCCTCTACTTCATAAGTAGGAACATATGGCCATCCATGCCAACATGCTTTGAGCTTGAATGAAATTCTTCATCTGATTTTTCCGAAAAGTGTGGTGTTCACCGGTGAAGAGCGGAGGACGGGTAATGGACATACCCTCCAGAAGAAGTTGTGAGTTGTTTAAAATCATTTTGATTCTTGGATCAAATATGGACTGTTAGCTCGACATGTTAGATCTCTACTTTTGAGCACTTACTCTGATACCACTTGTTGATCCTTGTGAGGGTGTATATTAGGTCAGCGATGGGGTGAATGACCTTTTTTGTAGAATTTACAAACTTAAAAAAATCTTGTGTAGCGTGTTTGTTATGTTCCGGATGTAATGGATTCGAATGATGCAAATATGGAATAATGTGCAAATAAGTAAAGAGTTAAAGGAAATCAAACATAATGATTTTACCCTGGTTCAACCCCGCCTACTCTAGTCCCTAGAGTTTTCTTACTCTGAGCTTTGTCCACTAGTGGATTCCTTTTCAACTGGCAGGAATCAAGCCTTACAATTTGTCTCCGGAGATTTATTCTCCTACGGATGTAGGATATACCACAAGAAGTGCCAACTCCTAGCTGAGTCTTCTTAAGCTTGTCTCCAGATGGTAACCCCTCTTTCGGATGTAGGATATACCACTAGAAGCACCAACTCCTAACTGAGTCCTTTCTCTTTAGTAGGATATACCACTTAGATTATACCCAAACCTAAGCGGAGTCCTACAGGCAGATCCTACTTAAAGCACTAATTCTAAGCTTGATCCCAATCTCGATACTCACCCAAGTATGAGATCTTACAACTGATTTTTCAAGGGTTTGGTTTTTGAATTCTTCAAGTTTATAGCTCACTTGAGAAATCTTACAGAACATATTTGGATGTTTCTAGTTCTTGGAGGGATTTTGTTTACTAATTGAATTTGCTTGAATTCTCTTTGTAGTATCTTCTTATGAAATAAACCAACACCTTCTCAACATGCGAATCTTCCCTTTTATAGGCTTTGATCATAAATGTAGCGTTGTGAACCATTGAGGTTGATTTGAATCTTCACCATTGATCAGGTATGATGTGGTGCTTCTGCAGCCATTGAACAATTGGTTAGAATGAATAAATGACCCATTTGAAATATTGGGATTAAGGCTAAAAAGTTGTTAGTGATCTTTTGGATTTTAGTGATTTGCTAACTTTTATGTCATTTGTTTTTTGTATGAGCTCTGTGAGCACGGGATTTTGCAGTCCCTCTCGCGAGACGATGATGACGTGTACCCGATTTTAATACCTCAAAATAAAAGTTCTCTTTAGAATTTTTATTACCAAAATAATATTCCTTGTGAATTTTATAATTGGTAGAATCCAGTTCGGTGTGGCCGATAACGCGTCGGGTAGGAGCTTGAACCGATGATTTACACCCAAATAATAAATACCCTCTAAAATATTATTAAAAGTCATAAAGATGCCTTTTTTCCACTAATAAACCACTTTTCCCGACTTTTTAGGCTTTTTGACCCGTTGGTTGTCGGTATGCTGGAGGATGATGTCGCCACCGACATCATCCATGCCGCCGGCGGCATAATCATACCGCCGGCGGCCTCATCCAAGTCGCCGGCGATATCATGATGTCGCCGGCGGCATGGCCTGAAATGGGTCCTCCACAGACAGCCTTTCGGCCACTTTCGGCGGAATAAGTCAAAAAGGTCTCGAAAAACACCCCAATTTACCTATAAAAAGGCACCTAAAACTGCAATTGAGAGGGGGGGACTGAAATTATAGAGAGAAGGAGCTTAAATTGGGCAACTAGGAGGCTAAAATCGAGAGAATAGATTTTAGTGAGATAAGAACTAGAAAAGGCAGGAAAAAGGATTCTAATCCACTTTTCCCGTTTTTTCTTCTTCGAACTCTCTGATTGTGAGCTTAAACCAGTGGGTCTTTGGGGTAAATCAACCGGATAGAATTTAGAGACCTAAAACCTTTAAATTAATAATCAAATTATCGTTCCAAGCTCCCCGGAGGCGTTATTGTTCAGTTCACGAAGAGTTGGATTCACTACCCCGAGGTGAAAATCCTGAGTCTCATAGCTCTTCGGCTTTATTATTATTGTTTTGCACTATTTTTTTTTGTTGATTTGTATTTGCTTTAAGTTTTCGGTTATTTTAACTGCAAACCGCTGCTGCTGCGAGAAATTGAAGTCGCCGGAGACATGTGATGTTCCTGGCTGTATCACCCATGTCGCGAGAGGCATCGTTGGTACCGCCGTTAGCATCACATTCCCCGGAGACCTCGCTTTCTCGCAGAACCCTTTCTTTACGGTATTCAGAAAGCCCTGTGCCCATCTACATGCTGATGTCGCCCGTGACAAAGTTGATGTCGCCGGCGGCATCATCCATGCCGCCAGCGACATCAACTTTGTATTCGGCGGCATCAGATGCCTTCGGCGGCTTGGCTTTCCGGACAGCAGTATTGTTTTCGTTTATTTCCAAACTAATTTATTTTCTAAAGCTAGGACCTATAGTGCAACGATGGAGGTTCGAAACCTCCTGAAAACAGGCCCGCCTCGCAACAAGTGGTATATTCATTTGTAATCCGATTAAAGCAACAATCGAATTTGAAATTTGGATAAAAATGGAATTTTCCCTCAAACGCCATTCGAATCTCATTTTAGCCACCCAATCGGGCTTTGCGATGTTATAAATAAAATATGCCATATTCGTGTCAACTATCATCTGCAGGTGGGTATATATCGGACATTCGGGTATTTTATTTGTTACATAGAAAATGTACAGGACTTGAAAACCTTGTAATAATTCTACTTTCCGCACTTACTTTTCTTTTACGATTGTAAATATTTTACTTACCGCTTCAATTGCTTGATAAATGCGAAAACCACAAAATAACTGAAAATACAAATAAATAGGGTGGATTAAACCAATTAAGAAAGAATGAAATATCCTAATTTGGCCTAATGAAAAGTAGATAACATCATCCGAACTCGGAATCTCTACGTAAGGTATGGTCCAACCACCCGGTGGGAAAATCGTACCGAAAATTTCCCGGTTGAGCTGAACCGGGTGGCGACTCTATTCTAAGTACGGGATTTCGATCTCGTATCTTTTAAGCATTAAAATATGCAAAATCATTTTCTTTTCAACCACATCACACTCATCTCCCCGACACACCAAAACGGGCCGGCCCGACAGGGTCCGGCCCCCGCGCTCACAGCCGCTCGAAACGTCGTCCGCTCACAAGCTCCATGCGCCATTCCCATTGGTATATGTTAAAAAGGTTATTACCTTTTTCTCTTTCCTATATTAGTCCTTTTGTCTTTTTCTAAAATGCGTGCTAGCTGTCTCTTTTACAATATTTAAAGAAAAAATATCTTTGACTTTAGACCAAATGTGGTGGGTAAAAGGTGAATTTGAACTTTTCCCTTTGTCTCGATGATTGAGTCTTCTAGATGTCTTCATACTCAATATATCCGGATGCTTCTTCAATCAGTCTTCTCTTCCAGATGCTGTCTTTTAGAGGTTGAAAGTTTGTTTCCTCTCCAAACTTCAATCGGATGCTTTTCTTGTGTACTTGGGTGTTTGGAGTCTTCATTATATGTCCGGATGACGTATCTTGGATTTATTTGTTTTCTTCTTGGACTTAGGAGATCATATGTTTTTGTTTCCTTTAAACTTGATCCGGATATGTTCCTGAATTAGTTCTTCCAGATCATTGTTTACCAACAATCTTTAATGGCCATCCATGCTAGCATGCTTTGAGCCTAAATGAAGTTCTTCATCCGATTTTTCTAGAATGTGTAGTGTTCACCAGTGAAGAGTGGAGGACGGGTAATGGACATACCCTCCGGAAGAAGCTGGGGGTTATTATAACTTAATTTGATACTTAGATCAAAATCTGGACCTTTAGCTCGAGATTGTTAGATCTCTAGTCTTTAAGCACTTGATCTGATACCACTTATTGGTCCATGTGCATATGTATTTAAGGTCAGAGGGGGGTGAATGACCGCTTTTTATAGAATGTATAGACTTGTAAAAAGTCTATGTAGTGTGTTTGAAATGATCCGGATATATTTGATCCGGAAGATGCAAGTATGAATTATAATGTATTTAATGTAAAATTTAGAGTAAGTAAATTAAAACATAGAGATTTATACTGGTTCGGCCCCAGCTACTCTAGTCCCCAAAGTTTCCTCCACCGAGCTTTATCCATTAGTGAGATTCCTTTCCAGTTGCAGGAATCAAACCTCTATAATTGTCTCCGGAGATCTCTTCTCTTCCGGACGTAGGATATACCACTAAAGACACCAATCTTCAACTAAGTCCTTTTCTTTAGTAGGATATACCACTTAAATTCTTCCCAAATTTAAGTTGAGTCCCTCAAGGATATATCACTTAAACTCTCCTCGTTTAAGCTAAATCTCACACTCAATACTCACCCAAGTATGAGATCTTACGCTTTGTTTTATCAACAAGAATGGTTTTTGGATTGTTCAAGTTTATATCTCACTTGAAGATCCTTACAAATAGATTGGAGTTTTTGGTTCTATAGGGGATTATTTTCATTGATTGGAATAGTTTGAATTCTTAACATGATAGCTTCTTAAAAATCAACCAGCACCTTCTCCACATGTGAAGCTTTCCTTTTATAGGCTTTGATCATAAATGTAGCCATTATGTACTGGTATCAGATGATGAAAGCATCCGGTTAGAGTTTGGAAAGGAAAAAAACTGCTAAAAACTTTAAGGACTGCATCCGAAGTAAGAACTGATTGAAGTGCATCCGGTTTAGAATTGAGTTTGAAGACATTCAGAAGACTCATCTCAAGACAAAGGGAATATTTCAAATATTCATATTCCCTCCAAACATTGGTCTCAAGTCAAATAACTCTTTATGCCTTGAAAGATGAAAAAGTGACAGCTTGCTCGCGTTTCAGAAAAGGACAAAAGCTCTAACTTGGAAAGAGAAAAAGGTGACAACCTTTTTAACCTAGACCAACGGTGTAGCCCGTGGAGTCCAAACAAAATACAAATTCGCATAAAAATTGGATGTACACAAAATGTCAAACAAATAACTATTGACACATTTTTGCATCAATCCCAACAATTCAAACGGGTCAAATAATGTATCTAATGGATTGATCAATAGCTCTGAAAGCACCACCTCATACCGTATCAATGGTGAAGATTAAAGATTAACCCAACAAAATAGTCCCTGCGTGTTTTATTTTGTGTTTTTGGTCCTGTTTTATCGTTTTATTGCATTTTTAACCCCATTTAATATCCAAAAAATTTCCTAAAAATCATAAATATTTTGGAACTAAATAAATTAATTTTAAATCTATTTTATTTAATTTATTAATTAATTGATTGGTTAAATGACTATCAATGCCTAAAAAATTGTGTTTTTAATTCTAAAAATTCAAAGTAAATTATTTTCTTCTAAATAAAAATTCAATAATCAACCGGTAATTGTTTATTCCTTGATCATGCATGTTAATGGGTGTTTTGCCATCCTACGTGCCGTATCTATCCCAAACAGTATTTGGATGCAGGTAGATTAGGTTAGATGTACGTTAGGCCATCGGGTATCATTTATTTTATCGCATAGAAAAATGTATAGGATTTGTAAAGCCCTGTAATAATTATTTAATTTCCTGCTTTTATTTACTACTTTCTGCATGATGCGCTGTGTTATGAATGACTAGTTATAAACCGAAAATTCTAAAGTAGGGGATTTAAATCGCATAAGAACAAAAAGATACTTTTATTGAAAAATAAATGGTTTGATTCAATTAGTAACGAAGAGTAGGTAACATCATTCGAACTCGGAATCTCTATTTTAATGTATGGTCCAACCACTCGATGGGAATATCGTACTACAATTCCCAATAGAGGTAAAGCGAGTGGCAACTCTGTCTTAAAATACGAGATTCCGATCCCGTATCTTTTTAACAAATAAATTTGACTTAAATATCAACTTCAACTTCACTTTAATCAATAATTTTCATCACCTCCAAAATCGAGGGCTCTCCTCCAGCTCGCTTCACCGCGCTCTATTTTTCTGCGCCCTTAAGGGTCGCGAAAAAAAATCGCCCGCTCACAGACTCCATCGACAATAGGATCGAAAACAAGCGCATGATGCAAATTTTCCCTTCCACCTTGAAGGATTTCTTGAATCCAAGAGTAAACTCTTGTAGTGGACACAATACTATCCTTAGAATTTTGACGACCAAGGGCAGAATGCCCAGCTCCTCTTTGGAGTGATCTACCAAGAAGATAATAAGTATTCAATTATTTCTCATCCTTTTTTGTTGTAGGAGGTCGTCTACTTTAAAAACATTCAAATGATAGATTCCCAACCAAACCGCATAACTTACAAAATGCTAGAAATTTTTCAGTATAACATCAAAACAAAATTATTCACCCTCTAGCTCAATCCCAACAACTGTAACTCCAACGAAAACCAATGTGAATTAAAAGCCTTGCATAGTGACTAAAATCTCCATCCAAGGTTGCCTTGTCAATACGCATAAGGATTCCAATATAACAAGCAATATCTACTAAGATACGAGATTCCAATATTCTCATGGCAACGTTTGTACGCATTTGATGATTTTTGTGTGAACGGATTGAAGTCTGGAACTCATGATAGAAGAAGAAAAAACTTCTGGTTTGAGGTTTAAGCTCTCACGACTCCAAATCAAAATTTTCAACTCTGGAGAGCCCAACATAATATGATAAAATCCCCTCGCCAACAAAAATTAGTCTCCAAGCCGATGACATTCCCTAATGTTTTGTAAACTGAGATTTCAATGCATCAAGTTTCTGTTGGATTTTAATGAAAGTTGATGGACATAATTTTGTCTCATATCTTATGTCTCACAATGAAGACGTATTTATAGACATTATATGACTCTACATGAAGTGACAGAACCATTCATTAAGTAACATAATTATTCCTAATTAACATAACTATTCATGAACCTGCCTGACTATTCATGAACCAACACAACTTTTAAAGAAATAACGTAATTCTTAAACAAACATAAATGACTGTTAACAAACATAAACATAAATATTTGTAGCATTCATTGGTCAATACTTAACACTCCTTGACTAGGAACTAATGCACATTCAAATCTTGCTCCTTACAAAATCAAACCTTTCCTTACTTCCTTATCTACATTACTTGATCTATTGCAGTTGTGGCTTCTATAAATTCAACTTCAGATTTTATTTGAATAGCCTCTTGCTTCTCTTTTGGCTTAACTTTTCCAATTCTACTAAACTTGACATCAAAATTGAACATACCCTTTATGAAATACCAATATAATCATTAAGAAATGATCATATTTTGTTGATTGTGTATGGAAAAGTCAACCCTAAATGATCTATTAAGTTGCCGTACTAAATTTATATAGGACAATGCCAAATAGGCAAAAATAAAATTTGTTAGACACCAAAAATGCAATATTAATAGGCTATGCAACAAAAGAACATCGAAGTTATAGATTATGACACAAAATACTTACTTAGCCCCATCAACTTGGCAACTTTTATCACTTGACGCCTCTAACTTTCACAAGTCTCTATCAGCCCTATGAACTTGGCAAAAGTGTTTACCGTAGTCCCCTCAGTGCCACGTGCCACCTTGTGATTGGTTTGACTTTTCAAAGATGTCAATTTTTTTTATTTTCCTCTCTCCAATTAAAAGGTGACATGTGGCACTGAGGGAGCTGCAGTGAACACTTTTGCCAAGTTCAGGGGGGTTGGTATGTAAGTTGGGGGAGCCAATTGATAAAAGTTGTCAAGTTGGGGGGTTAAGTATGTATTAAGCCAAAGATATATAAGTGAAATACATAAATGATAGGTACACATATACTATAGGGTAAACTTCAAGAATCACTATGTTGTTTCACTCATTTGCAAAACGAGGAATGAGAAATTTTTTCTTGCAAAATAGGGTCCATGGTTTCAAAAAATTGGCAAAGAGGATTCTTAGTATTTAATTATGGCACCACAAAGGGTAATCTTACTCGTTTTTATCTGAAATTTTATGAATTGGTTATGTTGGTCCCAGAGCGGTGATATGGAGTCAAAGGGGGGGTGGGTGATTGCTTTCCACAATTAAAACAAGTAATTAATAAAAGTGCTTGTGATGCAATAAGTGTAAAAATGGAAGAGTCAGAGTAAGAGATTTTTACACAATGATTTTATACTGGTTCGGACCCTGCCTACCTCCAATCCTTAGAGAATCCGCTTCTAAGCTTTGATCCATTATGTCAACTCCTTCTGAGGTGGAGAAGCCTTTATAATGGAATTCTTTACTGCCAAGAGTACCCTCCTCTTCTTATCTCTAATTCCCCAGTTCAAGAGTACCCTCCTCTTGACTCTTCTAAGACATAACTTAAACCAAGCTGTTTTTAGGGCTACAACAAGACCTCAGCGATCCCCTTGCTTAGTCTTAAGAGTGGATTTGAAATGATTTTGTGATCTTGTACTTTGAGTTATCAAGAATCACTTCCAACATATTTGAAATGTTTGTTCTAAGCTTTCTAAGTTCCAAACAGATTTGAATAATTGTTTGCTTGAGAGTAATTATAGATGTGTAGAGAGATTGCAATTGATTGTGAAAGCTTGGATGATTTCTCTCTGCTTGGTAGAGGCCTTTTATAGGGAGTCTTCAAAATTTTCCCGTTGTGAAACATCCTCAAAGTCACAATCATAATTGCTGTCTCACAACTACTCCTTTCCATTAGAGCCATTCGATCTTCAGTTAGACTCTGTTGGGAACTGACAGTCACATGCATAGCAAAAATTCAAAATTTTATCTTTATCCCCAGGAACTCCTATTAGTTGCATATAAATTAAATAAAGCCTTAACTAAATAATTCTCCACCTAGGTTAGCATGCAAAAGGACTAGGCATACCATAATTCCAAATTATATCCTGGCACATTTATTTTATACTAAGCATGTTATAACTTTAAGCTATAACCTAAACAAGTTATAACTCTAAGCTATAACCTAAGCATAAAATAAACTAAGCATGCAAAACAACCTAAGCATAATTATTCAGTCTAAAAACGCTTAAAGAAAAGGACTTAATAATTAAAAGAGAAATTAGAAGACTTACTAGTTGAAGCGTGCTTTAGCAGAACTTCGTTACATAAGCCTCCAAGGAAGGATAGCCTTTATAAGTATCCACACAAATCCCACCATCTGAAACCTCCCAATGAGGAAGAATCGAAGAACCTTGAGCAATTGCTAGATCGCTCCAAAAATCCCACTCAAAAATATTTATATATATTGTAGAGATTCAAGATCCACTTGAATTTGGTTCACTGAACAATGAAGAAAGGGGGCACAACATATAGGGGGAGCTAGGGCTCCCCGCATTTAATACGAGATGGGAAAAATTCCCATCCCGCCCTTGGCAACACGCGGATCCCAAAGGATATGCATGCTGCCCAGGCCGACCCGACTTGCACTACAAGTCGAGTCCTTGCCATACAAGGCAGGCTCTTGCGAGCCTACCTTATCCCCGTGGGCTAGGCCTCGTGGGCTCTTTCATGAGCCCAACTCGCGGGCGGCAAGGGCTGCACAAGGCAGGCTTGTAGGCTGGGCTTCTCTGGGACTTCCTGCGAGCCCAGCTCACGGGTGGCCTTTGCTGTAGGCCAGCGCAAGCCTAGCTTGCATTGCCTGCAGCCCACGAGGGCCTATGCACTCGTACAGGCTTGTGTGGGCCCACAAAGCCTTTGGGCTTGCGTGTCCTTTTCGCGAAGGGTCCAACCCTCATTTTTCTAGCAGTTCTAGCTCCTTCTCCGTTTCAAATATTTATTTTACGACCTTACTAAGATAGTTATAGGCCAAAATAAATTCCTTGGTCTATCCAAAATTGATCCAATCAATTTTAACCAATTAAATAATAATCCAATTATTATTTATATTATATTTTCGTAATAGATTAAATATATTAGTTCTTTACTTAGTCCGATGAAGGTCTAATGTGTGTGACCTTATAGGATCCTGAAGTATTGAGCTGTTAAGGCTTAACCAATCATTGTTCTAATGGAACCATTGGCTCGATGCTCTAGACCATGAATAGAACTCAATTACCTTAAACCACTGCAGTATGCCTCTAGCAAGGGTCTACCATCCCCCATTACTCAGAACGTCATTTATGCTTATGAATTAATCTCGGTTAATGCAATAGTTATCTAGTGCGATAAATTCCTTCCATTCTTTAATATTAGTACCATCTGGTTTATACGGTTCGGTTAAAGTGTTAACCCACTAATAGCGAGGTTGCTCTAAGCTATCCTAGTAGTTTACTTGTTACCGAAGTATATTGCCTCTTACCATAGTGTGTTGGACTAGAAACCATTTCTATCAAACACATACTCTGATCAGAGGTTTATGGCAATCATCACTTTAACAAGTGGCCAGGTACAACTCCTTAATATATCCAGAATGATGGATTCTTTCCGGCTACTCAGCATACCAATGTGCTATCATCACTATACCCATAATCACCCATAGCACCCTAAATTAATGAGTGTATAGTAATGATCCAAAGTATAGCAATATTACCACATAAGGTAACTAGCATCTCAAGTACGAGGCCATTCGCAAAGCTTATTGAATGAAGATAAACACTAACACATTGATATATATACTAAGTGTTTATCTTACTATGGTCTCCAATATATCTCCCAGATATATCCATATGTCAAACTTAAGGCACCACCTTCAGTCCTCAGGAGATTTACTGCTTGGACCCTTTCCAAGAAAGTTAACCATATGCTAGTCTTTCCGCTTCATTAATATCCTTTCGTGATGAAACTATGACTAGGGATGGTTTAGACATAATCATAATTGCACATGACGCAGGTTCCACCAGATACAGTTCAACTATAATTTCTCTGACTTCATGCTATGATGTGTCAAGGACTTTTGTATACATACATCAATGAATATATTTAACCAGCTATAATATATATACATTTAAACACATTGATATAAACAATAGAACAAATTCCTTTATTGATTGAATAAACTATTCGTACTATTACATAATTAAGATCTATCGCCCTAATTGCCTTAAGGGCATACATCATATCCAACAAACTCCCACTTGCACTAAGGTAAATTAGCCATATGTCTTAATCCATATGCTTTAACATGCTGGTCATGTTTGACTTGAGTTAATGGCTTTGTCAGACCATCCGCGAGGTTCTTATCAGTAGGTATATATTCTAATCTTTTTATCTTATCATCAATAATCTCCCTGATTATATGATACTTTCTAGATACATGTCTATTTTTCTAATGAGACCGTGGTTCCTTTGCCTGAGCTATGGCACCATTGTTATCATAATACAAAGTAATTGGATCAACAGCCTCAGGCACCACACCGAGATCACCAATAAATCCCTTTAACTAGACAGCTTCTTTTGCTACTTTGCATGCAAAAATGTATTCAGATTCCATGGTTGAATCAGCAGTAGTTTCTTGCTTGGAACTCTTCCAGCATACCACCCCTCCATTTAACACACATACAAAACATGACTGACACATAAAGTCATCCTTGTTAGATTGAAAACTCGCGTCAGTGTAACCTCTAATTGTGAGGTCACCTTCTCCATAAATGAAGAACTCATCCTTAGTCCTTCTCAAGTACTTAAGGACTGCCTTAACGGCTATCTAGTGCTTTTCACTTGGATCTGACTGATATCTGCTCGTAAAGCTCAAAGCTTGAGAGACATTCGGCTTAGTACATATCATAGCATTCATGATGGATCCTATCGCAGATGTATAGGGTATATCCTTCGTGTGCATTCTCTCATGAGCTGTCTTCGGACACTCAGCCTTAGATAGGTTTATCCCCATAGAACTTTCTTGACAACCATACTTTAACATTTTGAAGAAGAAAAATGTTGTTTCCTATTAGCAAGATATCATCAACATACAATACTAGAAAAGCGACTACACTCCTACTAACCTTCTTGTAAACACGAGGCTCATTAGCATTTGGTTAGAAATCCAGTTCCTGGATTGTCTAATCAAACCTTATATTCCAACTCCTGGATGCCTGCTTAAGTCCATAAATGGATCTTTGTAGCTTGCATACCTTTGAGCCATTCTAAGATGTAAAACCCTTAGTTTGTGTCCTATACACATCACGGTCTAAATCCTCATTTAAAAATGTTGTTTTTACATCCATTTACCAGATCTCATAATCATAATGAGCAGCAATGGCAAGGAGTATCCTTATGGATTTAAGCATGGCTACCGGTGAGAAGGCTTCATCATTGTCAATACCTTCCCATTGACTATAACCTTTTACAACCAACCTTGCTTTATAGGTAATTACATTACCGTCCATGTATGTCTTCTTCTTGACGACCCACTTGCACCCAATTGGTCTAACCTCTTACGGTGCATCAACCAAATTCCAAACTTGGTTCTCGTACATGGAATCCATTTCTGATTTCATAGCTTTTAGCCATTTATCAGAATCCGAGTTTTTTATTGCCTCATCATATATCCTTGGTTCATCACCCTCCATAAGATATAGTTCCTTATCATCAGTGATGATAAACCCATATCTATCGGGACCCTTATGAACACGACCTGATCTTTGCAATGATTGTGTTTCGGCAAGTTTTTCTTGGATCACACTCTCTTGTGTATCTAGAGCGGGGTCAATCAGTTGACTGTCTATTTCTTCCGCTTGAACTTCTAGTTCAATATTGATCCCACTGACTTTTGCAAGTAAGTGTTCCTTTTCCAAAAAGTGAGCATTCCGAGACACAAATACCTTTTGTACTTTGGGTTGGTAAAACAGATATCCAATTGTTTCCTTTGGATATCCAATGAACAGACATTTGTCAGCCTTAACATTTAGCTTATCTGATGCTATCCTCTTTACCATAGTAGGACAGCCCCATACTCGTAAGTGACTTAGAGATGGGTTCTTGTTACACCATCTTTCATAAGGTGTAAAATCAACTAATTTAGAGGGCACTCTATTCAAGACATAAACCACGCTCTCCAGTGCATATCCCCAAAAGGATTTACTAAGATCTGTATGGCTCATCATGGACCTGACCATATCTAATAAAGTCTGATTCCTCCTTTCTAACACTCCATTATGTTGGGGTGTATAAGGAGGGGTCCATTGGGGAACTATCCCATTTTCCTTTAGATAATCCTGAAACTCCAGACTTAAGTATTCTCCACCTCGATCCGATCGAAGTGTTTCAATACTTTTCTTCAGTTGTTTCTCTACTTCAGCTCTGAATAGTTTGAACTTTCAAAACTTTTAGATTTGTGCTTCATCAAGTATAAATAACCATATCGTGAGTAATCATCAATAAAGGTTATGAAGTAGGTGTATCCTCCTAGTGCCTGAACACTCATTGGACCACACACATCTGTATGTATAAGTTCCAATGTAATTGTGGCCCGCTCACCCTTTCCTTGAAAGGGTAACTTTGTCATTTTTCCTTTTAAACAAGGTTCGCAATCACCATAAGACTCCAAGTCTGTTAGGCCCAAGTCTCCACACTTATGCAATTTGGTTAAGCAATCTTTGTTTATGAGGCCTAAACGACAATGCCATAAGTAGAAGGAATTCTCATTATCTAATTTAACTTTCTTCACATTGTTTATATTGAAAACTTTTGTTTTAGTATTAAGAACATAAATGCCACCTTTTAACATTCCATAACTATAAAGAATATTATTCAAACGAATCTGACAATTATTATTCGAAAATAAAATTTCAAATCCCTCTGCTGCTAAACATGCAACAGATACAATATTCTTAGTAACACTTGGAATGTAGTAACAATTATTCAAAACTAAAACAAGTCCACTTAGCAAAACAAGACTAAAGCTCCCTACGGCTAATGCAGCAACTTTGGCTCCATTTCCCACGCGTAGGTCCATCTCCCCTTTTGCAAGTTTTCTATAGTTCCTTAGTCCCTACACCAAAGTATAGATATAAGAACCACAACTAGTATCTAATACCCAAGTGCATTCACGTGGAAAAGTAGCAAAGTTTTCAATTACAAACCTACCTGAAGTAGATGCCTCTGTAGGCTTCTTCTTCAAATGCTTAGAAGTAGGAGCTTTGCAATTCTTGTTCCAAAGGTACGTTACATTGGTCATAGACATAGGGGCTTTGCAATTCTTGTTCCAATGGTACGTTACATTGGTCATAGACATACTTAGATGTCCTCTTCTTCCTTTGAAACCCTTTAACTACTCCTTTGGTGACAGAATTCTCCGGGCTAATTTTTGGAGAATGTTTGTTTGTAGACTTTCTTGAAACTTCTTTGCTTTTGGCATCAAATTTTCTTAACGCATCAATAATTTTCGGGAAAGTACAGTCGTGAACTTTAAAGCAATGATCCTTTACAAAATCAGTGTAGCTGATAGGTAAAGAATCCAACAGGATATCCAATCCTAAGGATTGATCGACCAAAGATCCCAATGATTCCAATTTCTCCAAGAAATCTTTAATCTTGTTGATGTGTGCTACAACACTTGTCCCTTCCTTCATCTTAGAGTTTGAAAGTTCACTGGTTAATTTGAACATTCCATGCCTTGCCTTTTCAGGCAAACTCTTTAGACGGATCAACATGGTTTGCAGACTCATATGATCGCACTATGAACGTATCTCAGGATTTATAGTATCTAACAGCAAGTGTAAGACATAAACCGAATCCTCAATATATTTCAACCATGCATCCTTAATAATAGTTGGTGCATCAGTGCTAGGAATTCCTGCTAATGGATTCTTAAGAACGTATGCTAACTCATAATCCTTAAGGATATCCCTTACGTCTTTGATCCATTCATAGTAGTTAATTGCTATTAAAGTTTGGATGTATTTAAAACAGATTTTTAAAATGGAGTTCATATTCAACCTAAGATATAAGAAAAGAAAAGAGTTTAGATATTACTTTAAGTACATGCATTTAATATAAGGACTTTTAATTAAATACATTTTCCTACTATTTTCTTTGAAATTTACAATAGTCCATTCTATTGAATTCAGGAATTTTAGCCCAGCTAAATTTCCTAGTAGGTAGCATCAATAACTAGTCTATTACAACCCCCAATTTTGTGAGTCAAGTCATAATAGTAAGTCATAGTTGGAATCCCATTCCATTTGCATCGCATGCAATTGCTAATTCATTCAAGTTCCCTAATCCCAAGGGACGTGTGCTCTTATATTAGCATCTCCTTGAATATGTCTCAGATCTGGGCCTAGCCCTTAATTTTATGGTGGACTACCCCAGCTCTGTTAAGGCAGGCCCTATCCCAAACTTTACAACTAATCAATGTTGATTAGAAGGAAAGCTTTGCGTAGCACTTTGATAGCCCAAAGAGACCGTATTATAAATTTTAGTAAGGTAGACTACAACTTGCCTTAATATATTTACTTTGGGATTTTATTAGTGTTAAACGTCTCACCCAATCTAGGATTTTATCAGATGGACAAAATTATAATAACCTGTATTAATTCAGGGAATTTTAGAATTAATTTATAAGGTCTAACCTTAGGTGGGTTCAGCTCTTTATTATAATTATTCCATCAACTTAGATTATATGTAAAATAATTAACACTTTTATTTGTTATATTTATATTGCATTTCCATTAAGCTTTTATTCAATAAATTTAATTTTTTTTACTTTGTTACAGAAACATATATAAGCATCATCTTATATACTAGAAATAAATTAGTTCATATTAATCCCCGTTGGTCAATTCGAATTTCACCGATATAGGTTCCCAGGTAAGAGAGGTGGCCTATGAGGAGTAGACACCAAGTCCAATCCTTAGCCAGAACAAATACGGGCACAAACTTGAAGACCAATGGATTCTCTCGAACTAATAAATTTCGTTCTTCCAATTCATGTAAATTGGAAGCATCTATAACTCATGTAATTTAAATAAATTATTAACACTTACATAATTTGAGTAAGTTGAGCAGGCTTATTCAAAATTATTCATAACCATTTTCTAACCTTGAAATGAAAGGCACAAGTATATATATATATATATATATATATATATATATATATATATATATATATATATATATATATATATATATATATATATATATATATATATATATATATATATATTGTTCCAAACAATTAAATAAACAAATCATTTCATATAGAAAATAATATTCAGTTCGCTTCTAACTTAATTATGCACTAAATAGGCAGGCTTTGATACCACTGTTGGGAACTGAGAGTTAGATTGAACATGCATAACAGGCATGACGGAAATTCAAAATTTTGTCCCTGTCCCCAGGAACTCCTATAAGTTGCATATAAATTAAATAAAGCTTTAACTAAATAATTCTCTGCCTAGGTTAGCATGCAAAAGGACTAGGTAAACCATAATTCTAAATTATATCCTAGCACATTTATTTTATACTAAGCATGTTATAACTCTAAGCTATAACCTAAACATGTTATAACTCTAAGCTATAACCTGAGCATAAAATAAACTAAGCATGCATAACAACCTAAGCATAATTATTAAGTCTAAAGACGCTTAAAGAAAAGGACTTAATAATTAAAAGATGAATTAGAAGACTTACTAGTTCAAGCGTGCTTTAGCGGAACTTCGTTACACAAACCTCCAAGGTAGGATAGCCTCTATAAGTATCCACACGAATCCCACCAACCGAAACCTCCCAATGAGGAAGAACCAAAAAACCTTGAGCAATTGCTAGATCGCTCCAAAATTCCCACTCAAAAATATATATATTGTAGAGATTCAAGATCCACTTGAATTTGGTGCACTGAACAATGGAGAAAGGGGGCACAATATATAGGGGGAGCTAGGGATCCCTGCATTTAATGCGGGATGGGGAAAAATCCCCATCCCGCCCTCGACAACATGCGTATCCTATAGGATCTGCGTGCTGCCCACGCAGACCCGACTTGCTCTGCAAGTCGGGTCCTTGCACTTAAGGCAGGCTCCGCTGGCTAGGCCTCGTGGGCTCTCCCGCTAGACCAGCTAGCGGGTGGCAAGGGCTGCATAAGGGAGGCTCTTGTGAGCCTGCCTTGTCTCGCGGGCTGGGCCTCGCGGGACTTCCCGCAAGCCCAACTCGCTGGTGGCCTTTGCTGCAGGCCAACGCAAGCCTAGCTTGAGCTGCCTGCAGCCCACAAGTGCCTTTGCACTCGTGAGGGCTCGCGTGTGCCCACAAAGCCTTCGGGCTTGCAGGTCCTTTTTACGAAGGGTCCAACCCTCATTTTTCTTGCAGTTCTAGCTCCATCTCCATTTCAAATATTTATTTTACGACCTTACTAAAATAGTTCCGGGTCAAAATAAATTCCTTGGTCTATCCAAAATTGATCCAACCAATTTTAACCAATTAAACAATAATCCAATTATTATTTATATTATATTTTCATAATAGATTAAATCTATTAGTTCTTCACTTAGTCCGATGAAGGTCCAATGTGTGTCACCTTATAGGATCCTGAAGTATTGAGCTGTTAAGGCTTAACCAATCCTTGTTTTAATGGAAGCATTGACTCGATGCACTAGCCCATGAGAGAACTCGATTACCTTAAACGACTGTAGTACGCCTCTAGCAAGGGTCTACCATCCCCCATTACTTGGAACGTCATTTATGCTTATGACTTAATCCCGGTTAATGCAATAGTTATCCAGTGCGATAAATTCCTTCCATTCTTTAATATTAGTACCATTTGATTTATGGGGTTCGGTTAAAGTGTTAACCCAATAATAGCGAGGTTGCTCCAAGCTATCCCAGTAGTTTACTTGTTACCGAAGTATATTGCCTTTTACCATAGTGTGTTTGACTAGAAACCATTTCTATCAAACACATACTCTGATCAAAGGTTTATGGCAATCATCACTTCAACAAGTGGCCAGGTATAACACCTTAATATATCCAGAGCGATGGATTCTTTCCGACTACTCAGCTTACCAACGTGTTGTCATCACTATACCCATAATCACCCGTAGCACCCTAAATTAATGAGTGTATAGTAAAGACCCAAAGTATCGCAATAGTACCATACAAGGTAACTAGCATCTCAAGTACGAGGACATTCGCAAAGCTTATTGCATGAAGATAAACACTAACACATTGATATATATACCAAGTGTTCATCTTACTGCGGTCTCCAATATATCTCCCAGATATATCCATGTGTCAAACTTAAGGCACCACCTTCAGTCATTAGGAGATTGACTGCTTGGACCCTTTCCAAGAAAGTTGACCACATGCTAGTCTTTCCGCTTTATCAATATCCTTTCTTGATGAAACTATGACTATGGATAGTTTAGACACAACCATAATTGCACATGAAGCAGGTTCCACCAGATATAGTCCAACTATAATTTCTCTGACTTCTTGCTATGATATGGCAAGGACTTTTGTATACATATGTCAATGAATACATTTAACCGCCTATAATATATATACATAGAAACACTTTGATATAAACAAAAGAACAAATGCCTTTATTGGTTAAATAAATTATTCCTACTATTACATAATTAAAATATATCGCCCTAATTGCCTTAAGGGCATACATCATATCCAACAGACTCATCATATCCCAAACTTTGGCGGGACTCAACTCTACCAATTTTTTGCAATTAACTAGCTCTTACACGAAATAGTCTTATACGGCTCTGCTTGTGTCAGTTGTTAGGTGGTCAAAGTGGTCCTTTCTTCCTTGTTGTCAACTCGCATTTAGTAATAGGCACAAGATCTCTCTTTTTGTATCACAAAAGTGGAGGCCTATTTGTAGCATTTGTATTTATGTGAGTTATTGTATTGGGATTAGAGCTTTGACAGTTGAAGATGCTTTCCTTCTTGTGTAAGCCAAATTAATCTTCCAAGGTTGGCTTCTGTCACTTTACTTTCTTTGTCTTGCTTCTGATGCTTTCTTAGTCTACTAAGCTCAGACCTTCTTCTAAGCTTGACTTGTCTTCCGAGCGCGCAACTTCTGACTGATTTTTAGTTATCTTCAAAACTTAACTTCTGGTTTCCGAGCTTTAGCTTCTGAGACTTCTTCAGTTCTTCTGAGCTAAGTTCAACAGGTTAATAAAAATGCAATACATGTCAGTGATAATTTTTAAAATTTTTTTAGTACAAATATTTTTTTAATGAAAATATGATGATAAACTTTAAAAAATAATTAAAAAATGGAAAAAAATCTCTGAAACTTACTCAAATGGTGTCGTATAATTTTAAATAATAAGGTTAAATTATAAAAATGTTGAATTGTTTAAAATAATATATGTAACATTATTGTTCTGAACAAAAAATATTTTTTATCCACTTTTTGCCCTTTTTTAAACCACATTCCTCATTTTGCTAAAAAAAAACTTCTCATACCCCGTTTTCCAATGAGTGAAATCAAAAAGCGCTTTTTTGAAGTTTACCCTAAATTATACTCAAATGGTATTGATCCCTTTCATAAGCAAAGAATTGATTAGATAAGGATCATATGTTGCTTGATTTTTCAACTGCCAAATACATTTAAGCTATTTTTAACTTATTTTTTAATTTTCGCACCTCTGCTTGCATCAACGAAAAAAAACTTTGACCACGTGACTCAAACATGAGATTTCTAAAAATGATAAATTGTCTTAACTATTAGAGTTCGACATTTTTCACAAGCCATTTTGAAACTTCCATTTCAAAAAAATGTACAAAATACCACTGTTGTAAGACCCACCGGGCCGGTCGAAGCGGAAAAGCCCGAGCCAGGTGTGTAAAACAGACCAAATATACTAAAACACAACATATAACGGACCCGTTAAATACCCGTTCACTCGACCGGTTGACCCGGAGTGGGTTTCACCGGTGAATTGTTATGTAATTTTTTTCTATTAACCCACAAACTGTTTTTAAGACTTTTGGTTTAATTTAAATTAAAACAAGTTTTACGCCACGACCTTGGGTTCCTCTCTGAATGGTGCTCGGCTAACAAGCAGAATGATTCAAGGGTTTCTCCTTCATTGCCGCAGGTGTGGTGTCGTCCCCCATCTCCTTGGATGAAATGCAATGTTGATGCTAGTGTTTTCAATTCGGGCAACTATATTGGACATGGCTGTGTTTTCCAAGATGCTACAGGTAGTGTTGTTGGTGCGAGATTAGTTCCTATTTAGGGTGGTGGCGATCCTTTCCTTGTCGAGGCAATTAGTTGCAGGGAGGCTCTTTGTTGGCTCAAGGAGAACCTTTTTTATCACATTATCTTGGAGTCCGATGCTCTAAATTTTGTTTCTGCTCTAAATAATAATGTCTTTCCTTTCACCAATAGTTTCTATTTTTCAAGGCTGCAAGAACCTCATTACACAGTTTTCTTTCATCCGTATTATTTTTGTGAATAGGTCTGCGAATCATGCTGCACATTTATTAGCTAGAGCAGCTTGTTCCTCGACATGTAGGGGGACATGGTTTCATACTTGTCCACCTTTAATTAGAGTTGTAATTACTTTTGATTAATGATATCGACCTACTATTCTTCGGTCAAAAAGAAAGTCAAGAGACTCACCACGAGCAAAACTCTAATTGAAGCTGTTATTGTGATAAAAAAAACGTCTGTTCCTTTTCTTCTCTTCTACACTTCTTGAGTTCGATTTCATAATTTAGTAAAGTGAAAGAAACTCAACTCTCTTTGCAGCTACTCTACTTCTGATAAAGTTAAGAGTGATTGACTTTAGAAATTTGATTATTTGATCATATTTTCTAACTAATACACAATGTGTACAATTTTATATGGTAAACTTTTTTTTAATAAATTTTCTAACATTACAATGATGGTTAAAAATTTATTAAGTTGTTAAAGAATAATATTAACAATTTTTGTTCTTATTTTGAACGGCGAGTATTAGTTTATTGTTTATTATATCATATTGGCAAAGTCTTGATTTAGTGGTTGAGTCATGAAGCTGTGATATTCGTAGAGGTCACAAGTTCAAGTCCACATACAGGCGGAGTGGGATATAATTTTTCTTTGTTATTATTATAAGTCCAATGAGGCAAATTTTAAGAAAAATATACTAAAAATAATATATTTTATAAGTTTATTACAAAAAAGTTGAACCTCGGTTGAATCCTTGACTCTTGGCCTTCTATTTTTTCCGATTCGAAGGGCCGGACCGATTTTGACAACCGTGCAAAATATCATTTTTTATATAAAAAAATATTAGCTATGTGTTTTTCTCTTTTTACGCGGTACCCACATAATCGGTTCTCAAATTGATGACAGTGTATATCTAAGCCAATCCGTCCTCATTATCAGTAGAAACAAATCCGGAAACCACATTGACATTTCACATCACTCAATTCACACATATAATACCAAATAATATATATGGTTTCCAGCTTGTTCGCTGTAGGCCATGCATGCATAAAATCTAGCCATATAAAGAAGAAAAAAGGAAAATATCAACAACAATAATAACAAGTCTCTTTCGCAATTTAATGTCTAGATAATGTATTTTGACGTGTAAATAGAACAATAAGTAATTATTTTTCAACATATATTACGTTCAATTGGGACAAACCTATAACGGTTGGTGCAATCCCAATTGTCAAACACGAGTTAATGAGACCTAGGATTAGGAGGAATAACTTTTCATTTCATGATATTTTTTCATTTGAATGTTTGTCATGTTGGAAAATTTGGGCAGAATTCTCACTCTCAATGGCTAATGCTCAGTTTGAGAAGAATTTTTCCTTTTCTAATATATTGAGTAGAGTTCTAGAATCACTAAGATATAAACAATTTCTTCTCTGCTTTCAACTGAAGTATATGACTTGAAAGCATTTCTATTCACACAAATGTGTCTCGTTGCTCCAGAATCAATAGCTCACTCATTTACACCGGCTACCAGATTTACTTGTGAAATGACCGCACTTTTACCAAAATATAATAGTTCCCTTTCTTTTTGAAGGTTTTACCACTTTTGGGTTTGAAGTCATGGTGAGTTTCATACATTTTTCTTTGACGAGGAGTTGTTAGCCTTTGATACAAGTGGGTGGCAAATCCACCGATTTGCACTAGAAACAGCTCTTGACCATATCTCTCATGTGCCCGAGAGCCCACCTAATCCTTCTCATAACTTGGCGAGCCCATATAAAACATATCAATATAATGTCATAAATTCACTTGTTTAAGACTTATTTAGGATAAAGGTTCCAATGAAAGTAACTAAAACTCATGTATATTTTTCCAACATGTCAAATATCTAATTGGGTAAAAACCATGATAAATTTTTTTGATTTAATTTAAATAGTACTAAAATGTTATTTGAAGCAATACTTTCAATTTTATTCTAAATTAAGACAGATTTCTACCATGAGCGATAATTTTTCTAAATATTTGCATTTCAATCTTATATTGTGTTCTGAGATATGGGAGCTTATAAATTAAGCTTTTTTGAAGTTGTAGTGTCAAATGAGGATATTATGCATAGGGGATTCGTATGACTTTGTTTTTTGAAAAACCTCATAAGAACATTATGTTCCTCCCAAGGCTAAAAGGTTAGAGTGGGTGAAAATTTCAGGGCGGGAGTTCCAACTAGGTTGACACCTCTGCTTGCCTACAAAACTCCCACCACTCTTTTATTAAAATTAAATAATTGATCTCAAGGCGAGATCAAAAGCATTCAGGTACAAGAAAGTAAAATTTTCGGATGGTTAAAAACATCTGAAGCCAAGAACGCAACATGCCTCCTATGCCTAAAAATAAACCAATTAAAAACATCCGAAGCCAAGAACGCAAAATGCCTCCTATGCCTAAAAATAAACCAATATAGATAAATACATGAGTAAAGATGATCCTTCGAGCTCAGCACACCCTAGAACACGAACTTATTTCTCCGCTTCCAAATACCCCATGCAATCAAAAACCATAACGGAGTTCTGAATTCCCGACACGACCGAGGGGAAAAGTAGCCACACCACATTTGCAAACACTCATGCCGCGAAGATGGCATTACAAATGCAAATCCAAACAATCTAAATGATTGTACCCATACTTCATAACTATCACCGCAATGAAATAACGCATGGTTTGCTGTCTCCTCCTCATCATAGAACGGGCATTTATCATTCGCAACAGTCTGACACCGACGATGACAAAGAAACACTCTCATCGGAAGACTGTCATGAAAAATAGTCCACCCAAAAAATTGCACTTTTGGCATAAAACATGCCTCGTAAACAGACAAAAAATCCACATTTGGTTTGGGCCAATTTTAGTAGAACCCTGCACAAAAGGAGGAAGTTGAAAACTGCTTCTGCTCTCCTAAACCCCATACAAACCGATCTGTCCCCTCTAAAAACCCAACGTGCCACTGCTGCCCCCCAATCGAATCAGCTCCTGTCACGGTAGATAAACTTGGACAATTCTGTAACAACCAATTCTGAAGTTGGCTGCATCTCTCTCTATGTGAAACCCTCAAATTACGCTTCCAAAAGGGTCTCGATAACCCAACATTACCAAAAATGATGCCACACCCTTCTTAAACCGAGCAACTCTTCCTATTACAAATCATATATAGATCGGGAAAAAGAGATACCAGGTTAGTGTATGCTGACAAATTATCATGCCAAAATCAACAATCAATTCCATTACCCACCTCAACACGCACATTAGATAAGAAAAAATTCCAATAAGTTTCAATTTTATTGGAACACGTAATAATATCTCGCTACACAATCGAAGCCCAGCTCCCAACATAATTCTCTAATGACCACCATGAGGAAAAACCATAACGACAGACACAAATTTCGTACCACAAAGACTCTTGCCCCGGACCACGGAATTTCCAAATCCATTTCATTAGTAAGCTACAGTCCACAAGCTTAAAATCCTTAATGAAAATCCTCAATGAAAATCCTCCCAAATGTTTCGGTAAAGTTATAGTACTCCAACTCACCCTACAAATTCCCTTGGAGCTTGAATCCCCCTCTCCACAGGAAATTTCGCTTTAATTGGACAAGCTTGTCATTTACTGAAGACAACATTTTATTCAACAACAGCAAATCAATTGATAAGGATGATAGAACCAACTTCAACCACCCGACCCGCGTATGACAAACTGTGACCTTTCCAACTAGATAAGCAATTATGGAACTTGCCAATCAACTTATCCCAATATGATACCAGGATCCGTCTTACACTTAGGGGGGCCCCCAAATACAAGATCAGAAACTCCTCAATTTTATAACCCAGCAGATCCCAACATGACTGCAGTTTTGCTTCCTACACATTAACACCTATAATGAAACATTTACTATAATTAATCCGCAGCCGAGATATCAACTCAAAGCAATGTAATATGGATAAAAAAGATAGGTAAGAGAGACTCATCTACAGGTAAAAACACACATCATATCATCCGTAAACTGTAGGATAGAAATATCAGCATCAGAACCATCGATGTAGAACCCAGGTAAGAGTCCCTTCCAAATGCTAGAATCGATAAGCTGCTTCAACCCTTCAATTGCCAATACGAAGATAAGCGAAATAGGGTCACCCTGTTTGACTCCTCTACTCAATGAAATCGGCACACTCGGACTCCCGTTCACTAGAGTTGAAGTAGTCAAATTCTTGCGGCAATTAGCTAACCACCAAACCCATTTCTCATCAAAACCTATTCTCCTTAGCACTGCATCAATGTAAGACCAGGATACATAATCGTAGGCTTTGTGGAAATCAAGCTTAAGTACCAAACAACACTGACGCCTTACGTGTATGGAGTGAATAATTTCAGACTCTACAAAAGAACATTCATGAATGCTATGCCCTTTAACAATAGCAAATTGGTTTTCTAAAATCAACAAAGGCAGCAAAGGTTGTAAGCGGTTGGCTAGTACTTTAGAGATAATTTTGTACATACCATGAATGAGAGCAATTGGCTTATAATTGCTCAGCGAGGATGAATGGTGATTTAATAGAAATAGGCAATGAAGAAGTCGCATAGAATCTATTAAATAACTATATGATATCCCCCTTCAACTCTCCCTAAAGGCATTTATAGAAAAAGAAATTGAATCCATCAAGACCCAGCGATTTCCCTTCGCAACAGTCATTGACCGTCGCCAAAATTTGAGCCTTAGAGAAAGGCTGAATAAGCCTTCTATTTACGTCCTCATCCACTAAATGATGTAACCCTCTCAAATCAAACCGAACCTCCACCGTCCCCAAAAACAAACTCGATTAATAGTTCCTGATCTTCTCCGTGATGACTCCCAGATCGCAAGTTACTTCACTGTCCACCTCAAGTTGGGTAATTCTATTACCCCTAGATCTAGTAGAGACCAAATTATGAAAATAAGCTGTGTTATCATCTCCTAGCATAACCCAATTTACCTGAGACTGTTGGTGCCTAACCTTTTGCAAACTCCGTCTACACTCGAATAAGGAAGATCATGTAGTCTATAGCTCCAACCCCCTAGCAACATGAACAGGCCATTCGATATCCCTAGTAGTTATCGCTAGAACCCTATCCTCCAACTCCCTAATTTGGCGCTCTAGACACCTAAAGTTTCTAGAATGCCATGGGGAAAATAATCACGTAGACGTCTCAATTTGAAGTCAATATCCCTATTGGAGTAATCTCTACTAATGTCTCTCCATTTCGATCTAATAAATGGAAGAAAAGCCTCATGGTCCCACCAGCAATTTAGCGAATGAAATATCCTTTGCATTCCCCGAACCACAACATGTTACTGAAAGACAATCGGACAATGATCTGATAAAGTCGAATCAATCGTCATCAAATTTAAATTAGGCCATCTGTCTAGAATTCCACACGACACCAACACCCTATCAATCCTAGAATACGACTGACTATTAAACCATGTGTAATCCCTGCCAGAAAATGGAACATCATAAAGAACACAATCGTTAACAAACTCCTGGAAGTTCACCATAGAGTTCGAATTAAACCCACCCCCTGATCTTTCTGAGCTATTAAGAATTTCTTTAAAATCGCCACAGACTATCACATTCTCTCTACCATGAACATGAGGCATCAATTTGTACCACATTTGATTCTGCTCCATATAATTAGTTGGACCGTACAAGCAGACTATATAGACATCAACTGCATTTATCGTAACACGAACCAAACACCACCTGTCTGCCAAAAAAACCACCAATCCTTGGGATAAACGAGAGTTCCAGGAAATCACCAGGCCACTTGAGAAGCCTTGTGCAAGAATACAATGGAAAAGGAAATCGTTATATTCCTATATTTTGCGTACCGCTATATCTGAAACAAACACAACTTTAGTTTCAACCAACACAACTAGATGCAAGTAGTATTTATGAACACAGTTTCTAATAAAAGATTGCTTTGCCCCATTCAATAGCCCATCTCAACAATTCCAACACAATAAATTTAACGACATAATACAACAATTATAACAACTGGAGAACATAGACTAGTCAGGCACGTCGAGCCTCCAAAACCCCCTGAATCTTCTTGGCATTCTGACCATCGACAGCTCCAACTTCTCCCCAATCCGAAACACCATCATATCTTCACTTTTATGTGTCGCCCCATCCACTACTCGGACAATGACTCTATTCATATTCGAGATATTAGGGCCTGATGACTCAGAGTTAATAGCTTGATGTGATACCCCGGGCTGTAAGGGTGCTAAAACTTGTTCAGGCTCCATGGAAGCCTCCACCTGCGGTTCAATGGTCTTAGGAATAATGCTTAAGTTAGCCTCAGAATGATCAAGGATGAGGGCAATTTGTAAACCCGTATCCCTCGCACTTTTCGTCTCAAAACTGGCTGATTTAATTAATTCATTCACACTATCAGGCTCTGTGAACGAGTCATTTGAGTCGCAAGAAACATATGACACATGGTCTGGACAATTATCACATCCCATGCCTTGCCTGAGATTGGTACGCACCCCCACCTCCTCTGAGCCAATAAGGAGTTTAAAAGAATGATTAGTAGTTCCAAAGGGAACCGAGACCAAGCACGAGACCACATCCATGTGATCCGGATTGATGAAATCAAAATCGAGCGAGACAATACGGCTAAACGGAGCAGCCAATTGTCTAATTAGATTCTCTTCGATTAACACAAGAGGAATTCCCATAAAGTCAACATACATGATGCACTCCTTCGGTGTAAAATCAGCCGGCAAGAACATCACACTCTTGAAGATCTATTGCACAATCTTCCAGTCACCACCTACAAAATCATGCATGGCAAGATACAATAACATTATTGCCACCCCCACAGGTGCAGCAAAAGAGATATCAAAACCCCGGTCATTCAATAACTCATAAGTGAAACAAATATTTGATATATTTATCAAAGAGACTAGGCATGACTTATCTTTCCAGGGGGCCACTTCTACAACAAGATCATGGCCCCATGGTGGAATAGCATTACTGGATGGGATTCCTTTCTCCATAGGATTCGATTTAGCAAACGATGCCCCTATTGAGCTTTTGGGTTCTGCAACAACATTCGTACACGATCTCTCTCCCCTTGGCGAATTCAAAATACAGGACATTGTTTCCTAGTCTGAGGAGGGTCCAGATTACAATGGGAAGGTTGCACTTTCCTTGAATGACCTAAGCACGTGTATTTTGCCCTGAATGCTCGCAAACGAACAATACCAATAGACACATAATTTAATCGGTAAAGAACTTCATGAACCGGCATAGAATCGTCAACAATTAAGAAACCAAAGTCCATATTTCTAACGTTTTTCTTCCTAGCTACGTAAATGCACCACAAATTCTGATTTTCTTTAAAACCCTAGTCATCGAATCCGCTCCATAAGCATTGGGAAAATTTTCGAAGTATATCATGTATTGTGAGGGGGGGGGGGGGGGGGGGGGGGGGAGGTTTGAATTTTCGATTCCAAGATTGGGGAAGATGACGATGGGGATATGGGGTAGGCTGCTGAGTCATGTGTCAGGAACGGTGGGGTTGGGTGGAATCCGGACGGCGGTCATGGCGGCCACCGGCGTCGCGAGGGAGATGGGAGTGGAAGGTGAAGGATGGGATCGACTACGTCTAGGGTTTCTATCAGTTCTTGTTTGATTCTGTTTTAGTTTCTCATATTATTATAAACCGTTTGTGGTTTCATTCTATCATTCTATGTAAGTTCTTGTTCCTTCTGGTGACTATTTTGACATAGTAGATTTGGTTGTTGTTGAGTTTAGATAAAAGTGAAACTATATTGTCAAATGAGGATATTATGTATTGATGAGTTGTATGACTTTGTTTTTTGCTATGAATTTCTTGTCTAATTACATTTTAGTTTCTTTAATGTAATTATCAACCATTTGTTGTATATTTCTTTGTAAGTTATTTGTCATCTTCACTATGACCATTTTGATATATTTTTGGACTTGATTGTGAATGAGTTTATATGAAGATGTGGACCTACTTGAAATATTTACCCTCTTTTCTGACTTACATTTCATATTACTTAGGGCTGTTTTATATTGCTTTCTCAACCTCTGTTTCAATAAGTTCTTCTTGCAAACGTTTTGTAGAACAATAGATTTTAGTTTTGAACAACACATTTTGATCATTCATACAAATTAATTAGCAAATTGTTTGATTTGATTTCTCAAAATCAAAAGTTACTGCAGAAACTTGAAAATAGAACTTTTAAAAAAATAGAATGGGATACCAATCCTAAACTAATCTTACACTAAAAAGTAAGTATTGATTAAGATGACAATTATTACAAACTAATACATATTCAATTGAAGTGAAAACATTATTGATAAGCTAGGGCCCAAAATGAAACATTGGTGAAATATTGAAGGCGAAGGGGGCATTACGGTATTAGCAACTGTCATTTTCCCAACAGCACACTTGAGAGTGACAAACCATATTATGAAACCTTTTACCACGCTCCAAAAGCTATACCATACAATTAATTCTATACCACATCTATCCATCATCTCTATTTTTATAAACCTCATTTTCATTACTGTTTGTCTTTTTTTCTTAACATCACTAGTCAATTTGCATCCATGAGGACACAACTTAATTAATATAATAATTGTTTAGAGTTTATATAAAATCATCCCTGTGTCTATTGCAAACGGGTTAAAATTTTCCTCGTTATAGTCTTTGAAGAGCTTTTCGTTGCAAACTAAATATTTTCCAATATTTTTAGCAAAAAAATGCATAAATAAATTATAACTTGAAAAATGGGAAAGTAACGCTTTTGGGAAAAAATATTTCGTCATATTAGTGCATAACATAAACCAAATTGGCACAAAGTGAGGGCGGGGAATCCCCAACCTGATTGGGATCCGCTTTGATGGGGATGGGGAATCCCGATAAGAATCCCCACGGGGTGGGGGTGGAGATTTTCTGTTCACCGAATCCTTAATGGGGACGGGAGCATTCCCCAACCCAATAAATTCCCGTACCCGATAAGCTTATATGAATTTAAATTTATAATATGTGTAAACATTCAAAGTTACAAAAATAATTGAATAAATATAAATAAATTACAATAAAATATAAGAATATAAGACTGATAAGGTTTATATTACTATAAAACAAAGACAAATGGCTTAAAAATTGATATTCAAACATTATTTAACTTTTACTAATTATTAAGTATTAACTTTACTCGAATCAATAATAGTTATAAAATATATTTTAGTTTTTTCACTCACTATGTATTTTATATTAATTTTTTTCGTAGCATTGATATGAAATAATTTTAGTTATAAGTTACTTGAATATAAATTTTTCATATTTATTATTCTTAACGGGGAATTGGGGAATCCACAATAGGAAACGGGGAAATTTTTTTTCCAAAACCTTAATAGGGATGGGGAATGTTTTTTCCCCAAAATCTTAATAGGGATAGGGATGGGGAATGCATCCCCCGCCCCATTAAGCCCCACTTTCAATCCTAACTGTAAGAGGTTAGTGTAGAATACTTTCCCCCTCCACCATTTTACATATGCAGCATTGGTGCAGCCCTTTTTTGTAGGGCTCAGATCAGACGTGTTATTGGACTTGTTGTTGTTATTTATGTTGCTGCACAATGTTGTCTTGTAGATGCATGGTGGCACGGTGCTACAGATTTTTTTTACAGGCTCGGATTTTATTAAATGAAAAAGAAAAGAAAAACAAACAAACAAAAAAATAGAGAAAAAAGGAAAAAAGAAAGAAATGGAAGGAAATTATCAAATGTTTGTGGCAAGTATAAGCAAAACCCAACAAAACTTTTAATGCGTGCGCGGAGCTAGTAGTAGACTAGCAATTTAGGAAAGGATATTATTCTCATTTATCTACTTAGGAAGAGGAGTCATAACTAGACTCCATCTCCTAATTAGGTAAGCGTGACCCTGAATTTTCACTCAGCTAGCCGGATGGTGTTCCAGCTGCAAGGCCGACTGATGCTTTGATCCTTTGTCGTTCTTCCATCTGGTATCTACAAAATATTGGGTCAATAGAATTCCCCCTTAACTGCTTTGTCAAATTCTTTAGGATTTGCTCTGATTGCATGGGCACTCGGTCAGACTTTTCATCTTTTGCTTTTAGTCCAAATGTCGGGTGAGCATTTGGTCCCAACTCTTCAGCTTCGGCAATAATCAGTTCGCGACAGCTAGCCCATTATTGTTTTATTCTCGAGCAATGCGCAAACCGTAGATGGAATGACACATGGATGTGATTAATGGCTAAGTTTGAAGAAGTGTCTTTTCGCAACTGCTTTAAATAGTGCCATTTTACAAACTTTACACTTTTTGTGCTTCATCTTCTTTTGCTTAAAACTTTTGATTTCTTCTTCTTCCCCAGCAGTTCAAGGATTGATCCGACAAGTTATCAAGTCTTACATCGCTCCTATACTCCGTTCATTTTTTGGTAAGTCCCAAATCCTACTTTGTTTATTCTCATTTAAGAAACATTGCCTCAATTCTGCTAATTTATGGAAATTTTGCCATGCCTATGTTGTTCATCTTGTTATGTGTGTTAATGTTTTCTACTCTTGAGTTATTTGTGCCTTTGATTTCGGATTTGCGACTTGCTTTTCGCCTAAATTTTTCTCTTGATGTGCACATGCTGTTGTTGCTGCATTTTTCTAGGAAGTTTGCATGTCTGTTTATCAGTATTCTTCATTTTAGCGCCGTTAGATCTTTAAATTTGCTAGAAATGAGGAACCGATGTGGGGAACCTTCACCCAGTAGTAGTTATAATAGTGAAGAGCCTCATAATTTGAGTCACGAAGCGGCTGAACTGTTATCTAGGTTGTGCCCCCCTCTGAAAATTGATAAGTCTAATTACCGTCTAGCTCTTAGGGTTAAGCGTACCGCTAGGAGAATGATGAGTAATTCAGATGCATCCAACAGGGTTCGTTTGGCGGATGACATGAGCGTAGAGCACATGAGTCGAGTCAGCCTTGACGAGGACTCCTCTAAGGTTCTAGAGGATGTAGATAACTACAGGTATGAGGAGGGTGTTCACCCCATCGAAGAAGTTGGCACGAGTGGCCGAGTGGGGGAGGAAGATTGTTGGGAAACAATGATCCGGAACAACAAATTCAAGACTATCTGGATCAAGTTTGAAGAAAATAAAAATGTATAGAACAAAAATATGTAATCTCTTAAATCCAAATATGGAAGCATAAGGTCCAAGACAAGTCATTTGGACATATATTGAAGATAATAAATACCTAATCACACAATGGAAACATCGGGTTAAAGTTTGGAAATGAAACAAACTTTAAACCTCTCAAAAGTAGCATCTGAAAGAAGAACTGAGTGAAGAAGCAATCCAGATATATATTTGGTCTGAAGACATCAAGTAGACTCAAATATCAAGACAAAGGAAAAAGTTTCAAATTCACCTTTTCCGTCTTTTTTTGGTCTGAAGTTAAAGATCCTTTATGCCTTAAAGATAACAGCTAGCACGCACTCCAGAAAAGGACAAAAGGACTGACATAGGAAAGAGAAAAAGGTAACACCTTTTTTCATATAGACTAATACGAATGGAGTATGGAGCTCACACCAAAGCAAACGATATAAAAGTTGGTGAGTCACTAAAATCTAAACAAAACGATCACTGACAACTTTTTGCCTCAATCCCAAGAATTCAAACGGGTCAAAATCTGTGCCTACCAGATTCATTAATGGCTCCAGATGCACCAACATCATACCTGATCAATGGTGAAGATTCAATTCAACCTCAATGGTACACAACGGATACATTTATGATCAAAGCCTATAAAAGGGAAGCTTCACAGTTGAGAAGGTGCTGGTTGATTTCACAAAAGCTATTACAAAGAGAACTCAAGCAATTTCAATCAGTTTAGAGAATCCCTCCAAGAACCAAACCATTCAAAATCAGATTGTAAGAACTCTCAAGTAAAGATTATGAACTTGAAGAGTTCACAACCATTTCAAAAGAAAAATCAGTTGTAAAGATCTCATACTTGAGTGAGTATCGAGATTAGGAACTAGTTTAGAGTTGGTGCTTTAAATGGAATCTCCCTATAGGACTCAGCTTAGGTTTAAGTAGAATCTAAGTGGTACATCTTGCTAGAGTTAAAGGACTTAGCTAGGAGTTGGAGCTTTTAGTGGTATATCCTACATCCGGAAGGTGTTACCATTGGAGACAAGCTCAAGAGGCCTCATCTAGGAGTTAGTGCTTCTAGTGGTATACCCTACATTCGGAGGAGAAGGAATCTCCAGAGACAAATTGTAAGGCTTGATTCCTGCCAGTTGGATAGGAATCCACTAGTGGAAAAGCTCGAAGTAAGGACACTATGGGGACTAGAGTAGGCGGGGCCGAACCAGGATAAAATACTATGTTTGATATTATAACTCTTTACTTATTGCACATTATTTAATATTTGCATCATCCAGATCCATTATATCCAGAACATATCAAACAAGCTACACAAGACTTTTTAAAGTATGTTAATTCCGCAAAAGGGTCATTCACCCATTCTGACCGTATATAGACCCTTACAGGGACCAACAAGTGGTATCCGAGCAAGTTCTCAAAACTAAAGATCTAACAATCTCGAGCTAAAGGTCCATATTATGATCCAAGAATCAAAATGAGTTTTAATAACTCATAGCTTCTTTCAAAGGGCATGTCTATTACCCATCCTCCACTCTTCTCCGGTGAACACTACATGTTCTGGAAAAACTAGTCAAAGAATTTCATTGAGGCATAAAGCATCCAAGCATGGATGGCCATTAAGGATGGCCCATATATTCCTACTTATGAAGTAGAGGGTTTAACTATCTGGTAGCCATCAAACATGTGGGATGAGAATGATTATAAAAAGTTACATGAAAACGCTAGTGCTATTAACATGCTTCATTATGCTCTTAGTGCAGTAGAATTCAACAGGATTTCTGGATGCAAAACTACACAAGAGATATGGCAGAAACTTGAGGTGACTTATGAAGGCACCAACAAAGTAAAGGAAGCCAGAATTGATCTCCTACAAAAAAAATGCTAGAATCTTTCAAAATGGAGCTCAAAGAATCTATCAGTAGCATGAACACTAGATACACTAATCTAGTAAATGAGATGAAGAGGCTTGGAAAGGAGGTCACAGAAGTGGAGATGGTGAAGAAAGTTCTCCGGAGTCTCACCAAGGTGTGGGATAACTAAAAGACTACCATTGAGGAGACTCAAGACTTAAATTTTTATAGCTATGATGAACTTATTGGTAATCTCTTAACTCAAGAACTATCCTTGGAGAGATATAACCAACAAGAGAAGAAGCCGGAAGAAGAGAGGAAAGCAATTGCACTTAAGGCAGACTCTTCCGGATCAACTTCCTCTGGAACAGAGAAGCAGTTGAAGGAATCTCAATGCAATAAAGAAAACTGGTTATGCTAGCCAAATAGTTTGATAGATTCCTTAGGAGAAAAGAAAGGAGAAGTTCTAAAAGATATGACCCCAGAAGAATGAAGGAAGGATCCTCCAGAAGAGACAAACCAAGAAAGGTTCCAGAAAATAAGAAAGATCCGGAAAAAGAATCAGCTTGCTTTGAACGTGGAGAGAAAGACCACTTTAGAACCAAATGTCCTAAACACAAAAGGGACAAGAGATATAACAAGAAACCAATGGTGGCCACATGGAGAAATAGTGAAGAAAGCAGTACCTCATTTTCAACAGAGGAAGAAGAAAATGCAAACTGTGCATTCATGGCTCTAACTAATCCAGAAGCAGAGCAATCCGGAAGGAATACTTCTAAGCACGACACTATGCAAATTAAGGAATCAGAATCAGAGACAGCAGTACTAAGGTAAACTCTCACTCTAATTCTATTTCTAACCTTGATCTTGCTAGGGCTTTAGGGGTTGTAATCAATATTGTGAGGAAGAACATGAAGGCTATAAAATCCCTTAAAAGACAAGTAATGGAGCTTGCTTAAGATGTTGAAGCTTTGGCACAAGATGTTAACTTAATAAGGACCACAAAGCACAGTAATGTAGTTGAAGAAAACTTCCTGAGGAATCAAGTGCAAATATTAAGTACCAATCTAACTTGGCTAGATAGGGAACTAGCTCTAATGAAGGAGGCATTCGAAAGGAAACCAAATCCTTCACAAAGAAGAAGGAACCCAAGACAAGCAGCACAAAGAAATCCAAACCCTAATGCTTAGAAGAATTCAGAGTTCCCAAATCAAAAAGAGAAGAAAGTTAGAAAGCAACCTCAAGCATAGAGATACATAGCTGCTCAAAGGGGAAAGGATAAAGTAGTCTATACTGAGCAACCTATCAAGCAAAGAAAGAACCACATAGCAGAGATTGCACCTCCAACTAGCTTTCGGATACACACTAGTCAATCGGATCTACATAAAGCCAAATACATTGGAAACTTTGGAAAAGAGGATCTTGAGAAAATCCAAAAGAAGCATGAGCAGAACAAACCCATTTCAGGTGCAGTTTTTATGGGAAAAATAATAATATTACTAAATTATATAGATTCAAAAATGACTATTATGATGTTTATCCTTAGACTAAAATGGTTGATAACTCCGAGAGGGCCTAAATCTGATTGGGTACCCAAACCCACATGATCTGTTTTGCAGGTATGCCTTAGATCCACAATAGATCACATGGTATATTGATAGTGGATACTCAAGGCACAAGGCTTGTAATGAGAAAGACTTCATTGCTTTAATCCAAAAGAAAGGTGGAAAAGTAAGATTTGGAGACAACCAAAGAGGCAGATCATTGGACATGGAACCATTGGATCTAATCTAAAGATAGAAGATGTCTCACTAGTTGATGGACTGAAGTTCAACCTGCTTAGTGTAGCAAAACTCTATGATAAAGGGAGAAAAGTCACCTTTGATTCCGGAGGCTACTCAATCATTAATAGTAAGTTAAATTAACTCATTCTTTATGCACCTAGAGTAAACAATGTCTATTATGTTAACATTAAAAATGAGAAAAAGAGCATATGCTTGATGTCTAAAGAAGAAGAATCATGGCTTTGGCACCGGAGGTTGGGACATGTAAGCATGAACCTCCTGTCCAAACTATCCTGTCCAAACTGACCAAAAAGGAATTGATTATGGGTTTGCCTAAGGTTGCTTTTGATAAGGATCACATATGCACTGCATGTCAATTAGGTAAACAACATAGAAAAAGCTTCCCTTCCATCTTCTATATACCTTCCAAGAGAGTTCTTCAACTCTTGCACATTGATCTCTTTGGTCCAATCAAACTAATGAGTTTAGGTAGAAGAGAATACACTATGGTCATTGTGAATGATTATTCTTGCTTACCTGGGTTGCTTTGCTAGCAAGTAAAGATGAAGCCTTTGACCATTTCTCAAAAATATGCATCCGGATAGAAGTAGAATAGGGCATAAGCATTGCTCGCATCCAGAGTGATAATGGAGGAGAATTAAAAAATTAGCATTTTGCTAAATTCTGTGAATCCAAGGGCATTGAGCATAACTTTTCTACTCCTCATACACCTGAAACAAATGGGGTTGTTGAAAGGAAAAGCAGAACAATATTTGAAATGGCTCAAACAATGCTAAATGAGAATAGATTGCCTAAATATTTTTGGGGTAAGGCCGTAAAAACTGAAAGTTACATCTTGAATAGGGCACTTATTAGAAAGACCTTAGAAAAGACCCCATGTAAAATCTGGAAGGCAAGGAAGCCCAAAATTGGGTACTTCAAAGCCTTTGGATGTAAATGCTACATCCTAAATAATAGAGAGCAATTAGGAAAATTTGATCGTAAGTCTGATGAAGTAATTTTCCTTGGCTACTCAACACATAGCAAAGCTTACAAAGTATATAACAAATGAACCCAAACTGTGGTAGAGTCAATACATGTAGATTTCGATGAGACTAACCATGCAGGGAAAACAAGTTACAATCCAGAAAACTTAACTTCAAAAGATGATAGTGCAGAAGAAAAGGAAGAAGTACAAATTCTTGATTCTTTTCAAATCAAGAAGTACAAAGAAGAAGATGAAGGCATCAACTTCAACTCACAAGGATATCTCAATCAACCTAAGATAAATTTTATTGATGATCGAAAGAGGAATTTGAAGCAGAATAAAATGAGCTCTAGTTCAGCATGCAGAACTTTAAAGAGAGATTCGGACTCACAGAAATCAGCCAATTGAAGCCATTTTGGATAATGTCCAAAATCCAATCAGAACCAGAGGACAACTCAATCGGATGATGAGCCATGTTGCTTTTGTCTCTCTCATTGAGCCAAAGAAGTTTCAAGATGTTGAAGGAGATGAAAGCTGGATGATGGCAATGCAAGAAGAACTGGATTAGTTCACCAGAAATGATGTCTAAGATCTAGTACCACTTCTAGAAGGGAAGTCAATCATTTGCACCAAATGGGCATTTCGGAACAAACTAGATGAATCCGGAGTTGTGGTGAGAAACAAGGCAAGATTGGTTGCCCAAGGTTATATTCAACAAGAAAGGATCGACTTTGAAGAAACCTTTGCTCTAGTAGCAAAACTAGAGGCAATTCAGATTCTATGTGCTTTTGTATCATTCATGGGATTTACATTGTTCCAAATGGATGTCAAAAGTGCATTCTTAAATTGAGTTATCCTGGAAGAAGTCTATGTCAAGCAACCACCTAGATATGAAGACTTAAAACATTCAGACCATGTGTAAAAATTGAAGAAGGCCCTTTATGGATTAAAGCAAGCACCAAGAGCTTGGTATGAAAGACGTACTTCTTTCCTCGTATCTAAGGGCTACATCCGGGGTAAAGCAAACACAACTCTCTTCATCAAGAAGAAAAAGGGTGATGTTATTCTAGTCTAGATCTATGTAGATGACATCATCTTTGTGAAACAGATGAGAAAATGTGTGAAGAATTTAGCACTCAAATGTAAAAGGAATTTGAGGTGTCAATGACAGGGGAACTCAATTTCTTCCTTGGTCTACAAATCTAGCAAATTCCAGATGGTTTCATCAATCAATCCAAGTACACTAAGGAGATTTTAAAGAAATTTGAAATGGACAAGAGCAAGCCAATGTCCACTCCAATGGGATCAGATATAGTCCTTTTAAAGGATTTTGAAGGAGAAAATGTGGATCAGAAGCTTTACAAAGGAATCATTGGATCTCTTCTATACTTGACAACTAGTAGACCTGATATATGCTATGCAGTCTGCTACTGTGCAAGGTATCAAGTGATTCCAAAGGATTCATGTCTCAAGTCAGTGAAGATAATTCTCAGATATCTTATAGGAACCACTGAAGTTGGGCTATAGTATCTTAGTAATGGAAACTTCACACTACAAGGATTCACTGATGCAGACTATGGCAGAGACAACCTTGAAGGAAAGAGTACATTCATAGGCTGTCACTTTCTTGGAGATTGCTTGGTGTCATGGTATAGCAAAAAGTAAACTTCAGTTGCCTTATCAACTATAGAAGCAGAATATATGGCAGCTGGAAGTTATGTTGCTCAACTTTTATAGATTAAGCAATAATTAGAAGAGTGTCGTGTTCAATCCGGATGAGTGGATGTTATGTGTGACAACAAAAGTGCTATTTGATGTGTTAAAGAATCCAGTACTCCATAGCAGGATGAAACATGTCAACATCAGACACCATTTCATTCGGGATCATGTAATGAAGAAGGATGTTGCGTTGGCCTACATTCCAACAAATGAGCAAAGAGCAGACATTTTTACTAAGCCATTAAGTAAAGATCAATTCAAAAAGCTAAGAGAGTCAGTTGGAATATCTAATCCAATTTGAAGATAGATCTGGAAGACATTTTGGAGATAGTTTGGTATTCTACAAGTCAGGGAACCCAGGAAGAAGGAAGAAAAATTCAAATCACTAGATCCAAAGGGAATATTGCCAGCTCAGGAGATAGGATTGAAAAATGGCAGTAAAAGCACAAAAAGGTAACTATAAACGTTTTGAATTTCAAACGTTCATTGGGAATTACACGCGTGGTAAAATGTAACAGTTGGATTTAAATAAACCATTCCTATTCTCCGGTTAAATGCCATTTACCTCTCTCCTCATTTTTACGTGCCACATCACCGATCTAGTTAACTCTAACTACATCCGGATTACCTAACTAACCTCACCTTGGGAATTCTCTACAAACCCTAAAATTCCTCTACTTCATCACGCGAGCAACAATCTTACTATTACTCTACAAAATTCTTCTTAGAACCCTAAAATGCCTAAACTCTTTCTCAAAATTTTCCAAATGGCCAACACCAACACTCAAATCAAATCCACTCCTCCCAAGAATATCTTCAAATTAGAAGATCTTTATGATTCTGACTTTATCCCTATAAAGAAAATTGTCTCATACACCGTCATTCCTTCTGATTTCCTAGGAGATTACTACCTATTTTCAATAGACCCTTTCAACCAACTCCTTAGAGACCAAGGGTTAGAAACCTTCCTAAAAATGCACAACCCAACCTATCCTATATGCGTAAAACAATTTTACGATAATCTCAAAGAGATAAATCTGACTCTAGAGATCTTTATCACTCACTTTAATATGAAGAATGATAGGGTAGTACTAAGAACAGATGGAGATGAACAAAAAGTGAAGTATGAACCACTTAAATTGCTGCCACTGTGGTATTTTGGAGATAAGTTCTCCACCTACTGGCTAGAGACTCCAAGATTGCTGCAGTTTGTACTGCCAAATTTTGTGCTAATCTAAAAGGGCTCTCTTAGCACAGTATCCTCATTCCAACACTGTGTCATCCAGCACTAGGTAGAGAGTGCAGTAATCAACATGCATGTACTTCTAATCTATTTCATTAGGCAGCATATATATATATACTCATGGGGGCCTTATCACTAAAATTCTGGTTGAAAATGGAATTGATGTCACTAGCGAGGAATCAGTAGATGGAAAGATAATATTATAAAAAAATTTCAAAAACCTGTCTTTTGGAGAGACGTAGGATGAAGAGAAAGCCATTTATCAGAGGGAGGAGAGAAAAGAAAAAAGTAGGGTCTAGAAGGCCGGAAGCATAGTTAAAGCCGCTCCGGAGGCTAAGAAAGCTAGAACCACTAAGCCTAGAGCTCAACGCAAAATTAACCTAAGACCAGTAGATGAGGAAGTAGTTGAGGACAAACTTTCCCTCACCCAACTAATGAAAGCTACTCCCGACAAACCTAAGAAGAGAGGTAGGCTCATTAAAGCTATTGCTAAAAAGATGAAACCAGTTTGTGAACTAGAAGCTACTGAGAAGATTTTCATAGTAGCTGCTGCAACTAGGAAGGGATGAAAGCAAGGAGGGAAGACAATAATGACAGATATCCTGCAATAAGAAGATGGATCTAATAGTGAGGAGACTAGGGATGGGGAGCATGTACCCAAGAAGTAGTTTATCTAGAAGGCCTCAACTTTCAGTGAGGCTCTTAAAGCAAAGAGGACTAAATTGGCTGTCAAGAAGCCAGCTGCTGGAATAACCATCCAAGAGCAAACTCCCACAGTTCTAGAAAAAAGCAGCTATGAGCAAAGGCAAGGAGATTGTTATTGCTGGGAAGCCCATCCTTCCGGACAACATTCATCCGGAGGATCCTTAGTATGACGACATGATGAATACAGTCCGGGACAATCTTAAGGAGAATAAACTAACCAAAGAGGGAGCCAGAGGCTCTTCCAGTACCATCACTAATAGTACATCATTCCTCTTTGCCTCAACAGACCTGGCTCTTCTAAAAGAAAATGAGTACTCGGAGGAAGATCTAATCATATTCAAGGCCAGAACTGAGCCTCTTCCGGATAACTTATTAACTCCGACAGTAGAGGTGATCAAGGTGGAAAGCCCTGTAAAGGCATAAGAAGCGAATGATGAGGACAATACTGTCATTTTGGATCAGACAGAAGTGCAAGTGTGAGCATGGGATTTTGGAGTCACTCTTAAGAGACGATGATGACGTGTTCCGGATTTTATTCCTCATAATAAATATTCTTTGGTGTTTTTTTATTACCGATATAAAATTCCCCGCAAATTTAATTTCTCGTAAGAATTCAGTTCGGCGTGTCCGATAACGCGTCCGGTAGGAGCTTGAACCGATGATTTGCACCCAAAATTAAATTAATCCCTAAATACCCATTAAAATATCATCAAAATTCAAAAAGAAGCCTTTTGACCCCTTTCGCAGCTTTTTGGGCTTGTGGGCTTGCTAGTAGTCAGCCTGCAGGAAGCTGATGTCGCTGGCAGTATCGCTCATGCCGCCGATAGCATCACCATGTCACCGGCAACATGACCAAATTGGGCTTCTGCAAAATGCTTTCTTCTTCTTCTTTGGGCAGACTCTTTTTTTCCATTTTGGTGAAAATGGCTGAAAGGCCTTGAGGACCACCCATATTTGCCTATAAAAACACACCCTAAAGTGTCAAAATGGGATAACACAACACAACACATATCTAAATTTTAACCTGTAGTTTTAGAGTAAGAAAGCTCATTTTTAGAGAGATAAGGGGAGAAAAGGTAAGAAAAGAGATTCCAATCCAGTTTTCTTGGTTTTTCTTCTTTTATTCTCTTAGTTAAAAATTAAAATCGGTAGACTTTAAGATTAAAATTAACTTAATAGGATTTTAGAGACTTAAACTCTTAAATTTATTACCAAAATCACCATTTCAAGCTCCCCGGGCGTGTTCCTTGCTTCACGAAGAGCTGGATTCACGGCCCCGAGGTAAAAATTCTGAGTCTCATAGCTCTTTGGCATTATTCTTGCTTGTTTTTGTTGTTGTTTGTTGTGTGTGCTTTTTTTTGAGTTTTCGGTCATTTTTAACTATTACCTACTACTGCTACAAGAAGCTGAAGCCACCGGAGGAATTTTATGTCGCCGACGGTATCAACCAGGCTGCCAGCGACATCATTGATATAGCTAGTGACATCACTGCCTCCAGAATCCTCCTCTTCTTATAGGACCCTTTCTTTATGGTATCCTGAAAGTCATACAGCCTACCTATGTGACTGATACTGCTAGCAACATCACTGATGCCGTAGGTGGTATCAACCATGCCGCTGGTGGCTTGACCTTATGGACAACTATTTTATTTCGTTTATTTTCGGCCTAGACATATTCCCGAAGCTAGGGTGTAGAATGCAATAATGAAGGTCCAAAACCTTCCAAAAATAGACCCCACCTCATACCATGTGTCATTTTCACTGATAATCCGGTTAAAACAACGATCGAGTCTAAGATTTGGTTAAAACGGAATTTTCCCGCAAACGCCGTTCAAATCTCATTTTAGCCATCCAACCGGGCTTTAACATAACAAATGAATATACCATGTTCACGCTAACTCAAGTCTTGTTTTGTCCATTAACTATGCATGCTAAGTGATACAACTCATACGACATACCGTATCTGTGCTAACCGTCTTCTACAGGTAGATTTAGGTTAGATGTATGATAGGCCTTCGGGTATTTTATTTATCGCATGGAAAATGTATAGGATTTGAAAGCCTTGTAATAATTTCAATTTCTGCATTTATTTTTGGATGACTGTAATAATTTATTTATCGCTTCGATTGCTTGATAAATGCAAAAACAACACATAAAACCGAAAACACCAATAAATAGGGTTGATTAAAACTGATTAAGAAAGAATGGAATATTTTAACTTGGCCCAGTGTAAAATAGATAACATCATCCAAACTCAAAATCTCTACTTAAGGTATGGTCTACCACCTGGTGGGAAAATCGTGCCAAAATTTCCCGATTGAGCTAAACCGGGTGGCGACTCTATTTTAAGTACAGTATTTTGATCTCGTATCCTTTAACACCTAAATTAGACTTAAATTCAATATCAAACTTCAATATCTCCATCATACTAAAATAAGGGTCAATCCCTCGGCACGCTTCACAGCGCTTGTTATTTTTTCGCCCCCCATGCGATGCATCACACGCGGTCCTCACAGGCGGGAACAAGGTCGTCTGCTCATAGTGGCGACTATGCTGGGGACTTTTATCCTCAAACTTAAACTTATCTTTTCATAAAGTTCAAAGGATTTTTGATGATGTATTGAAATCATTTGCCAAATTAAAACTTCATTCTTTTTTGTAACGTTTTATCCTTAAACACGCGTGTAGATAGTTCGATAATTTTTAGGTGCCCCATTCTACCCTAAAAGCTCGCAAAAGTATCACTCATGCCCTGTTTGGAATTGAGGATACCTAGTGAGTGGATCACTCATTTTAACCAATACGTAAACTCATGTGATCACACCTATTTGGGGAGTGGTTGTGTAACATGGAATCAAGGTAAATGAGAACCTTCTACATCAACAACCCTATACCAAAGCCGTGCTAGAAAAAATCCTTAGCACATTCCTTTAGGGCTACCAAAACAAATAAAACCTTTGGGACGCACTTCTTTCACCATTACCGGTGAAGAAGCCAAAACTCCATCCTTCCAAAGAGGCATTACGCGGGAGTCATAAGATCAGAAGAGGGACATTTCATGTGCTATGTGCTATGTGATCATGCATCCACCATGCATCGGCCTGAAGGGCCAAAAATAAATCAACTTGCCCTTACTACTTCCACCCATGGAAAAAGTCTAGCAACATGCATAGGACTTCTTTTGTACCTCTGTTGCATCACCACATATCACTATGTGTAGAGTGAGGTACAAATGTCGCACGTATGTTGGAGGGATAAGTCATTACCTCATCGCTAACCACATCTACGTGTAGCCATACATGCCACGCATCGGTTGTTGAATAAAGAATATTCATTCATCCATAGAATCACACAACCCATGCATGGCCAGATCCGCTACCTACTATTTGAGCTAGGAGGAGGTTGAATTATCATCACATCCCAGTTTGGAAAAGGCCAGAGCACCATTTGATTCGTCGTTCTCTCACCCCGGTTGTCACCACGGAAGTCAAGGGGGTTCCATACACCTATTCCAATGGGGCGTCATAGTCAGAACAAATTTAGTTGGGCCAAAATTGCTCTCAATCAGCCATGTCTTTTCCAAGCAACGAAGGGACCCTTCCTCCTGAGGAGCCAGTCGCCCTGACTCCCACCTCAGGGGGTTGGATCTCGGCCACCTCCTAGCTTTGACTTTGCCAGTGCTATGGCACAATTCCTGAACTTGGACGCTTTTTAAGCTTCTATCCAGACCACTGTTCAGGCACCCATTAAGCAAGCTCTTGAAGATAAAAATTCTAACCGAGTATTAAAATCTGATATACAAGCCCAGAATGGTTCAACACAGATGTTGTCCGGTCCGATAGGGACAAGGCCGGTTGCACCTGTCTTTCAGTCAACCCAACCTATGGCAAGCCCGTTCGAGTTTGGGCAAGCTTCTACTTTCTTGTCAACTTTGACTACTCCATTGATTGTGCCTTTCAATCTAAGACCTTTTGCTCAAAGCTCGGCTCCTTCGGTATTTACTCATCAGTGCCTAGCTTCTCAGCCACTGCCATCTTTCACTCCTCTATAGTTCATTGTAACTCCCAAGGGTACCACCTACCCCCAGAATCTTTTTACCAGCCAGTTGACCATTCATCCTTCGCTATCTCCGCCAGTAAATGACCAGGTCATGCAATAGCCGGGCGTGATACCTGAAGTAGCCGCTTTTATCTGATAGATGATGGCTTCTCATATTATCAACGACCAGGTCATGCATTCTCCAGGCGCGACACCTAAAGCCCTAGCTTTTTCTAACAAGTCGATCAACGACCAGGTCATAGAGCCTCCAGACGTGACACCTGAGATCAAAGCCTACATCAATTGCCTCATCACCGTTAAAGAGCCTGAAAGAGATGAAGACTGGGTCCCCGATAATTTCACCAGGCCGAATATGGCTCATTATGATGGTTCTGGAGCACCTGCCTCTCACATTATAATGTATGAAAGAATTATGTGCGTAAAGAAATTAAGTGATAAAGTGCTTACTAAAATGTTTCCTTGCTCCCTTCGAGGACCTGCTCTTGAATGGTATCACACTTTGCCGCAGCATATTGTCACTGACTGGAAACTTCTCTCTGAGGCACTGAAAGTGCATTATGGTTTTAATACTATAATGGAGACAACCCTCTAGCATCTTGAGGGAGTCTGCCAAATGCCCAATGAAACCTTCAAGCAGTACTTTAACCGGTGGATGTCGACCCAGGTCATGATCAAATCAAAGCTAAGCGACGAGGAAATGATTGTTAAGCTCCTCGAAGGGTCTCTTCCTCTGTTTTGTAAAGAAATGGCTACTAATTCTTTTTTGTCCTATAAGGCTGTATTTGAGAAAGCTGAGAAAATTGAGCTTGCGGCAGAGAGCGAAAAGGCCAAAAAATAGGAAAGCCGTGGTTCAGAAAGAATAATGAAGCTCAACCCTCAACTCCAGCACCGGTTAAGCCTAATGCTCCAGTCATAGTTCAGGCCATTTCTCAAGCTCCTATTATGCCCCTAGCAATCTCTTTGGCTCCGGCGGCAATTGCCGCAATCCAACCTCCTAGCCCCCCTTTTGTGTTGGCTAATCCTAACAAGTTGCCTCTACGGGTCATCTTTAAGCATTTGAGGGAAGCAGGTTTCATCAAATCTTTTCAGGAATACAAACCACCTAGAGCCAAGGATAAGAACAACTTCTGTAACTATCATGTTCAGGTAAAACACTAAACCAACAATTGCAAAGCCCTGCTCTTGGCAATTCAATGTCTGGTTAGTGAAGCAAAGATTGTTGAACCTGTTAAAATTCCGAGCACTATGAGTAATCCTTTGCCAAATTTCAGGAACAAGGTGGGCATGATCCAGTTAGGTTTATCTGAAGCCATAATATTTGATCTCCTGGCTCAAGGGCTCGAAAATAGTAACTCTATTCTGGTCATCGATTTGGGTCTCCCGTCTAACTCGGTTTTTGATCTAATTAATCAAGCTAACCGGGGGGTCAACTCAGTTTAGGGGATGGAAGTTGATCCAAATCCACCAATACAAGAAAGCCGTAGGTCTTAGCCATCCGTGGAAAAAAGAATGAAAGTTGAGAAAAAGCTGTTGTTCAGCATAGATTCCTTTGTTTCAAAGGGTGACTACTCCAATGATGATGAGGGAGTAGCTTAAGGGACAAAGGCCGTAAGCACTAAGTTATTCAGGGTTGATTCACATGCCAATGAGAAACCAAGTGGATTATTCAAGGTTGATCAGAAGGAGCTTTTTAGCATAGATGGGTATGAGTTACAGAACCCAGATTCAAATTTTGAGGAGCAATAATATTTGTTTGAAACACGAGCCACTAAGAGTGTCTTGCACGATGATGTTCTTAACATTACTTAAAATGGCCATGTGTATCAGCCTGAAGACCGACATCTCTACTTGAATAAAGACCCAGTTGCTAACAGGGTTAGAACTACCGCGAAACCCCCTTCTCCACCTCCTGCTGCTCCGGTCAGTCTTGAGGTCAACCCTTTCATTACTCAGCTGAAAAACCCCTAAGCCTGATATAGTTTCTGGCAGCTGGTAATTGACTTTGAAGGGCCTCATAAAGGGTTGATTAAGTGACTCCTTAATTTGAAAGCTAGTTCGACCACTTCGGTTGTTGAGATGTGCACTACGGTTGGAGAAGGCATTCCCTCGAGAAAAGAGCCTTATATTATGTTTGACTATTTTGATCTTTCGCTCGAGGGTAAGGATCATAATAGGGCCTTGTTCATCCAAATCTAGATGCTCGATATGGTTATCCTATGTGTCATAGTGGACGATGGATCCGCTTTTAATCTGTGCCCTCTAAAAGTCCTTCCTCATCTGGGACTATCAGAGGACATGCTTGAAAAATCCAGCATTGTTATTAGAGCTTATGATGATTCGAAGTGCAGTGTAATCAGGACCTTTGAGGCAAAAGTCACCGTGGAAGGTGTTATAAGTAATGTATGCTTCACTGTACTTGACATTCTTGTTACTTATTCTCTATTGCTCTATCGACCATGGCTCCACGCCTTGGGCGTAGTTTCCTCCACTTTACACCAGAAAATCAAGCATATTCATGAAGATAAATTGATGACTATTGTGACCGGCACTACTTCCGTTGTGGCTATTATAGAAACCGAAGCTAGTTTAAAAGGAGGCCTTCAGATTGTTGTGGTTAGTAAGGCTCAAAAATCTCCTCCCCTTTGGTACAGTTACCTTCATGGTAGTACCATAAATTGATGAAGAAATCTAGCTACAAGCCTGGCAGTGGTGGTGGAATGTATAAGCAGGGAATTATTGAAGCTTTAGAGCCGAAAATGCTGACCCATCAAGCTGGATTAGGATATAAGCCTAGAAAAGCCTATCACCGTGTTCCCTCCTGCTACTGTCGCATGGCCACTGTTTGTGAGATCCATGGCAAGAAGACCTATAAGGGAGAGCCTTATCTAATCGAGCATAATGGAAAAATGTGGCCCGGCTTTGAGGTCTTTAAGGATGTCTACGACTTGAATGTCGGCTACATATTGGTTTCTGCTGAACCCAAACCCACTGAGCCTATTGCGCCTATCAACATTATTTCTAATAAGGCTAAGGGAAAGGGTAAGATGTATCCCGAGAATGAGTTTAGGGAAAGTAATGAGGAGTCTATCGATCCAGAGATTGAAGATACTATAGCAACCATGACTGAACCTATGGCGCTGCTGATGAAGAAAGGTTGGAAGGGTGAGAGAACTAGGGAAGAAGATGCTATGATAGAGATAGTAAGGAAGCTCACTAGGGCCCTTACCAAGAAAGCCAACCTGTTCGGGGAACCATCGCTCACCGCTGCCCAGAAAGCTGCTATAGAGCATGACTTGGATGCAATTTTGACAGACACTATAGAGGGTGCTCCTCCTGTTGCTGTTGCTGCTAAAGCCCCTCCGCCTATGGAGGAGGATATGGATGATGTAACTTTTAACATTCCTGATGTATTTAATGCAAACAATGTTACCTACAAGGCTTTTAATGCAATGAATGACTCTCATTTTGCTTACTTGTTTGATGTCTTTCCTGATGGATCCATGCATTCGCATAATAATACGCATAACATTTTTGGCATTAGTGATACATCATTAAGTGAAATGAACCTAAGTATAGATGATGATCCTAAAATGGTAACCATTTCTAAAGATTTAACTCCCGAGGAAAAATGTGAGATCATAAAAGTGCTTGAAGATCATATTAGCGCTTTTGCCCGGTCATACGAAGACATGCCTGGGGTTGATTGATAAATTGCCGAACACAGAATCCCAACCGATCCTAAATTTTGGCCTGTCAAGTAGAAGCTCCATCGGTTGAGACTAGAATGGGCAGATCAGGTTAAGGCAGAGGTTTCAAGGTTGACTGAAGCTCGATTCGTCAAAGTTGTGGAATACCTGACTTGGTTTTCCAGCATAGTCCTGGTTCTGAAGAAAGATGGTAGGGTCCGGGTCTGTGTAGATTTCCGAGATCTCAATAAAGCTTCACCGAAGGATGACTTCCCACTCTTGTACATCAATGTCCTAATTGATAGTGCCGCTAGGGAAGCTATGTATTCGTTCATGGATGAATTCTCGGGGTATAATCAAATTCTGGTTAACATTATCGACAAAGTCAAAATAGCGTTATCACTGAATGGGGGGTGTATTGCTACAATATAATGCCATTCGGGTTAAAAAATGTCGGAGCCACTTATCAGCACCCCGTAACCGCCCTCTTACATGACATGATCCATAAAGAAGTGTAGGTGTATGTGGACGATATGATTATGAAGTTTGATGCTCGAGAAGAGCACCTGCTATTCTCGATAGGTTCATGACTCGTATTGAAAAGTATAACCTCCGCCTGAATTCGAAGAAGTATGTGTTTGGGGTTACTTTAGGCAAATTGTTGGGGTACGTGGTTAGTCAGAAAGGAATCTAAATGGATCTACACAAAGCCAAAGCCATCAGGGACATGCCTACGCTTAAGATAAAGAAAGAAGTCTGATCATTTCTGGGGTCCTTGCAGTATGTTAGTCGGTTCATTTCCTGCCTCACTACCATTTGTGAACCCATCTTTAAGCTATTGAGAAAGCAATAACCCGTAGTATGGAATGATCAGTGCCAAGTGGCATTTGACAGAATCAAGGCGTATCTTGTTGACCCACCCATTTTAAAACCTCCCATCCTAGGAAAGCCGCTGATCCTTTATCTGGCTATCAAAGAATCTTCTGTCGGGGCTATGCTTGTCCAGGAGCATGACGATAAATGCGAACACGCTATCTACTACTTGAGTAAGAAGTAATTAGATTACAAAACCCAGTATTCAATTGTAGAAAAGACCTGCACCACCATGGTTTGGCTCACTAAGAAGTTGCGACATTGTTTCCAATTTTATCGAGTCCAAGACGTGGCCAAGATTGACCCAATGAAGTATCTTTGTCAATCCCCCACTCTAGTCGGTAAATTGTCCCATTGGTTGATTCTCCTATCTGAGTTCCACATTGAGTATGTGACCCAAAAGGGCATCAAGGGGCGGGCCGTAGCTGAATTCCTGGCTAACCAACCCCTTGACTTGGACTATGTAGAAAACTTGGAGTTTACTGATAAGCAGCTCACGTCTGTTATAATCCTCGAGCATGTCTAGATGATAAACTTCGATGGTGCTATAAACCGACGGAGAGCAGGCCTCAGAGTCATCATCATCACATCGATAACGAAATAATCTTGTTGTCTAAATGATTAGAATTCATTATCACCAACAACGGCGCTGAGTATAAAGCTTGTCTGTTTGGTCTTAAGGCTCTTCTCCAGGTTAGGGCTTGCCGAATATCTGTCATCGGGGATTCAGCTCTTGTCGTCCATCAGGTTGTTGGAGATTGGGAAATTAAAGAAGAATCTCTTCATCCTTATATCGAGGCTGTCGGCGAATTATCTGAGAAGTTCACCTCATGCTTATACCGCCATGTCCCTCAAGACGAGAACCAAATGGCTGACTCCCATGCCACTCTTGCATCCCTATAGAAAGGGCCCCAGGAGCAACCTATCTTCCCTTTTATTCTGTTGTCCACCTAGACCCCCTACCACGCCCAACCGGTTCCTTCAGTCCTCGCTATCTCATCCGAACATTGTTGTTATTCTGACATTGTCCTATTACTCCAAACTGGCCAACATCTTACTGATTCCTCTAACTTAGATTGTACCACCCTAAGGTGGCTCACTGTCCAATTCTGTATTATGGATAATGATCTGTTCAGGCAAACTACTGATGGCCTGCTCCTCCATTGCTTAACTAAATCTGAGGCTCAGAAAGTAATGGCTTAAGTCCATGCCGGTGATTGTGGCCCTCATATGAATGATCTTGCTCTCGCAAAGAAAATTCAGCGGTTAGGATATTTTTGTCTCACTCTCATGGCCAATTGCATCTCCCAAGTCAAAAGGTTCCACCAATGCCAGGTTTACAGAAATATAAAACATCTTCCACCCATCGAACTCCATCATTTGTCTACTCCTTGGCCATTCTCGTCATGGGGGATAGACATAATTGGTGAAATTCGTCCTTCTTCAACACATGGTCATAGATTCATTAAGGTAGTAGTAGATTACTTCTTGAAATGGGTAGAGGCCGAATCCTACACCAATGTCACCGCCAAGCAGATGGCCAAGTTCATAGAGAAGTATATCTTCCCTCGATATGGACTTCTGCACCATATAGTCTCAAACAATAGGGTATAGTTTCAGGGAGCAACCGCCGACCTAATCGAGAAATATAGGATTGAACACCACAGATCCTCCCCATACAGACCGTAAGCTAATGGAGCTATTGAGGCAGCTAACAAATCGGTAAAGAAGATTCTTTCCAAGATGATAGCAAGTTACGAGGATTAGGTAGATACGCTACCTTTTGCTATTTGGGGATATCACACCATCATTCGTACCCAGACTGGCCAAACTCCGTTTTCCCTGGTCTACGAGATGGAAGTAGTCTTGCCAGTTGAAACTCAAGTGACCTCTCTAAGAGTTGCCCTGGAGGCTAAGTTAAAAGAATATGAATGGACCCAGGCGAGATTTGAATAGTTAAACATGATGGATGAACAGAGGTTAAGGGTTCCTGACAACCTCCAGATGTACCAACAATGTATGGCTTGAGCATATAACAGTCGGATAAGACACCAGAAGTTCCCCCTGAAGGCTGGTGATCTAGTGCTTAAATAGCTAAAACCTTCTACCACTGATATGAGGGGCAAATTTAGGCCAAATTGAGAAGGACCCTATATAATAAAGAAGATGCTTAGTAAAGGGGCGGTTAAGCTTATGGACATGGATGGGAACGAGTTTGTGAACCCCGTAAACCAAGATAGGCTTAAGCATTATCATATCTAATTCAAAAGAAATAAATCAAGAAAAGAAGCATGCAAAAATAGATAAAGTAAATCATCCACCTTTCCGTCTTTTACTGATTGGGTAAAAACTAGGGTGACACCTGACGGTCGATATTCTGCAAACTGGCCGTGCAAAAATTAAGGGATGAGTCAAACCCGCTAGATCAAAAATCCGAAAAGGGCGATCTAGCCAAAAATTAGGGTATATGAGTAATGAGAGAGTGCCTTCTAGAAAACTGATTTAGGCTAGTTGGTACTGGGAGTTAAATCAATGGGAATGTTAACCAAACACCATGTGCTTTGTTTTACTTCAATTAATAAAAATATCACTTTTGCTGAATCCTAAATGCTTATGCTTATGTGAATTTTGTATCCATATGGTCAAGACAACTCAAGCAAGCCTAATGCATAGTTCATGTTATTCCAAATCAAATCCGCAATAAATAAAAATAATTCTGATATACTGAAAAGAGAAAGGTCTATGTAAAAGTCAGAATAAGTCTGCTGAATTAAGGTAAGGTTTGATAGGTTGAAAACCCCACGGGTCAGTCTATGCAAAAGTTAGAACCAAAGAAAAGACATAAAATAAAATAAAGTTCGATAGGTCCATCACCTTGACTGGCCTATGCAAAAGATAGAACTAAGGAAAGCGCATCTCAAGCTGAAATCCCCGCATCACCATCATAATATCGAGAAATCCACCTCAAAATGGTAGTGGAAGAGGGCTCATGCCCTTGCTCCTCTTGCTCTCCCTCAAAGTGGGCCTATGATCACTCGGATCGAGTCATCATGCACCTAATCTTGGTGAGACATCCTCCGTAGTGTATGTCTATCTCAAAGGTCTCCATGTGGTCGCAGTCCAAAGTCTCAAATATGGCCTCCCTGGCCCACTTCTCCCGGATATGGTCCACCCATCTAGCCTTATAGAATCCAATTTGGTTATGAGGTAGCTTGATCAGAACTCTTTATCATTTGCCGTACTGGCGGTGTAACCGATAGAGGGTATAAAATGAAGATCTCTACAAACCTATTAGCTGAATGCAGGATCCCCAGGACTCCACAACCACATCTTGGATCCTCCACTATAGGCTAACCCACTGAATCTGTGCATCTGTGTATCCCCTCAAAATGGACATCTAGTTATCAAATGTCAGCCGGTCAAAATCAGCTTGCATAAGCCCCCTCTCCCTCAGATGGACGGGTACGTACTTCTTCAGGTTCCCTCGTGGTGGCTCTCTCAGCTTCAGCTTCTCCATCAACCATACCTATAAACCAATTTTAGATGAGGGCAAAAAGAAATGCATAAAGTGCAGGCCTGTGAGAAAATGAATACTTGTAGTAGTATAAGGTGGTCACCGATAAGGATCGGATCAGTAGAAGCAGCACACTTATTTAGCAAGACTTTGGCTAGTCCTATAGCTATGGGAGAAGCCCCTGTGGACATGGGCCTGATAAGTGAGACCAGCCTGAGCAGAGCAACTGGCCTAACTCCATACATAAACTCTGCCATAAGAAGTAGTGCCACCATGGATGGCCAAGCGAGATGGGATCTAGGCGCCCTCAGGAACCACTCCAGAACTGTACTAAGCTAGAAGCTGGGTTTGTCAGGTAGTCAGAACAGAAATGGATCTGTGGACTCTAAATTCCACAGTCCTCGGGGAATGCCGTCCGCACCAAAATAGAACTCCAAGAGTGCCAAGGGCATACGCTTAGGACATGGTAGCCCTAATATAGCATGAAATTCTTCGAGCAAGGGACATAGCTTGAATGATGAGAATCGGAAAACGTGATCCATCTGATCCCCAAAAGATAATGCCGCGTGAAGGAATTATGGGCTTATGGGCCATGCTGCGACATACCAAAACCCCCAAAGACTGAATTTCTCCAGTTTTTTCCAATCCGCATTTCCCAGGCTTTGCAAAAAGCCCTATAGTTGCTGGTTATGGCTTGCCATGGCTGAATTTGGCAAATTGTCTGAAATTAGACTTTTAGGAAAGTGATGTCGCCGGCGAAGTCGATGATGCCACCAGTGATATGGAATAAGGATGGGGCGATATCACTTGATGTCACCGACAGATGGAGTGCGGGTAGCTTTGTCTATAGTATTTAATAGGGTAATATCGCTAGCGACATCAGTAATGCCGCTGGCGATATAGAAGGATTTCCCGGCGACATCAGAACCATCTTCACCAATTCTGACCTATGCAATAACATGTAAATAGCCATGTAACCCATTTCCAAAACCTAATCAAACGTAAATCCATTTTATTCATAATAAAAGCCCGAAGGCGAAAGTCATCTAAACATCCCAATCACCTAGCCTAATAAAACCGAAATCAAGCGATAATCCAAATTATTCAAGCCCAATGTATCAAAGGCATGCAAACCAAAGCGAAAAGAAAAAGAGCTAAACAGCTATCTAAACCATCCCATCCCCACCTGATGGATGAGAGGAAACATCTGGGTTATCCACGAGCCACCGATTAGCCATATCTTCATCCTCGCCCCTATCCTCCATCATCAGAACCCTACTAGACTCCTCAGGCACTGTAGGCAAGCACCGACCGGCTGACATCTTCACTCCACTATGGCTAGTACTACCAAGGTGCTCGCGATCCAAATTTTGTTGCTCCTCCTCTCATGGATAGCAGCCTCCAGTTGATCCTAATGGTCGCTCACGCGGTGCCGAAGTAATGCATTCTCTTCCTCATATCTTCGCCAGGCCGCATCGACATCTGATAGTGAAAGGGCTAGGAAGTCCTGTAAATAAGGAAAATGATAATAATGCATATCATTCATAGCACCCATACATACATCTTATCTTATTTTAACATGTTATAATAAGGAATATACCTGAACGAGCAAGGATTGACCAATAAGAGTGTCCCTAAGAGTGAAGGCATTCCCGGCCAACCAATCCGCCTCGCTCCAAGCAACCTACGGAATCCAAAAGGGCAATTAAAAGAACTCCACAAAAGGGTTATCACAGGAAGATGTTCAAAATTATATAGAGCTTACATAGGTGGTATTTTCTGGCATGAAGATCGGCTCAGGCCTATATCTTTGGGCCAAAAGTCACCCCTTGAATTCATTAGTATGAATTGGGTCTCTAGAGGATTGGACAGGTGCCTCTCCTCAAAATCAACATCCACGGGTATGCCATAGTGTCGTGTCCCACTGTAATCATCCCGGCCTCTCTTCTGTGGGGTCCTTAAAAGCATAAAAGGAAAGCATAAACAACAATTTTTCAACCTGAACAATTACCAATACATGTATATAAACATAACCATACCTCAAAAGAGCGGTACTTCCCGTGAGACACCGGTGCGCTCCGGCCAGGCGCTCTTTCCCCTACCTCACCCTCTCCCTCGGGCTCATCCTCAGCTTCTTCTTCCCCCTTCTCCTCCTCTTCTTCTTCCTCCTCAACCTCACCCGCTCCTGCTAGTCGCCTTTTCTCCTCCTCCATCCTTTTCTTATTATGATACTCAATCGTGTCATTCTATTTGATGCGAGGGCAAATGGGGAGTCAGCGCTGCTGATGCTACTTATAGGAGCCTAGGATGCTTGGGATGACCCGGCCATTCCCCTCAATGTAATCAAATTTTTCAGCCACAGATGTGATCACCAAGTGAGGCCACTATAAGCCTTTTGGAGGATTGACGGGCACCGGTCTAGCAGCAGTAGCGACAAACCTCCAGCTCCGAATACGCTCCCCCAAGTAACACTATAGTGACAAGGGGAACTCCATTACAAATAAGCGATCGTCTACCGCTTTACGTACCCGGGCCACCTCTATCAAGTTCTCTAGCCCATCAAAGGTATCGAGTATAACCTGACCCAACAACCAAGCAAGCAACCGATGTAAGTATAGTGTAAATTCATAAACTCTTTCTGTCTACAAATGTTTTATTTTAAGTGTGAAATATGGACTAAGTCAAAAATTGCTTTGCAAGCTCAATCGCACGGTCCACAAAGACTCCCGGTAGCTCGTAGAATACTTGGCTTTCCTGCCGATGCTGCCACACCACTGGGCAAGAAAGTGAGAACTCGGTGGCACGGTAGCCTTCAACTCAACCGGTGGGAGGATTTGATGTTCAAATGCCCAAGCCTGCATAAGTAAATAATTAGTCAGTCCAAAATATCCACAGTAAATGAAGCACGCACATCAAACCAAGAAAATCAAGTGAAATGCTTTCGAGGAAGGTATACCTGTAATAGCAAGTGGCTGAGGCGGAGGGCCTTCCGCATCTTCTAAGGACCCGCATCCAGTCCTTGGTACATCTGTGCCAGGATGGCCCTTGGCTAATTCTTCTTACTAATGCTCGCTACATCCTCAATGGTGGATATCAGCCCATAGTTGATCTTGCTCCCTGAGATCGGGAAGAACATCACGGTGAGTAAGGAAATCACGAAAGAGTGAACACAAGCATCTCTATCATCCTCGGGCACCACATCCGCTCTAGTCTAGTATTAGTACAGCTCACCATAGGATAGCCGCCCTGAGACGGCTTCAACCCAATCAGCTGCTTCACTCGCCTCACCACAGGCTTCTCGGTGTGATACTTGTCTATATATGTGTCAAAATGAATGACCTCATCCATCCATGGGAGCTCAGTCATAACCATAACATCCAAAGGCATGATAGTCACCTCCCCTAAACAAAAAGTGAAAGGTATGGGTGGTTTCAGACCATTTCTCCATAAGTATCATCACAGCCGGGCGGGAAAGCTTCGGCATTAGCATGGGAATGATTTGGGCTAGGTCTCCAAAACCCATCTCGTTAATGGCCAGCATAAGTACAGGATCCTTCTCCGCTGTGTGGTGCCATAACTCGCCAATAGTACCCATACCCCCGATGTATGTTAGTCCGTGAGGCTGCAAAAATTAGAAGCAAAATAGATAAGTCCTGGTTTATTTTCATAACTCTGTCGTCTGCCGGAAGGTTGCTGATGTCACTTCTGCTAGAAGCAATGTCGTCGGCGACATCATCTATACCGCTGGCGGTATGGATGATATCGCTGGCAGCATCACCTTAAGCAGAAACGACGTCACATGTTCTTAGGCCTTTTTGCAAGGCCTGATGCCATTGGCGGTATCACTCATATCTCCGGTGACATCATAACCTGCGGGTAGAATCCAGTTTTGCCCTAAAATCCCACTCATCGACCCAAAACCATAAAAATCACAATTACTCAAATCGTAATCCTAAAAATAGCCGAAATTGAACCTAAAACATGCAATATCAGTTTATAATCAATCTATTTCCCGCTTATAACTCCTATCATGGAACGATTTTGAGCCTAAGGCTGGAATCAAAACTTAACCTAAGAAAAGGAATTTCGAGTTTTGCAGGATTACCTGGATGTAGCAAATATGCTTCTCCTTATCCAAGGCCAAGTTGGTGATAGGGGAATTGATCCTGTAGCCATATATCTTGGCTGTCTCCTTCAAACCGTAAGCAACGGGAACCAGGAGAATTTTTCACCCATTATTGGTAGAGTCAGGCAAGTTTTCCCTCGCCCTAGCAGCCGACTTCCCTTTGATAGCCATGGCAATTCTCTTCATGATTGGGGTCAAAAGAGAACAAAAGAGTTGATTTTCAAAGAGAAAAGAATGAGAGGAGAAGATAGAGAGGTCGGCAGTTCTGTCTACAGAATGGGGAAAGAAAAGAGTTTACTCTTTTAAAACCCCCGCACGGAATTTGAGGAGTTTTAATTTATCTGAAACAGCCTATCCATGCTACCGGCGGCATCAGCTCAAATTGCCAGCGACATCAATCATGTCACCAGTGACATCACCTCTCCTAGTTTGAATTTTGAATTTGTTTGACCAGTCAAAGCTGCCATGTGGCAATCACATTGTTGGCAGCATCACCCATATCACCGACGATATCAACTCCTCTCCCTGCACTTTTCAGCCATTTTCGATGAAATCCCGGCTCTAGCCCCGACATCACAAGAATTCTGAAACCCTTGTACTTTTTATTATTATGTTTTTTATTGTTGAATGAAGAGGCAATAATATTTTTATTTCACAAAATCAATCAAGCAATAAAAACGTCATTTAAAAATCTGTCTAATCTTGTTCTCATTCTACTCCTTGCAAGTACAACCACAACCACAAACCCAATATGCACATTATGTACGCCAACCAGAGATTATGGCATGACCCTATACATACCGATCTTCGAAATCATCCCTTGGAATATCATTGGAGATTGTGGAATGACCCTGTACCTTCTGATCTTCAAGTTCACCCCCTGTCCGCTAACTGGAGACTACGGCATGACCCTGTACATACCAGTCTTCGAACATCATTAGAGATTATAGAATGACCCTGTACATTCCGATCTTCAAGTTCACCCCCTAATTGCTAACTGGAGATTACGGGATGCCCCTGTACATACCGATCTTTGGATTCATCCCCCGAAACACCATTGGAGATTACGGAATGACCCTATACATTCTGATTTTCAATTTCATCCCTAGAATGCCAACTGAAGGTCCTGGCATGATCCCATACATGTTGCCTTTAGGTTCACCCCTCTAAGATCGTAGCCTGAACCTGTACACGTCGCTTTAAACCGCAATCCTATCACCCCCAAGACTTCTGAAACCCTTGTACTTTTTATTATTACATTTTGACTGTTGATCGAAGGGGTAAAATATTTTTGTTTCACAAAATCAATCATGCAGTAAAAACGTCATTTAAAGATCAGTCTAATCTTTTACTTGTCGCTTGTTGCAGAAACTACACTCCGCCAATCCACAAAGCATAAGTCGGACCAAGGGCCAACCAATCTCCGTGAAGCTAAAGCCTGACCAAGGGACAACCAATCCACAAAGCATAAGTCCAACCAAGGGGCAACCAATCCACAAAGCATAAGTCCGACCAAGGGGCAACCAATCCGCAAAGCATAAGTCCGACCAAGGGCCAACCAACCTCCGCGAAGCTCAAGTCCGACCAAGGGACAACCAATCCACAAAGCATAAGTCCGACCAAGGGGCAAACAATACACAAAGCATAAGTCCGACCAAGGGGCAACCAATCTACAAAGCATAAGTCCAACCAAGAGGCAACCAATCCGCAAAGCACAAGTTCGACCAAGGGGCATCCATTCCATAAAGCATAAGTCCGGCCAAGGGGCAAACCAGTCATCCATCAGGTATCATTCCTATCCCTTGCTCTTTCATGCGAACATAATGACATGTGGCAGTAGTGATCCCCCAAGGGGCAGCCTGTAAGCATGAGATTTTGTAGTCCCTCTCGTGAGACGATGATGACCTGTTCCCGATTTTATTCCTCATAATAAAAATTCTTTGGAGTTATTTATTACCGATATAAAATTCCTCGCAAATTTTATTTCTCGTAAGAATTCAGTTCGGCGTGTCTGATAACACGTCCGATAGGAGCTTGAATCGATGATTTGCACCCAAAATTAAATTAATCCCTAAATACTCATAAAAATATCATTAAAATTCAAAAAGATGCCTTTTGACCCGCTTTTTGACCCCTTTGGCAGCTTTTTGGGCTTGTGGGCCCACTGGCAGTCAGCCTGTAGGAAGCTGATGTCACTGTCGGTATCGCTCATGCCGCTGGTGGTATCACCATGTCGTCGGCGACATGGCTAAATTGGGCTTCTGTGGAATGCTTTCTTTTTCATCCTTGGGCAGACTCTTTTTTGCCATTTCGGTGAAAATGGCTGAAAGGTCTTGAAGACCTCCCATATTTGCCTATAAAAACACACCTTAGGGTTTCAAAATGGGATAACACAACACAACACATATCTAAAATTTAACCTATAGTTTTAGACTAAGAAAGCTCATGTTTAGTGAGATAAGGGGAGAAAAGGTAAAAAAAAAAGGGATTCCAATCTAGTTTTCTTGGTTTTTCTTCTTTGATTCTCTTAGTTAAAACTCAAAATCAGTAGACTTTAAGATTAAAATAAACTTAATAGTAATTTAGAGACTTAAACTCTTAAATTTATTACCAAAATCACCATTTTAAGCCAGAGGTGTTCCTTGGTTCTCGAAGAGGTGGATTCACGGCCTTGAGGTAAAAATTCTAAGCCTCGAAGCTCTTTGTCATTATTCTTGCTTATTTTTGCCATTGTATGCTGTGTGTGATTGTTTTTTGGGTTTTCCGTCATTTTTTACCATTACATGCTGCTGCTGCAAGAAGCTAAAGCCGCCGGTGGCATTTGATGTCGTCGACGGTATTAATCATACTGCCAGCGGCATCGATGATACCGCTAGTGACATCACTGCCTCCAGAGGCCTCCTCTTCTTGTAGGACCCTTTCTTTATGATATCCAGAAATTCATGTAGCCTACTTATATGACTGATACTGCTAGCGACATCACTGATGTCACCGGCGGTATTAACCTTGCCGCCGGTGGCATGACCTTCTGGATAGCTATTTTAGTTTATTTATTTTCGGCCTAGTCATATCCCCGAAGCTAGGGTGTACAATGCAATGATGAAGGACCAAAACCTTCCAAAAAAGGACCCAACGTCATACCATGTGGCATTTTCACTGATAATCCGATCAAAACAACGATCGAGTCTAAAATTTGGTTAAAACAGAATTTTCTCGCAAACGCAGTTCAAATCTCATTTTTAGCCATCCAACCAGGCTATCTAACATAACAAATAAATATGCCATGTTCACGCTAACTCGAGTCTTGTTTTGTCCATTAACTATGCATGCTAAGTGATACACCTCGTACAACGTACCGTACCTGTGCTAACCATCTTCTGCATGTAGATTTAGGTTAGATGTATGTTAGGCATTGGGGTATTTTAATTATTTCATAGAAAATGTATAGGATTTGTAAGCCTTGTAATAATTTCAATTTCTGCATTTATTTTTGGATGACTGTAATAATTTATTTATTGCTTTGATTGCTAGATAAACGCGAAAACAATATATAAAATCGAAAACACCAATAAATAGGGTGGATTAAAACCGATTAAGAAAGAATAGAATATTTTAACTTGGCCTAATGTAAAATAGATATTATCATCCGAACTCGAAATCCCTACTTAAGGTATGGTCTACCACCTACTAGAAAAATCGTACCAAACTTTCCTGGTTGAGCTGAATAAGGTGGCGACTCTATTTTAAGTACGGGATCGTATCCTTTAACACTTAAATTGGACTTAAATTCAACATCAAACTTCAATATCTCCATCACACTAAAATAAGGGTCAATCCCTCGACACGCTTCATAGTGCTTATTATTTTTCCGCCCCCCATGTGACACATCTCAATTGGTCCTTATAGGTGGGAAAAAGGTTGTTCTCTTACAGTAAGCTATAACTCCTGTAAAGGTAAAAGAAGGGGAGACTGAGGACAATACCAGTCTTTTAAAATCTAGGGTTAAAAAGCAGACAAAAATAGGGCATATCGAGCCACAACAAACTAAAGAGGTAATCTCCATCTCAAATTCTTATAATGTTGCTGATAATCTGCTTGGTGATGGCAATGAAACTAAAGATAGCTTAGGTACAAAAATCAAACTACATCTAAGGATATTCAGTCTATCCTGGAGCTCAATGCTCCGGAGGAGGGAGTTACTTTGGGACTCGTTGAGCATACTTCTAAACTGGATTCTAAGAGCGAGGCCACTCCGGAGGTAAGGGCAGATGAGAAGAGCGAAGAATAGAGGAATGATGAGACAAGTGAGGATGAATCCTCTGGATCAGAAAAATCTAAAAGTAGCTCTGGATCTGAAGAAACCTCTTCCTCAGACAGCATCGTAAAAAGGCCTAGAATAAATCCCAAACCCACCAGAGCTAAAAAATTAAGGGTAACAATTAAAATGATTAAAGAAGCTACTATTGAAGGGTATAGAGAAGGGGATATCGAACAGAGTCTCCGGAGTATTTGTGAACAACTGAAATCTGTGGAGAAAATCGTGAAAAATAAATCATCAACTCTGGATCTGAAGTCTAAACTAGGAAAGATAAAGGGGTCTATGCAGAACAATTAAGAAGAAAGTAGAAGCATTCCCTTCCGCTAAATTGGTTGTGAAAACTTTTCTCTCTAAAATCACTCCGGTGCTGGAATAGGTAAATTCAAATATTGTAGGAGCAAATCGCTTTGCAGATCAAGCACTCACCATAGCTGATAACAATTGCGCAACCATCATGGGTCAGATCACCTCATCCTCCACCGATGTAAAATCTGAGCTGCAAGAGTATATAGAATGCAAGTTTGAAAGCTTGGAAAAATTCATCCCCGAAGTAATAGTTGAGTCTGGAATGGGCAATACATCCGGACTTACATTTTTAAATGAAGAACAACAAGATGCCCAAGAAATGCTATGCAATTTCCTAGATGAAGGACTACCCAAGCTTCTGAACAAGCATATGACTGACATCAGTTATGACTTTGGCAGTCATCTCTCCGGAACTGAAAGGCTCATTAATAACCTCAAGGAGGCATTTCACATAGATCTCACAACACTAAACTCTGGTGTTCATAACATCGGGAGAGACATTATTCAGGAGGTTAAGCAATTGAAGTCAGGTATGGCTAATCTCTCTCTCACTACTACTTCTACTTCCGGAGTCATTCTAGAAAGATATCTACTTCCAGTCTTCCAGAATCTTATTTAATACATTGGAGACACTAGATTCTCTGGATATCAGTGCGGCATAACACTTCTTAAGGCTCTCTTCCCATTTTTTGAAAAAGAGGACAGACAATACGCTCTTAAGATGATTCAAGATATGGTCAAGTCCTACAAGCAGCTCTGGGACCAACTAAAACAAGTCCATCTTATTTTGAATACTGTTGAAACCATCAATGAAAAATGCCTGAAAGGAAATGTTGATTACTCAGCCTATTAAGAAGGTTGGTAGAAAAGTTGGGACCAAAGAACTTACATGGTAAATGACCCCCAATCTGATGCAAACAACAAGGGGGAGAAGGGCAGCACATACAAAGAAAATAATGGTGAGGCTCTGGAAGAGTAGAGTAATACAGTTTAGCTATTTTCCATTGTCAAATCCTATAATAGCTAGTCCTGTAATTTTTCAGTTATATATTTCTGCACTTGTAATACAAAACTTCAAGAGGTTAAATATTGTTAACAACAAAAGTATATATAGTGGAAATATTCTACTCAAAATTCACTTCTAAGCACAATCTATAATTGAACTTCAAAAACTTAGAAGCTAGAATGCAAAAATGTTGGGGGAGTTAGGATGCTAGAATTATGGGGGAGTAAATCTGTAAATGACTAAGTATCAAGAATCATACTTAGCTTATAAAACCCCTTTTACTTATGCTTATATGTGCTTTGTTCTTGTTTCCATCAAATCGGGGAGATTGTTGGGAAACAATGATTCAGAAGAACAAATTCAAGACTATCCAGATCAAGTTTGAAGAAAACAAAAACATAGAGAACAAAAACATGTAATCTCCTAAATCCAAATATGGAAGCATAAGGTCAAAGACAAACTTTAGAAAGGAAACAAACATTAAACCTTTCAAAAGTAGCATCCAGAAGAAGAACTGATTGAAGAAGCAATCCTGATATACATTTGGTGTGAATAGTCCACTTTGTAATAGCTGAAAATCTGAAAGTAGCTCTGGATCTGAAGAAACCTCTTCCTCAGACAACATCGTAAAAAGGCCTAGAGTAAATCCCAAACCCACCAGAGCTAAAAAATTAAGGGTAACAATTAAAATGATTAAAGAAGCTACTATTGAAGGGTATAGAGAAAGGGATATCGAACAGAGTCTCCAGAGTATTTATGAACAACTAATATCCCCAAAAGTAATTGGGATGTAACCACAGCTTTGAATCATAATCCACTTCCACTTCATCTCCATCGGTCCGTAGTTGCAATTCGAAATTCTTCATATTAAGACACTCTTCAAAGAAATTGGGGGTAATGGTGATTTCTTTCCCTTAAACCTTGGTTCGTAGGGCATCAAACTCCTTATGGACTTGTAGGTTGTTATAGAATTCTTTAACCAATTTCAGATACATTGGGCAGTTGATCTTGAGAAAGTCACCTAAATCTTGATCATTAATTAGCGTTGAGTAAGGGGGTTTTTCGAACAGAAAATTGTCTCCAAGGAAATCCGTAGGAATGACTGATTTGCTGAATTTTAGTATTGATGGCTCAAAATCAACATCTTTTAGGTCAGATTTTGAGAAGAGATTTTGGGTAGGGAAACTTTGGGTTTCTTCTTGGTTCACGATTGCTGCCATTTTGAGAGAATTTTTAAGAAGAATTAGGGTTTTGGGTTTTGATTTTTGCAGAGTAACAGTAGAGTAATTGCTCGCGTGAGAAAGAAGAGTGAATTTGAGGGGTTTATATAAAATTTTCAAAGTGAGGGTAGTTTGGTAATCCGGAAGCCGGTAGTTTGGCTGGATTGATCACATGGCAACCAAATTTTTAAGAGAGAGGTAAATTCAATTTAACGGAGAATGGGAACGATTTATTTTTAAAATAAACTGTCAAATTTACTGCGCGTGTAATAGCCAATAGACATTTGAAATTCAAAAAGTAACCGTTGCCTTTATACGCTTTTACTGCCATTTGTCATTCCTGTCTGCTGATGTGGCATCCTTCCAGAAAAAAATTTCTCCCCATTACTACTTCTCTTCTGGATTGAGTTTTCTGCCAAGGTACCGGCTTGATTTTAAGCTATCTTCTGGATTAACCCTAAATTGGGTTGGACATACCAATTGAATCCCTAAGCTTTCCAATTGATCTTTACTTAATGGTTTAGTAAAGATGTTTGCTCTTTCCTCATTAGTTGGAATGTATACCAATGCAACATCCTTCTTCATCACATGATCCCTGATGAAATAATGTCTTATATTGACATGCTTCATCCTGCTGTGGAGTATTGGATTCTTTGACACATGAATAGCACTTTTGTTGTCACACATAACATCCACACATCTGTATTAAACTCCATAATCCTCAAGTTGTTGCTTGATCCAGAGGAGTTGAGCTACACAACTTCCAGCTGCCATGTATTCAGCTTCTGTAGTAGACAAGGCAACTGAAGTTTGCTTCTTGTTGTACCATGATACTAAGCAATCTCCAAGGAAATGGCACCCTCTAGATGTACTCTTTCTCTTGAGAGTATCTCTGCCATAATCTACATCAATGAACCCACGGAGTGTGAAATCTCCATTACTAGGATACCATAACCCAACTTCAGTGGTTCCTAGAAGGTAGCTAAGGATCCTTTTTACTGCCTTGAGATGAGAATCCTTAGGATTGGCTTGGTATCTTGTACAGTAATAAACTACATAATGTATGTTAGGTCTGCTAGCTATCAAGTGTAGGAGTGAGCCAATTATCCCCCTATAGAGCTTTTGATCAACATCCTCTCCTTCATAATCCTTGGATATGAATATATCTAATCCCATTGGAGTGGACATGGGCTTACTCTTTTCCATTTCAAACTTCTTCAAGATTTCCTTGGTGTACTTTGACTGATTAATGAAAATCCCATTCGGACTTTGCTTGATTTGTAGACCAAGGGAGAAGTTAAGTTCTCCCATCATGGACATCTCAAATTCCTTTTGCATTTGAGAGCTGGATTCTTCACACATTCTTTCATCTGTTGCTCTAAATATGATATCATCCACATAAATTTGGACTAGAATGATATCATTTTTCTTCTTTTTGATTAACAGTGTGGTGCCTACTTTGCCTCTAACATAACCTTTGGATATAAGGAATAAGGTTAATCTTTCATACCAAGCTCTAGGTGTTGCTTTAATCCATAGAGAGCCTTCTTCAGCTTGTAGACATGATCCGGATGCTTTGGGTCTTCAAATCCCTGTGGTTGCTTAACATAGACTTCTTCTTAGATAACACCATTTAGAAATGCACTTTTGACATCCATTTGGTATAGTGTGAACCCCATGAATGAAGCAAAAGCATATAGAATCTGGATTACTTCTAGCCTTGCTACTGGAGCAAAGGTTTCTTCAAAATCAATTCCTTCTTATTGGTTGTAGCCTTGGGCAACTAATCTTGCCTTATTTCTCACCACAACTCTGGATTCATAAAGCTTGTTCTGGAAAACCCATTTGGTGCCAATGATTGATTTTCTTTTAGGAGGTGGTACTAGATCCCATACATCATTCTTGGTGAATTGATCTAGCTCTTCATGCATTGCCATCATCCAACTTTCATCTTCTTTAGCATCTTGAAATTTCTTTGGCTCTATAAGAGAGATAAAAGTAGCATTACTCATCATCCTATTGAGTTGACCTCTAGTTCTTACTGGATTTTGAACATCATCCAAATTATTTTCAATGGAATGATCTTCATGTGTCCGGATCTCCCTTTATAGGCCTTCATGTTGAACTGGCACTTGCTCCACTTCGGCTTCAACCACTCCTTCTTGGCCTTCATTAAAGTCAATCTCCTGTGGGTTGAGATTAACTTTTTGTAATTCTGGATGAAAGGATATTCCTTCATCTTCCTCTTTGTACTTCTTGATTTGAAATGAATCAGGATTTCCTGCTTCCTTCTTTTCTCCAGATTTTTTAGCTTTCGAAAATGGGTCTTCCAGAGTGTAACTTTTCTTACCTGCAGAGTTAGTCTCATTAAAATCTATATGTATTGACTCTACTACAGATTGGGTTTGTTTATTAAAGACTCTGTAAGCCTTACTACGTGTTGAGTAGCCAAGGAAAATTACTTCATCAGATTTAGGATTAAATTTTTATAGTTGCTCTCTATCGTTAAGGATGTAGCATTTACATCCGAATGCTTTGAAATGCCTAATTTTGGGTTTTCTCCCCTTCTAAACTCCATCTGGGGTCTTTTCTATGGTCCTTCTAATGAGAGCTCTATTTAGAATATAACATATTATATTCACGGCCTCTTCTCAGAAGTATTTTGGCAAATAATTTTCATTGAGCATTGTTCTAGCCATCTCAACTATGGTCCTATTCTTTCTCTCAACAACTCCATTCTATTAAGGAGTGAGAGGGGCAGAGAAGTTATATTCACTGCCCTTAAAGTCACAAAAATTAGCTTAGTGCTTATTTTTGAATTCTCCACCATTATCACTCTGGATGCTTGCAATGCTTATGCCTTGCTCTACTTCTATCCGGATGAATGTTTTAGAAAATTGGTCAAAGGCCTTATCTTTACTTGCTAGCAAGAGCACTTAGGTATATCGAGAATAATCATCCACAATGACCATGGTGTATTCTCTTCTACCAAAACACAATGGTTTGATTGGACCAAAGAGATCAATATGCAAGAGCTCAATTACTCTTTTGGAAGGAATGCATGAGATGGAAGGGAAACTTTTCTTATGTTGTTTACCTAATTAACATGCATTGCATAGATGATCCTTATCAAAAGCAACCTTAGGCAAACCCACTACTAATTCCTTTTTGGCTAGTTTGGATAGGAGGTTCATGGTGGCATGTCCTAACCTCTGGTGCAATATCCATGATTCTTCTTCTTTAGACACCAAGCATATCATTTTTAATGTTTACAGAATAGACATTATTTACTCTAGGTGCATAAAGAATGAGTTGGTTGGACTTACTATCATAGATTGAGCAGCCTCCGGAATCCAATATGACTTTACTTCCTTTGTCACAGAGTTGGGCCACACTTAGCAAGTTGAATTTTAGTCCATTAACCAGTGAGACATCTTCTATTTTAATTCAGATCCAATGGTTCCATGACCAATGATCTGTCCCTTTTGTTTATCTCTAAAGCTTACTTTACCTCCCTTCTTCTGGGTCAATGTGATGAAGGCCTTCTCATCACCTGTCATGTGCCTTGAACATCCAATATCAATATACCAAGTGTGTTGATCTACTATAAATCTAATGCATACCTGCAAAACAGATCAAGTAGGTTTGGGTAACCAATCAAATTTAGGTCCTCTCAGGTTAATAACAATCTCAAGCCAGCGGTAAACATCATAATAACCATTTTTTAATCTACATGATATAGTAATATGATTGTTTTTCCCATAAAACCTGCACCCTGAAATGGGTCTATTCTGCTTTTGCTTCTCATTGATCTTTTCCAGATCCTCCTTCCCACAGTTCCCTTTATATCCAGCCTTTTGCATACTGGTGGATGGTCCGGTGTGAATCCAGAAACAGGTTGGAGGTGCAACTTCTGCTCCATAATTTTTTCTCTATTTGATAGGCTGTTGGTTGTAATCCACCTTAGCCTTTCCATTTTGAGCAGCAGTATATCTTTGGGCTTGTGGTTGCCTGCTAACTTCCTTTATCCTTTGATTAGGGGTCTTTTGGAATCTGTTCTGAGCAGGAGGATGAAGATCTCTTCTTGGAGCTTTTATCTCTGGCTTCTTCCTGGATACTTCCTTTAAAAGATTAATTTCTCTATCCAGTTCCATTACATTTGCATTTAGAATCTGGACTTGATTCCTCAGGAAGTTTTCCTCCACAACATCAATATTCTTGGTTGCTCTAACCAGATTGATGTCTTGGACCATTACTTTAGCATCTTCTGCTAACTCCATTACTGCTCTTTTAAGGGACTGAATTGCTTTTGCATTCTTCTTCACACCCTTGATTACAATAGATAAAGCTCTAGAAAGGTCAAAATTAGAAGCAGAATTGGAACAAGAATTTACCTCAGTGTTTATTGTATTTGATTCTGATTCTTCGATTTGCACTATTTCTTGTTTGGAGGCATTCCTTTCGGATTGCTCTGCTTTCGGATCAATTAGTGCCATGAATGCACAATTGGCAGTCTCTTTTACTTCGGCTGAAGATGAGATGCTGCTTCCATCTCTATTGCTCCAGGTAGCTACCATTGCCTTCTTTTTTAACTTCTTGGTTCTCTTAAGCTTCGGATATTTTGTTCTGAAATGGCCTTTTTCTCCACATTCAAAACAAGCAGCATCTTTTTCTGGATCCTTCTTTTCTTTTGGATTTCTTTTAGGCCTACCCCTTTTGGAAGTTCTTTCTCTTGAACTTCGGGATTCATATTTTCTGGACTTCCTTCTTTCTTTCTTTTGTAGGAACCTGTTGAGCCTTCTGGTTAATAGAGCTAGTTGTTCCTTAGTACTTTGAGGTTCTATGGCTTGTTCTTCTTCTCCGGGTCCGGTAGATTCTGCCTTTAGTGCAATGGCTTTCTTTTTCTCTTCAGGCTTCTTTTCTTATTGGTTGTATCTCTCCAAGGATAGCTCTTGAGTTAAGAGATTGCCAATGAGCTCATCATAACTGTAGAAGTTTAGGTCATGAGCTTTTTCAATGGAAGTCTTCTTGTTGTCTCATTCCTTGGAGAGACTCCGGAGCACTTTCTTCACCATCTCTACTTCAGGAATTTCCTTTCTGAGCCTCTTCAACTCATTCACTAGATTAATGTGTCTAGTGTTCATCTTACTGATGGATTCTTTTGGCTCCCATTTGAAAGCTTCAAACTTCTGTTGAAGTAGATCAAGCTTAGCTTCTCTTACTTTGGTAGTTCCTTCATAGGTTACCTCCAGCTTCTCCCAAATCTCTTTTGCAGTCTCGTATCGGGATATTCTATTAAATTCAGCTGCACTAAGAGCACAATGAAGCATGTTAATAGCATTTGCGTTTTCACACAACTTTTTAAAGTCATTCTCAACCCTCATACTTGAGGGCTTTCGGGTAGTCATACCCTCTACTTAATAAGTAGGCTCATATGGGCGATCTTTAATGACTAACCATGCTTGCATGCTTTGTGATTGTATGAAGTTCTTCATCCAGTTCTTCTAGAACGTGTAATGTTCACCGATGAAGAGTGGAGGACGGGCAATGGACATACCCTAGGGAAGAAGTTGTGAGTTTTGGAAACTCGTTTTGATATATGAATCAAAATATTGGACCTTTAGCTTGAGATTGTTAGATCTCTAGTTTTGAGCACTTGCTCTTATACTACTTGTTGGTCCCTATGAGGGTTTTTTTAAGGATAGAGGGGGGTGAATGACCCTTTTACATTGAATACACAGACTTTAAAAAGTCTTAGTGTAGTGTGTTTGATTATGATTCGGATGATGGATCCGGATGATGTAGATATGATAATATAATGCAATAAACAAAGAGTTAAAGAAATCAAATACAAAGGATTTTATTCTAGTTCGACCCTGCCTACTCCAGTCCCCGGAGTTTCCTTCCTCCAAGCTTTTCACTAGTGGATTCCTTTCCAATTAGCAGGAATCAAGCCGTACAATTTATCTCCGGATGGTAACCCCTTCCAAATGTAAGATGTACCACTAGAAGCACCAACTCCTAGCTGAGTCCTTTAGTCTTTAGTAGGATATACCACTTCGACTTCTATCCCGAATCTAAGCTGAGTCCTGCAAGGAGTTCCCCCTCAAAGCACCAACTTTAAGTTGTATCCCAATCTCACAACTCACCCATATTGGAGATTCTTACACTCTTGTTTTCGTAAGGGTTTTTGTTTTAGATTTCCTTAAGTTTATAACTCACTTAGGAATTCTTACAACAGATTTGGAATTAATTGATTCTTGGAGGGATTGTAAACTGATTAAATGCTCGTTCTTTGTTACTTATTTTTGTCAATCAAACAGCCAACCTTCTCATTTGGTGAAGCTTCCCTTTTATAGGCTTTCATCATAAATGTAGCTGTTGTGGGTTGTTGAACTTGTAAAATCTTCACCCTTGATCAGGTTATAGGTGGCACTTCCAGAGCCGTTGATCAATCCGTTAGACTGTAATTTAACCCAATTAAATTCTAGGGATTGATGCTGAAATGTTGTCAACGATCATTTTACTTGGCTTTTTGTGATGCACCAACTTTTACACCATTACCTTTTGGTGTGAGCTCCACGCGCCTCCTTGTTGGTCTAGATGAAAACCGTTATTAGCTTTTTCAGTCCGGTGTTAGCCTTTTGTCCTTTTACTGAAAAGTTCAAGCTGTCACTTCTTGTCTTGTTCATGGGGAAAGGATCTTTGATAATGTAGACCAAACAGGGAGGGAAAAGTTATCTTTGAAACTTTTTCCCATTGTCTTCAAACATGAGTCTTCCGAATGTCTTCAGACTCATTATATCCGGATCTCTATGATTCCAGAGCTTAGGGCAATCAGTTCTTCTAGATGCTGTTCTTGAGGGATTAAAGCTTGTTTCCTTTCCAAGCTTTATTCTGATGATTCCTTGTGCTTAGGTACTTGATGTTATTAATGATTAACCTTATAGCTGGATCTTTGTCCGGATGTTTCCAATTGGATTTGGGATTTTTATAGTTTTAAGTTTTTATTTCTTTCAAACCTGATCCGGCTATATTAGTTTAATTTTGTTATCTGAATCATTGTTTCCCAACAGGTGTTGAATGACCCTCTTAGGTGGACGTTTTAAGGCTGGACCGATTGGGTGATAGGACGGATAAAGGTATCTGTGTGGTGGAGTGGTCCACTTATTGTGTGTTCAGCTATTCCTTCCTTCATCACCCCAAATAGATTCCGTCATAGCTGATTCTGGTCTTCGGAGGAAACTTAATAGCGTTGAGCAAAACTTTCGAAGAACACCGTCCCTATTGTGGAATAAGCCGATGGGGTTATGATGGAATCCATGGCTAGAATAGTGGCGGAGAGGGATGCTACTGCAGTTGATTGGGAGTTGAGCGTCGTCCCTCAGTCATTGGCGTTGTCGTTGGCCGCTTGATGATGATTCTGGTTGTCATCCATCTGGTTGGAGTTATATGTCTATCGGAAGATAAAATTCTTGCTGGAGCAAGTAAATTTGTCCACGCTCACCGCACCACTGAATAATTGGTGAAAGAAAGGATTTCTCGGACTAACCTTCATAAAGAGAAAGAGAGTTTGCCTTCACTGGAGATGGTGGCTATAAGACAGAGAAGACGTCAAAGTGACTAGTCATGTGACCGGCGTAGCCTCTCCGATGCTGAAGTAAGCGATGGTGATAAAGAGGATGCAAAGTAAAGAGAGAGTTTCTAAGTTATAATGTGGTACCTAAGATGTGGGGGTGACCCCATATTTATAGCAAATCGTATCCTTGTCATGAAATGAGTGTATTTCCTCTATTGGCTATGAGGAGTCCTTATTAGGTAAGGATCCTACTTAGGCGTGATTTCCTCTATAAGAGGTTTCTTCTCATTTATTCGTTTAGGAAAGGATATTATTCCCATTTATTTATTTAGGAAGAGGAGTCATGACTGGACTCCATCTCCTAATCAAGTTAGCGTGACCCTGACTCTTCACTAGGCTAGCCAGATGGTGATCCAGCTGCGAGGCCGACTGATGCTTTGATCCTTCGTGGTTCTTCCATCCGGTATCTGTAAAATACCGAGTTAACATCCCTCATATGGTGCTACGTACATATGTTGAGTTGATGAGTTGTCAGGAGCAGTTAGTTGGTTGTAAGATCAATCTTTTGGTCCAATAACTAATTATATGTGTTCATTATAAGGAGTTAGGCTTATGCCTGGGCCTAAAAAACTTTGATATAACAATTTTTTTAATATTTATAAGTATCTTTAGTGAAATAATTTTGTTCGAGAATTTGTCATAGTTAACACTCACCACCCCTCCCAAGAAGTGTATTTAATGGGATACTGTATTTTTTATTTCTTCGTAAAATATCACTCCAATATAGTATTAATTAATTACTTCTTTTTCTTAATTCTAACAATTAGCAAATCATGTTATTTAATAGCATTACATACTCTTGTTTTTACCAATTACAAATTTGTTGAGTTTGATGAGGAACTCAACTCTTAAAATATCAACTAGGGTTCGAACCCCCACAGATGTATTTAAAGCGGATTGGATTGAGAGGATTGCCTCCGTAACTAAACTAGGCCTCTATAATACTCGAGTCCAGATTAGTTGGCCAGTGGGATGAACATCGGTCGCGAAAGTAAAAAAACTCTTGCTTTTTATCGGTAAATATTGGGGAAATTGTCACTTATGCCCCATTTGGGTAAAATAATTTCAGTCCAAGTTTAGTTCAATTACTTAAAGGTCCTAACATGTTTTTTCAATATCCTTCATACGCCCTCCATAACTTTCATACGCTGTTCATAACTTTTTTACGCTCCAGATTGTATTAGGTTTGTAACAGGTTTGTAACAGATACATAACAGCTTTGTAATGGACTTGTAACAGACATGTATCAGACTTGTATTAGGTTTGTAACAAATATATAATAGACTTGTAACAGATTAATGACCGATAAATAATGTCAAACACTTCCATAAGAATTCAATGTAAATCAAAACTAATGAAAATTTACTGTTTTATTCATCAAACATGAGTAACAGATATATAACAGCCTTGTAACAGACTTTGTAACAGGTCTGTAGTAGTTCTGTATTATATATGTAACAAATTCAAGGAAATACTTCATTCATATTTCGTATCTAATACAATACTGATACAAGTCTGTTACATTCTCACCAAACACTTGTATTAGACTTGTAATATATATATATATATATATATATATATATATATATATATATATATATATATATATATAACAGATATGTAACAGATATGTAGTAGGTCTGTATTATATGCATAACAGGTAGAAAAAACATGCAAATCAGCTTGCCAAACACTATCTACATTGAATCCAATGATCATCAGTCCATGATCCGTTTACATGAAGCAAAACATGAGTGGTGTTCATCTTTGAATTCCAGAATTCTTGCGTAATCTGGATCGCAGCAAGGCAAATAAATTGCGAATGAAAAGCATATTTGAATCAAAAATCAAATCTGAACTTGAGGAAGAAGAACACAGATCTGAAATCGAAAAGGAAAATAAAATCGGGACTGCAACTTTGAAATCTGGAACACTACAATTCAAATCTGAAATCAGAAATCAAATCGCGAATCAACGAAGAACACAGATTTGATAAATTTCATCTGGAACACAGACGAAGAACACTGCAATTGTGAAGAACATAGACGAAGAACACTGCAATTGATAAATTTCTGACATAATCGGCCTGCAGAAAATGCCAATGAAATCATAAATCAAATCTGAATTTGAGAAGGAAGGACAAAGATTGAATCGAAAAGCAAACCTGGACTTTCTGCAAAACACGATTAGTTACAAACATATGAGAAGGAAGAACGAAGATTGAATTTGAGAGAATTGAGAAGAGAAACACGATCTGCTGCTGATTGTGGTCTTTTTATATGGAGCGTATAAAAGTTAGCATCAGATTAGGAAAAGTTAGGTTGGGTACATGCTAATTTTTGAGGCAATGAGGTAAATATTTTACAAACCATGTCCAATTTAGTGTTTTACCCTAAAAATTGAGGTCCTTCCCATAATTGGCCTTCTATAATACCCGAGTTTGAATTAGTAGTCCACCGAAAAAAAAGACTTGTTTTTATTGGTAAAAATTGAGCAATTGGAATTATTTTTTATCCATTATTTAACTATTTATTTCGCAAATTTTTTAACCCTATTGTTAGATAAATTTGATTATTTCATTATTTTTTCTCACATAAAAAATATATAGACTACAAAATATAGCATATAAATTTTCATTATATTTTAATTTTTGTTTAATTTTCATTTGAGCTGATTTTTAAATTTTATTGATATCGGCTACAAATTTGTACGATAAGTTTACATATCAAAAGCAAGAAAAACTAATTTACTCAACTATATAACTACTGATATTTATATTTTCACCTAGTGTCACATAACTTGTAAGACCGGCTATGCTTTGAAATAGTCTTATTTTTCTTTATCACAGCTGATTATATGTCAATTGTCTCTCATTCAATGGTGTATGAAAGCAAAGGAAATAGTTACTTTAAAAAATAATAATCAAATTATGTCCCTAAAGTTAATAGGGGGTCGTAAAGGTTCAAGTACAAATTTTCCAAAATTAGAAACAAAATTTTTATCTGAAATAAGTATGAGCAAAATTAAAAGTTCTTAAGTAACAGAATAAAAGAAAAACAAATGCATCAACACAAAAGTCGCCTAAGGTTGTCTCTATAACTCCTGCTTTGTAATTTATGACTTAAATTTTTCTACTGGAATAGTGTGGTTATATATACCTTCATAGAATTCATTGAAGAGTAAGGTTTTTTTTTAATAACAGCTTAGTAGACTGAGGAATTCGGGGCGGACATTCAAGTTAGGTTGGCACTTTCACTTCCCTAAATCCTCAGCCGAGCTCAAATTTTATAAATAAAAAAAAGTAAGAAAATAAAGCGATTACAAGGTCAAGTGAACCGATAAAAACATTGGCCACTAATTTTATGAAAATAAGCATCGAAGCGAAAATTGGGAACACATTCCCACCAAGTAAAATCAGACACAGGTCGTCCGTGATTAGCTAAAATGTCTGCTACATGATTTCCTTCCCTATAAATGTGGGATATAACTATATGCATGTTATTCAATAGGTGCAAACAATCTATCCAGTCTGAAAGAATGGACCACGGAACCGTCGATCTTCGAGATCGAGAGTTGAACATGTGAACAACAACCATCGAGTCACTTATTGGAGTCACTTATTGAATAGTAAGGCTAGTTCAATTTTTATTTTTAGAAAATTAAATAGAAAGGTAACCGATTAAACTTTCAAGACTTATATAACTCCTCTATTACTGTAATACTTACATAAAAGTTTATGAACTTTCAAGACGTAACTTGGTGTCGGATTATTAACATTCAAGTTTCTTTTTATTTTGCTAACAAATCCTATCACTTGTCTAGGATACAATAAATAAATTTTGCATTATCATCATTAAGCAAGCATATAATTATAAAAGGACTAGAAACTCACATAGGTGAAAATAATTCAAATAATACAAATAATTTTTGCTTACGATTGTTATAATCAATTATTAATTAGCACGTTCTCCATTTTCATATTCACCAAATGTTTTCCATTTCATACCCTTTATATGTTTTTCTCAACATATATAGTCAATCATTTATTGATGTCACCTAATTTTTTTTTTTTAAAAAAATTAATAGAAAGAAGAAATCTCCTCACATCCTAAATGCACTTCGGACATGAACCATCTAAAGGTTACAAGTTTAATATTAACCACTAGGGCTAAGACATCATCACATATTTCAGCTCATATTTTTTTAAAAACAAAAAATTTATGTTATTGAGTTTAAAAAAAATAAAAAGAATGACAAGTCGTAGTTATTTATATATTATTGTTGCTATTTCATTTTGTAAGCACTGATATCGATAGATATAATTGAAAATGATAAAAATAAAATAAAATTAATCGAACTCTATAATTTTTTTCTTTCTACATTAAGGTCATGCTTGTATTTTAGCTAGTCAATAGTCCTAATCATGGTCCAGCCTTTGAAATCATATATTTAAAATTAAATTATAATATAGTCATGCACAAAATGATAAATTTGGTAATGTAGTATCACGAATAATTTTATTTTTCGCAACCAATAATTTCTAGGCGTATATCTAAAACTAATTTTATAACACCTTGTCCAAATATAAAAAGTATTATGTACTCCATATATAATGGAAACTATTAAAAGGTCATTTTTCAATAGGAAATTTTATTTTATTCAATATTCAGGTGGCAGAAATGATTGTACCTTTTATGTGGCTATGTTTTTGGGATATAATCTTTTTATGAGTACTTTCGTTCATCCTAATTAAATATGTTGGACTTTTTGGTATGTCATACTTAAAATTCTCAAAATTAATCCAGGTTTATTAGTGATACAATCTAAATAATTTTAAACCATAAATGAAGATTAGTTTGCAACACTACTTCAAGTAATACATATAATCATAACTAGGGTGGTACGGGTGGAACTTATTTGGCAACGCATGTTAAGTTCAGAGTAAGTGAGTTGAAATCTAGTCATGTTCGATTGTCAAATGCATTTGTAGGGAAAAGGGTGAAGAGCTTTAATTTTGGTTAAGCAAGCGTCGAACAATATTATCCCAATGAAAATACTTAAATTTGTTAATAAAAAAATATATATCATAATTTCTATAAATACTGTTAGAGGTAAAGGATGGAGAGAAACAATAATAGGAACACTGCCATTCTACTACTCACAGCCACAACAGATCAGTTCTCATTAAGGCTGACACCACACCAGTGTTGGTCTCTGTGAGGGGGAGATATAGGAGTCACATGGGGTGATTGACTCCTTTTGGAATATGGATGTGAAATAATAAACTTTTTGTTCAACTGATTTGATTTAAGTGTTGACAGAAGTTCATTGATGAATAATGGTGTTTACTGTATGTTATTTACTTGCTTAGCAGAATATGACTAATGTAAATAGCTCAAAGTAAATAGGTGTAAGGTAAAGAAAATCAAACACAAGGTTTTTATACTAGTTCGGCCTGCCTACATCCAGTCACCAAAGTTTCCTCCTCCGAGCATAAATCCACTATATCAACTCCTTCTAAGGCGGAGAAGCCTTTACAATTTTGGAATTCTGCACACACAGAGTACACCACTCTTGCTGCTTCTGATTACTTAATCTAAGAGTACCCTTCTCTTAGATTCTTCTACCTCACTAGCTTCGCCAAGTTGTGAGCAGGGTTGAAGACCTTAGCACTCTCACCTAGTCTGTTATGACTTAGAAGCCTCGCCAAGTCCCCCTTGCTTAGCTTCTGATCACCTTCTTCTTCAGTGAATTGATTGATGAATTTGTGCTCTTGTACTTTGTTATCAAGTACCACTTACAAAAGATTTGAAATGAGTTATTCTAATAGAGCTTTTGAATTACAAACATATATGATAGTGATTTTGTTTGTTTGCTTTTGGGGATTTGCACTGTCATGTTATGATGTGTGCACTTGTGATATTGCTCGACACGTTGAAGGTTGCAGATAGATATGTATTTATACTCTCTTGTTGTAGTTGACTGTTCATGCACGCCTTGATGAGAAAGAGTCATTTTTTACCGTTGTAATACGACAAATACATTCCTCATAATAGTTATCTTCTAAGGAGTCTTCTAATCGTTGTCTCTAAATGGACTCTTCCTTTGTGACCATTGGATTTGTAATTGGACTAAGATCAATTCTTCTATTAGATAAGTCCAAGTTTGGTTAGCTCTATCCGTACTCTGACTTCTTCCATTTATACCATTTTAGTGCTTCCTGCTTTCCATGTGTCAGGAATTAGGTGGCAGAAAGTAGCTTTTTGCACTTGCTAGTCAACTCACTTTGCAGAGATGTCTTATATCTTTTAGTGAAAGCTAGGTAGATAGTCTTTAGGATTTGAGAAGATTAATACTATTTTTATTGGAAAAGATGGCTTTACGTGAGTTGCCTAGGTATTATCAATTTCTCAGAGATATTAGTTGGTTCTGAGAATACTAATGCTAACAATCCCCTTTTTCCTTGAAGTAATATTCCTCTGTGCATATTTTCTTCCTAGTTGAGGTGAAGAACTTCTGATTGTGCTAGCGTGAGCTTCTGATGCATGTGATTCTAAGGAATCTTTGGTGTTTCTCAGAATCTAGCCTTTTAGTGCCCTTCTTCTAGCATGATACTTCTTCTGACAGATATTCTTCCTAATTAATGTTCACCCTTAGATTGACTCTTCAGAGGTTAAGATATGATATCCTTAACTTTGAGCTTCCTTATAGCCTTTGAACCCTACACATGAATATGTCCTTCTGGTGAGTGCTGAGTTCTGATGGCTTATATAGTTGATTAGTATTTTGATGCTTCTGGTTCTAACGCGATATGTATTAGCTTAGGAGCATTCTATTTTTGTTTTGTGAGTGGATGTTTCTTTTGATGTGTTTTTCCTCTGACGATCTCTTTGTAGAGTTTGTCTGTTTGGAGAGCTTATGATCTTGGGAGATGTCCTTCTTTGGAAGAGAGATGAGCAAGGATAAGATATCAACTTTTGTTGACTAAGAATCATGACTTTTTAGTATCCTTCTGAGCTTGGTTTGCTTATGAGCGCAATCTTCTTTTTCTTTTATCTTTGATTTTGAGCACAGCTTATATCTGATTTTGGATTTTCTTAACTTTAAGTTGTTCTTCTTCTGACCTTGATCCAATAGCTTTGTTATCTAGATCCATTCCTTCATTCATCTTTTGTTATCTTCAAAATACTTTAGATCTTCTTAGTTCTGAGCTATAACTATGCTTTCCGGGCTCTAAAGAGTTCTTGCCTCTGAGCTTGATCCAACAATCTCCCTTATTTTGATGATAACAAAAACCTTCAAAGGTAAAAGTTTAACTTAACATTCAAGATGTCAGTTCAGGTTAGCTCCCCCATAATCTATGCCAATATTTAAAAGTACAATTAGATATTGTACTGAGGAGCAATAAGATCTTTTCACTCATTTTAGAGTAAACAACAGTTAACTCATCATCAAGTTATAAGTACATGAAAGATCTATAACTATTACAAAAGTTAGCTAATCTAAAACTACCTAATTGTTTTGTGATTCTCTGTTCTTCGTTGTTTTCATCTCTAGTCTATCCCCAAATCACCCACCTATCGTTTATCAATTTATATCTGAAATTTGGTAGAATTAAGTTCGTTTCATTCCTCGTGGGATCGATAATCTTATAAAACTACATCGCAACCGTATACTTACGATTTCTTCTTTCCTACTTTTGCAATAGCGGCACTGACAGTGCTTGTTTATTCAAAGAACTTATTTCTAGTGTGTGGAAAAGTAGTTGTTGGGCCCTATGCATACACTCAGTGAGTCCGAGGGGGTGAATGATTCGCTAGAATAAAATAGGTAATGTTTTTACGATTAAGGAAATTGCGCTGAGTAGGTCAGCGGGCAGAATAGAAACTAAGTAAAGCTTCAACAATAAAGCAAAGAACGCAGAGATTTTATACTAGTTCGGCAACCTATGCTTACATCCAGTCCCAAGAGAGTGTCTTGGCTTTAATCTACAAATCTAAACTCCTTTACCCTAGGCAGAGGAGCTTTTCACGGAGTGTCCCAATTACAACTGAGTACCCTCCTCACTATAATCACTCACCCGCTGAGGAGAATACCCTCTTCTACCAGCAACTCAACTAAGTCTAAACAAGAGCTAGATTCAACTTATAGAAACGTTGATCTAGTTATAATAATATAATATTATAGTTCAAATAATCTATACTAGTCTCTCTTATTGCAAAGCAGATTCTCACTAAGTAGTTTCTTTCTTGATTGAACTTCTTTAAAGCTTGGAAATTGATAGAGTTTTGCTTCTTAGAATTCAGGTGTATTCACTAAGTTCTAACGCTTGCATTCTTGCTCCTTTTATAGTTGAAATCAAGAATGTAGTTGTTGAACTTGTCTTGGCATTTTTTGCAATTTGACAGCTCAGCTATTCAGCCATTGCTTCTTGAAATCGATCCATTAGGAGATAAAATCACACCATTGTGAAATAGAAATCAATCCATTAGAGATAGATTGAATTAGAGCTTTAAATTTGAATCTTTGTCATTTGATGCTAGTCTTCCGTTAGAGAACTTGCTTGACTTGCTATGTTTCACCTTCCCATTCCTTCTGGCAATCTGACATTCTTGTAGAGTCACACACTTGTAGGAGATACGTGTTGCAACAATCCAATTTGACTTTGTCTTTTTGGGAAATAATGATTTGAAAGAACTAATCCAAAAACATATTCAGATCAGGTTTGAAGAAAACAAAAACACAAGAGTCCAAGATAAGTCATCTGGGCATATACTAAAGACTTCAAACACCTAAGTCTATATTGAAAGTATCCGGTTAGAGTCTGGAAAGGAAACAAACTTCTAACCCCTCAAAGACAGTATCCGGAGAAAGACTAATTGAAGAGCATACGGATAAGTTGAGTATGAAGACATCCGGAACACTCAATTATCAAGATAAAGGGAATTATTTAAAAATCACGTTTCCCTCCAATTTGGTTAGAAGTCAAAGTTCCTTTTGCCTTGAAGAATGAAAAAGTGACAGCTTGCACGCATTTCACAAAAGGACAAATATCTAACTTGGAAAGAGAAAAAGGCATCCACCTTTTTAACCTAGACCAATTATATGGCATGTAGAGCTCATACAGCTGACAAAGCTCACCTAAAATTTGGCAGTGCGCAAAAAGCCAAACAAACAACTACTAACAGCTTTTTGCATGAATCCCAATAATTCAAAAGGGTCAAATTATCTCTCTAATGAATTGATCAATGGCTCTGAATGCGCAACATCATACCTGATCAACGGTGAAGATTGAAGACCTACCTTAATGGTACAAAACGGCGACATTTATGATCAAAGCCTATAAAAGGAGATCTTTACGGATTGAGAAGGTGCTGGTTGATTTTACAAGAAGCTATTACAAAGAGTATTCAAGATAATTCAATCAGTGAACAAAATCCCTCCAAGAACTAGAAAAACCCCAAATCTGTTTTGTAAGAATTCTCAAGTGTGTTATAAACTTAAAGAATTCAAAAACCAAACCCTTGATAAAATCATCTGTAATATCTCATACTTGGATGAGTATTGAGATTGGGACTCAGCTTAGAGTTAAATCTTTAAGTGGTATATCCCCGTAGGACTCAGCTTAGACTTGGGTAGTTTAAGTGCTATATCCTACTAAAGAAAGAGGACTCAGCCAGAAGTTGGTACTTTTGGTGGTATATCCTACTTCCGGAGAAGAAGTTTTCGGAGACAAGCTTGAGAGGACTTAGCTAAGGTTGGTGGCTTAGTGGTATATCCTACTCCCGGAAAGACTCAACCAGAGTAGAGAACTTGGTGGTATATCCTGTAGTTCGGAGAAAAATTGTAAGACTTGATTCCTGCCAGTTGAAAAGGAATCTCACTAGTCATCAAAGCTTGGAGTAAGGAAACTCCGGGGACTAGAGTAGGTGGGGCCAAATCAGGATAAAATCAATTCCTTAGGGGAAATGAAAAGAATTGAATTGAATTGTTTGATAGAATTCAATTAAATTCATTTTCTAACTTTAAATTCTTTTTTTGAAACTTCTTCTACATTAAGCAATTCAATTGATTTTCAAAGAATTTATTCTATGTTGTTTCCAAAATTGTCCTTTTTTTAACAACAAGTGTTCTTAAATGTTTTATTAAAGGTTGAATGCTCTTTACCCAAGTTGAGCATTTTTGCCTAAGATACCCCCAACTTTCAAGTGGACCTATGAAGTACCTAAATTTGTAAAAAGTGAACCTCTGTGCTACCTCAGTCCTATGTGGCAGCTTAGGTGTCTTGCTTTGACCAAGGAGGAGCGTGGTTGACTTCCAATTGAGTACAAATTAAATAAATTCAATAATTTGTAAAAAAAAATATAAAAAATCCCTAAATACTTTTCTAATTACAAAATGACCATCGTCCTCCTTCACGATGTGTTTGGAAAGTTCACATTTTCTGAAAATTTGTTTCACCAAATTTATTTTCTTTATTTTTCGGATATTTATTAATTTTTTGGGAGTTTTTGATTTTTTACGAAACCGGCCCCAAAATGTATTTTCACATTTTCAGGCCCTTCCGTAAACATTTTCTGAAAAATTCTTGCACTAAATTTATTTTCTTTATTTTTTGGATATTTCATAATTTTTTGGGATTTTTCAGTTGGTCCCTATGCGTACACTAAATGAGTAAGAGGGGGCGTGAATGACTCACTCAAAAACTTACTAAACTTTTTCACTATAATTAATAGCTCTGCTGAGTAAGGTCAGCTGGCTGAGTGAAATTCTGGAAAAGGTTCAAATTAAAGGGCACAGAGATTTTTATACTAGTTCGGCAACCTATGCTTACATCCAGTCCTAAGAGAGTGTCTCGGCTTTAATTCACTAATCTCCACTCCTTTACCCTAGGCCGAGAAGTGTTTCACAAATTCCCCAATTACAGTAAGTACCCTCCAAACTGCAATCGCTCACTCGCTGAGTAGAATACCCTCTTCTACTAGCAACTCAATAAGAGTCTAAACAAGAGCTGGATTCAACTTATAAAGACGTTGATCCAGTTACAATAATCAGATATTACAAGATAATGATCTATTCTATTCTCTCTTGTTCAAAAGCATATTCTCGCTGAGTAGTTGCTTTCTTGCTTGAACTTCTTTAAAGCTTGTAAATTGGCAGTGTTTTAGCTTTTGAGAAATTTAGGTGTAATCACCAAGTTCTAACGCTTGCCTTCTTGCTCCTTTTTATAGTTGGATTGAGAAAGTAGTCGTTGAACTTACTTTGGCATCTTTTGAAATTGACAACTCATCAATTCACCTATTGCTTCTTCAAATCAATCCGTTAGGAGATAGAATCAAAGCATTGTGAGATAGAAAATCAATCCGTTAAACATAGATTGAAATTCGAGCTTCAATTTGAATTTTTTGTCATTTGATGCCAGTCTTTCATTAGAGAGAACTCGCGCTGACTTGCCCTAGTGTCTTCTTCCTATTCCTTCTAGTATTCTAACATGTTGCAAAGCATGCGATACTATGTTGTTGATATGCAGAATTACCCAATTTGGCAAATGAGTTTTTGCAGCTTGAATATGGAAGACTTTGTCATTTTTTTCATTAAACTGGGTCTTGTCAAGGCATTAATTCTTTTTGTCTTTGTCTCATTAATGTCCTGCAAAAAGCAACACTAAAAGCAAAGATCCAATTTTACCTCAAATGGTAAAGTTAGCACCTTTGACAAAAAGCGCTGAGTGAATATTACTTAGTCAGTGACTAAAATAGATACTCAACCTATAACAACGCAGAGTTAAACTAAATAGCCAAGTCAGCGGAGACACGAAATTCTACCCTTGAATTTACTAACTCCCTTATAACCATAGACTACTTATTTTAACATCATTATTGATTTAATTAACCCATTCTTACCTTAATTATTATTATCAAAACTTAATCACTACCGAGTCAGTCCAAACTCGTGCTTGGTTCAACAATCTCCCCCATTTTGATCAATGGCAATTAACTAAGCGAGAATTAAATCAATAAGATATTTAGATCAGAGTTACCTTATACACATGCTTGACATGTCTTTGTTCAGCATCTTCATTTTGCTCAGAGTGAATGCTAAATCCCCCATAATCCTTGAATCTTCGGAGTTCAGCATTCCTCAACACCTCTCATATATTTTTGCAAAAAGATCAACCCATATATATGCACCAAAAATACAAGAAGTTAAGAAGATCTTAACTTAGAACAAAATACGTAATCTCTTTATATATGAATAACTTGAGTACAGATAACAAAGAGTTAATCTACACTAAGTTTTACAATAATCTCTAAAGATTACAAAAATCAATTCTACTTAGGCAAAGGTGGTCCTCAAAGATTTGCTCTTCTTTCTTCACAGACCTGCTGATCCCATCCTTATTTCTTCTCTTTGGGCAGTGCGATTTCTTTGCCTTTCCTCTTCCTTGTCTAAGTATATTCTCTCTAAATGTGCTCATTATCCTTGGATAAATTATATAAGAATTCAGCTATCCTCTAATCTCTTTCTCTTTCCTCCTGCTCATGCTTCTCGCGATCTTTCTCCCCCGTTGCCATTGCATCCAAAATGGCCTAGGCTTAATGATCAAACGAGCTCAAAGAATCTTCAAATGTCTCGAGCTAACCATAGATATTAGTTGAAAAGTTCTACACTAACAGCTCATAGATTTCTTGCGAGATTATGACCTGTTCTTTGAGAAAAGTGAATAAGCCTACTAAAGCACGAGATTAAGATAGATTGACCTGGTACCAAGCATTTAGTCCTTCCTTTGATATCTGGGTGAGACTAGCCAGAGCCTTAGCCTGAGAGTTTTCCCTTAAGATTCGCTCTAGCATAGGAGTGTTCCTTATATGAGTAGTGACTTCTTCATGAATCTGATCAATTGCTTGACCATCATTGATGATGTCTGAATTAATAGTCTTGATTTGATCATGAATGTGACCAAGTTTTGATGAAGCGAAGGTTCTTGTTCAACATCTGCCATTGCAATATCACTATTCAGAGCATCAGAGATATTTAGCCTCTTCAAGTCTTTAAGCACTACTCCCTCAGAGTCCTTGACTCCCTTCAACACTTCTTCCTTAGTAGTCCCTAGCTTAGTGTGTATATCATGGCGTTTGGTAACAACTGTGATCAGTGCATTAATAGCATTAACAACTGTATCTAGATGAGTTGTGTTATCACCATTCTCCTTGCTTAAAATGGTATAGCCATCCAGAACTGCCTACATTGCTTCTAAGAGAGGATTGAATTTGTCAATCATTGAATTCCTAAAATCCCTCTCATCATTCAACACATTGTAGTTGCTCTCATAGATTTTCTCCATCTTCCTTTTGAGCTCTGCAACCTCCATCTTTAGATAGTTAGACTTCCTACCTTTAACATTTACCAAAGGCAAAATGTGGGACACAATTGCTTTGACCAACAAGAACTGAGTAGGAACTGATCTGAAATGAGCCTTCATCTCCTCTATAGCTTCCAAAAACCCTTACACTAGCTCAATAGCCTTTGCAAGTCTCCTCATGAGTTCCTCAGACAGTAAAGATCTTGCAATTTCTGCATCAATTTCAGCATATTTCCTTAGTCCTAGAAATCTAGCTCTCCCCATCCTCCTTATATCTCCCAAGAGCTTAGCTTGGGGGTTTAATTGGGGTTATGGCTGTGGTTGTTGAGGTGGTTATTGTTGTTGTGGTTGTTCTAAAATCTCTTCAATGATTGGAGGCCCTTCGATAATGGGTCCTTCTAATAGTAAAAGTTCATGTACTAGAGATCCAACTGGTGAAAGGTAGGGAATGATAGCTGTTTGGTCAGAGTCTGAGGTGTTTTATTGGTCAATGGTGGATGTGGATGGTGGTTGGGTTTCAGGTATAGGTAGGGCAGAAATGGGTGTAGGTGAGAGTGGTCTTTCAATAAATAAGTTTGGGAAAAAGAATGGTTGTTGGTTATCCTCCTCCTTCTCTTTATCAACACCTTCAATAGTGGTCTTGCTGACCTGAGTTTGAGATTCCTTAGACAACTAAGCTCCCTGCTTGACTACAACATCTTCCTTCTTATCCTCCAAATCACCTTCATCTTCATTGGTCACTACCTTCATCCTCTACAATAACCCTCTCTTCCTCTCCTTCCTTGCTTCCTTAGCTTCTTTAGCATTCAAACTGACCTGCTATTCAGATTCAAGCACATCAAATTTAACAGCTTCAACTTCCACTACTTCATCTTCCTCCTTCTCCTCTTGGTTCTCAATTCCATCCAGGGCTCCTATCATCTTCTCCACAACTTCAGGCACTTCCTTATCAGCTAAGTTGGCTACTACAGATTGAAGAATTTTTTTAGTATCAGCCTTGGTTCTTACTGCTACTTCCTCAGCCTTTCTTCTTATGTCAGCTTCATTCTCTTCTTGTCTCTTCTGGGTTCTTTCTTTTTCAACAGTTTCATTATCATAGCTTCCTCTATATCCTAGACTATTCCAGTTCCTTTCTTTATCATCAGCTTCTTCTTGGGCTGATCTACTTGAGGCACAGGAACTGATATAGATTCCTGTCCTTTAGTAGTAACTTCATCTAACTGATCTTCATCACTCTTTCTCTTCTTTTCCCTCTTCAAGGGCATTTCTTCTCTCAATTCCTCCTCAGCCTGCCTCTCTTCTCTAACTTCTTCAAGAGTTAGCTCTCTGGGCTTCTCTTCCTTAGTTTCCTTAGAAGATCTTGTATTTTTAGGAATGGGGGCAACTACAAGAATAGAGCTCGCTGAGCTCCCTTTCTTTGCTTCCTTCTTAGGGCCTCTCATGACCTCCTTCTTCATAGCCGTCTTCTCGAACATATTGTGAGCACTGGATTTTAACGATCCTTCTCACAAAACGATGATGAGAGATATATGATGCATTCTCTTATAGGTGTTATCCATCAAAGGTGTTCCTAGTACTACAGAGTTAAGTTTGGTTAAAGTTTGGAGACCTTGTCTATCTTTAGGGACCTGTATGGGTGCTGCCTGGTGGTATGGATCCACTGGTAGAACCGTACGGGGTCATTCCTTCCATACACCTGGGGTGCATGTACAGATGGGGGGCTACCTATACGGGTCCTCTTGTTGCCTGATCAGACTCTTTCAGAAGCTATCTCTTACCTTTTTTGAAAAAAGGCAGGTCTTGAGGTTCTGTCAACATTTTATTCATTCTTATTGCCTAAATAGTCTTGTTTCATCTACTTTGGCTAGACTCTCTCAACAATAAAGGGATCGCCTCAAAGTGGATTCACGCTGCAAAGGTAACACTCTTGAGTTTCAAAGAGACTAACATCTCAGTTATTTTATTATTATTCTCCTTCTCGTCTATTATATCTACTCTTTTTATTTCCTGTTTTGGGACTGATCCCAACCCGTATGAGCCTTGTTGTCACCTTGCATCCTTGAGATATTAAATTGGTGCACCGTACTTATATGGAAGGAAATCCCATTTTTAATATATTTTTCATCCATTAATCTGCGTATTAAACCGAACAAAGTTTTTGCCTGGACCAGACAGGACCCGTAAGGGTATACCACACCCGTACTGGTCATTCCTAACCGTACGTATCCCACCCACCCATACGGATACTAGCCCCATGCAGAATCCAGAATTCATGTCTCAATCAGTTAAAATCAATCCAACTCACCATTTTCTATGCGATCACTTTCACTAATAATCCGGTAAATCAACCCACAAAAGTTAAAATGTGTTTTTACAACAAAATACATTGAAGACTCGTTATATCTCTCTAATTCGAGAAGCTTCCCGGGCACTATCGATCGTAAAACTGCCACGCTAATATAATCACATTTTTTTCCTAATGAAATGTTGATTTATTATATGCTATAAATTGTGCTAACATCTATGGATGCAGGGGAATTTGTTTTTATTTTGTTTTATAACTTAGAACAAATGTATAGGTTCTCTTGTAATTCCCTCATTTTCCCCCAGTTGTAATTTTTCTTCCCCCATTTATTGCTTGTGCTTTATTGTAATCTATAAACGTATGTAACGAGAGTGAAAGAGTGTAGAAAAATAGACTTTCTATGATAAATCCCCAAATGATGAAAACAAAAACAGTTTTATGCGGTGAATGTAATTTTGAATCAACTAAATAAGAAATAAGTGACTCATCCGATACTCGAATCTCTCATCCAATAGGTATGAGTCTCCCGCCCAGAGGGAACCGTACCAAAACTCTTTCCTAAGTAGACAACTTAAGTGGCGCCTCTATCATTTGTATCAAAATTTGGGTCTCAATTCTTTTATTCATTAAAATTGGCTTATCATGCAAACTTGTACTAAAAAATGTTTTGTGACGCCTAAATCCAACCAACCCCCAGTGGGCCCCACCTCTCACACAGGTGCCAAGGGAGACCCACACGTCATCAACACCTCACAGTAGCGACTCTACTAGGGATATAATCTTTTAACTTGCAAAATTTTGGTTTGTTTTAAAAGCTTAAAAGATTAAGATGAGCACCGAAAATTATTTACTTGATTCAACCTGTTTTCTTTTTCATCATTTGGGAAAACTATCATACTCTATCTTCTCATCTCCTCCTCTCTTCAGTTAGATGCGCTCTTTTTCTAGTGCTAGGTTAGGGTGTCCTATTATTTTCGTGACATTTGTGAAGGTGTTTCCCATGCCCGCCAGGAATTGGGGACACCCTAGTGGGTGGAGCACTCATTGTCATCTCCCTCCAAAAGAGGCTTGATGCAATGGGAACCTTCTCTATCAAACTTCTGATATGTCCATATACATTTCTTATCAAAAGCCTTAGAAGTTTACCCTCTAGGTACCCTAATTTTTATGTGAGATTAGACTAAGGAAGAATACCCTCAGACCCAGTGGGAGAAATAAGGATGGAATTAATCGCTTCACAGCCATGCATCGTTGTAATTTGTGCATGCATAATGAATCCCATGCATGTACTAATCTTTCAGTTATCACCTAAGCTAAAGCTCAAAGGGTTAAAGCTTGGCATTGTTCTCAAATCCGTCTGACTTATATTCCAGTTCCTCCTCCTCCTCCTCTTCCAGCTAAGTTAAGGGTTGCTCCACTTCTGTCTACGACTGTTTTATCCAGTAGTTAGTTTAGTCTGGTTGATCTTTCTGTCTATTGTCCTAAGGAAATGTCTCGTATCCTGACTCCAGAAGGCTAGATTGATGTTGAGGTTAATAATGTTGCTACTGGTGAGGAGGCAAATGCATCAAGGGCTGAGGTTAGGTCAGAGATTACAAATGTCATCTCTTAGTACTTGGGAAGTGATCAGTTCTTAGACTGAATGAATGATAAGATGTTAGCATCCATCAGGTCTATCTTGGCTGAAGAGAGAATGGTCAATGCTCCTTATAGCGCACCTATCAGTGCTGCAGCAATGAATACAGTGATTAGTGAGCAAGTATCGAGAGCTACATACAATCCATTCACTACGTTTCAGTTGCCACATGTTTAAACTTGCGGGGATTCTTCTAGTTAATTTGGTCAGTTAGGTTTTATAGGTCCATTTGGCTCAGTTAGCCAGTTATTCCAGTTAGTAGGTACAGTGGTTCTAATCCCAGTTCCCAACCATCATCACTATAAGTCTAAATTGCCAGAGAGAAGGCTTGGGTCCTTGAAAACTTTATTTTGCCTAGCATAGCAAAGTATAAGGGAACTGGTACACCTCAATCTCATATAACCACGTATCAGAGAGTTATGAGAATCAGAAAGTTAAGTGATAAAGTCCTAGCCAAAATGTTCCCTTCCACCTTGGAAGGTCCTGCTATCAAATCATATAATACTCTATCAGATAAGGTGTTCGAAAGTTGGAAAGCTTTATATGTGGCTTTCATTGAGCAGTATGATTTTAATGCCATCATTAAAACTACCATACAGATTTTAGGGGTTATCAAGGAGGCTCCCAATGAGAAATTCAAGCCCTACTTCAAAAGATGGATGGCCACCCAAGTTTTGTTGAACGATAGACTAAGCCTCCCAGAGATGATCGTAAAGTTGATGGATGGTTCCCTGCCTGCTTCTTATAAGGTTCTTGGTATGAATAAGTTCTCTAGCTAAGTTGAGGTCTTCAAAAAAGCTGAGAAACAGGAAAGGATCAATAAATTAGAGAAGGCAAGTGTACTAGCCAAGCCTTGGTTCAAAAAGAATGACCCTTTAGCCCCAGCCCATACTGCTAAGCCAAAATCTAGCTCTGATCCTGAAGCAGCAATAGTTCAAGAAGAAGTGGCTGCAATCTGCACCATAGAAGATAGAATTTCCCCTTGGAAAGCATCTCTGCCTACCATCTTCACTAAATTGAGGGCACTTGGTCTTCTTTAGAGTATCAACCCCTATATCCCACCCAAACCTAAAGATAGGGATTAGTATTACGCTAATCCAGTTAGTAAGGGTCATCGTACTGGTGCTTGTAGAGATCTGCTTGAGGCTATTCAAGGTTTGATTAGGGAAAAGAAGATTCACAAACCTGTGCTTAGGCCCAGCACCATGAATAACCCCCTGCCAAATTTTGAGAAACAGGTTGCAGCTATTGAGTTAGGGTTGCCCTCCTACCATGTCTTCAATGTGATCTCGCAAGTTAATCCCATAGTTCACTCAGTGGTGGCTTTACCTAACAAACTAATCCCCATTAACATCGATGCATTTGAGTTAAAAGGAACTTATGATGAGGATGCTATGTTGGTTCAACCAGAACCAATTGATATCGATGCTTATGTATTGGAGAATGATGAACTCAAAGGGCCAACCTTGCTGGTGGAAACTCTTGAGGGGAGGAGTTATCTAAAAAATGGGGTGTTGCATATCACCCAAAGTGGAAGGGTTCCTCCTGATCCTCTCCTAAAAAGAAGAAAGGGTAGAGATGTGGATATTCAGGTCATTCCAAATATCAACCAGGGTCCAATCTTTACGCCTGCTATTAAGACTCATACACCGGTCGGTATTGAAAAGAAAGATTCAAAAGTCACCCCTCTCATCCAGTAATTGCAAGTTACCCCCGCCAAGTACAACATTTGGCAGCTTCTCATTGACTCTAAAGATCATCGCAAGGGTCTGATAGAAAAGTTGTTAATCATGGAGGCTACACCATCTACTACTTTGGTCGAAGTGTTTTCAGTTATTAAAGGATCTCCTCCCACTTAAGATAAACCCATTATGTTATATCCCTCAGACCTCCCAATTGAAGGGAATAAGCATAACAAGGTACTTTTCATTAAGGTGCAAATCTTGGATCATTCTATCCCATGTGTTATGGTGGATGATGGTTCCGCCCTTAATCTCTGCCTTGTTGGGAAATAATGATCCGAATAACAATCTAAAAAAAATCCAGATCAAGTTTGAAAGAAATAAAAACAATGTATGTAATCCCCCCAAATCCAAATGAAAATATCTGTACAAAGATCAAGATACAAGTCATCCATTAAAGAAATTAAATAGCTAACTAGTAAAGGAAAATCATCCGGACAAAGTTTGGAAAGGAAACAAACTTCTGTCCTTCAAGACTAGCATCCAGAAGAATTAATTGAAGCTATCTCCGGAAGAAGATAGATCCAGAGAATATAGGTCAAAAAGACATTCGGAAGACCTATATTTCAAACATAGGGAAAGATACAAAATATAACTTTCCCTCCATCCTTTTCGGTGTATGAAGTCAAAGATCCTTTCCCCAAGACAAAGACAAAAAGACAGCTTGCATATTTCAGAGAAAGGATAAACAGACTGACACCGGAAAGAGAAAAATTAACTACCTTTTTCTCCTAGACCAATAAGGATGCGCGTAGAGTTCACACCAAAAAGCAAATGGTATAAAAGTTGGTGCATCATAAAATGACAAGCAAAACGATCACTGATAACTTTCTAGCCTCAATCCCAAGATTCCAAACGGGTCAAAATATAGTCTAATAGATTGATCAACAGATCTAGAAGCTCCACATCATGACCTGATCAAGGGTGAAGATTGGATGAAAGCTCACCAACTACAACGACTACTTTTATGATCAAGGCCTATAAAAGGAGCTCTTCACCAAATGAGAAGGTGAACTGGTTGATTGATAAAAAAGCAAGTAACAAAGAATACTCATTGAATCAGTTGATATAATCCCTCCAAGAACCTTTAGATTCAAAATCTGTTTGTAAGGATTCCCAAGTGAAACTATAAACTTGAGGAACTTCAAAAACCAACCCTTTATTAAAAACCAAAGAGTAAGAATCTGTAACTTGGGTGAGTTGTGAGATTGGGATACAGCTTGAAATAGGTGCTTTGAGTGGGATCTCCCTATAGGACTCGGCTTAGATTCGAGGTAGAAGGCTAAGTGGTATATCCTACTAAAGACAAGAGGACTCAGCTAGGAGTTGGTGCTTCTCTTGGTATATCCTACTTTCGGAAGGGGTTACCATCCGGAGATAAACCTGTAAGGCTCGATTCCTGCCAGTTGGAAAGGAATCCACTAGTGTATAAGCTCAGAGGAAGGAAACTCTAGGGACTAGACGTAGGTGGGGCTAAACCAGTATAAAATACTTGTGTTTAATTTTCTTTCTCATTTACTTTATTGCACATTATTGTCATATTTGCATCATCCGGATCCATCCTCCGGATCATAATCAAACAAGCTACACTAAGACTTTTCTAAGTTTGTAAATTCCACAAAAAAGGGTCATTCACCCCCCTCTGTCCTTATAAATACTCACACAGGGACCAACAAGTGATATCAGAGCGAGTGCTCAACCTAGAGATCTAACAATCTTGAGCTAAAGGTCCATATATTTTGATTCACACATCAAAATGAGTTTCCAAAACTCACAACTCCTTCCCGAGGGTATGTCTGTTACCCATCCTCCACTCTTCACCAGTGAACACTACATGTTCTGGAAAAATCGGATGAAGAATGTTATCTAGTCACAAAGCATGCAACCATGGTTAGTTATTTAAAATGGTCCATATGAGCCTACTTATGAAGTAGAGGGTATGACTACTTAAACACCATCAAGTATGTGGGATAAGAATGATTTTAAAAAGTTGCATGAAAATGCAAATGTTATTAACATGTTACATTGTACTCTTAGTGCAGCTGAATTCAACAGAATATCCGGATGTGAGAGAAGCTGGAGGTAACCTATAAAGGAACCACCAAAGTAAGAGAGGCTAAGCTTGATCTACTCCAACAAAAGTTTGAATCCTTGAAGATTGAGCCTAAAGAATCAATCAGTAGTATGAACACTAGATACACAAATCTAGTGAATGAAATGAAAAGGCTGGGGAAGAAGATTACAGAAGTAGAAATGGTCAAGAAAGTACTTCGAAGTCTCACCAAGGAATGGGACAATAAAAAGACTGCCATTGAGAAAGCTTATGACTGAAACTTTTACAGTTATAATGAACTCATTAGTAATCTTCTAATCTAAGAATTGTCCTTGGAGAGGTATAGCCAACAAGAAAAGAAGCCTGAGGAGAAAAAGAAGGCCATTGTTCCTAAGGCAGAATCCATCGGATCTGCTTCATCCGGCGAGGAAGAGCAAATCAATGAATCAATGAGCACCAAAGATCAACTTGCTCTACTAACTAGAAGGCTAAATCGATTCATACAAAACAAAGATAGAAGGAAATCAAAAAGGTATGAATCCCGAAAACCAAGAGAAGGCACCTCCAGAAGAGATAAGCCTAGAAGGAATCCAAAAGAAAAGAAGGATCCGGAGAAAGAAGCTGCTTGTTTTGAATGTGGTGAAAAAGGCCGCTTTAGAACAAAGTGCCCCAAGCTCAAAAGAACCAAGAACTTTAAAAAGAAGTCAATGGTTGCTACTTGGAGCAACAGTGAAGAAAGTATCAACTCATCTTCAACAGAAGAAGAGGAGACTACGAACTGTACGTTCATGGCTCGGACTGACTCGGAAGCATAGCAATCCAGAAGGAATGCCTCCAAGCAAGAAATGGTGCAAATTAAAGAATTAGAACCAGATACAGCAAACACTGAGGTAGATTCTTGCTCTAATTCTGATTCTAACCTTGATCTTGCAAAAGCTCTTTCTATTGTTATCAAGGGTGTAAAGAAGAATGCAAAAGCCATCAAGTCTCTTAAAAGAGCAGTACTAGAGTTGGCAGAAGTTGTTGAAGTAATGGCACAAGACATCAATCTAGTTAGAGCAACCAAGCATATTGATGTTGTAGAGGAAAACTTCATGAGGAATCAAGTCCAGATCCTAAATGCAAATATTGTAGGACTGGATAGAGAAATCAATCTGTTAAAGGAAGCATCCAGGAAGAGGCCAGAAACAAAGGCTCCAATAAGAGATAATCCTCCTCCTAGTCAGAGCAGATTTCAAAGGACCCCTAATCAAAAGATGAAGGGACTAGCAGGCAACCAAAAGCTTAAAGATATACCATTGCTCAAAAGGGAAAGACTAAGGTAGTTTACAACCCATAGCCTATAAAACAAATAAGAAACAATGGAGCAGAAGTTACACCTCCAACCAGCTTCCGAATTAACACTGGACCATCCACTAGTGTGCAAAAAGCTGGGTATAAAGGGAACTATAGGAAAAAGGATCTGGAGAATATCAGCAAGAAGCATAAGTAAAACATACCTATTTTAGGGTGCAGGTTTTGTGGGCAAAATAATCATGTTACTAAATCATATAGATTAAAAAATGGTTATTATGATGTTTATCCTTGGCCTGAGATGGTTATTAACCTGAGAGGACCCAAATCTGATTAGGTACCTAAACCCACTTGATCTGTTTTGCAGGTATGCCTTAGATCTATGGTAGATCAACATACATGGTATATTGATAGTGAATGCTCAAGGCACATAACAGGTGATGAAAAGGCCTTCATTACACTAACCCGGAATAAGGGAGGTAAAGTAAGCTTTGGAGACAATCAAAAGGGACAGATCATTGGTCATGGAACCATTGGATCTAAATTAAGATTCAAGATGTCTCACTGGTTGATGGACTGAAGTTTAACTTGCTAAGTGTGGCCCAATTATGTGACAAAGGAAAGAAAGTCACATTTAACTCCAGAGGCTGCTCAATCTATGGCAATAAGTCCAATCAACTTGTTCTTTATACACCTAGAGTAAATAATGTCTATTCTGTAAACATTAAAAATGATAAGAAGAATATATGCTTGGTGTCTAAAGAAGAAGAATCATGGCTATGGCACCGGAGGTTGGGACATGTAAGCATGAACCTCCCGTCCAAACTAGCCAAAAAGGAATTGGTTGTGGGTTTACCTAAGGTTCCTTTTAATAAGGATCATCTATGCACTGCATGTCAATTAGGCAAACAACATAAGAAAAGTTTCCCTTCCTTCACATACACTGCTTCCAAAAGAGTTCTTGAGCTCTTATATATTGATCTCTTTGGTCCAATCAAACCATAGAGTTTATGTAGAAGAGAATACACAATGGTCATTGTTGATGATTATTCTCGATATACATGGGTTCTCTTGCTAGCAAGCAAAGATGAAGCCTTTGACCAATTCTCTAAAATAGTCATCCGAATAAAATTTGGACAAGGCATAAGCATTGCACGCATCCGGAGTGATAATGGTGGAGAATTCAAAAATAAGCATTTTGCTGATTTTTGTGACTCTAAGGGCATTGAACACAACTTCTCTACTCCTCACACTCCTCAACAGAATGGAGATGCTAAGAGAAAGAACAAGACCATAATTGAGATGGCTAGAACAATGCTTAGTGAAAATTATTTGCCAAAGTACTTTTAGGGAGAGGTCGTAAACATAGCATGCTACATCTTAAATAGAGCTCTCATTAGAAAGACCATAGAAAAGACCCCATATGAAATCTGGAAGGGAAGAAAGCCCAAAATTAGGTATTTCAAAGCATTCGGATGTACATGCTACATCCTTAATGATAGAGAGCAACTAGGAAAATTTGATCCTAAATCTGATGAAGCAATTTTCCTTGGCTACTCAACATATTGTAAGGCTTATAGAGTCTTCCATAAATGAACCCAAACTATAGTAAAGTCAATACATGTAGATTTTGATGAGACTAACACTGCAGGAAAGAAAAGTGACACTCCAGAAGATCAAGTTTCGGAAGCTCAAAAATCTTGAGAAAAGGAGGAAGCAGGAATTCCTGATTCATTTCAAATCAAGAAGTACAAAGAGGAAGATAAAGGAATATCCTTTGATCCAGAGGTACAACAAGTTAATCTCAATCCATAGGAGACTGACTTTAATGAAGGCCAAGAAGGAATAGTGGAAGCTAAAACGGAGCAAGTCCCAATTCAACATGAAGGCCGACAAAGAGAGATCCAGACCCATAGAGATCATTCTATCAAAAATATTCTGGATGATGTTCAGAATCTAATTAGAACCAGAGGTCAGATTAATCGGATGATGAGCCATGCTGCCTTTTTCTCTCTCATAGAGCCAAAGAAATTTCAAGATGCTGAAGGCAATGAAAGCTGGATGATAGCGATGCAGGAAGAGCTAGATCAATTCAGTAGGAATGATATATGGGATCCATTGCCCTCTCCTAAAGGGAAATCCATCATTGGCACCAAATGGGTGTTTCGAAACAAGCTTGATGAATCTGGAGTAGTGGTGAGAAATAAGGCAAGACTAGTTGCCCAAGGCTATAACCAGCAAGAAGGAATTGATTTCGAAGAAACTTTTGCTCCTGTAGCAAGGCTGGAAGCAATCCGGATCCTGTGTGCTTTCGCATCATTCATGGGTTTCACATTATACCAAATGGATGTCAAAATTGAATTTCTAAATGGTTTGAACCCAGAAGAAATCTATGTTAAGCAACCACCCATATTTGAAGATCCAAAGCATCCGGATCACGTCTATAGCCTGAAGAAAGCTCTTTATGGATTAAAGCAAGCACTAAGAGCCTAGTATGAGAGATTAACCTCCTTTCTCATATCCAAAGGATATACTAAAGGCAAGGCAGATACCATGCTCTTCAACAAGAAAAAGAAGAATGATATTATTCTAGTCCAGATCTATGTGGACGATATAATTTTTAGAGCCTCTGATGAAAGGATGTGTGAAGATTTAGCTCTCAAATGCAGAGGAAATTTGAGATGTCTATGATGGGAGAGCTCAATTTCTTCCTTGGTCTACATATCAAGCAAAGTCTGGATGGGATTTTGATTAATCAATCAAAGTACACCAAGGAGATCCCAAAGAAGTTTGAAATGGACAAAAGCAAGCCTATGTCCACTCTAATGGGATCAGACACAATCTTATCTAGGGACTGTGAAGGAGAAGATGTTGATCAGAAGCTCTATAGAGGAATGATTGGTTCACTATTATACTTGACAGCTAGTAGACCGGACATACACTATCTAGTTTGCTACTGTGCAAGGTTTCAAGCCAATGCTAAGGATTCCCATCTCAAGGCAGTTAAAAGAATCCTTAGATACCTCCTAGGAACCACTGAGGTTGGGCTATGGTATCCTAGTAACAGAGATTTTACACTCCAAGGGTTCACTAATATAGATTATGGTAGAGATACTCGTGAGAGAAATAGTACATCTGAAGGCTACCATTTCCTTAGAGATTGCTTAGTATCATGGTATAGCAAGAAGCAAACTTCAGTTGCCTTATCCACTACAGAAGTAGAGTATATGGCAGCTGGAAGTTGTGTTACTCAACTCCTAAGGATCAAACAACAAATTGAAGATTATTGATGAAATAAAAAATTAAAGATTACAGATTGCAATCCAGATGTGTGGATGTTATGTGTGACAACAAAAGTGCTATTGATATGTCAAAGAATCTTGTGCTCTATAGTAGGATGAAGCATATCAACATAAGGCATCACTTCATCCGAGATCACGTGATGAAGAAGGATGTTGCATTGGTATACATTCCAACCAATGAGTAAAGAGAAGATATCTTTACTAAGCCCTTCAGTAAAGATCAATTTGGGAAGATGAAAGAGTCAATTGGAATGTCAAATCCAATTTAGGAAGAATTCGGAAGACGGTTTTACACTAAGTCGGATCCTAAGATGAAGACTCATTCCAGAAGATAAGGAGTATTGGGAGAAGATCTATTTCGGAGGAAAGTATGCCACTTCAGCAGACAAGAAGGACAAATGGCAGAAAAAGTGCTTTAAAGTTGACTATTACTTTTTGAATATCAAAAGTCTATTGGTGGTTACACGCGTGGTAAATTGGACATTTATTTTCAAAATAAACCGTTCCTATTCTTCGGTTAAACTGAACTTACCTCTCTCTTAAAAATCTGACTTCCATGTCATCAATCCAGCCAAAATAGTCGGAGTCCGGATTACCAAAATACCATCACTTCAAAAATTCTATATAAACCCCTCAAAATCTCCTCTCTTGTTCACGCGAGAAACTACTCTACTAGTACTCTGCAAAAATTCAAACCTTGAACCCTAGCTTTTAAAATCTCTCTCAAATGGCAGCCACAAACACCTCAAACACCCTCTAAATCTTACCTAGCAAAAGTTTCTTTCAACTATCTTATTGGTCCCTATTAGAGTATTTATAAGGGCAGAGGCGGGTGAATGGCCCTTTTTTGCGGATTTTATAAACTTAAAAAACTCTATGTGTAGCATGTTTGATTATGATCTAGAAGATGAATCTGGATGATGAATGTGATCCGGAAGATGTATCTAGATGATGCAATATGAATGCAGAATAGTAAAAATAAACAGATATCAAACACAAGTAGTTTATACTGGTTCGGCGCTGCCTACGTCTAGTCCCCGGAATTTCCTTCTTCCGAGCTTATCCACTAGTGGATTCCTTTTTAACAGACAGGAATCAAGCCTTACAGATTTGTCTCCAGATGATGACTTCTTCCAGAAGTAGGATATACTACTAGAAGCACTAACTTCTAGCTGAGTCCTCACGTCTTTAGTAGGATATACCACTTAGCCTTCTACCTCGAATCTAAGTTGAGTCCTATAGGGAGATCTCACTCAAAGCACCTACTTCAAGTTCTATCTCAATCCCTCAACTCACCCAAGTTGGAGATTTTTACACTTGGTTTGCAACAAATGGTTGGTTTTGGAGTTCCTCAAGTTTATAGTTTCACTTGGGAATCCTTACAAATAGATTTTGAATTAGGAGTTTCTTGGAGGGATTTTCTCAACTAATTGAATGTATTTCTTTGTTACTTGCTTTTGTAAGTCAATCAGCTACCTTCTCATTTGGTGAAGAGTTCCTTTTATAGGCTTTAAACATAAATGTAGCCGTTTGATGTTGGTGAGCTTTCATTTAATCTTCACCCTTGATCAGGTTGTGAGGTGGAGCTTTTGGATCCGTTGATTAGTCCGTTGGACCATATTATTGGAATTAGTGCTGAAAGATGTCAGTGATCATTTTTCTTGTGATTTTGTGATACACTAACTTTTATACCAATTTTCATATGGTGTGAGCTACACCCACGCCTTTATTGGTCCAGTCTAAAAGTAGTTTAGACTTTCGCTGTCCTTTGTCTGCTCCTTTTGACTTTTCTTTAAACTTTGCCACCTGTCTTCTATTTACAAAAGGTTCTTTCAATATTGTAGATCAAGGCGGTACAAGGAAAGCTGTGTTTTATTCTTTCCTTAGTTATTAGATATAGGTCTTTCGGATGCCTTTTGGACCTATATGTTTCGGATCTTCCTTCCGGAGATGGCTTCAATTAGTTCTTCCGGTTGCAAGTCTTGAGGACGAAAGATTGTTTTCTATTCAAACTTTGCCCGGATGATTTTCCTCTATTGCTTAGGTTTCTGATTTTGTTCAGTAGTCGATCTTAGCTTTGTCCGGATGCTTCTATTTGGATTTCAAGAGAGTTTCTTACACTTGTTTTTTTTTCTTTCAAACTTGATCCGGATTGATATTAGTTTTTATTATCCGGATTATTGTTTTTCCAACAATCTCCCCCATTTGATGGAAACAAAAACTTTAAGATACTTAATTTTTACTCCCCCATGATTTTACTATCCAGGCTCCCCCATAATTTTATGACTTATGCTTCTAAGTTTGTTGTAGTACAAGTACAGATTGTACTATAAAAGCGATTTGTTTTGATAGTTAAGAGTTCTCTCTTTGTATATACTTCTGCTATTAATAATAGTTAACATCATGAAGTTTAGGGTTACAAGATAGAGAAATAGATATAAAGAGAATCTAGCTATTACAATTTTTTATCTAGCTAGCTTAACTCTCTCTCCGGATGGACCACTCTTCCGGACTTGCACTGTTTTTCCTTTCCCCCTTCTGTCTCCTTGACTATCTTCTTCCTCCCCCTTTTAGCTTCCATCAAGGGGGTTAATGACCATATAGGTGCGTTTATCCCAAGACTTCTGCCATGCAGAGGAGTAGACAGAGTAGTTTTTATTACCTTTAGCTCGCTCATCAATAATTTGATTTACGATAGGCGGAGTCAGGTAATAAGGACAAAGGGCCCTCCGGAGCTGATCATATGACTATGAGACTTAAGGGCAGATGCGCGGAATCTGTTCTTGGTCCTTCAGATCAAAGTAAGGGAACATGGCCTTGGTGAGGATAGTTAAGCTTTTTTGGCTTATGAACCCTGAATCCCCTATAAACTGAACCAAATCATGCAGGATTAGAATGAGCTGGCACTCTGGAGTATCCGAAGAAGAGGAGGGTCCGGAGATAGACAATTTATTGATTCCGGCTTAAAGACGAGTGATTTCATCACTAAGTCCCTTTCGAATATTGTGGATAGATTCCGTCTGATCTTTAATCTCTTTCAAGACGATTTTCTTCCACTCATTTATTGATTGTTCTATACTACAGTTTCTTGCTTGCATTTCATCGCCCATATCATCAAGAATCTTTTCTTTCAGTTGGGGGAGGATTTTATCTATAAAATTTGCAAGCATCTCCTGAGTGATTTGCTGATCAGTCTCCATACTAAGCAGAGTTAGTTTCAGATCCCTATCCTCCATGAATTTTGACAAGTTTCCAAACTTAGTATCAATGTAGTCTTTCAGTTCTATGGATAGGTCTGTAGCTAAGGAGGACACCTTTTCTAGCACTATTGTGAAGTTATCAGAGGCTAAGTTATTTGCTTGACTGGCATTGTAGTTGGATTCAGAGGTGCTTTCCTTCATTTCATTCAAGAGGGGCCTAATCTCAGAGAGGGAAGCTGCCGCCAGAGCTCCAGGTGTTGGGAAGTTCATGACTTGTTGCTCAATTCTGGGTAGGTAGTTCAACCTTTCTTTAATTTCATTCAAATCTTTGCTGAACTCTTTATTCGACATTTGCCTTAGTAGTTCCTTTTCCATATACTTGAGATGGGTGCAGATTATCAGGAGGCTCTTTTTGATTAACCCTTCTTCATATTGTTCAAGTGTTGCCTCCTGAAGAAGTTTGAGAGTTGCACTTACTTTGGATTCTTTGGAGTTTTTGTCAGGAAGGGTTACTGACTTGGTGTGAGGAGGGAATTATTTGTTGGAGGGTCAGGATGATTCATTACCGGATGAGCTTGATTCACTTCCGGAGCTTGAGCTACTTCCGAAGGGGCTATTATTTTGCGATTATGAGCCTTCAACTACTCTTACTTCTCTTTTGTTTATTTCCTATTCCTCCGAATAAGCCTCACCTGCAGGATCCACTTCAGAAGTCTGTCCATTGGAACTCAGACCTTCTCCCTCCTCCGGAGCTATTGCATCTAGGATTGGCACTATGGCCTTAGCTACATTTTAAGAGATTGTAGCTAAGTTATGCTTTTCAATATCAAATGAGGGATGAAAAATATTAGGAGTTACCTCATTGATTTGTTGTGTCTAACACTAATCCCTTCTTTCTTCTTCCGTCCCTTCCTCCAGATGCCTGGAATTATCCTCAGCCATTTTAGATGCCTTTTCAGGACTTTCTTCCCTCGGATTGTTGGCACTGTCCTCAATAGCCTTCTGCAATGCCTTTTTAGGACTTTAGAGGTTTATGATCTCACAGATTGGTCCAAGTAGATTTTTCGGAAGTGATTCTGCTCTTTCAGTAAATGGGAATTTGTATGCTTTCAAAATTTTGGATAGAGTCTCCATGTCTTCTGGGTGTACCAGTATTAGGGGTGCTTGAGATGACTCACCCGGACCTTCAGTTGTTTTCCTCTGGTTTATTACATTGTTTTCCTTGATAGCTGCCTGAATCTCAGCGTATTGCTCATCATTTTGTTGTACTAATTCTGTTGAGCTAGGAATATTTTTCCCTGTGCTAGATTTAGCCTTTTCCAATGCAGCCCTCTCTCTATACTACTTGGCCTCTTCATTTAACACTATCCCAGCAAGTCTTCTGCCCTCATTAGCTCTCTTTTGTTCGGCAGTAAGATCTTGATCAAATGTTAGCCCCTTTCTCTGAAGCTATTTTTGAGGAGGAGCCTCATCCTCTGTTTCCTCATCATCAGCTTCTTCCTTCATCTTAGCCAAAGTTCTCTTGGCTTTTTTTCTTCCAGCTTCAATCACCTTTGTTGCGCTTTTAGGTAGCCCAGTAGTAAGCCCATGCAGTCACTTCTTGGCTACTACTTTAATCAATCTGCCTCTAGGTCTTGGTTATTCAAAGCTTAGGACTTGAGTGAGAGGCGGAGTATCCTCATCAACTTTTTCCGGAACATTTTCAATTGCCTTTTGGCTTTTGCTTTTATGGTTCTAGGCCTCTTGGCAACTGGAGCTTCTGCTTTCTGGATCAGCTGCCTTTCTGGATTTAACTTTTCGCTCATCCCTTCTTAACTTCGCTTTTTCTTCATCCCATTCTTCATTGAAGCGGAGATTCAGGAAGTTCTTCTCTAGGATTGGCTTTCCATAAATTCCTTCAAATCCAGTAAGATCCACTCCTTCCGCTTGAAGGATCCTCGTGATCAAGGCACCATGTGAGTTGATATGGGTCTTGAGATAATGGATGATCAAGACTGGCCAGTTTACTTCCATGCTTCTAACCCCGTGCTGCAGAATGTAGTGCTGGAGGGAAGAAACTGTAGTCAATGATCATTTCCTTATCAAAATAAGTTTTGGTAGAGCATACTGTAGGAATCTGGGCGGTCTGGGGAAGTATGTTGAGAATTTGTCGCCGAAATAATTTTGGTGGAGCCATAGCTTGGATTCATACTCGATTTTGGTCTCATCCCCATCTTTTCACAAAAAAACTCTGAAATTTTTCATCTTTAGATTCTTCTCAAAGAATTCTGGTGTTAGAAGGATAATCTTTCCTTATACTTCAGTGCGGAGAGCATCAAAGTGATTGTGCGCACTAAGATTTGAGTAGAATTCTTTCATCAGTTTTGGATAGGTTGGGCAGTTTATTTTGAGAAGATCACCCAAATTCTGATCTTCAATTAGGGTGAAGAAGGTTGGAGTTTTGAATAGGTAGTCATCTCCTAGATGATCAGTAGGGATGACAAAATCAGAGGTTTTGACATTTAAGCGTTCAAAATCTTCTTCTTTCAAGTTTGATACCTGAAAGAGGTTTTCGCTGGGTAGGATTTTGAGGGAGTTTGAGGTGTTTTTTGCTACCATTTTTTAGTATTAGAGAAATAGTGCTTTAGGTTTTAATTTTTGCAGAGTAACAGTGAGATCGTTGCTCGCTTGAAGAAGAGAAGGGATTTTCTGGGGGTTTATATAGAATTTTTAAGGTGAGGGTATAATTATAATTCAGACTCCAGTGTTTTTGATTAGATCGATGACATGGTAGTCAGAATTTTTGGAGAGAGGTGAATTCAATTTACCCGGAGAATGGGAATGGTTTATTTTTGAATTTACTGCTATATTTACGGTGTGTGTATCAGCCATTGGACTTTTGAAATTCAAAAAACAATAGTTAACTTGATGGGCTTTTACTATCATACGTCATTATTATCAGCTGACGTGGCAGTCTTCCGGAATCTACTTTTCCACTTTTCTTTTTCTTCCGGAGTGAGGATTTTATCTCAACATCTGGCTTGATTTGAGGCTTTCTTCCGGAGCTTTTCTAGATTGGATTTGACATTCCAATTGATTCTCTTAACTTCCCAAATTGATCCTTACTTAGTGGTTTAGTAAAGATATCAGCTCTTTGTTCATTGGTTGGGACATATACCAATGCAACATCCTTTTTCATTACATGATCCCGGATGAAGTGATGCCTTATATTGACATGTTTCATTCGGCTATGAAGCACCGGATTCTTTGACACATCAATAGCACTTTTGTTGTCACATAATACATCCATACATCTGAATTGTACTCCATAATCTTCAAGTTATTGTTTGATCTATAGGAGTTGAGCAACACAACTTCCAGCTGACATATATTCAGCTTCCGTGGGGGATAAGGCAACCGAAGTTTGCTTTTTGCTATACCATAAGACTAAGCAGTACCTAAGAAAATGACATCCTCCGGATGTACTTTTTCTTTCAAGAGTATCTCTACCATAATCTGCATATGTAAATCCCTAGAGAGTAAAATCTCCATAACTAGGATACCATAACCCAACTTCAGTGGTTCCTAGGAGATATCTCAGTATCCTCTTGATAGCCTTGATATGAGAATCCTTTGGATTGGCTTGATATCTTGCACCGTAGCATACTGTATAATGAATGTTAGGTCTGCTGGCTGTTAAGTATGGGAGTGAGCCAATCATTCCTCTATATAGCTTTTGATCAACATCTTTTCCCTCACTGTCCTTGGATAAGACTGTGTCTGAACTCATGGTAGTAGATATTAGTTTGCCGCTGTCCATTTAAATTTTTTCAGAATCTCCTTGGTGTATTTTGATTGATTAATGAAGATCTCATCTGGACTTTGTTTGATTTGTAGGCCAAGAAAGAAGTTTAGTTCTCCCATCATGGACATCTCAAATTCCTTCTACATTTGGGAGCTGAATTCTTTGCACATCTTCTCATCAGTGGCACCAAAAATGATATCATCCACATAGATTTGGACTAAAATAATATCATTCTTCTTCTTCTTCTTGATGAAGAGTATGGTATCTGCTCTGCCTCTAGTATATTCCTTGGATATAAGGAATGAGGTCAGTCTTTCATATCAGGCTCTTGGTGCCTGCTTTAATCCATAGAGGGCTTTCTTTAGTTTGTAGACATGATCCGGATGCTTTGGATCTTCAAATCCGGGTGGTTGCTTGACATATACTTCTTCTTGAATAACGCCATTTAGAAATGCACTTTTGACATCCATTTGGTATAGTGTGAACCCCATGAATGATGCAAAAGCATATAGGATCTGGATTGCTTTCAGTCTTGCTACAGGAGCGAATGTTTCTTCGAAATTAATTCCTTCTTGTTGATTGTAGCCTTGAGCAACAAGTCTCACCTTATTTCTTATTACTACTCCGAATTCATTAAGTTTATTTTGGAACACCCATTTAGTGCCTATAATTGAATTTCCTTTAGGAGAGGGCACAAGATCCCATACATCATTCCTGGTGAATTGATCTAGCTCTTCCTGCATCGCCATCATCCAGCTTTCATGTCCTTTAGCATCTTGAAATTTCTTTGGCTCTGTAAGAGAGACAAAAGCAGTGTGACTCATCATCCGGTTGAGCTGTCCTCTGGTTCTAATTGGATTCTGAATATTGTCCAGAATATTCTCAATGGACTGATCTCTGTATGTCCGGATTTCTCTTTCCAGACCTTCATGTTGAATTTGGACTTGCTCTTCTTCAGCTTCAACTGTCTCTTCATTGAAGTCAATTTTCTATGGATTGTGATTGACTTGATATGCCTCTAGATTATAGGATTTTCCCTCATCTTCCTCTGTGTATTTCTTGATTTGAAATGAATCAGGGATATCTTTTTCTTTCTTCTCTTTAGATTTTTTAGCTTCCGGAGATTGATCTTTTGGAGCGAAGTTCTTCTTTCCTGCAGTGTTAGTTTCATCAAAATCTACATGTATAGACTCTACTACAGATTGGGTTCATTTATTGAAGACTCTGTAAGCCTTACTATGTGTTGAGTAGCCTAGGAAAATTGCTTCATCAGATTTAGGATCAAATTTTTCTAATTGCACTCTGTCATTAAGGATGTAGCATTTACATCCAAATGCTTTGAAGTATCCGATTTTCGATTTTCTTCCCCTCTAGATTTTATAAGGGGTCTTTTCTATAGTTTTTCTGATGAGAGCTCTATTTAAGATGTAGCATGCTGTGTTTACGGCCTCACCCCAGAAATATTTTAATAAACTATTTTCACTTAGCATTGTTCTTGCCATTTCTACAATAGTCCTATATTTTCTTTCTACCACTCCATTTTGTTGAGGAGTGTGAGGGGTAGAGAAGTTATGTTCAATGCCCTTGGAGTTGCAAAAGTTAGCAAAGTGCTTATTTTTTAATTCCCCACCATTATCTCTCCGGATGCGCGCAATGCATATGCTCTGTTCTACTTCTATCAGGATGAATGTTTTGGAGAATTGGTCAAATGCTTCATCCTTGCTTGTTAGCAAGAGTACCTAGGTATATCGAGAATAGTCATCTATGATGAACATGGTGTATTCTCTTTCACCTAAGCTCAGTGGCTTAATTGGACCATAAAGATCAATGTGTAAGAGCTCAAGTACTCTTTTGGAAGGAATGTAAGATATGGAAGGGAAACTTTTCTTATGTTGTTTACCTAATTAACATGCGGTGCATAAATGATCCTTATCAAAAGCAACTTTAGGTAAACCCTCAACTAATTCCTTTTTGGCTAATTTGGACAGGAGATTCATGCTTACATCTCCCAATCTCCGGTGCCATAGCCATGATTCTTCTTCTTTAGACACTAGGCATATATTCTTTTTATCATTTTTAATGTTTACAGAATAGACATTATTTACTCTACGTGCATAAAGAATAAGTTGATTTGACTTACTATCATAAATTGAGCAGCCTCTTGAGTCAAATGTGACTTTTCTTCCTTTGTCACATAATTGAGCTACACTTAGTAGATTGAATCGTAGTCCATCAACTAGTGAGACATCTTCAATCTTTAACCCAGATCTAATGATTCCATGACCAATGATCTGTTCCTTTTGATTATCTCCAAAGCTTACTTTGCCTCCCTTCTTCCGGGTTAATGTGATGAAGGCCTTCTCATCACCTGTCATGTGCCTTGAGCATCCACTATCAATATACCAAGTGTGTTGATCTACTATAGATCTAAGGCATACCTGCAAAACAGATCAAGTAGGTTTGGGTACCCAATCAGATTTGGGTCCTCTCGGGTTAATAACCATCTCAGGCCAAGGATAATCATCATAATAGCCATTTTTTAATCTACATGATTTAGTCATATGATTTTTTTTCCATAAAACCTACATCCTGAAACAGGTATGTTTTGCATTTGCTTCTTGCTGATCTTCTTCAAATCCTTTCTTCCATAGTTGCCTTTACATCCAGCTTCCTGTACACTAGTGGATGGTCCAGTATCATTCTGTTTCCTGATTAAAACCTCAGTTTCTATAGAAGTATGTGGGAATACCGAAGAAAAATAAATGAATAAGGCAATCGAGTCCATCACCAAGGCACTAGCAGTACTTATGAGGAAGAATTGGAAGGGAAGTGAGAAGGGAAATCCCATCAATAAGGTTGTCAAAAACTTAGCAAGAGTAGTGGCCGAAGAAATGCAAGCAAACTTACACACCGGAGCTACCAGTTTAGCTGTCAATCAACAAGGCCCTCCGCCTATGAAGGATGATTCATATGATGTAATTCTTAATGTTGTAAATATTTTTTATGCACACAATGCCACTTATAAGGCCTATCATGGATAATTTGTAACATCAGTACTTTTTTTAAAGCATGTCATGAATATATTGACGCATCTATCATTCATATTTCACTAGAGTATTCATTCTAATGACACCATGCATTCATAATAACAACATTCATAAAAACATCATCATATTCATTAATGAAGTTGACTTTGAATACATCGCAATGGTATAAATATCTAATGGTCAAAACCTATCACCAAACAAAAGAGAGATAATAAAAGTGCTTAGCAAACATGATAATAGTGAATCTTGGCCCATCTTTCTTCACGAAGGGGGAAAAGGGTACAAGGGCACACGTCGTCAAGAAAGAAGACCAAGAAGACTCATGAGAGCACCAACAGTTGGCTGGCTCTAGTTATAAAATATGGAAAGAGCATCTTGGGTCACGAGATGATGCCCAAATTCTTCAGAAGCTCTAAAGGGAAGCTGATCACTAATGCCAATAAATCGATCAAGAAGATTTTGTCCAGAACGGTAGCTACCTACAGAGACTGGGCTGATAAACTTCCTATATCAATTTGGGGGTATAGAACCAGTATAAAGACACCCACTGATCAAACACCTTTCTCCCTAGTATATGGAATGGAAGCCATGTTACCGGCAGCAATAGAAGTAAGATCTCTAAGAGTGGCAGTCGAAGCTCAGTTAAAAGAATCAGATTGGGCAAAAGCTATATATGAACAGTTAAATGCAATAGACGAAAAGTGGCTCAAAGCACTTGACCACCTACAAATGTACCAGCAGTGCATGGCTCGAGGTTACAACAACAGAGTCAGATACCCGAAACAACCTCTCAAAGCGGGTGATCTGGTTCTCAAGCAGCTACGACAGGTCAACACTAACACTAGGGGCAAGTTCAGGCCTAATTAGGAAGGGCCATTCATTGTGAAGAAAGCCCATGGTAAAGGAGGAATCAAGCTTACGGATATAGATGGAAATGAGTTCATGAATCCAGTGAATCAAGATAGGCTTAAGCATTATCATGTCTAGGTGAAAAGAATTAAATCATAAAAAAGCAGCACAAAGAATAAAAGAAATAAATAATAAGTCACCCGACGAGCGGTCCTCTACTGCTTAGGCAAAAATTAGGGTGCAGCCCGCTTATTGGTATTTCGCAAACTGATCAAACAAAAATTAGGGCACCCCAACGCAAATAAAGCCCACTAAGTTAAAAAAAATGAAAAGGGCGACTTAGGCTAAAGTTAGGGAGTTGCTTTCTGGAAAATCTATAAAAGACTAGTAGGCAGTAGGGGTTAACTATTGGAAATTGTTAATATTGCCTATGTTCTCAAATTAATCTCATCAATGAACATGTTATGATTTTGCTAAGAATCTTGGTCTTATGAATGCATGCATGTCTTTAGGTGAAATAATCATAGGTGTGTGAACATCAATCTTTCTCTACGTGTCATACATCATTGTATTCATCTTCACCATACATATGCAACATTCAGAAAAGCCTACTGGATTGAAAACCCGAAAGGGCGGTCTAGGCAAAAGTTAAGGCAAAAGAAAAGCCTACTGGATTGATCCTTCAAGGACAATTTAGGCAAAATTAAGATAGTCTGCTGGATTGAAAACCCGAAAGGGTGATCCAGGCAAAAGTTAAGATAAAACAAAAAGAGAAAGAAAAGCCTGCTGGGTCAAAAACCCGAAAGGGTGGTCTCGGCAAAAGTTAAGGCGAGAAAATAAAGAAAAAGCTTGCTGGGTTGAAAACCTGAAAGGGAGGTCTAGGCAAAAGTTGAAACTAAAAAGAAAAAGTCCATTGGACTGAGCCGTCAAGGATAGTTCAGGCAAAAATTAGGACAAGAAGAAAGAAAAATAAATGTTCGATAGGTCATCTCACATCGAATAGCCTATGAAAAAATTCGAATATCATTTAGTCCCCTCGCTACGAAATCGCAGGATGAAAGTAATATGGGTTCGCAAAGCAGCAATACTCAATGATCTTAGTTCAAGAAAAGTCAGTGTGCATAAAAGTTTAATGTCAAAAATGCCAATCCAAAGTTTACAATCAAAACAAGACGCGTAGGGCCAAAAAGTATCAACAGTTCAGAAAGTAATCATAATCTAAGCTGCCGGGTGATCTTATCCCTGATGACCCATATGAGTATGATCCTGAGTATCCGCCAACAGATAATCCACATCTATAGTCATATGATCCTCGGCCTCACCTGTACCAGCATCTGGATGGGTGAGGTCCCTAGTCTCTAAAGTCCCCGCAGCAGCCCTAGCAACATCAAATCCCTTAGCGTGCTGATCTCCACGCCTCTGAGTCACACGGTATATAGAAAGATAGTCCTCGGACTCATTGTTAGAAGGATCCGATGTCTGCTTGTCCTCAGTCATCCCCACTAGTTAGCCCCTCAATGTCTCAATCTCGGCCCTTGCCCGAGCAGTCTCAGGCCTAGCCTGGTCAGCCTCAGCGGTGGCTGCCAGCAGCTGCTCCTCCCAAAATCTGGCTCTCTCCTCAGAAGCATCCAAATCCCGAGTGGACTTGCTACACTCTATGGCCAGTAGAGTCTGCAATAGAAATCATAGGACCATTGCACATATATAAATGTTATAGCATACATTATACATAGTTTATGAATTTTGCAGGTAAAAGAAACTTACCGAGGCTAGCGCATCATGGGCCAGTAGTAGATCCCGCACGGAGAAATAGCCCCCGGTGATCCTCTCGACCTTAGAGATGGTCACCTAAAAGGAAAAGGTCACATCAGGATAGGATATTCTAAGCAATCACTATAATGAATAAAGATTAAAGCAGACAATTCCTTACATGAGTAGAGCTGGAAGGAGTGAAACCGATAGGCTGGACTGACTCCTCGAGCTCCTTGACAGCTCACTTCCCTGAATGATCAAGGAGTTGGAACAAAGTATCTAGCTCAGCTCAAATGACCCCCTCCCTCACAAACTCAGAAGCGCAAGATTGCTTCACCAGCGGCTCAGGGGCAGCAGCAGCAGCAGCAGCAATAACGGGTCTCTTCCACGTAGAAGCAGAAGGTTGTAGCAATAAAGAATCAGAGTCAAGATCACAATCAATTTTAGGAAACAACAAAGTATTCACAACGGTTAAGTTAAGAAAATACCTGGGAAGAGGGGGTAGCAGACCTAGCTGAGCCTTCGATGCCCCAAACTATGGATGGACCGCTGCAGTCGCCCCTTAGTCCACCCTCCCCATCATCATCATCATCATCGTCATCCTCACTATCACTCCAGTGAAACTCAAGGAGCTCGTCCTCATGGTGAATCCTCTCGCAAGGAGGAAGAAGTGAAGAATCAACAAACTCAGCATAGGTGCCCTCTACAGATAGCACGTGAGCCCCCTCACCCAATCGGTATAACCCCTGGTCAGTCCCCGACATGAGGTGAGGCCAGAATACGCCCACTAGGATCAGGGGAGGGATTAGTCTCTCTACCAAGGCACTGGTCCTCTACCCTCAGACCCGCTCACCGAAATACCACTCGAAGGAGGGTGGTGACTCCAAGATGAAGCGGCAGTCATCCACGCCAGCCCGCATCCTCTCAATAGCCCCATGTATATCCAATCTCTCCCATGGGTCTCGGATAACCTGCATAAAATAAATGCATTGTGAGTATCACAACCTTGTAAATACAGTTTCTACTAATGGTTTGCTGAAATGTAAAATCCAAGTTTAGTAGGGAAGAAGTTTACCCGATCTAAGTGCAACTGGCGTAGGAACTCTCTGTACTATGTTGTGGTCAAGGGCTGACCCTGCCAAAACCCCATCCATCTGGATATGATATGCGGTGTCTTAGGTTGCATGGGCAAACACGGCCTGGGGATAAATTGTTACTCAAAGGCCCATATCTGCAAGACAGAGTAAACATTAGTTGCAACACAAGTTGAATAAAAGGTTAAAGTACAAAAGATCAAGCGGGGATTTACCAGTAGTATCAGGTGGCAGATCTTGAGCTCGGACTACTCACCCCAGAGTCTGACATCCAATCCATAATATAACTATGCTAGAATGGCTCGGCACCAATTCTTGCAGGGCACAGCAGCAAGATCCTCCATAGCGGAGAGCAAACCATAGTTGAGGTTGTTCGAATAAACTGGAAAGGAGATGGTGGTAAGAAATGTCAGCAGGAAAGATCGGACGTACTGATCTCTCCTATCCATAGCAACAGGACTCGGCCGACCAATCTAGTACGTATGCAGGTCCCCATACTTGAGCTTGTTCATCCCGCTCAGACGAAGCCCAAGTAATCTTGCAATATAGGCCTTCATCTCAGGCCGGGAATGCCACCTATTAGGATAAACATCAATGTGGACAATATCCCCGCTCAACTCCAATCCCTTCGTGGCACATACATGTGAGGGAGTGATGGTGACCTCCCCAATTGGTAGATGGAAGGTATGGGTCATCTCCGACCACCTCTCTGCTAAGGCTGAAATTGTGCTCGGGGCTAGCGTCTTCGGAGCCTGAGGGATGGCCCCGATAATGTCGCTGAAGCCAAAAGAATCAATGCGGGCCAGCAACTCAGTGTCCTCCATAGCACAGATCTCCTCGTATTATATCCTGTAGAAGCTTAGGGCTTCCACAGTCTTATATTAAAAATGCAAAGACAAAATTATAGCTTAGAAGGGTTAGGATACAGCAGACGAGTAATAAATTAGAAAAGAATAGTATAAATCAAAGAAAATAACATTCTATCCCTCATTATAGGACCCGTACGGGTAGGTCCCACCTGTACGGGTTTATAAGTAGCTCCCGTATCAAGATTAGGACCTGTACAAGTCCCCCCTCACACGTACAGGACCCCTACAAACAGTAGCATCGTAAAAACTTCCCTAAAAATCCAAAATAGTCCAAACACAACCAAAGCTCGTCCAAAACTATCCTAAAAGCATCCTAGACTAAAGTTACATGCATCAAGCTCTATTCCAAGGTCTAAAACACCCTAATTCATGCCGAAATTCGAGGAATTCTCAAAGAGTTCAAAAATGGAAAATGGAAAATCAAGCAAAATTACTTGAACTTTTGAAGCATGGGTATCAGGAGAAGGGATTAAAGGCATTTCAGAGATAGGGGTGAGCCCCAGAAATGATTCTCCATCATGAATGGCATATCCGACGGAAACCAGGCATTCTCGAAGCCCTGAATTGCCCACTAGGTGGAAATCATTGAGTCTAATGGAGAAACAGCTAGTATTTGGGATCTTTTTATGCATCTTAATCGATTCTAGGAAGAAAATCATTGGAAAATGTAAAAGGGGAAGATTTTGTATAAGGCGGGATGCGAGGAGTCCGAAAAGCCTTTTGAAACCCTCGACGGGGACCTGTATGGGTTCCACCTTACCCGTAGGGGTCTAAACTCTCAAGGAGCCCACCCGTACAGGTTCTGACCCACCCATACGGGCCTTCTCTTGCCATCTAGGGGCAGATTTTTGAACCAGTATTTCAGAAAGCACTAGAAATTCATCCAATCCAAGTCTAGGGCCAACCCCACTCCTCCTCAACTTTATACTTCAGTTATATTTAGGGCAAACCCCCTAGCTCACCTTGATCCTTGATTGAAGGGGCAAAAATTTTTGTTTTCACAAAGGTCAATCAATAATCAAGGTAAGCCACTCTTGAATTGATTACTAACCAGGATGATTTTTGTGTGCAGGTCCTCCCGAACACAGAAAATTTTCCCCAGCAAATAAATCTTACAAGGAAATACTTCCCCTGTGGAAGAAGTTTTACCAAAGGATATTACTTTACTCCCCAGCAGTGGAGTCAACTAAGGGAATCCCCCCATCCCTCAGCAACGGAGTCAACTAAAGAGGCACCCCCATCTCTTAGCAGCGGAATTAGCCAATCTAGGGGCGTCCCCCCATTCCCTAGCAGTGGGATCAGTCAAGGAGCAAACCCCTATTATCAAAAACCCTAGGGGCGCCCACCCCAGGGGCATCCTCCAGTAGTGGAACCAGCAAGGGGCATTCCATCCTAAAGCAATCGAACCAAACCCGACATTTCTCGCACTTAGTTTTCAGTTTATTTTAGGGGCTAACCCCCATCCACACATCTTTATTCTTAATTGAAGGGGCAAAGATATTTTTTTTCCACAAAAGACAATTTAGAAATAAAGATGTGTCAGCTTAGATAATGACTAACTCAGTGTTTGATTGTTGTCTCTTTTCAGGTTATTCAAATTCTCCAGTCAAGAGAATCATCTGCCTTAGGAAAGGGAAACACCACTAGTCAGGAAAGTCAATTCGCCTTAGGAAAGGGAAACACCACCAGTCAGGAGAGTCATCCGCCTCAGGGTAGGGGTACACCATCAGTCAGACAAGTTGATCGGCCTTAAGAAAGGGATACACCATCGGTCAGGAGAGTCATCCACCGCAGAAAAGGGATACACCATCAGTTAGGAAAGTCGATCCGCCTCAAGAAAGGGATACACCATCGGTCAGGAAAGTCGATCCGCCTTGGGAAAGGGATACGGCATCGGTCAGGAAAGTCAATCTGCCTTAAGAAATGGATACACACACCTTCCCTAGTTGAGTCACTAGGTTGCACAGTAGCAAAGGAAAGTCATCCACTTGAGGAAAGGGATACGCATGGGCAAGGAAAGTCATCCACCTCAGGAAAGGGATATGCATTAGCAAGGAAAGTCATCCACCTCACGAAAGGATATGCATTACCAAGGATAGTCATCCACCTTAGGAAAGGGATATGCATCGGTAAAGGAAGTCATCCGTCTCAAACAGGAGGCACCCAAAAGGAACTCACCCATATCATCACCTCAAGTACAATTTCTAAACCCTCGCTCACATTGTGAGATCATATAGATCCATATCTGCAGTGATCCCATGAAGGGCAGTCTGTGAGCACTGGATTTTAACGATCATTCTCATGAAATGATGATGAGAGCTATATGATGCATTCTCTTGCAGGTGTTATCCATCAGAGGTGTTCCTACTATTGCAGAGTTGAGTTTGGTCAAAGTTTGGAGACCTAATCTGCCTTTAGGGACCCGTATGGGTGCTGCCTAGTGGTATGGATCCATTGGGGGACCCGTACGGGTCATTCCTACTATATGCCTATGGGGCTCGTACGGGGTCCTCTTGTTGCCTGATCAGGCTCTTTCGAAAGCTATCTCTTACCTTTTTCGGGAAAAGGTAGGTCTTGAATGCGGTTTATTGCAGTCATACCTGATTTTGACCCTATTAATAGGGCCTTTTCCTGTCACTCTAACACATACAAAACATATGCAAAAATATTTTGTATACTATACACAAATTCTAGCAGTTTCTACTAGTATAGAAAGGTTATAGTGGAGGTATAGGAGGTATAAAATAGGGATAAAACCCATCCCTTGATGTTTTGTCCACATTTTATTCATTCTTAACTTCGTTTATTAGGATTTAGGGGAGGTTCTATCCATACAATCACTCGCCTAAATAGTCATGTTTCATCTACTTTGGCTAGACTCTTTCAACAGTAAAGGGATCACCTCAAAGTGGATTTACGTCGCAAAGGTAACGCTCCTGAGTTTCAAAGAGACTCACATCTCAGTTATTTTATTATTGTTCTCTATCTCCTCTATTATATCTTCTCTTTTTATTTCCTATTTCGCGTCTGGTCCTAACCCGTATGAGCCTTGTTGGCACCTTGCATCCTTGAGATATTAAATTGGTGTGCCATACTCATACGGAAAGATATCCCATTTTTTATTTATTTTTCATCCCTTAATCTGCATATTAAACTGAACAAAGTTTCTTCCTGGACCAGACAGGACCCGTACGGGTACACCACACCCATACCGGTCCTCCTTAGTAACTGTACGAGTCCCACCCACCCGTATTGGTACCAGCCCCTGGCAGAATCGAGAATTCATGTCTCAATAAGTTAAAATCAATCCAACTCCCCATTTGCCATGCGATCATTTTCACTAACAATCCGATAAATCAACCCACAAAAATTAAAATGTGTTTTTACAATAAAATACATTGAAGACTCGTTATTTCTCTCTGATCCTAGAAGCCGCCCGGGCATTATCGATCGTAAAACCACCATGCTAACATAATCACATTTTTTTCCTAATGAAATGCTGACTTATGATATGCTATAAACTGTGCTGACATTTATGGATGCCGGGGAATTTTTTTTTATTTTTTTTTATAACTTACAACAAATGTATAGGTTCTCTTGCAATTCATCCATTTTCCCTCGGTTGTAATTTTTCTTCCCCCATTTATTGCTTGTGCTTTATTGCAATCCGTAAACGCATGTAACGAGTGTGAAAGAGTGTAGAAAAATAGGCTTTCTGTAATAATTCCCCAAATGATGAAAATAAATACGGTTTTAAGCGGTGAATGTAATTTTGAATCAACTAAATGAGAAATTAGCGACTCATTTGATACCCAAATCTCTGATCTAATAGGTATGAGTCTCCCGCCCAAAGGGAACCGTACCAAAACTCTTTCCCAAGAAGACAACTTGGGTGGCGACAATATCATTTGTATTGAGATTTGGTTCTCGATTCTTTTATTCATTAAAATTGGCTTATCGTGCAAACTTGAACTAAAAAATATTTTGTCACGCCTAAATCAAACCAACCCCCAGTGGGCCCCGTCTCTCACACAGGTGCCAAGGGAGACCCACACATCATCGACATCTCATACATATCTTCACCTCATTCCGCTTGAGCTTGGTAATCCTCTCAAGCTCGCTGGCCACAAAGGCCTCCTAAGTTAAGTCCTCCTCCTCTGGCTCAATAGGATTCATTGACATTATAGCCTTTAGATCCTTTACCCTAACTTCTACTTTCTTCATTTTAATGTACTTGGTGTTGGTAGGTCTCTCATTATACCTCAATCCATGAAAATGAGCATTGCTTAATATTTTGGATTCAATTATATTCAGAGTAATCCTGCTCTTCTGCGCTTATCCTTCTAAGTCTAACTCATATGCCATGTAAATTTCCATCACCAGCTATCCATAGACCATGTGTTTAGATACTTTTAAGAATCTATGCAAAATTGCCAGCGGGTAATTAATGCTCATTCCATGAGTCAGAGTATAAACAAAGACTCTCTTTAACTTGCAGAAGCTTCCTGTTGAGGCTATCTTGGGCAGCAACACCTTTTTCACAAGATCATATGCCTACTTTCCTTCTTTAGTGAACATTGAGGCTGTGAGTTTGCCTGATTTATAATCTTCAGGGACCTCATAGTCAATGGGTATGTCCATATGTTTATCATCCTTTATCACATGCAACCTAAGCCCTCTCTCGCGCATCCCTAGCAACCCAACTATCAATTTAGGAGAAATATACACTTTTCTCCCCATCATTGTAGTGAAATAGAGATCTTTCTATCCTTCAACCAGGCGAATTCCATGAAAGAATCTCAGCGCTACCTGATTTTAGAAACCACTGGGCATTTCGAAAAACCCTCGCAAGTGATGTTGGCGCGTCCACTTCCCAAATCTTTCATTACTTGAAAAACTAAGCATATCTATAGTTGTTGGTGGCTCTACTTTAGTTTCTTCCATAAAACACCATTTGGTAGGAATATACTTGGTTCTAGAAGGAATGGTTAGGTCTTCTCTCTTATTGATACCAATCGCCACTTTAGCAATATAATCTTGAGTTATAATCTAGCATGTATCCTTTTTATTTCTCACGAATAAGGAATTCTCAGTACTGGATTTTGATAATCTCCCTGATGAACTCATCATTTGAAATTGCTTTGAAGAAAGTTAGAGAATTGGGGATTTTGAGAAGAGATTTGCAGAAAAGAAATTTCGTAAAGTAACCTTTCTTCTTTCTGATATTCTACTTAAATAGCCAAAAACTATTCATTAAGCCTACAAAGCTACATGTACGACTCACAATCCATGGTCATAAGACTTAACAGTGAGATTGCACAGAGTACACCATAGGATTAATGAAAGCGAGAAACACGGGATACCCGCCATTGAATATGGATCGTTTCATAACTTGCTACCGTTTCTATCAAGTTTAAATTTGAAAGATAACTGGTGACAATTTAATAATGTGTCCAATATTCAAGCACCAAAAAGAAATACTTAACCCAATTCACAAAAGCTCAGAGTGTCCCTAATTTGGTCAACTTCAGAATTGGTCAGAGTGAAATGTATTTCTTCAAATTGGATTGGGCATTCTGATCAGCTCTCTTAGAGTATTGAATTGATCCTTTTTAATAGTGTTTGTGAATATGTCAGCTCGCTGTTCTTTAGTAGGAATGTAAGTGAGCTTGACTTCTCCTTTAACCCATGATCCCTTATGAAGTTATGTCTAATATTGACATGCTTCATCCTACTATGTTGAATGGGATTCTTGGATAGGTCAATTGCGCTCTTGTTGTCATGCATGACTTCAAGACACTTAGACTTTATACCATAATCCTCCAATTGCTACTTGATCCATAGCAGTTGTGCTATACAACTTCCTGCAGGCATGTACTCAGTCTCAGCTGTACTCAGAGCCACAGAAGTCTGCTTCTTACTATGCGATATTACTAGACAATCACCAAGGAAATGACAACCTTCTGTGTCGATTTTCCTTTTAAGTTTGTCTCTTCCATAGTCAGCATCTGTGTATCCTCTCAGAGTGAAATTTGTATTACTTGGATACCATAACCTACATCAATAGAGCCTAGAAAATACCTAAAAATTCTCTTAATAGCAGCTAAGTGAGATTCTCTGGGGTCAACTTGATATCTTGCACAATAACATACAACATATTGAATGTCAGGCCTACTAGCAGTTAAGTAAAGTAGAGAACCAATAATACCTATGTGGAGCTTACTCGCTTTAGGTTTACCTTCCTCATCTTTACTCAGAATAGTATCAGTGGCCATGGGTGTTGACATTGGCTTAGCTTTATCCATGTCAAACTTCTTGAGTACTTCCCTGGCATACTTAGCTTGGCTGATGAAGATCCCATCATCACCTTGCTTGATTTTCAAACCAAGAAATTAAGCTCCCCCATCAATGACATTTCAAACTCTTTCTTCATCTATTGGCTGAACTCTTTGCATAACTTTTCATCAGTTGCTCTAAAAAAGATGTCATCAATATAGATTTGGACTAGTAACACATCTTGATGCTTTTTCTTGATAAACAGAGTTGTATCTACTTTTCCTCTAACATAACCTTTGTTGAGTAAAAAGTTAGTCAATCTCTCATACCAAGCTCTTGGAGCCTGTTTCAGTCCATATAGAGCCTTCTTCAGCTTAAAGACATGATCTGGATACTTTAGATCTTCAAAGTCTGGGGGTTGTCTGACATAGACTTCCTCTTGAATATAACCATTAAGAAATGCACTCTTAACATTCATTTGAGACAACTTGAAGTTCATAAGAGATACAAAAGCATAGAGAATTCTTATGGCTTTAAGTCTTGCTACTGGTGCAAAGGTTTCTCCATAGTCAATGCCTTCCTATTAACTGTAGCCTTGAGCAACTAGTCTGGCCTTGTTTCTGACAACATTACCATCTTCATCTAGCTTGTTCTTGAAAACCCATTTGGTACCAATGATTGAGTTGCCTCTGGGTTTCTCCACCAAATCCCAAACTTCATTTCTTCTAAATTGGTCTAGCTTCTCTTGCATTGCAATCATCTAGTTGTCATCAAACTCATCATCTTCAAACTACTTTGGTTCAATCAATGAGACAAATGTTGAATGGCTCATCATTCTGTTCAACTGGCCTCTAGTCAGCACTAGATTTTGCACACTATCAAGAATCATCTCAACTGGATGATCTCTCCTTGTTCTAACTTCTTTTGGTAGATCAGGATCAACTTGTTGAGCTACTGTCATTGTTTGAGCATCTACATCATCACCAAAGTTGATGGATTGACTCAAGTCAACTTCATAATCTTCTTTTTCTGGTACTGGATAAGGAACAACAATGCGCTGACTGACTGATCCGCTGACTTGTTCCTTTTCCCTTTCATCATCACTGACTTCTTTTCCTGTATTGTTAGTTTCATCGAAATCTACATGCATGGACTCCTCTAAGATACCAGTCCTCTTGACATACACTTTGAATGCCCTAATGTGTGTCGAGTAACCCAGAAAGATTCCTTCATCAGCCTTGGGGTCAAATTTAGCCAATTGGTCTTTAGTGTTTAATATGAAGCATTAACAACCAAAGGCCTTGAGATGAACAACCTTGGGCTTGCGCCCCTTCCAAAGTTCATAAGGAGTTTTGTTCAAAACTTGGTAAATTAAAACCCTATTTAGAATGTAACAAGCTGTGTTAACAGCCTCTCCCTATAAATAGTTTGGTAGATTGTTATCACTCAGCATAGAATGACCTATCTCTGCAATAGTGCGGTTCTTTCTCTCAACAACCCCATTCTGCTGAGGTGTATGAGGGGCAAAAAAATTATGGTCAATACCATGCTTAGAATAGAATTACTCAAACTGCCTATTTTCGAATTCTCTTCCATGGTCACTGCGAATTCTATTAATTTTAAGGTCTTTTTCATTCATGATCCGGGTAGCCAACCTAGAGAATGATTCATATGTTTCATCTTTGCTTGCTAGCAAGATGATCCAAGTGAACCTGGTCAGATCATCTACAACCACAAGGGAGTATTTCATTCCACCTAAACTTGTTGGCACAACAGGCCCAAAAGAATCCATGTCTAGAAGATCATGGGAACGAGAAGAAGATATATCAGCTATAGATTTAAAGGCCTTCCTAAATTGTTTTCCAAGTGGGCATGCTAAGCAGAGTCTATCTTTTTCAAAGGCTAGATTTAGTAAACCCTCAACAAGCTTATTTCTGGCTAATTCGGACAGATTGGTCATATTGATATGTTCTAACCTTCTGTGCCATATCCATAAGTTTTCCTCCTTATAAACTAAGCATATATCATTGGAGCCAAGGGATAAATCAAACATAAAAACATTATTAATTCTAAGAGCATAAAGAATAGTTTGATCATAGTTACCATCAATGACTAAGCATCTCGCTGAGTCAAAAATCACTTTCCTACCTTTATCACACAGCAGAGCAACGCTTAGCAAGTTGAACTTCAGTCCTTCCATAAGAGAGACATTATCAATTGAAGGCTTGACTCCTACTGTGCCATTGCCAACAATCTTTCCCTTTTTGTTGTCCCCAAAACTGACACTTCCATTCCTTCTTCGCTTCAATGTGATGAATTGCTTTTCATCACCTATCATATGCCTCGAGCTGTCCAAATACCACATTCTACTATCATCAGTTGATCTCAGGCTCACCTGCAAAATAATTAAGTTTTCTTATATACCCATGCCTTTTTCTGGCTGGGTCCTCCCTTGTTGGTGGTGGTCATCCTTGACCAGTCATACTCATCATAGTAACCATTTTTATGCCTACACATGACTGATGCATGTCCTGGCTTTCCACAAAAACTACAAGCGGCCTTAGGATTGGGCCTGCTCACTTTACTCTTTTGAGATACCTTCTCAGAGTGGTGAGTGCACTTACTCTGAGTATTCCTGTTAGGTTGAGGAGGGACCCGCACCTTTTTTAAGGCTGTTAATTCAGCAGCTAGCTCATCCAATTTCTTAGTGAGTTTGTTGTTATATCCATTTGGGTACTCAGCTTTTTCTATCAGGTATAAGATGTCAAGTGAGGTAGAAGAATTGACATCTTCTAGATCATCACACCTCCTCTGAAGTACTTTGATGTATTTGGTTGACTTCTTAGTCACATTAATAACATCATTAAGTATTGCAGCAAGCTCATCTGAAGACAAAGGGGGTTCAGAATTTACCTCAGTGTGATTTCCTTTGTCTCTGCTCTGTTCAGCTGATTGATTGGTAGTGAAAGTAGATGGTTGGTCAGCTGACTTTGAGTTAGGTAGATCATCCTTAGCCATGAGACACACATTGGCGGAATCTTGTGCCTCTTCATCTGAGGATGATGACTCTTGTTCAGAGTCACTCCAGGTAGTAGCTAAGGCCTTCTTATCCTTCTTCTTCTTGAACCTGTTCTTCTTAGCTTTAGGACAGCTAGACTGCATATGCCTCTTCTCACCACATTCAAAGCACTTGATATCTTTGTTGTACTCTTTGTTGAACTCCTTTAGTGGTCATTCATCTGCTCCCTTCTTGTACTTGCCTATCATTTTGAACTTTTGGAAGTTCTTGTCTTTTCCCAAGAACCTTCTAAAATTCTTGGTCATCACTGTCATTTCTTTATTTTTGTCCTCTGGATATTCTTCCTTAGAGGAATCTTCTTCATCATCAGCTCTAAGGATAACAGCTCTACTAGAGCTCTCACTTTCTTTGTGCCTATGCTTCTTGGACTCATCTTCATACTACCTCAAGGACATCTCATAAGTCAGCAGAGTTCCCATCAGCTCACGAAACTTGTAAGTCTTCAAATCATGGGCTTATTCAATAGCACTCTTCTTTGCTTCCCATTCCTGAGTCAAACTTCTAAGGATCTTCTTGACAGTTTCTTCCTTAGTGAAGCTTTCCCAAGTCTCTTCAGCTCATTGACAATATTCATGAATCTATTATTCATGTTGGAAATGTCCTCCTTGGGTTGCATCTGAAACATCTCATAATTCTTCATAAGAATGTTGATTTTGGACTCTTTTTCCTTGTTAGTACCTTCATAAGTTACTTCCAACTTCTTCCATCTCTTTGGCAGTCTCACATCCTGAAATGTGATTAAACTCAGTTGCATCAAGAGCGCAATGGAGATAGTTGATAGCAGCTACATTTTCCTACAGTCTGATCAGGTCCTAGCTGTCCCACTCATCGGAGTACTTATCTACTGTTACTCCATGCTTCACGATGGTAGGAACATATGGCACTTTAACAATAGCCATCCAAGCGTGCATACTTTGTGACTAGATGAAATTCTTCACCATGTTATTCTAATAAGTATAATGCTCTCCATTGAACATAGGAGGCTTGGTGACTGACATACCTTCTGGTAGAATATAAGCTTGGGCTCTTCCACTAGATTCTCCTACTTTGTATGCCATGGTCTTTATCTCAAGATTGTGAAATCTTCAAAATGAGAACTACACTGATACCACTTATTAGTCCCTATGCGTACACTCAATGAATCAGATGGGGGGTGAATGACTCACTCAAAACTTAGTAAACTTTTTCGGGATAATTAATAGCTTCGCTGAGTGAGGTCAGCTGGCTGAGTGAAATTTTGGAAAAGCTACAAAGTAAAGGGCACATAGATTTTTATACTGGTTCGGCAACCTATGCTTACATCCAGTCCTGAGAGAGTGTCTCTTCTTTAGTCCACTAATCTCAACTCCTTTACCCTAGGCGAAGAAGCCTTTAACAAATTCGCCAATTATGGTAAGTACCCTCCAAACTGCAATCGCTCACCTGCTGAGTAGAATACCCTCTTCTACTAGCAACTCAATAAGAGTCTAAACAAGAGTTAGATTCAACTTATAAAGACGTTGATCCAGTTACAATAATCAGATATTACAAGATAATGATCTATTCTATTCTCTCTTATTCTAAAGCAAATTCTCGCTGAGTAGTTGCTTTCTTGCTTTAACTTCTTTAAAGCTTGTAAATTGGTAGAGTTTTAGCTTTTGAGAAATTCAGGTGTAATCACCAAGTTCTAACGCTTGCCTTCTTGCTCTTTTATAGTTGGATTAGGAAAGTAGCCGTCGAACTTACTTTGGCATCTTCTGAAATTGACAGCTCATCTATTCACCCGTTGCTTGTTCAAATCAATCCATTAGGAGATAGAATCACACCGTTGTAAGATAGAAAATTAATCTGTTAGACACAATGGAATTCAAGCTTCAATTTGAATTCTTTGTCATTTGATGCCAGTCTTTTTTTAGAGAGAACTCGTGGTGACTTGCCACGTATCTTCTTCCTATTCCTTCTGGTATTCTAACATGTTGCAGAGCGCACGATACTATGTTGTTGATTTACAGAATTGCCCAATTTGGCAAATGACTTTTTACAGCTTGAATATAGAAGACTTTGTCATTTTCTTCATTAAACTAGGTCTTATCAATTCATTAATTCTTTTTGTCTTTGTCTCATTAATGTCCTATAAAAAGCAACACTAAAAGTAAAGATCCCATTTTACCTTAAATGGTAAAGTCAGTACCTTTGACAGACTTAAAGTAACCCAACCAAATAATGTATCGTAAAGCACAGCTGAAACAAAATCTAAATATCAAGCGTTGAGTAAATATTACTTAGTCAGCGACTAAAGTAGATACTCAGCCCAGAACAACTCAGAGTTAAACTAAATAGCCAAGTTAGCGGAGACACGAAATTCTACCCTTGAATTTACTAATTCCTTTATAATCATAGACTATTTATTTTAACAACATTATTGATTTAATTAACCCATTCTTAGCTTAATTGTTATGATCAAAACTTAAGCACTACTGAGTCAGTCCAAACTCATGCTTGGTTCAACATTTTCAATTCTTTACGAAACCGGACCCCGAAACTTATTTCCAAATTTTCGGGCACTTCCGAAAACATGTTTCTGAAAAGTTCTTGTACCAAATTTATTTTCTTTATTTTTTGGACATTTCATAATTTTTGGGAATTTTTCGATTTTTTACGAAACGGGGCCTCGAAACTTTCCAGAAAAATTTTCTGAAAAATTCCTCTACCAAATTTATTTTCTTTATTTTTCGGACATTTTATAATTGTTTAGGATTTTTCGCTTTTTTACGAAACTGAGCCCTGAAACGTATTTTCACATTTTCGGCCATTCTAGAAACATTTTCTGAAAAATTCTTCCACCGATTTTATTTTCTTTATTTCTTGGATATTTCATAATTTTTTGGGATTTTTTAATTTTTTACGAAACCGGGCCTCAAAACGTATTTTCACATTTTCGAGCTCTTCCGAGAACTTTTTCTGAAAAATTCTTGCAACAAATTTATTTTCTTTATTTTTCGGATATTTCATGATTTTATAGGATTTTTCAATTTTTTTACGGAACTGGACCCTGAAACGTATTTTCACATTTTCGGGCCCTTCCCTAAACATTATCTAAAAAATTCTTGCACCAAATTTATTTTCTTAACTTTTCAGATATTTCATAATTTTTTGGGATTTTTTTATTTTTACGAAACTGGCACGTATTTTCACATTTTCGGCCCCTTCCATAAACATTTTCTAAAAATTTCATTTACCAAATTTATTTTCTTCATATACTAAAAGTTATAGGGACTTAAATAAACTTTGACAAGGTTTTTTTGAAATCCATTGTAGAAGATGGTGTTTTTGGTTGAAACTTACAGGGACTTAAATGAAATTTTGCCAACATTTTTTTGAAATTATGTTAGTTTATGCCACATGTCATTCAATCATGTGGAGGATAATATGGTAAAAAATAATATCTAAAACCTTAGCTCAAATTATATCAATCAAAATCATATAACTTTTGACAAGATTTCTATTCTGTACCTTCATAAGAATTCAAATCTTACATGATTTGAATTCTATTGATTTTTTTTTATTCCAAACAAGGGAATTTGACAAAATAAATTCAATTGAATTTGAATTCCCTCAAAATTGAGCATTCAATTCTTTGAGGGAAAATAAATGAATTGAATTGAATTCTTTGATAGGATTCAATTGAATTCATTTTCTCATTTTTTTTAACTTTTCGTACATAAAGGAATTCAATTGATTTTCAAAGAATTTATTCTAAGTTGTTTCAAAATTGCCCATCTTCTACAACGAGTGTTCTTAATGTTCAATTAAAGGCTAAATCTTTAATACCTTCCAAGTTGAGCATTTTTGCCTTAGATACCCCAACTTTTAAGTGGACCTCTGAAGTACCTAAACTTATAAAAAGTGAACCTCTGTGCTACCTCAGTTCTATGTGGCAGCTGAGGTGTCTTGCTTTGTCAAGGGGCGCGTGGTTGACTTTTAATTAAGTAAAAAATTAAATAAATTCAATAATTTGTAAAAAAATCATAAAAAATTCCTAAATACTTTTCTAATTGCGAAATGACCCCTTCCTCCTTTAGGGTATGTTTAGAAGGCTCACATTTTCTGAAAAATTCTTGCACCAAATTTATTTTCTTTATTTTCCGGATATTTCGTAAGTTTTTGGGAGTTTTCAATTTTTTACGAAATCGAGCCTCGAAACGCATTTTCACATTTTCAGGCCCTTCCATAAATATTTTCTGAAAAATTCTTGCACCAAATTTATTTTCTTTATTTTTTGTATATTTCACAATTTCTTGGGATTTTTCGATTTTTTGCGAAACCGGTACTGAAATGTAATTTCACAATTTTGAGCACTTCCAAAAATATTTTTTGAAAAATTCTTCTACCAAATTTATTTTCTTTATTTTTCGGACATTTCATAATTTTTTGGGATTTTTCGATTTTTTACGAAACCGGGCCTCGAATCATATTTTCACAATTTCGGGCCATTCTAGAAACATTTTCTTAAAAAACCTTGCACCAATTTTTTTTTATTTTTCAGATATTTCATAATTTTTTGGGATTTTTAGATTTTTTATGAAACCGGCCTCAAAACGTATTTTCACATTTTCGGGCCCTTCCATAAACTTTTTCTAAAAAAATTTTGCACTAAATTTATTTTCTTTATATAATAATAGTTATAGGGACTCAAATGAATTTTGTCAAGGTTTTTTTGAAATCCATTATAGAAGATGGTGTTTTTGGTTGAATTAAAATTACAAAGACTTAAAAAAAGTTTTGTCAATATTTTTTTGAACTCTTGATAGTTTATGCCACATGTCCTTTCACTCACGTGAAGGATAATATGGTAAAAGTAACATTTAAAAGCTTAGCTCAATTAAATTCCATCAAAATCATACAACTTTTGGCAAGATTTCTATTCAAAACATGACCACATATTTCAGCTCATAATTTTTTTAAAAACAAAAAAAATACCCTATTAAATTTACAATAAAAAGAATCACAGCTCATAATTATTTACATATTATTGTTCCTATTTCATTTGCAAACACTGATATCGACGTATATAATTGCAAATGACAAAAAAAAATCAATAAAATTAATCGAACTCTATAATTTTATTTTTTATGCATTAAGGTCATCCTTGTATTTTAGCTAGTCATTAGTCCTAATCATGGTCCAGCTTTTGAAATCATATATTTAAAGTTCCATCAAAAAAAAAAAGACATCATATATTTAAAGTTAAATTATAATATAGTCATGAACAAAAAGATAAATTTGTAATGTAGTATCACGAATAAATTTTTTTTTCAACCAATAATTTCTAGGCAACCCCTTGTCCAAATATAAAAAGTATAAAGTACCTTTTTTAATGATAAACTTATTTTATGTGATTAAAAGTACTGAAATAATATTTAGAAAAAAACATATATTAATTTGATATACAATAACTTAATAAATCGATTTAAAATAACTAAAGATAAAGAAAACATCAACTCCCTTCTTTTTTCTCTAAGAAAACTCTAACCGCCCTCTTTCTCTCCTAACTTATTTTCTATTCCTTTTAAGCTTTAGTTGAGGAGGAAGAAAGTTTTGGCTTTCTTCTTCCTTCTCTTCTCTTAAAGATTTATGTTGTTTTTTTTATCTCAAATAATTTGCTGCTATTCTTTTGGTCTCTACAACGAGATCGGCTTCTTCAATCATAGATTTGATGCTACGCATATCAATCTTAATTTTTGGGTTGAACTTCATCCGTCTTTAGACAAGATACTTACATAATTGATGTTATGGCGTACGCAGAAGCGCTTATGGTTGTTGATCGAAATCGTTAGTTGATTGAGATTAAGAAATATAGGTTGCAACGTTTATTTTCTTTTTTCGTTTTTTTAGTTAGTATTGCCTTATGGCTTGTTTGTCTTGCGTTAAAGCATGTTTAGTATGTTTATATTGGTTATTTTCGTTCAGTGTTTTAGCTCCGATATCTTTAAATTAATTTTTTAATTGTCCATGTTAATCGGTCTGCGAATAATGCTGCAAAATTGTTAGTTAAAGCAGTTAATTCTTCAACATATAAAAAAATTTATTCATCTCAAATTAAAAATGTTATTGGTTCAGATTCAATATAATAAATTATATTGTTCGATAAAAAAAATATATAGTATTTAATAAACCAATAGTTGTACCATATATAATGGAACTATTAAAAGGTCATTTTCCAACAGGACATTTTATTGTATTCAACGTTGAGGTGCCAGAAATTATTGTACCTTTTGTTTGGCTATGTTTTTGGGATATAATCTTTTTACAAGTACTTTTGTTCATCCTAATTAAATATAATGGACTTTTTGGTATGTCATACTAAGCTTAAAAAATTTCTCAAAATTAATCGAGGTTTATTAGTAATAAGATCTAAATAATTTTATACCATAAATGAAGACTTGTTTGCTACACTACTTTAAGTAATACATATAATCATAACTTAGATGGTGCGGGTATAGCTTAGAAGGCAATGCATGTTAAGTTGAAAGTAAGTAGGATGAAATCTAGCTATGTTCGATTCACTAAATATATTTGTAGGGAAAGGGGTGAAGAGGGTTAATTGTAACTAAGCAAGCTTTGAATAATATTATCCCAATGAAAATACTTAAATTTATTATTAAAAAACATATATCATAATTTACTATAAATACTGTTAGAGGTAAAGGATGAAGAGAAACAACAACAGGAACACTGCCATTCGACTACTCACAGCTACAACAGATCAACTCTCATCAAGGCTGACGACACCAGGTTGTGAGGCAGTTGAGAATTTGCGAGAAGACTAGCTAAAGTTTGTTAATCAACATAATAAAATTTCAATTTTCTATTAACTTAATGCATACTTAGTCCCCCCAACTTGACAACTTGTATCACTTAACACCTCCAACTTATATATGTCTTTACTGACCCCCTAAACTTGAAAAAAGTGTTCACTGCACCCCACCCCCCCCCCCCCCCCCTCTTAGTGTCACGTGTCACCTTGTTCTTGGTTTGACTTTTCAAAGATGTCAAATTTTTTATTTTCCTCTCTCCAATCAGAAGGTGACACGTGACATTGAGGGAGGGGCTAAGTAAGTATTAAGTCTTTTATATTCTTTTCTCCTTGCTAATATGGTATCGGAGCAGCCATGGTGGGAAGAAAGAAGAAAAATCAAAGTTAATCTGAGACACTATCTAGTGCAGTCTCAGTTTGAAGATAAAATTTCATTTGAAGTTATTCAAGAACTTGAAGAGATTTCACAGCCAGAAACTCCAGAAGAAATAAATGCAAAAGAAGATCAAAGCTTAGATTGATCAAACTGTACCAGTAAAGATAATCATGGAAGTGTTGGCTGAAATTTTGTTGACTAACAACTGCTCTCTCCATCTATAAAAAAGTTGTCAATTTAACCGAATCATCAAAACCAATAGAAAATTTATTACACAGTCAAAATGACAAATTTATCCTTTATATATTTATGTTAAGTTCCCTTTCTCCTTAATTATGCACTTATAATTTTAACAATATATAATCTCTCTCCTAATTATTACTGTTGGGAACCAATGATCTGGAACACAATCAATCCGGATCAGGTCTGAAGAAAACAGAACACCTAAGTATAAAAGAACCTAAGTCATTACATCCAGACACAAATCCAGAACATCCAAAGTCCAAGACAAGTGAAGATAAACACCTAAGCATTAATGGAAGCATCCGGTTAAAGTTTGGAAAGGAAACATACTTTGAACTATTCAAGATTAGCATATGGAATAACTGATTGCACAAACATCCGGAAGAAGACAGATTCGAAAATACTGAGTCTGAAGACATCCGAAAGACTCAGATATCAAGACAATGGGAAAAGTTTCAAAGATAACTTTTCCCTCCACCTTTTGGTCTATAAAGTCAAAGATCGTTTCCCCATGAGCAAGACAAAAGAGACAGATCGTACTTTTTAGAAAAAAGACAAAAGGACTGACACCAGACAGAAAAAGGAAACAACCTTTTTCACCTAGACCAATAAGGAGGCGCTTGGAGCTCACGCCAAAAAGCTAATGGTATAAAAGTTGGTGTGATACAGAAAAACAAGAAAAATGATCATTGACATCTTTTCAGCATCAATACCAAGGATGCAAACGGGTCAAATTACTGTCTAATAGATTGATCAACTGCTCAGGAAGAGCCACATTTTACCTGATTAATGGTGAAGATTAAGTTACAGCTCACCAACCCACAACGGCTACATTTATGATCCAAGCCTATAAAAGGGAAGCTTCACAAGTTAAGAAGGTGCTGGTTAATTTCACAAAAGCATATAACAAGAGAACTTGCAAGAAAGCAATTAGCAGATTCACAAATCCCTCCAAGAACCAAATCAATAAAAATCAGTTTGTAAGGATTCCTAAGTGAGTTATAAACTTAAGGAAGTCCAAAACCAAAACCTTTGATAGAAACCAAAGTGTAAAATATCTCATACTTGGGTGAGTAGTGAGATTGGGATATAGCTTGAAGTAGGTGCTTCGAGTGGGATCTCCCTGTAGGACTCAACTTAGATTTGAGGTAGAAGTCTAAGTGGTATATCCTGCTAAAGACAAAAAGACTCAGCTAGAGGTTGGTGCCTCTAGTGGTATATCCTACATCCGAAAGGAGGTACCATTCGGAGATAAACTGTAAGGCTTGATTTCTGCCAGTTGGAAAGAAATCACACTAGTGGAAAAGCTCAAAGGAAGGAACCTTTGTGGACTAGACGTAGTCGGGGTTGAACCAGTATAAATCATCATGTTTGATTTTCTCTAACTCTTTATTTATATTTGTATCATATTTCATATTTGCATCTTTCGGATCCATAACATCCGAAAGCCATCAAACACTCTACACAAGACTTTTTAAAGTCTGTTAATTCCGCAAAAAAGGGTCATTCACCCCCCTTTAACCTTATATAGACCCTCACAGGGACCTACAAGTGGTATCAAAGAAAGTGCTCAAACTAGAGATCTAACCATCACGAGCTAAAGGTCTATATATTTTGATCTAAGAATCAAAATGAGTTTCCAAAACTCACAGCTCCTTCCGGAGGGTATGTCTATTACCCATCCTTACTTTTCACCGGTGAACACTACATGTTCTAGAAAAATCGGATGAAGAATTTCATTCAGGCACAATGCATAATGGCATGGATGGCCATTAAAGATGGTCAATATGAGCCTACGTATGAGGTCGATGGTTTAAGCACCTACATGCCCTCGAGCTTATGGGATGAGAATGGTTATAAAAGATTGTGTGAAAACGCAAATGCTATTAACATGCTTCATTGTGCTCTTAGTGCAGCTAAATTCAAAAGAATATCCAGATGTGAGACTGTACAGGAAATCTGGCAGAAACTGGAAGTGACCTATGAGGGAACAAACAAGGTGAAAGAAGCTAAAATAGATCTACTTCAGCAAAAGCTTGAAACTTTCAAAATGGAGCCTAAGGAGTCCATCAGCAGCATGAACACTAGATATATAAATCTAGTGAATGGGATGAAGAGGCTGGGAAAGTAGATATTAGAAGTAGATATGGTCAAGAAGGTACTCCGGAGTCTCTCTAAGGAGTGGGATAACAAGAAGACTGCCATTGAGGAAGCTCATAACCTAAACTTCTACAGTTATGATGAGCTCATTGGCAATCTCTTGACTCAAGAACTATCACTGGAAAGATATAGCCAATAGGAGAAAAAGTCTGAAGAGAAGAAGAAAGCTATCGCACTTAAGGCAGAATCCACTGGATCAGCTTCATCCGGAGAAGAAGAGCAAGTCACGGAATCTTAAAGTACCAAGGAGCAACTAGCACTATTGACTAGACAGCTCAATAGGTTCATACAAAAGAAAGAAAGGAGGAAGTCCAGAAAATATGAATCCTGAAGACCAAGGGAAGGAACATCGATAGGCCGAGAAAAAATCTGAATGAAAAGAAGGATCCTAAAAAAGAAGCTGCCTGTTTTGAATGTGGGGAGAAATGCCACTTCAGAACCAAATGCCCTAAGCTTAAAAGAACCAAGAAGCACAAGAAGAAGGCTATGGTGGCTACCTGGAGCAATTGTGAGGAAAGTAACAGCTCATCTTCAACAGAAGAAGAAGAAATTACCAACTATGCATTCATGGCACTAACTGATCCAATAGCAAAGCAATCCGAAAAGAATGTCTCTAAGCAATATATAATGCAAATTGAAGAGTCAGAATCAGAAACAACAAATACTGAGGTAAACTCTTACTCTAATTCTGCTTCTAATTTTGACCTTGCTAGAGCTTCAACTATTGTGATCAAGAGTGTGAAGAAGAACACAAAAGCGATCAAATCCTAAAGAAGACAAGTGTTGGAAATCACTGAGGATAATGAAGCATTGGCATAAGATGTCAATTTGATAAGAACAACAAAGCACATTGATGAAGTTGAGGAGAACTACCTGAAGAATCAAGTACAAATACAAAGTACCAATCTAATTGGGCTGGATAGAGAAATAGCCTTGATAAAGGAGGCATCCGGATGGAGATCTGATCCTCCACAAAGAAGGAAAAATCCAAGGCATAATACACAAATGAATCAACCTCAAGCTGCCAAAAGAAATCCACAACCTTCCAACCAAAAAGTGAAAGAGGTCAGCAGGCAACCCCAAGCTCAAATATACACTGCAGCACAAAAAGGAAAGGCTAAGGTAGCCTGCAATCAGCAACCTGCCAAACAAAGAAGAAATTATACAGCAGAAGTTGCACCTCCAACTAGCTTTTGAATACACACCGGACCATCTACAAATGTGTATGAAGCTGGATACTAAGGACACTATGGGAAGGAGGATCTTGAAAAGAACGAAAAGAAGCAGAAGCAGAACAGACCAATCGCAGGGTGCAGGTTTTTTGGGAAAAACAATCATATCACTAAATTATGTAGATTAAAAAATGGTTATCATGATGTTAATCCTTGGCCTGAAATGCTTGATAACCCGAGAGGACCCAAATCTGATTGGGTACCAAACCCACTTGATCTGTTTTGCAAATATGCCTTAGATCCACAGTAGATCAACACACTTGATACATTGATAGTGGATGCTCAAGGCACATGACAGGTGATGAGAAAGCCTTCATCACATTGACCCAGAAGAAGGGAGGCAAAGTGAGCTTTGGAAACAATCAAAAGGGACAGATCATTGGACATGGAACTATTGGATCTGAATTAAAGATAGAAGATGTCTCACCAGTTAATGGACTGAGGTTCAACTTGCTAAATGTAGCCCAACTTTGCGACAAAGGAAGAAAAGTCACGGACGCTGCTCATTCTATGATAGTAAGTCTAATCAACTTATTCTTTATGCACCTAGAGTAAACAATGTCTATTCTGTAAACATTAAAAATGAGGAAAAGAATAATTGCTTGGTGTCTAAAGAAGAAGAATTATGGCTATGGCATCGGAGGTTGGGACATGTTAGCATGAACCTCTTGTCCGAACTAGCCAAAAAGGAATTGGTAGTAGGTTTGCCTAAGGTTGCTTTTGATAAGGGTCATCTATGCACTGCATGTCAATTAGGTAAACAGCATAAGAAAAGTTTCCCTTCCATCTCCTACATTCCTTCCAAAAGAGTACTTGAGCTCTTACATATTGATCTCTTTGGTCCAATCAAACCATTGAGTTTAGGTAGAAGAGAATACATCATGGTGATTATGGATGATTATTCCCACTATACCTGGGTTCTCTTACTAGCAAGCAAAGATGAATCCTTTAACCAATTCTTAAAACATTCATCCGGATAGAAGTAGAACAGTGCATAAGCATTGCATGCTTCCAGAGTGATAATTGTGGTGAGTTTAAAAATAAGCACTTTGCTGAATTTTATAACTCCAAGGGCATTGAGCATAACTTCTCTACCCCTCACACCCCTCAATAAAATGGAGTTGTTGAGAGAAAGAACAGGACTATAGTTGAGATGGTTAGAACAATGCTAAGTGAGAATTATTTGCCAAAATATTTTTGGGGAGAGGCCGTAAACACAACATGTTATATCTTAAATAGAGGTCTCATTAGAAAGACCTTAGAAAAGACCCCCTATAAAATCTGGAAGGGAAGAAAACCCAAAATTAGGTACTTTAAAGCATTTGGATGTAAATGCTACATTCTAAATGATAGAGAGTAGCTAAGAAAATTTGATCCTAAATCTGATGAAGCAATCTTCTTTGGCTACTCAACATATAGTAAGGCTTTCAGAGTCTTTAATAAATGAACCCAAACTATGGTAGAGTCAAGATATATAGATTTCGATAAGACTTAAGAACAGCTCTACTCCGGAAGATCCAGTTCCGGAAGTTGAAAACTCTGAAGAAAAGAAGCAAGCTGAAGTTCCTGATTCATTCTAAATCAAGAAGTACAAAGAAAAGGATGAAGAAATATCCATTGATCCAGAAGTTCAGCAAGTTGATCTCAATCCACATGAGATAAACTTCAATGATGAACAAAGAGAACAATCTAAGGCAGAAGTGGAACAAGTTCCAGCTCAACATGAAGGCTTGCAAAGGGAAATCCGGACTCACATAAATCATCCGGTAGAAGCCATTTTGGATGATGTCCAAAATCCAGTCAGAACTAGAGGACAACTCAATAGTATGATGAGCCATGCTGCTTTTGTCTCTCTCATTGAGCCAAAGAAATTTCAAGATGCTGAAGGAGATGAAAGCTGGATGATGGCAATGCAAGAAGATTTAGATTAATTCACCAGGAATGATGTGTGGGATCTAGTGGCACCTCTAAAGGGAAAGTCAATCATAGGCTCCAAATGGGTATTTTGGTACAAGCTAGATGAATCCAGAGTAGTGGTAAGAAACAAAGCAAGATTGGTTGCACAAGGCTATAATCAACAGGAAGGGATCAACTTTGAAGAAACATCTGCCCCTGAAGCAAGACTAGAGGTAATCCGAATTCCATGTGCTTTTGCATCATTCATGGGATTCACATTATTCCAAATGGATGTCAAAAGTGCATTTCTCAATGGAGTTATCTAGGGAGAAGTCTATGTAAAGCAGCCACCTGGATTTGAATATTCAAAGCATCTGGATCATGTCTACAAACTTAAGAAGGCCCTCTATGGATTGAAGCAAGCAATAAGAGCCTAGTTTGAGAGACTCACTACATTTCTCATATCCAAGGGATATCTCAGGGGCAAAGGAGACATAACTCTTTCATCAAGAAGAAGAAGAACAATATTATTCTAGTCCAAATTTATATGGATGATATCATATTTGGGGCAACTGATGAAAAGATGTGTGAAAAATTTAGCTCTCAAATGCAGAAGGAATTTGAGATGTCCATAATGGGAGAACTCAATTTCTTCCTTGGTTTACAAATCAAGCAAAGTCCAGATGAGATCTTCATTAATCAATCCAAGTACACCAAGGAGATCTTTAAGAAGTTAGAAATGGACAAGTGCAAGCCAATGCCTACTCCAATGGGATCAGATACAGTTCTATCCGAGGATTGTGAAGGAGAGGATGTTGATCAGAGGCTATATAGAGGAATAATTGGTTCACTTCTATACTTGACAGCTAGCATGCCTAACATACAGTATATAGTCTATTAGTGTGCAAGGTATTATGGCAACACTAAGGACTCTCATCTCAAGGCAGTTAAGAGGATCCTTAGATACCTCATAGGGACCACTGAAGTTGGTCTATGGTATCCTAGTAATGGAGATTTCAAACTCCAAGGCTTCACTAATGCAGATTATGGTAGAGATACTCTTGAGAGAAAGAGTACATCCGAAGGTTGCCATTTACTTGGAGATTGCTTAGTATCTTGGTACAGCAAGAAGTAAACTTCAGTTGCTTTATCTACTATAAAAGCAGAATATATGGCAGCTGGAAGTTGTGTGGCTCAACTCCTTTGGATCAAGCAACAACTAGAAGATTATGGAGTTCAATCCGGATGTATGGATGTTATATGTAACAACAAGAGTGCTATTGATGTGTCAAAGAATCTAGTACTCCATAGCAGGATGAAGCATGTCAACATAAGCCATCATTTCGTCCGGGATCATGTGATGAAGAAGGATGTTGCTTTGCTATACATTCCAACCAATGAGCAAAGAGCAGATATCTTTACCAAGCCATTAAGTAAAGATCAATTTGGCAAGCTAAGGGAATCAGTTGGGATGTCTAATCCAATTTGAAGAAAATCCGGAAGATAGTCCAAATTTAATTTGGATCCTTGACAAGAAAATAAATCCGAAAGAGAAGAAGCATTGAAGATAAATTTATTCCGAAAGAAAAAGAGCCACATCAGTAGACAAAAAGGACACATTGCATTAAAAGCGCATAAAGGTAACTGCTACCTTTTGAATTTTAAACGTTTATTGGGAGTTCCACCCGAGGTAAATTCAACAGCTGGAATTTAAAATAAACTGGTCCCATTCTCGAGTTTAACGAAAGTTACCTCTCTCCTAAAATTCTGACTGCCATGTCATCAATCCAGCCAAATTAACGGTATACAGATTACCAAAATACCCTCACTTTGAAAATCCTATATAAACCCCCAAAAATCTCTGTCTTCTTCATGCGACCAATAATCATATACTATTACTCTAGAAAAATCGAAACTTAAACTCCAAACCCTAATTTCTTTCAATCCCCAAATGGCTGCTATCATGACTAGTGAAGGACCCAAAATGCTTCCCCAAAAGAACTTTGTTGACGAATCTACTCTCAACGACAAAGATTTCACCCTTATAAAATTTAAACCCTCGACTCTCTAATCCCCACGGACTATTTGGGAGATAACTTCCTATTTGAAACCGACCCTTATTCTAAACTCATAGAAGATTAACACTTGGGCAATTTCCTCAAGATCAAGTGCCCAACCTATCCGGACTTGGTAAGAGAATTCTATGATAATCTAAGAGCCCACTTCTTCCATGACGCTCTGAGAACTCAAGTTTAAGGAAAGATAATTACTATTACTCTGGAGACATTTGAAAATTTCTTAAATATGAAGAATGATGGGGTCCATCTGTGAGTTGATAGGGATGAATAGCAAGTGAAATACGATCCCAAGATGTGGCTACATCCTAACTATTTTGGGGGCAAATGTTCAGCATACTTCCCGGAAGTGCCAAGATACCTCCAGCACGCACTTGCCAAATTGGTACTTATCCAAAAGGGCTCTCTCACCATAGTGTCATCCTTCCAGCATTATGTATTATAACACTGGGTGGAGAGTAGAGTTGTTAACATACCGGTACTGATCATCCACTACCTGAGGCAGCACAGGAATTCTCATGGCGCCCTTATCAAAGATAATTACTATTACTCCAGAGTCGTTTGAAAAATTCTTAAATATGAAGAATGATGGGGTCTAACTACGAGTTAATGGGGATTAGCAGTAAGTGAAATAGGATCCCAAGATGTGGCTGCATCTAACTATTTTGGGGGTAAATGTTCAACATGCTTCCCGGAAGTGCCAAGATAACTCCAGTATGCACTTTCCAAATTGGTACTTATCCGAAGGGCTCTCTCACCATAGTGTCATCCTTCCAGCATTGTGTATTACAACACTGGGTAGAGAGTAGAGTTGTTAACATGTCAGTACTGATCATCCACTACCTGAGGCAGCACAGGAATTCTCATGGCGCTCTTATCATCAGGATTCTGATCGCTAACGAAGTAAACTTAACTGGATTGCAGTCGGTAACCAAAAAGGAAATTCTAGAAAAGAATTTCAAAAAGTTGAGCTATAGGGAGACCTAGATCGAAGAAAAGGCCAAAAAGCTACGGGATGACAAGAAGAACAGGGCTAGAAAGGCCGTGGGTCCAATGGAAGGGGCTCCGGTTCCTGAGAAAGCAAGAACCACCAAGCCAAAGGCACAGAAGGAACTTGCCTTGGTTTCAGCTGGGGAAGTTAATGAAGATACTCTGTCCTTAACCCAATTGATGGCCAAATCTCCAGCCAAAAAGCCAAGAGGAAGGCTTATTAAAGCCACAAATAAACTGAAGAAACCTGTATGTGAGCTGAAAGTAAGAGAAACTATTGCAGTGGCCGCTGCTGCAATCAAAAAAGGGTATATGCAAGGCAAAAAAGAAACTTAAGAGATATGCTAATAGAGAAGGATGAGTCTGATAGTGAAGAGACTAGAGATGGGGAACCAGCCCCCAAAAGGCAACTCCGGAAGAGGGGATTGACATTCACATAAGCCTTGAAGGTAGAAAAAGCTAGAGCCAAACTCCTAATCCGGAAACCTGCTGCCGGTATAACTATAAGGGAACCAACTCCAAAAATAGCCACTCCTATTGAATTCAGCATTGAGCAAAATGCCAACACCTGAAGATAATATATTCCCTGAAGATCCCCAATTCGCTGAGATGATATCAGCTATAAAAGACAATCAAAAGATCAATCTTTTGACGAAAGAGGGACCTAGAGGCTCATATGGTGCAACAGAATCATAGAGCCAACCAATCCTTATATCATCAAAGGATTTGGGGCTTCTTAAAGAAGCAAAGCACCAAGATGAGGATCTATTGAATTTCCAAGCTAGATCCGGACCTCTTCCTAAAAACTTACTGGATGTGAACCCGAAAGTGGTAGAGCTGGAAAGTCATGAAAAGGTAATTGAAGGGAATGGTGAGGATAATTCCACCATTCTAAGACAAGAGATGATAATAGTTTCAAGTCCTCTATAGGAATTGGTAGAGGTAACTGAGGACACTACCAGTCATCTGGGGTTAAGGTGGAAATTGATGAATAAAGAAGAGAAGATGTAACCAACCCAGATCTAGCACAGATAACTGAGGTAATCCCAAAATCTGTGTCATTTGATATTAATGCTGACATAACTGCTAGTGTTGAAATAGTAGTTGAAAATAGGGACAACTTAGACACAAAGTCTCCAAATGTATCTAAGGATGATGAGTCCAACCCAAAAGACACCATTCCAGAGAAGGGACATAGTTTAAGATCCAATAAGAACGCTCCTAAAGTGGACTCAAATGGCGAGGCTAGTCCAGAGGATCAGTTGGAAGAAGAGAAAGAAGAAAAAGAAGAATCTGATAAGATCGGAAGCAGCTCCGAAACTGAGAATCCTCTTGCGAGCCCAATCAGAATACCTGCTACAAATGAGAATCCAAAATGAGGTAAAAAGATATAAGGAGAGCTACTCATGAGGCTACTCAAACAGCACTCAAGATTCTACAAGAGGCTACTCATGAGGAATATAAGGAGAGCTAGATCAAACAAAGCCTCCGGAACATATGCAAACACTTAAAGACTCTAGAAAAGGTACTTCTTGAAGAATTCCAGCCTCTAGATTTGAAGTAGAAAATTGTGGCGATTAAGGGGGATGTCAAAAAAGTAGCAGAGAAAGTGGAGGACTTTCCCACCACTGATCTGGTAGCAGAAGTCTCCCTTGCCAAGGTCAAACCAATCCTTGAGCAAATAAACACAAACATTGCTGGAGCCAACAGATCTGTAGATCAGGCTAATATAGTGGCCACAAACAACTATGCTACAATCTTGGAAAAGATCACATCCTATTCCACAGATCTGTCTACTAAGCTTAAGGAGTACATTGATAACTGAAAGCTTGCTAAAATTCATTCCGGAAGTTGTTACAAAAGGTGAAGGGGATATTGCTTCTACACTAAAACTGTTAAATGAAGAGCATTAAGTGACACAAGAAATGCTCACAAACTTCCTTGATGAGGCTCTTCCATAACTTCTAAAGAAGTAGGTGGATGACATAAGTGTTGATAGTGGAAGCCACTCTTTTGGAACTAATGACCTGATCAAAGCTCTCCACGAGGCTTTCCATAAGGATCTCACTACGCTCAACTATAGTATCCACAATGTCCAGAGAGATATCTGCCAAGATATTGAAGATTTAAAGTCAGGTATGACTAATCTTTCAGTCTTCTCATTCGGATCTTCCTCCTCTACCCAAGACAGCCTTGTCATTCCATTGGTCAATAATCTTATCAAACACATAGGCAACATTGGCTTTTTTGGGTATAAGTGCATGTTAACTCTTCTAAAGTGCATGTTTCCCTATTTGATAAAGAAGATCAAGCCCATGCACTTAGGATGATTTCGGACATGACAATGTCCTATAAAGAGCTCCGAGAATTTCTAAAGCCTTATCAACTTCTTCCGGCCATTGCTGAAACCATTTTTGAGAAACGCTCCCAAGGTGATGTAGATTACTCCATCTACTCAGAAGCATGGCAGAAGAGCTAGGATAAGAGATCATACATGTTAATAGACCCCCAACAAGATGAAAACAATAAGGGGGAGAAAAGCTCAACCAGCAAAGGAGGAGAGGATATGGACATAGATAGGTAAATGTGTAGCTAGCTATTGATCTCATGTAAAAATTTTATAATAGCTAGCTTAGACAATTTTCACTTATATGTACTCTGTATTTGTAATCATGGACTTCATTGATGTTAACCATTGTTAATAGCAAAAGTATATATATAGTGAAACATATTTACATAGAAATGCTTCTAAGTATAATCTATAATTGTACTTCAAAAATATAGAAGCCAAAAAGTGCAAAAATATTGGGGGAGCTGGATGCTTAGATTAAGGGGGAGTTAAATATGTAAATGACTAAGTATCAAGAATCATACTTAGCTCATATAAACTCCTTTCCTTATGCTTAGTTGTCTTAGGTTTTTTGTTTCCATCAAATGGGGGATAATGTTAGGAAACAATGATCGGAAACACAATCAATCCGGATCAGGCTTGAAGAAAATAGAATACCTAAGTATAAAAGAACCTAAGACAATACATCCGGACACAAATCTAAAACATCCAAAGTCCAAGACAAGTGAAGACATACACCTAAGCATTAATGGAAGCATCCGATTAAAGTTTGGAAAGGAAACAAACTTTGAACTATTCAAGATCAGCATCAGGAAGAACTGATTGCACAAACATCCGGAAGAAGACAAATCCGGAAATTCTAAGTCTGAAGACATCCGAACATATCAAGACAATGGGAAAAGTTTTAAAGATAACTTTTCCCTCCACCTTTTGGTCTACAAAGTCAAAGATCCTTTCCCCTTAAGCAAGACAAAAGAGACAGCTCACACTTTTTAGAAAAAACACAAAAGGACTGACACCGGAGAGAAAAAGGAAACAACCTTTTTCACCTAGACCAATAAGGAGGTGTGTGGAGCTCACACCAAAAGGCTAATTGTATAAAAGTTAATGTGACACTAAAAAAAAGGAAAACGATCACTGACATCATTTCAGCATCAATCCCAAGGATTTAAACGGGTCAAATTACTGTCTAACGGATTTATCAACGGCTCCGAAAGAGCCACATTTTACCTGATTAATGGTGAAGATTAAGTTACAGCTCACCAACCCATAACGGCTACATTTATGATCCAAGCCTATAAAAGGGAAGCTTCACAAGTTGAGAAGGTGCTGGTTGATTTCACAAAAGCATATAACAAGAGAACTTGCAAGAAAGCAATTAGCAGATTCACAAATCCCTCCAAGAACCAAATCATTAAAAATCAGTTTGTAAGGATTCCTAAGTGAGTTATAAACTTAAGGAAGTCCAAAACCAAAACCTTTGATAGAAACCAAAGTGTAAAATATCTCATACTTGGGTGAGTAGTGAGATTGGGATATAGCTTGAAGTAGGTGCTTTGAGTGGGATCTCCTTGTAGGACTCAACTTAGATTCGGGGTAGAAGTCTAAGTGGTATATCCTGCTAAAGACAAAATGACTTAGCTAGAGGTTGGTGCCTCTAGTGGTGTATCCTACATTCGGAAGGGGGTACCATCTGGAGACAAACTGTAAGGCTTGATTTTTGCCAGTTGGAAAGAAATCACACCAGTGGAAAAGCTCAAAGGAAGGAACCTTTAGGGACTTGACTTAGGCAGGCCGAACCAGTATAAATCATCGTGTTTGGTTTTCTCTAACTATTTATTTATATTTGCATCATCCAGATCCATAACATCCAGAAGACATTAAACACAAAAGACTTTTTAAAGTCTGTTAATTTCGCGAAAAAGGGTCATTCACCCCCCTCTGACCTTATATAGACCCTCATAGGGACCAACAATTACAAGGCAAGTTAGAGAAAAAATTATACAAAATGCATTGATAATCTATATTGACAACTAAAAAGAGAATTAATAAAATGGCTATATGGACAATAATTTATAGATGGAGAGAGTACTTCACTTGACATCATGCCACGATTTGAGCCCTTACTATAAGCAGGCGAGCCTTTTTCGATCTAAGCGTACACTGTGAAGCGCTCTAAGGGAGAGATCCCCCTTTTAGGCGTGAGGAAAATATTTGAAAATGATGTTGAAGTTGAATTTAAGTCCAATTTATGTGTTAGAGGAGGCGAGATCAGAATCTCGTCCTTAAGGTAGAGTTGCTACCTAGTTTAGCTCAACTGAGAATTTTTGGGTACGATTTTTCCACTGGGTGGTAGACGCACCTCAATTAGAGATTCTGGGCTCAGATGATGTTGTCTATTCTATATTTTATAAATCAAATCTTTTATTTTTCAATAAAAGTTCATTTTGTTCTTATGCGATTTAAATCCCCTATTTTAGAGTTTTCGGTTAGTAATATCCATTCATCACGTGACGCATCATGCAGAAAGCGATAAATAAATAAAATCAAGAAATAAATAAATTATCACAGGGTTTACAAATTCCAATACAATTTTCTAGGGAAATACAAGGAAATACCATTTTATAGGATATTTTTTTTATATACCTAACTTTTTTTAAGCTCACTACCACTTTTATGGTTATTGTTTTTCTCTTTACCACAACCTTCTCTCTCATATTTAATTTGATTTTCACAACTTAAAACGACTATATCTCACGAACCGTTAATTTTTTATACATGAGCCTTTAGAATATTTTTTTCGTCTTATTTTTATCTTTAAAACCAAATACATATTGAATATTTTTGGAGCAAAAAAAATTTCTTAGTCTTATACCAGTTTTTTACTACCATTATACCAGGTATAAGAGTTTTTTTGCTTTAAATAGAATAATGTTGCTAATATTTTATGTAATTAACCTGGAAATAAATGGAAAATTGGTGCTATAAAGACATTATACCACTCTTATACCAGGTATAAGAATTTACGAAACATTGGTAAACTTTGTATAAGATGAGACAACAATTTTTTGCTCAAAAAATATTCAATATGGATTTTATTTTAAAGATAAAAATAAGATGAACAAAATATTCTAAAGGCTCAAGTCATAAAAATAAGATGAACAAAATATTCTAAAGGCTCATGTCAAAAAAATTAACGGTTTGTGAGATATAGTCGCTTTTAAGTAGCAAAAATCAAATTAATTAGGAGAGAGAGTTGTTACAATGAGGGTTCTTGTATTCATGTAAAAGCAAAATTCAAAAGTTAAAATATTGTAAATAAGAAAGAGTTTAGTTAATTAAGAAAAGTAAGTTTTTATGGTGGGATTTAAAAAATATTAGGTTGGTATTTACAAAATTGAAAGCTCAAAATCTTGTATTTAGCTAAGTTGTCCATTTTTCTATGTGATAAAATAAATAATACCCGAAGGCCAAACATACATCTAATCCTAAATGTACCTGCATCCAAATACCGGTTAGCACAGATACGGAACGTTCCATGGCAAAACACCCATTAACATGCATAATCAAAGCATAAATAATTTCAATTAATTATTGGATTTTTATTTAAGAGAAAACAATTTATTATGAATTTTAGAATTGAAAACACATTTTTTAGGCATTTTAATAGTTTTATAAACCAAGAAACAAATTAATTAATTAAATAAAAAAGATTCAAAATTATTTTAATTTATTCCAGGATATTTATAATTTTTAAGAAATTTTTCGAGGTTTAAACGGGATTAAATACGCAAGAAAACGATAAAACATGGATAAAAACACAAAATAGGGACCTTTTGGCATTTTTGCCAGTCTGACCGCTGGGGTGGTAGTTTGACCGCTGTGGTGACCGCGCCGCCGGAGCGGTCTGTTGGCCATCAATGAGGTCAGACCCAAAAAATGCCAAACAGGGGCTAAATCGACATTTTTGCACCCTAAAACTCAAGTTTATTGACATTTTAAATCGTTTCCTACATTATTTCAGTTGATTTGGACTTAAAACATCGAAATAACTTTGATTTTTGACCTCGGGGGGAACAGAACTCGAAAAATGCTGGAAAAGCCATCTGACCCCACTGGCGACTGTCTAACCGGGCCGGCGTTGGCAGCGGTCACCGCAGCGACGGGTGCGGTTAGAGTGTCGCTAGAGAGGTCACCGGATTTTTGCCGGTGTTTTGCAAAAATATCGAAAGAAATTGGGGAAAAGCCCCTTGTTGGTCCCTGTGAGGGTCTAAATAAAGTCAGAGGGGGTAAATGATATGGAATTAACAGACTTTGAAAAGTCATAATGTAGCGTGTTTGATTACGTTCGGATGTAATGAATCCAAATGATGCAAATATGAATATAATGCAAATAAGTAAAGAGTCAGAAAATCAAACACAGAGTTTCGTCCTGGTTTCGGCCCCGCCTACTCCAGTCCCCAGAGTTTCCTTCCTCCGAGCTTTTCCACTAGCTGATTCCTTTCCAACTAGCAGGAATCAAGCCTTACAATTTGTCTCTGGATGTTAACCCCTTCCGGATGTAGGATATACCACTAGAAGCACCAACTCCTAGCTGAGTCCTCTTGTCTTTAGTAGGATATACCACTTAGATTTCTACCCAAACCTAAGATGAGTCCTATAGGGACATCCTGCTTCAAAGCACCAACTTTGAGCTATATCCCAATCTCACTACTCACCCAAGTATGAGATCTTTACACTTTGGTTTTCTTCAAAGGTTTTGGTTTTGGACTTCCTCAAGTTTATAACTCACTTGGAAATCCTTACAAACAGATTTGGAATGGTTTAATTCTAGGAGGGATGTGTTACTAATTGTAATAGCAAATTCTGTTGTTTATGCTTTCTTAAAACAACCAGCACCTTCTCAACTTATGAAGCTTCCCTTTTATAGGCTTGCATCATAAATGTAGCCATTGTGGGTTGTTGAGGTAGAATTTAATCTTCATCGTTGATCAGGTAAAATATGGCACTTCTGGAGCCGATGATCAATCCGTTAGACAGTGTAAATGTCTCATTTGAATCCTTGGGATTGAGGCTAAAAAGTTGTCAGTGATAGTTTTCCTTGTATTTTAGTGATTCACCAACTTTTACGCTAGTAGTCCGGTGTGTGAGCTCCACGAGCCTTTCTTATTGGTCTAGGTACAAAAGGTTGTTACCTTTTCTATTTCTTGTGTCAGTCCTTCGTCCCTTTTCTGAAAAATGCTAGCTGTCATTTTTGTCTTTCTTAAGGGGAAAGGATCTTTGACTTGGAGATCAAAAGAATGGAGGGAATGTAATTTTTGAATTGTTCCCTTTGTCTAGATATTTAAGTCTTCCGGATGTGTTCAGACTTAATATCTCTAGATCTATCTTCTTCCGGATGCTAATATAATCAGTTCTTCTAGATGCTGATTTTGAGCGGTTCAAAGTTTGTTTCCTTTCCAAACTTTAACCGGATGCTTCCATTATGTGCTAAGGTACTTATGATCTTCAATGGATATCCTTATAGCTTGATTTGGACCGGATGCTTCCATTTAGATTTAGGAGATTACATGTTTAAGTTTTTACAAGTTTTTGTTTTCTTCAAACTTGATCTGGATAATTACTTGACTGTTCTTCCGGATCATTATTTCCCAACAATCTCCCCCATTTGATGGAAACAAAAACTAAGCACAATTAAGCACAAAGGGATATGATCTAAGTATGATTCTTGATGCTTAGTCATTTACAAGATTTACTCCCCCATAATCTAAGCATCCTGACTCCGCCAATAGTTTTGCATCTTAGGCTACTAAATTTTTTGAAGTATAATTACAGATTATACTTAGAAGCAATTTTGTGAAAATGTTTTTCACTATATATACTTCTACTGTTAACAATGGTTAACATCAATGAAGTTCCGGATTACAGATATAGAGTACATATAAGTGAAAATTTTCAAAGCTAGCTATTACAAGATTTTTCAAGATACCAGTAGCTAACTAAATATTTACCCATCTACTTCCATACCTCCTTTTATCCTGCTAGTTATGCTCTTCTCCCCCTTATTGTTTTCATCTGATTGGGGGTCAATAACCATGTATGTGCTCCTTTCCCAGCTTTTCTGCCATGCCTCTGATTAAATAGAATAGTCTACATTTCCTTGGGAGTGCTTTTCAAAGATTGTCTCAATGGTGACGGGAAGGAGTTGGACAGGTCTGACCAGGTTTCGGAGCTCTTTGTAGGATCTAGTAATTTCCAGAATCATTCTTAGTGCATGACCTCGGTCTTCTTTGTCAAAATACGGGAAGAGAGATTAGAGAAGAGTTACATCGCATTTGTACCCAAAGAAGCATGTGTCTCCTATATGCTTGACTAGGTCTTGGAAGATAGGAATTAGGAGACTCTCCCAAACAGAAGAAGAAGAAGAAGATCTAGAAGTAGAGATTGAAAGATTAGCCATACTTGACTTTATAAGATCTATAACCTAGCAGATATCTCTCCAGACATTATGGATGCTAGTGTTGAGCACAGTGAGATCCTTGTGAAAAGCCTCTTGAAGATTTTTTATTAAATCATTAGTTTCGGATATGTGGCTCTTATAGTCATCACTGAATTCCTCCATTTGATTCTTTAACAGTTTAGGGAGGCCTTCATCAAGGAATTACTGAGCATTTCTTGTATGGATTGATGTTCCTCATTAAGCAGAGTGAATCCGGAGGTAATTCCTTTTCCTCCTTCTGTGATTGTTCCCAGAATGAATTTTTCAAAGTTTTCAAACTTGCAATCCAGATACTCTTTCATCTCAGTGGAGAGTTATGTGGAGGAAGAGGTAATTTTATCCATCAAGGTTGTATAGTTATTATTGGCTCAGGTGTTAGCTTGATTTGCAGAGCGATTTGCTCCTACAAAGTTGGAATTATTTGATTTAGCACCAGAGTTATCTTGGATAATGAAGCTTCTACGATTTGTTCTACTAAGGGATGCCCTTACACTCTTCTCTCAATATTTTACACTAATCCCTTGATTTCCCCCAACTCAGACTTCAAATCTGGAGTAAGTGATTTGTCATTTATAATACTCTCCACGGACTTAAGTTGAGAGCATATGCTTTGGAGGGTTCTTTTAACTTGGCTCTCTTCATGCCTCTCCACTACCACTTCTTGAATCATTTTAAGAGCAGTGGTTAGCTTGTCAGCTCTTGCAAGATTATGCTTGGGAGTTAGCTGATTAGGAATTTCTTTAGAGGAGGATGTTTCCTCTGACCCAGAACTACTTCTGAACCTTTCAGCGCTTGAGGATTCCTCATCCTTCCAGCCTTTGCTCTGAACAAGCCTCGTCCTTAGAGTCCACTTTAGAAGTGTGCTCTTTGGAACCAAGACCAGTTTCCTCTACTAGAACATTATATTCTGGGATAGACTGGTTATCCCCGGATGCAGTTTCGGTGTTTGCAACCAAGTTGTCCTTTATCTCAACGGCATCACCAGCCGGACTTTCATCATCAGCAGAGATATTTGGGAGAATGATTACATGATAAGCTTGTTGATGCGTTGTATGTTCTGCTTTAGTCTACTCAACTGACCCAACTTCTGAAAGACTAGAACTGTCCTTAGTCTCCCCTCCGATTGCCTGGATAGGACTTGCCATTACCACTATTTCATTTCCTGGAATGGTGGAATTATCCTCACCATTCCCTCTTATTGCCTTTTCAGGACTTTCAATCTCCACCACTTCTGGTTCCACATTTAGTAAGTTATCCGGAAGAGGCCCTAATCTTGCTTGGAAGGGAAATAAGTCCTCATCCAGATATTTTACCTCTTTGAGAAGCTCCAAATCTTATAGAGCAAGAAGGATAGGTGGACTATCTGTGGCTGCTACTCCTCCGGATGAGCCTCTGGGTCCTTCCTTAGTCAAGTTGTTCTCTTTCAAATTATTCTGGATGGCAGACATCATATCCTTATATTGAGGATCTTTCAAAAAAATATTATCTGAAAGGACTAGCTTCTTGGTAAATACCACAAATTCTTTCCCTTTGCTCATATCTACTGGTGTAGCTGATTTTGGAGATGGCTCTTTAATTGAAATCCCAACAGAGGGCTTTTTATCGAAGAGCTTTTCTGTCTCTGCCTTTAATGCCTCACAGAAGGTTAATCCCTTCTTCCGGAGTTACCTCTTCTTGGGTACAGTTTTTTCTTCCTTTGTTTCCTCATTCTCTTCCGGGTCACAAACAAGCCTTTTTCTTTTATCAACAGCTTTTATAAGCCTTCCTCTAGGCTTCTTAGGCTGTTCCGGTGTGGTTTTCATTAGCTGCGTGAGAGGAATTCTATCCTCATCATCTTCTTCTTCAACAACTGGCCTTGTATTGATCTATCTTGAGCCTTTGGTTTTGTTGTTCTGGCCTTCTTTGGCTCCGGAGCAATTTCACCTCCGGCCTTCCTGACTCTAGTCTTTTTTTTTCTTCCTTTATCCGGATTGCCTTTTCCACATCCCATGTCTCTTTGAAGCTTAAATTTCAAAAGTTCTTCTCTAGAATCTCCTTCCCTGAGACGGATTGGGCTTTGGATAAATTAATTCCGTTTGCTAAGAGGATTCAGGTGATGAGGGCGCCATGGGAATATCTGTGCTGCCTTAGAAAGTGAATGATTAGCACAGGTATGTTCATAACCCTGCTCTCTACCCAGTGCTACAGAACACAATGTTGAAATGATAAGGTAGTGGTTATGGATCCTTTCCGAATAAGGACCAGTTTTGCCAGGACATGCTGAAGGAATCTGGGTGTTTTTGGCCAATATGTGGAGAATTTATCTCCGAAGTAGTTGGTTGGAAGCCATTTCTTCGGGTAGTACTTGACTAGGAGTTTATCCCCATCATTCCTTAGTTGAACTCCGTCATTCTTCATATTGAGATTCTTGACGAAGAAATCCGGCTTGACAGTGATCACCTTCCCTTGAACTTTGGTTCTAAGAGCATCATAGTAAGAGTGAGCTCATAAATTGTCATAGAACTCTCTGACCAAATTCGGATACGTGGGACAGTTGATCTTGAGGAAGTCTATGAGGTGTTGATCCTTTAGGAGTTGTGAATAGTGTTCTGTGTTAAAGAGAAAGTTATCCCCCAAAGTAGTCTGTTGGTATTACAGAGTCAGGGTTTTTCAATTTGAGAGGAATGAAATCCTCATCTTTAAGATCAGATTCTTTAAAGATATATCTGGGAGGAAGAGGAGTAAGTTGAGTGGATGCCATTTGTAGGTTTGAAAGAATTTTGGGGATTTAGGGTTCTGAGTTTTGAAATTTGCAGAGTAACAGTAGAAAATTACTTACATGAAGAATGAGAATGATTTTTGGGGGCTTTTTATAGAATACCCAAAGTGAGGGTATAATCGTGATCCGGACACCGTTACTTTGACTGGATTGATGACGTGGCAGGTTAAACTTTAGGAGAGAGGTAAATGGCATTTAACCGGAGAATAGGAACGGTTTATTTCAAATCCAGCTGTTGAGTTTAACACCCAGTAATCGTTTGAAATTCAAAAAGTGGACAGTTACCTTTACGCACTTTGCCATATGTCATTCCTGTCTGCTGAGCTGGCAATATTCTCTCCGGATCCAAAGTCAAAATAACTTCTTCATTTCTTCTTGACTACTTGATTTGCGAAAATCCAAATTAACCCTAGATTGACTTCCAAATTCTTCTTCAAATTGGATTAGACATTCCAATTGATTCCCTTAGCTTATTAAATTGATCCTTACTTAATGGTTTAGTAAAGATTTCTACTCTTTGCTCATTGGTTGGAATGTAAACCAATGCAACATCCTTCTTCATCACATGATCCCGAATGAAGTTATGTCTGATGTTGACATGTTTCATCCTGCTATGGAAAACTGAATTCTTTGACACATCAATGATATTTTTTTATCACACATTATATCCACACATCCGGATTGGACTCCATAATCTTCTAGCTGTCGCTTGATCCATAGGAGTTGAACCACACAACTTCCAGCTGCCATATATTCTGCTTCTGTAATGGATAAGGCAACTGAAGTTTTCTTCTAGCTATACCAAGATACCAAACAATCTCCTAAAAAGTGACAGCCTCTGGATATACTCTTTCTCTCATATGGTATATCCCCAAAATGGATTTTTCTATTGGGGGGACCCCCCATTTTGGGGATATACTATATGAGGAATGATTGAACCCAACCATTCTCTACATGTGTTCCGCATTCCTTAAAATGGAAAACCATTGAAATTGCCTAAGAATAAAAGAAAAAAAAAAAGAAAGGTAACGTTGTTTCTTTCAAGTGAAGCCATGAAGAGAGAGAGAGAAAAATAGATGCAAAGGAGGGTCACTTTCAGAAAGGAGTGGTGGTGTGTTGGCAACTTGGCATGTAATCTCTCACTCTAACTACAATCAACCAAGTTGTTAATTGAAGCCAAATAGTAAAAAAACAACTAGAGTAGAAAGACGGATAGAAAGGGGGGTTAAAGTTAGAAAAAGTTGAAGGGTTGAGTAGAAAGAATGGAGGAGTTGAGAGGCAGTACAAGAACCACAGCAATAGCAATAGCAATAGCAGCAGTTGTTGGCAGAGACGGGCAGTGATGAAATCACAGAGATCTTTAATCTCTTTTCTGACCAAACACTACCACCCTCATCATCAAAATATCTTCCCTCTTTCTATACCTCACCTATACCATTGAACAAATCCACTCTTTCTCTTCCCAATTTTCACTCTTTTCAACCCCTCTCCTCTTTTCTCTCCCCATAAGTGAATTGGGTAGTTCATATAGTAGCTCTAAAACTAGATTAGACACAAAAAGACTCAATTTTTAGTAATAGAGAGAGATGGGTTAGAGTATAAAGGGGTATTATTGAATGTGATGAAAGTGGAAATATTGAATGGCAGCCAAATTGCTTTGCCGCCATTAAAGGTCTGAGTCTGGATTCTCAAAGGAATCACCTTTCTGCCCATTTCACTCACCAATTTGAACAACAAGATAGGCTTTTGAATTCAAGATATGTAGAACAAGAAAAAGAAAGAGCACAAGGCCAAGAAGGAGAAGAGGAAGAGGAAGAGCAATACTTTCATCAGCTACCCTTTCTTCTTCCTCAGAACCGCCATTTGTACCAGAAAGTGGATTTGCCGCCGTCAAAGAAACGATCTTTATTCTCTCCGGCCGACCAAAACACCGAATATGCAGCAAAAATGGAACCGACTAGTTCCAGATTGGCCGGAAGAAACGCCGGCGGCGGCGGAGGAGAGATAGTGGAGGTTCAAGGCGGCCACATTGTACGGTCTACTGGCCGGAAAGACCGCCACAGTAAGGTCTGCACAGCTAAAGGTCCTAGAGACCGCCGTGTACGGCTGGCGGCCCATACTGCTATTCAGTTCTACGATGTTCAGGACCGGTTAGGCTACGACCGCCCTAGCAAGGCGGTGGATTGGCTTATTAAGAAAGCTAAAACCGCCATTGATGAGCTTGCCGAGCTTCCTGCTTGGACTCCTACAGCTACTCCACTAAATAACGCTGCTAAAACGAGTAGTACTCAACAAGATCAGATTAGCGATGAAACTGATTACAACATTCCGATGGAAAATCATGAAATCCCGGCGGCGGCGGCGGCTGCAATTACGTTAAGTAGCGAGCAGAATCGGAATCGGAATCGGAATCAACTCATGGAGGAAAACCCTAACCCTAACGGAAATTCGAGTTTTCTGCCGCCGTCGCTGGATTCCGACGTGATTGCCGACACGATTAAATCGTTTTTTCCGATGTGTGCTTCAGTTGAAACATCGTCTTCTTCGATTCAATTAGAGAGCTACCCGCCGGATTTGCTGTCGAGAACCAGTAGCCAAAATCAGGATCTCCGGCTGTCTCTCCAGTCATTTCAGGAGCCAATTCTTATGCAGCAGCAGCATCAAAACGCCCAAAACGAACACCACGCGGCGGCGGGGTTGTTCGCCGGAAATGGCAATCAAGGGTTTTACGGGCCTTTTGCTGGGTGGCCTGAGCACCACCACCACCACCACCCAGCAGAAATCAACCGATTCCAGCGGATGTTAAGCTGGAACGCCAGTGGTGCTGCTGATGCCGGCGGCGGATTTGTTTTCAACTCTTCACCGCCGCCATTGCAGCCGTTATTCGGCCAAAACCAGTTGTTTTCAACTCAGAGGGGACCCCTTCAGTCCAGTAACTCGCCGTCAATCCGTGCTTGGATAGACCCAGCCATTGCTTCCGATCATCATCTTCACAACAACACCCATTTCCCCCAAATTCACCATCAACAACCAGCAATGGCCGGAATTAGATTCTCCGCCGCCTCTCTCGGCGGATTCCGAGTTCCGGCACGAATTCACGGCAACGAAGAGGAGCATGTTAACGGCGGAATTCACATCAAGCCGCCGACCTCTGCTTCCTCTAATTCTCACCATTGATTCTAAACCCCAAAATATCACCTCTCAGCAGGTCCAAATCTTAAAAATTCAATCTTTTTCAAACAACATTGTCCTTTTTATTTATTTGATTGATTTCTTATAATTTTATGCAGGGATTATTCGTATTGTAGCAAGAATCAGTGGCAAACACCAAAAGGAAGCGAAAGGCGGCATTTCAATTCCTGGTTTGTTTAGCTTTTGTGTGAGAAAGTATCTTTTTTTAATGTTTGTTTTAATTTCCAGATTTCAAATTTCAATTCATGATGATGAATGTTTGAGTGGGCTTTCAAAGCTCAACTTTGTTTGAATTTAATTTGTGGGATTTGTGGTGTTGTTTTGATTTCCATTTGTAGAATGAATTGATTTTGCCTAAAATGAGACATTTTTCTTGTATTCCCATATTGGAGCAGACCTGGTAGCTATAATCTAAGCATCAAGTCAAAAACTTTGATGTGAATCAAGGCAAAATCCCAGGCCTATCTATGGTTTTAGGTGGTTATTGATAATAAAAATGAAAAAAATCGAGTCTTTTTGCTTAGAAATAGAAAGGGTCAATTTATATCCAAGCAGATTTGAAAGACAGTTTCTGTAAAAAGGGTGGCTTTTTCTGTTTGTTAGTTGAAGTCATAGTTTCTTGGCTCAACAACTTGCTATATTTTGCAAATTGAATTGAAAGACTAACCGATGTTTAACATCCCTATCATTGCTGGGATTTCTGGGAGCAACAAACCTTGAGTCATTTTCTAGCAACAGTAAAAAACAGTTGCCTAAAGGTATGAATTAATTACAATTACAATAGGAGTTGATGACCCTTTTGGTTCTAATTTTCTAGCCCCTTTGACTAGAATTCAATGTGAACTAATTAGTTAGAACAATTCAGTTATCCATAGCCATAGGAAGGGATCAAATTTTCCAAATTTGGAAACTTTAGACATTTTTCCTAATGAAGATATTCAGAATCATGGGTTAGTTTTTTTTTAACAACTGGGTTTGGATGATATATAGGAAAACATTATTCAAACATTGAAAGTTGAGATTTTTGTGCATTAGATGTGTTTTTGGTAGAGAGTATCCTCATGTAATGGTTGGGAATTGATGAGAGGAGATTTAATTAATACGAGAGAATATTTAATTGAGTGTTAATCAATTCTCAACCATTAGATGAGGGAATGGTATAAAGCCTGGCTTTTTGTATAAATTCCCCTTTTTGGTAATGAATTCGGTGTGAGGTGGACACATGGTTCTCTATGGTTCATTAAGCTACTAACCTATGGTACGATTGAGTATGGTATGATTTTTTAAAAAAAATTGTGTTTGGATAGATAGGATAACATGATATTATATCTATTTTTGTTTAAAATCATGAAAAACTACCAAATTCTCGACTCCAAATCTCCCATGAAAAGATGAAAAGACCAAATCATGGAAAAACTATAGAACCGACCAAATCATTTTAATTGAGAAAGAAAAATATTCACCCTCCCTTGGATCAAAACTGGGACCTTTAGGTAGGTATTAACTCAAACTTAATACCTGCCTAATACAAGTGAATAGAACCTTTTACCACTCTAGCAAACCTTAACTTAATTTCAACTGAAGTTCAATATACTCACCCATGTTTTTTAACTTTTCATCTAAATCAATAAAAATTTAATATACCATTAAAAGGACTAATATATCTTTGATAAAATTCTGATTTTTCTTAATTATTGCTTTATAATTTCATTAATGTCTAAAATCTTTCCTAATTTCATACACTATTAAGAATTGCATTGATATTTTAAAATTACAAATAAAAGGAATTAAGATAAAAAAAAAAGGTATAAAACGACTAGTTTTTGAAACGGAAAGTAAACAAGAAAAGGTTTAGAATTAAGAGTAGGTAGGGGGAGAGTAAATGAAGAAGAGCAAGTTGGGGGAGGGGTGTACTTGTAATATCTGGAAAGAAGAGCAAAACAACGCTCAATAATATAGGATTGATACCACCCAAATGACCATCTGTTAGTTTTTTTTTCGGTCCCCTCCCCTCTTCACACAAAAATCTCCCCTTCAAGCCTAGCTGTATTTTTCTTCTTTTTTCCCTAGAATACCACACACTTTTTTAAAAAATAAAATAAAAAGTGAAACACTTGGCTGCCATCGGATAGCGACATTACATTCAGTAGATGCCGCTTCTCTTCTTTTTACCTTGTTCCTAATCATACACCACCCGAATTTACATATTCCATTTTTTAAAAAAAATTAGGCCTTTTGTTTAAATTTGGAGAGTGAGATTGGTAAAATCAAGCATTGCCTGTAATTTTTGGATGATGACTAATAAATGTATCTGGTACATTTCCCATATTCATTTATCATTCACTTCATACGTATTTGTCTTAGTTTTTGCCAAGCCAATTATCGGAATTGGCTGATATGTATTTTGGTAAGTTTATTGATTTGAGGTTAGATTATTCAAAATTTGCATACTTTTAAGATATTTATGCAAGTTCAAGCAAAAAAAATATATTTATGAAACTATCTTTATTTAGGCCAAAACTTATCCTTGTGCCCATATATTCTTATCTATTTAGTAAAAAAAAGTCTAGTTAATTATTTTACTGTAATTTAATTACTCCCACTGGTTCCGAAAACTAGTCGCTTTAGGGAAATTCACAAATTTTAAGAAGCAATTAATGGAGGGTATAAAATTACTTGTTTACCATTAAATTAGCATTAATTAAGTAATATGTGTATTGTGATTGAACTACAGTTAATAAGGGTATAATAGGGAAAAATGAGTAAAAGCTTATATTGAAAATAGGGAATAACAAATAAAAGGAGCAAAGTAAAAGTGTGTAGAGTGATTAGTTTTTGGAGTCGGAGGGAGTAATAGTTAATCTCTTAAGTTGGGGCAGGCGTCCAAATGTCTAGGAATGCTAGATCATGTTGGGATGTTAGTGTTTGGACTAACAGTTTGTTTTGTTAAGATTTAAAAACTGATTGGATGACAGTTAAAATCTTTGGTTTGGTGCTCAATACCTCGATATTTGACCCTTTTCATCCCCATGTTCCTTAGCTTAAGCCATTTATCCACATTAAATTAATGTTTTTCAGATGCAACATGAAAAAACTCGTACTTGGTCTTATTTTATGATACTAAATTAATATACTCACAGTTAATGAAATGGAATTTCTTTTGCGATCAAGCATTGGCGACAAATCAATAGTTTGTCGCAAGTATTCATGGAATTTTTTTTATAGGCAAGCATTCGGACAAACAGCCAAGTGTTTGTCGCAATACCCCTCTACAAAAACAGTTTCTAGAAAAAGTAGCATTTGTGACTAGAATTTAGCGTCATCACAAATGCTTTGAGTGTGTTCATGGGTTTCAGTTAGGCGTTTTTACGGGTGGCACATATCGATACCCTTCGGCCTTTATGATATTTTAGGTGAAATGTGCTTAAGGTGATTTAACAAATGCAAATCAAGCCCATGAGCTTGCTCTTGTTTTCCTTATTTTACAAGCCATTTGGAGACCCACACCACTAACTGACAAAAGGGCCACCCAACATACTAAGACTGGGGAGGGTGTATGTACGGCAGCCGTACTTCCACATTTTTTATGGACAAACTGTTTACAAAATTTGAACACATGACTTCCAGGACACCAAGGAACAACCACACCACTAACAGACAGAACATATAAAAAAATTCAATGCATGAGTTTGATGAAATTCTGCTATGCTGTAAACTCTATGGCTTCTTGAGCAATTGGAAAATAGACAACGATTGATTCCGATGATTTTTTTGCCCTTGTGCTTGTCTTTCCATTTGATTTAGGTAGCTTAGACGGTGTCTCTGATTTGCTCACTTGCCTGTTGTATAATTTCTTTTGGTTATTCGGCTGTGCTTCGACCCGAATCTCCCATGGCCGAGCGGCTATCCATCGTTCCTTCCAGCTCCATCCCCAATTCTCTTTGCCAATACTGTAATAAGCCTGCCCAAGATATCGGGTAGGATTGGCTCTCCACTACAACAGTGAAAATAAAATAGCTTAATGATCACATAAAACAATGACAAGAATGCTTCATAATTATAAGGGAAAATACATCTTCAGCCGCCTCAACTAGGCAAGTTTTGTCACCTGCCCTCTTGAACTTTAATTTGTTCCTATTAGTTTCATGAAATTGGCAAAAGTGTACCAGATTGTTGTCTGAATGCCACGTGTCAGTTTTTTAGGGGTTTAACTTTTGATTTTTCTCGCTCCAACCAAAAGCTAAAGGGTGGAATTCAGGTGACAATCCGAAGCATTTTTTTACAAGATGAGAGGGCTCGCAGGTACGAACTAAAGTTGAGGGGGCAATTGGCAAAACGTTCGAAGTTGAGGTGGTTGAAGGCTTATTTTGCCTTATTATAATGGGTTTTATTAAAGTCGACCTGATGAGAGAAAGCATACGCCATAGCTCTTTCGCGCTTAACAACGGCTTCTTCTCGTTGTTGGATCTTCGAAAGGATATCCTCCATGGTTTCCAAGCCGCCACACCAATCCACCTGCAATAAAATATTGTTACAAAAAATACACTGTAAATGGTAATTTAATGCTAATCCCAAATGTATAAAATTAACAAAATCAAGCCAACAATGTGTACTAATTGGGAGTAGTGATTAACCCTTTAAAGCTAAGGCCTACCATGTGGAACACATCAATTAAAATATGCTTGATACAATAAAGTTGTTAGGCAATGCAGACAATTACCATGTTTCAATTCAAATTGCAAACACGGAAATTTAACCTTGCTCAAGGCAAATTATTAATTGAATTTTCTGTCAAAAGAAAATAAAAGAATGGGCAGTTAATTTGCAAGAGATTTCCCTCGTAGCTTAATTGATAAGCCTCCAAATGATAAGGTAGAAATTTTTGTGCATTATCTATGGCCTCTTCAAAATCTATGTTTATCAAAATAGATCAATAGTGTTTTTTTGCCCATCTGGTTCACTGAAGCTTTGCTCCAACTATGTTCAGATCCAATCCGGATCGCGCACCTGACTTTAGTGGGTGAGTCTCCCGGTAAGAATTTTTTTCAATATTGGGCAAGAGTCTCATTGATTATTAAAGTATCTCAAGTTTCTCTTATAATTAGAAGCAATTATTTGATAGCTGCAGATTTCCCTGTCAATGTAATGAATGATAATACAACACTAGCTAAATCAATGTAACTAGTTAAAAAAGGACACTTCTTTACTTTTTTTTCTGAAAATTATTTCAATGAGGTCAAAGTTACCCATTGAAGCTCGGAGTTATGACGCATATATACTTGCATTTTGATGTTGGCGTCAATTTGGTGTTAAACTCGTTTGCATTCAAAGGTGAAATCATGAGGTCATTTGGAAAAAAGAGCATGCACCTACTTTAAAAAAAATACTTCCTTTACTTTTATATATCATTTCCAAGGCCGGCGGCTATAAGGGAAACGAGTAGAGCGACCGCTCAGGACCCCAAATTTTCGGGGCCCCCAAATTATAGTTTTGGTATAGGATGAGTATATTGCACTTTACATATATGTTACGTTGAGGACACATTGCATCAAACCTCTTTGTTGCAGTGGTAGGGGCGTGCTATAATGTGCTTGCCTGAGCAGGTTCAATTGCCATGGGAGTCCTTTTTCCAATCTCTCATTTTTTATCCCTTTTATTCCTTCAAAATTGCTTTTTTATTAAAGTTTGATTCATTAGTTGATAAATGTAAAGAATTTAACAATACTAATTTTTAAAATTTAACTTATTTTATTTGTAATCTTTTAAATTTTTCAATATATTAACATAATGTATATTTAATTATCTTTATTTACATATTAGAACAAAAATGGAAATATGTTAACGCTGAGTTCAAATCAACTTTTTATTAAGAATTTTTCGAATTGTTTTTAGTTTAAGCTTATAATTTGACTAATTAAAATATATTATTTTTCTCATAAACAAATAATTTTTACATTCAATTTCTGCTACTATTTTAACTATAAATGCAAAGTTAATGTCATGTGTAAAGTTTTAATAGATACTTTTGTATTTAAAAAAATAACAAATATAGTTAAATTATTTTAATGGATATCTTAGATTAAAATTTATTTAAACAATTTTATCAAATAAATTCTAAGGCAAGTACATCATTATATTTTTAAAAAATATTTAAAAAATCGATAATGTGATTATGGGTAAAAAAAAATTTGTGTGTCGATTCGAATAAAATTTCTTCTATAAATGATTGGATAGTAATAATTTTCAAATGGTAATTATATAACTCTAATATATATATATATATATATATATATATATATATATATATATATATCCTAATTTAATAATTTTTTATTGATTCTAAGTGAAATTTTAAATTTGTTGTTGAAAGTTTTTTTAACATACAAAAGTATCTAGGGACACTAACTTTGCATTTCATTGCAAAAGGGCCTCTGTTTCATTCTTTACTCAGGGCCCCGGAAATTTTCAAGACAGCCCTGATCATTTGTATCTACTAATTCCTTCCTTTTAATATGACGTTTTATATTAAGTAGCAGCAAGAGGGGAACACGTTGAGTTGCGCACCAACCTTATCTCAGCTCCCGAAAACTGAATAATCTCTCTTAAAAAGCTATGTTTCGACTATACTTTTTTGAGTAAATCTCTCTAACATTAGCATTAAACATGTAATTAATCGTATAACGAGTGCATCAATATATATAAATCGTATAATTCATGCATCATAGTCTAAATGACACGAGTAACCTATTGACATTTTCGGAGTTGCGCCTTGAGGCAAATAATATATGAAGAAAAATAATTGGGTTTCTTTAATAAAAATTATTGTGTTACGATAAAGTAAAATGTATAATTGAGTAAGAAATTAAAATTTATAATCAACCACAATCAATATTATGAGGAAAATGCAACTAAAAAACAAATAAGGAATAAAAACAGTTACAATCAAATTTATTTATTATATTATGGTCCAATAAAAAGAATTTAAAGTCTTCAATTCACAGAACTTAAAATTTACTTTTACACATCAAATTTTTATTATATTGAGACCTCTCAGCTATGCACGGGGTGGTCGCACTGGCATCGTACTCTAGGGCCGGCTCTCGAAACCGACAAAAACATCTTAGCCACAATAAAAATAGATACATTTACAAGCTTTACATTCAAAGTTTGAAATTTGTTGGCTCCATAGTACATTATCCTTGTAGTGTAGTTAAGATATTATTTTCATGAACTCACCAAACACACTAATAAAACATTAATATCATTGAAGACATATTGCAGTAAAACATTGATGTTGTTTCAGTTAAAAGAAGTAGTTAGAGTGGTATAAATCGTGGATTATATTATTAAGCAATCAATAGAAGCTGTAGTAAGTAGTCAGTTAATACCTCAAGTTCTTGAAGTTTGGCCTCAAGTTTTAACTGATTCTCCAATTTTCTTTGCTTAATCCGGCCTTGTGTAACCATATGGTGTCGACGAGCTTTGATTTGAGCTTGTATGTAACTCCATGAGTGTATGCAGCTTAATGCATTTGAAGCTTGTTTTTCAGTATCGTTGCCTTGAATTAGTTCATTAAACCTCACCGCTCCTTTGCGACGCCCAGCCGCTTTTCTTGCCTGATAATTCATTCAAGCCGGCAACATCAATTCGGTCTCAGCAAGATGATAGTTAGCGCAAGCTTTCGTTACATATAAACGACAATCAAGATGCAAAAGATGCACAAAAAACTATAACACGAACTTACAGGGCCGACCATGACATTTTGAAAGCCTTATGCAAAATAAGAAACAATGACCCATTTGAAAAAGTTTTATGTAAATTTGAAATATTATTTTTTTTAAAAAATTGTCTCAATAGTAAAACTCTACCCCACCCACCTAAATGTGAACTCGAAGTTGTATTCTAATAGAAATCAATAAAAGTGTACTATTTTGAAATTCTTATTCTCCATTAATTTTCTTAACTTAAATTTTAATTTATTCACATTTTAGAAAGTTTTGATAATAATAATAATAATAATAATAATAATAATAATAATAATAATAATAATGGCCCATTCAAGTTGTGGCCCCGGACCTAGAGCCGGCCTTGAATGGTAGATAGCCATTGCGATTGCTTAGAGTTCATAGCTTGAAGGGGCCCAATTTTTTATTAGTTTTGATAAAAAAAAAAGTAAATTTAATTGGAGTGTTTTAAATTGACAGATAATACAATTACATAAATTAAATTTTAATTGTTTTTACCTCTGGTCTATTTTTCAATTGCATTTTCCCCGTAAATATTGAGTGTACTTAATTATAATTGTAATTTTCTACTCAATTCTATATTTTATTTTATCCGAACACGATAAATTTTAGTAAAGGGATCCAACTATTTTTCTTCATCTATTATTTGCCCAGGACCATGAAAATGTCAAGATCGTGTATCCCTAAGTCGTCGCACCCCTGGCCTAGGGCAACCTTGCGGATGTATAATAATGAGACATACCATAAATATCCGAAAAGCAGCTTGAATCCGAATCGCCGCTTGATGTTCCGCGGAAAATGCATTGTTTATCGGTATGTGAGTAGCCGCAGTACCATTTGACTCTCTCTGATCAGTGCTGGGACGTCCCTCTGGATCTTTCGGGTTTTCGGGACTCGAATGAACCTGCAAAACATACAAGCCAAATGAAACCAACAGCAATAACATATTTAGGATTCTAATTTTTATATACCTTAACTTGGTTGGACCTATCATCTTTTGCTTTCTTCTTCAGGTTAATGATGGACCTAAACCAATCTCCTGGACCTATTTTTTAGTTAAATAAATTACTACTATAAGCATGAGATAATAAACGATTTTCACGTTCATATGTCCGATTAGCATCATCAAGCATTCAAATATAACTAATAAGTACAAGTTTAGAACGTATATATACTCTTTTTTGGGAGAGCTACAACATTAAACACCAAGAATCATAGTTGTTGAATCGAGAATCGGAATTAAAAATTTGCAAACTGTGAATAATTTATCAAATTCACAAGCATAATTTTGTAACTAATCGAGTTTCAATTATTAATTTTATAGTTAATAATTCTCTTTTGAGTATTATTACATTCTCTTCTAGTATTACAACATAATCAGTAATCAGTCTCTTATAAACCTTAAGCTTCAATATGGTATTAGCAAAACAAATATAATTTGCATGTACAAATTATACAAGGAACAAACAGAATAAATCATTGAAAAAAATGATAGAAGAAAATAATAAGAAGATACCAGAAATAGAACAACAGTGGCACATGTTACTCATTTGTAAATGAAGATATTTTGAAGAATTGAAGAAGAAGAACAAGTGTAATATAAGGGAAAAAAAGAGCAAATTCACTTTCCATAATAGGACAACTCAACTGAACTGAAGCTTCTGTTTAATCTTATTGAAGCTCAAACATCTCAACTACATTAAGTTTTTCCTGGCCCATATCCCACCTAACCTTACCTTCTATTTCTTTTTTCTTTTTTCTTTATTATGTATAATCTTCCTTTTCTTTACTCTTGTATGTGTATATCTTCCAATCTAATATGTTGTAAAGGGATTTTAATGGAAATATAAAGTAAAATTACAATCCCATTTCATATTTCCTAATTTTAAATCTTACAAATTGAACTCTATTGAAGGAAAATGAAAATGAAATAAGAAACATATTCGAATCGTACCTTTTCCAGTGTCCGAGATCAAAGAATCCGAAGATGATATGGATAACACTAGTATGACAAAGTCGATATTGATTCACAGTTTATCGTAATTCAATCGATTTTACGGAGAACATGATGATGAACTGGTGATTCGGAATGGAAAACGAATTTTATGATGTCAATGAAGTCAAGAGAGAAGTGAAAAAAAAATGAATTTTTTCATCGAGTTTTTTTAATCCATGAGTACATATATAAAAAAAAGGCCTAATGGATCAACAGCATCCCCAACTTGGCTCAAAAATTCTCCTGCCTCCCTCAACTTTGACAACGTCCCCGTAATTACCTCAATTTTTCAAAAGTGTACCGTTTAGCTGCCTACGTCCTATGTGGCATGTGATGTGGCACCCGTTGAAAATCTATGCGCGTATGTTGACCCAAATTTTTTTTAAAAAAAGAAAAATAAATTTAATAAGGCAAACAGTAATATAACGGGTATGAAACCAAATCAAATCCTTAATTTTTCATCTCTCTTTCTCTATAAAATTGTTAACTTCATCATCCTCTTTGTGAAATCCCTAATTCGCCCATCTTGGTCCTCGATTTTTCTTTCCCACTCTCTGTCTATCGCATTTGTAATCCCTAATTTAAGTTTAATTTAGCTTTGTATTACGGTTGAAGGTGATTTTCGAAGAGCAGTTCACAATGGCTGATATTGAGATCCCAACGTGTTGTTGTGGGGAAACTACTAGTTTGAGAACTTCGTGGAGTGAAAACAACCTTGGGCGGAGGTATTTTGGGTGCCGAAGATATGGGGTAAGCTTTTAAGTCTGTTTGCGAATTTTGAAAAGTTTTGGCTTGAAATTACAAATCTTTTTCTATCTGTTTTTGTTGTTTGGGACTGGATTAATTGATACTTTAGAAATTCGCTAACTGATTTAGAATTTGTTGTTATGTTGAATTTTTTTGAACGAATATATGATATAGTGACTATTTTTTATTGGCAGAGACGTGCTTGCAGTTTTTTCATGTGGTTTGATCCTGAAGTTAATAATCGTTGAAGAGAACTAATCAACAATCAGATGAAGAGATAATTGAAGGCGATGCTATTGAAGTTAATGGTAGATGGAGAAAATTGATCATGTGGTTCATATTAGGGTTTATAGCAGGTGTTGTTTGGTCATATTGGTAGTTTAAGTGGTAGTGGTAGGGAATGACATTCTATTTGGCTAGCAGTTGTTAAACTAGTAGTGGTGGTGAATGAAATGGTTGTAGCAGTAGTAGTTGTAATAAAGAATCTGGTTTAATGAAATGGTTGGTTTAAGGATATATTGTTTTGTGTAGTCTCCAGAGTTGATTTGGTGGAAAAAATAGTGAAAAAAAACTGAGTCCAAATAACGTAAAATTGTTGCAAAATTGTCTTAAAAAATGAGTCCTCTTGCAGATTGAACTTAAAAAACAAAGTTCAACATAACTAAATTTCTTGCAAATTGAACTTAAAAAACAAAGTTCAACATGAACTAAGAATCCTACAAAATGAAGTCAATAAACCAGAACTCCAAATTCATAATCCTGCAAAATTAAGTCAAAAAACTAGAACTCCTAATTGAGTTCAACATCAACTCATAATGTTGCAAAACGAACTAAAAAACAGAGTACAAAATCCTGTATTAAGCACTAAGAAAAACTAGGTTCAACATGAACTCATAATCCTGTAAAATGAACTCAAACAAACAGAGTTCAAAGTGAACTCAAAATCCTTGACATGAACTCATAACAACAAAATATATATGCATTAACCAAATAACACAAGATGTCTGCATTAACCAAAGCCTGGCCAAACACATGACAACATGCTACAGAGTTTCCTAAAACAAGACATCAATTTTCAAATAAGAACAACTACTAGCACTATACCAGTTTGTGCTAACATTCATAAGTTTTAACAACTAATATCAGCATACCACTACAACAGTTAGTAACTGATACATAGCAAAACAAATGGTTCATTGAACTAAATTTCCCAGACACTTGTTGGATTTGGTTGTGAGCTTGAAGTGCCAGCTTTACTCTTGGTAACTCTTGGTTGAGGATGACTTTCTGTTGGTTGAGCTTGATTTCATGCTTTGGTTCCTAACAGCTAATTTTTGTTGTGTTGCTGCTTTGTTTGCTGCTACTCTTTTTCTTTGTTCCTTAGTAGGTTGGGCAAGCTTGTGTTGGCTTTGTTGAAGCTGGACTACTCCAATTCTAATACCAGCTTGTTTTCTTGCTCTTGTCTGCATTAAATCCATCTAGGTTAATTTTCATTTTGTCCTACGGGGGGTGAATCCCAAGTCTCCCATCACAACTGTTGACTTTTTTTGTTTCCACTGCCAGTAGATATTACTCTACACTCAAGTCTCCCATTCTGCATAAACATCATAACAGTAATCAACAGTACAATACTAGAAGCAAAACTAGACATTACAATTACACTAACCTAAATCCACTCAACATTTCTAAAAATAAGACAATACTTGTTGACAAGTCCAGCCAGTTCTTTCTAAAATAAACACCCCATATCCACTTGAACTAGGCATGTTCTTAGCAATTGGCCTCTTCCTCATAAGTTTCTGTACAAGGGCATTGCAATATAAGCAAACAGTAAATGACAGCACAAACAACTCATTAAATGACCCCCAATACAAGCAAACTATGACGATAAATGAAAGTTTAAAGCAAACACTGACAATTAATGCATACCTCTTGAACATTGACAGCTTCTTGCTTTTACCAGTGTCAGCTGATGCAGTTTTCTTTTTAGCACTTACTCTAGCATTAGAGGCAGTTGAAGACTCAACCACACTCTCAACATTCAGCTTCACATTAAAAATTACCAATAAACGCCAACATAAATGACAACCAACTTAAAATTACCAATAAATGCCAACATACATTACAACCAACATAAAAAAGAATGACAACCATAGATTAAAATAACTTCATACCTTTGGAGGTTCACCTGCCTTTCTACTTGGGTAGCCCTTCTCATTGTGATTTTTCCCTTACAATATGAATAATCCAACCCTAGAAGACTTCCCAACTTCTTAAGCTCATCAAAAGGCTTTCTCCTGTTCCTTTTTGGGCGGCCAGGTAGAGGCTTCACTAGTAGGGCCTCAATTGGAGGGTTTGAGGATTGAGGTATCATCTTCAGATTAGGCATAGGCTGTATGAAGTCAGTGTAAGCTTGCAGGTAGGTGTTTTTGTGGTACCAATGTTCAACATAATGGATTGGATTCAAACCACTATTATGCATTGCTGCTATAGCATGAGGACAAGGGATCCCTTTCAAAGTCCAAGCCCTACAGGAACATGTTTTATTCCTTATATTGACCACATGACCATACTCACCCTCTACAACCTCATATCCATCATCTCCATTCCATACAATATTATATCTCATTGCCCTAGCAGCATTTTTCTCTTTTACTTTTTATGCCAAAGGGGAGATATCTGTGATCCATGTATTAGGAAATTCCTTTATCTCAATGTGTCTCTTCATGACTTGAATCCTAATCTCTTCCAGCATGCTAATTATTGAGTTATACCTAGCTCCAAGAATCCAAGAGTTGAATGACTCACTTATGTTATTGCCTACTATGTCATCTTTGACCTCAATTTTCATGTACACTCTACACCATTGATGGATTGCATTTTCAGCAGGTATTTGTACTTATTTCCATATCATTGAGACCATGTTTTTAGTATTTATGGCCGCAATTACTTTCTTTTCTGTCTCTTTCAGGTTTTGAAGGCAATTCGGAGAAAACATGCTATATTTGGAGAAAAAGAGCCTATCACCGATACCTGACGCAGGCAGCAGGAGCGATAGCTGGTCGCGGTGACTCCGGAACACTTCAGAATGACCAAGATGACATCAATACCAGCGCACGCCATATCCAGATTTGGAAGCCACCCAATTTGGGCAAATCCTATTCACGAAGAGCCTATCACAAAAGGGAATTTGATCCCTTTCCTAATTTCATAAAGGGAAGGATTTTTACTACCATTTGAAGACCAAGACTAAAAGGAAATGAATCCATCAAAATAAATGCCAAGAGTCCTAAGCACTCAGCTATAAACACCGAGGTCGGCCATTTCGAAGGGATATACGGAGATATACAAGACAATACACACAGAGATTCATATTTTACATTCAGTCTTTTAGTTTAGCTTTAGTCTTTGCATTCTTTAGTTTTTGAATATTTTGATTTACAATTTTGAACACCCTTGAGTTTAATTGCAAGTTCATTTTCAGTTTCATTGCTTTTATTTTATTTCCATCTTTATATTCTCAACATGATTCATTTACAGTCTCTTTACATTTCTGCACATTTAAATTCAGCCATGTTTACCTAGAACTCTTATAGCTTGACCAATTAATGGTCAAGAATGAGTTTAAATGGTGTGGGGACTGCAATTGAATACAGGAATTCGCAAGGCAACCTATTTACCAATCTCATTACTTGAAGGGTTTTATAGTAAGAATATCACTTGGTCTCGCTGTTTGGACTGATCACCTAATTGGTAAGTCTTTGTGATTATTGTTAATCTCTATTCTTGCATCCATAATTGTGCTTGAAGAGGGATGAAGTAACAACAATCTCCACCAAGACTGGAGAAAGGTAATCTTATGCCTGTCGGGAGTGCTTTACTACGTGTAAGGATTTAGGCTTTTCTTATTTCTATTACTATTTACTGGCGAGCTCTCAGCGCAAAGTCGAGAGACACAGTGAGTAAGAGTGAGGTCATGGCTCAAAGTCCGGTCTCCATATAAGTAAGGAAAAGTTGCTAGTACTATACGGTGTATGAGTACTAGTATAACTAAATCTAGGTCTCGTTACAATTAATTTCTCATCCCATGATCACCATGATATTCAGTCTTGTCCTATATTGGTTGAGCCATTATTTCCTGTTGTTTCATTACTTGCTTTATTTAGTTTTAATCCACAAATTCCCATCAAGAGCGCTTTTAGGTCATGTTGTCTGTCATCTTCTTAGAATAATGTTGTAAAATACCGTTCCTTATGGATTCGACTCCCGCTCACTGCTAACTACAAGTTTGTCTTGCGCAGGGATTTATTTTTGGTGGTTTTGACACCCATCAAATTTTGGCGACGTTGCCGGGGAGCGATTCCTTTTGACTAGTTGTTCAATGTGGATGACCAGAGCCACAGGTCATGGTAATGAATTCCTCTATAATATAGAAATCAAAAGATCTAACAAAGCTCATGCTAAGCAACCCCGAGAGCGTAGAGACTCCAAACATCAGGCAAAGACTTCAAGCGGACCCAATGATAATCCATTTGATATAGAAGGACTGTCTGACTATTCCACCGACTTAGAATTAGAGCCTGAAACAGCCATCATGACCGTGGCTAACCAAGAGCAGTCAATCTGAGACCTTACACGAGTCCCGGTGAACCAACAACCTTTCTGCATCACTTATCCGGATGAGACTGAAGATAACAATTTTGAGATGAGATCTAGGTTTATCCATAGCTTACCCAAATTCGCCGAAATGCCAACTAATGACCCTTACAAACACTTGAAGAAATTCCATTTGACTGTGTGTTCCATAAAGCCACCCAAGGTTGATCTAAACCTTGCAAAATTGAAGTCCTTTGCTTTCTCTCTAGAGGACTCGACCAATGATAGGTTTTGTCATCTAAAACCAGGATCGATCACATCATGGGAACAAATGTCGAGAGTCTTTCTTGACAAATACTTTCCAGCATCGAGAGTTACCACTTTGAAAAGACAGATCTATTCAGCTAAGATGAAAGACACCGAGAGTCTCCATGAGTATTATGAAAGGTTCCAACACCTTTTGGCAGCCTGTCCACCTCATGGATTCACTGATCAAGCCTTAGTCCAGACTTTCTATGAAGGACTCCCATTCTCTATGCAGTCCATGTTAGAGCATGCTAGTGGGGGTGCTCTCATTAATAAGATCCCAACTCAAGCTTGGGAAATCATCAAGACTATGGCAGAAACTGCTCAAAAGTTTAGCGATCATGAAGGAAAATGTACATCAAGACCTATCAATGAGGTTTACTCTTATAATCTCAATGACAAAATAGAAAGACTTGCTAAACTTGCACATAAAAGAGTTGTCCAGACTGAGGTCACAAAGGAGTGCAAACTATGCAAAAAGACTACTCATGCTACTGATGAATGTCCTTGCTTAGGAGACCCTGAGTTTGAGCAAGTCCATGCCATGGGGAACTATGGCAACTATAGCAATTATAGTAATTATGGGAACTATAGTAACCATAGTAACTATGTTAATCAAGGGAACAATCAGCCATACATCCCACCACCATAAAGGAATCAAAGAGGATGGCGAGATTGTCCAGCACTCACTTGGGGAAATAACGATTGCCAACAGCCACAGGGACCACAGAATCAGCTCATAGTGAGAAATCAGCAGAATGCGATTATACCGAGATCTCCTCAACAAGTCCAAGTCCAGACCACCCCACCTCAGTAGCCACAATATAATCCTTATAAGCTTTTCACTACTCTCACTGAGGGTTCCAATAAGCGGTTTGAACTGGTAGACGATCAAATACAAGGACTGCAAGGTAACTTCTCAAACCTGGAAAAACAGATGGCCCAGATAGCTAGCACTCTCTCTAAGATCGAGAATATAGGGAGACTTTGGTCCCAAACAGAGGACAATCCAAGAGAGAATGTCAGCGCGATCACGCTATGGGAAAGAAAGAGACCCAGTCGGAACCATCGAGAGTAGAAATAGAGGATGAGGTCATTATGATTCCTGATGACCTAGAGGAACCAGTGATTTCTATCGAGACTAGACCCCCTTTTTCAGAAAGACTAGAAAAGACCAAGAAGCTGAAGGAAGAGAAAGAGATCTTCGAGACCTTGAGGAAAGTTGAGATCAATATCCCGTTGCTCGATGTGATTAGATAGATACCCAAGTATGAAAAAGTCCTCAAGGAGTTATGCACTAATAGGAAGAAGTAGCATGACCTAGATAAGGTCATGATGGGGGAAAACGTATCCGCCGTGATCCAACGTAAATTACCCCCTAAGTTAAAGGACCAGGTAATGTTCACGATCAATTGCACCATAGGTCAGGTTGGAATTTAGAAAGCTATGTATGATCTGGGTGCATCTATAAATGTCATGCCTTCCTCTATCTACCAGCAGATATCAGCCAACCGTAACATGACTCTTAAGGAGACTAGGACTGTCTTGTAACTTGTGGATTGCTCTGTTGTTTACCCTGAGGGAATTTTGGATGATGTATTGGTCAAGGTAAATGATTTTGTTTTTCCCGCTGACTTTAATGTTCTTGATATGTGCGATGTAAAAAGGGAAACTCAGATTTGCTGCTAGGGAGACCATTCTTGAGTACCGCCAAGACCAAAATCGACGTACACAATGGTTCTCTCACTATGGAATTCAATAGGGAAGTAGCCACTTTTAATGTTTATGATGCTATGAAAACCCCAGAAGAAGACTCGAGCTTGTGCAGTATTGATAGCCTTGATCCCATCATCCAATAAATTTTTGAGCTAAATCTCTCAGACGAGTATTTGATGGTGTTGAATGAAGCACTTAACACCAAAAGCCTCGATGACACTGATTTAGATGAGAAGCTGAAAGAAGCTATTCACAATCTCGATCCATCTCAATCTACATCGAGACCTAGACCGAAGCTCGTTCTGCCACCTTTTAAGAAACTCACTCCTTCCATCATCCAACCACCGGAACTTAAACTCAAGAGTCTACAAAGTCACCTGAAATATGCTTTCTTGGGGGATAACAACACACTCTCGGTGATTATTTCTAGCAAATAGAGTCCTGATGAAGAGAAAATGACTGGCCTCCTTACTCCAACAACATAAGGAGGCAATTGGATGGACTATAGCCTACATCAAGGTGATTAGTCCTTCCACTTGCATGCACAAAATCAAGTTGGAAGAGGATGCCAAGACCTATCGCCAACCTCAAAGGTGACTTAATCCTCCCATGATGGAAGTTGTGAAGAAGGAAGTGATCAAGCTCATGGAGACTAACCTCATTTACCCTATCTCTAACAGGGATCATGATGATAACAAATGAAGCAGGAGAACCAATCCCAACGAGGATACAGAATGGATGGAGATTTTGCATTGACTATCACAAGCTCAATGCCTCCACCAAGAAAGACCATTTTCCACTGCCATTCATTGATCAAATGCTGGATATACTAGCAAGAAAGTCTCATTTCTGCTATCTCAATGGGATGTCAGGGTTCTATCAGATCCCGGTAGCACTAAAAGACCAGGAAAAGACAACATTTATGTATCCCTTTGGCACCTTTGCTTACAAAAGGATGCCTTTTGGTCTTTGCTATGCTCCCGCTACATTCCAGAGGTGCATGATAAGTATCTTTTCTGATTACCTGGAAAACATCATTGAGGTATTAATGGATGATTTTACTATATATGGTGATTCTTTTGATGCATATCTCGATAACCTTGGTAAGATTCTTAAACGTTGCATTGAGTCTGATTTAGTGCTTAGCTATGAAAAATGCCACTTCATGGTAGACCAAGGTATGATATTAGGTCATGTTGTATCTAAGAAGGGTATTGAGGTAGATAAAGCTAAAATTGATGTTATTTAGTCCTTACCTTACCTACTTCTGTAAAGGAAGTTAGGTCTTTTCTTGGGCATGCAGGTTTTTATCATAGGTTCATCAAGTACTTTTCAAAAATCGTCGAGCCCCTATGCAGACTACTCCAAAAAGATGCTAACTTCGAGTTTGGAGATCCTTGCAAGGAAGCCTTTGACATTATCAAGAAGAAGTTGGTCTCTACGCCCATTATCCAAGCACCTAATTAGGACCAGCCCTTCGAGATCTTGTGCAATGCAAGTGATAAGGCAGTAGGAGCAGTATTAGGACAACGAGTTGGTCGAGAGCCTTATGTCATTTATCATGCCTCTTGGACTCTCAATGCAGCTCAGCGGAACTATACCATGATTGAGAAAGAGCTCTTTGCTATCATTGTTGCATTAGAGAAGTTTTGTTCTTACCTTCTCTGTTCCAAGGTCATTTTATACTCAGATCACGCTGCCTTGAGATACCTAATGACCAAGAAAGATGCCAAGCCAAGATTGATTAGATGGATCCTTTTGCTTCAAGAATTTGACATCGAGATCAGAGATGAAAAAGGGATAGAGAACCTAGTAGCCGATCATCTTAGCAGGCTGACCAATTCAGAAGAACCAAGAGAAGTTCAGGATGAATACCCAGGGGAAAGTCTCTTTGTTGTCATCGAGACTCAACGGTATGCAAACCTTATCAATTTTCTTACCACCGGGAGGTTCCAATAGGATTTCACAAGCAATGACAAGGAGAAAATGAAGAGGGAAGCTGGCAGGTACTTCTGGGATAATCCTTATCTATGGAGATAGGGGAATGATTTGGTTTTAAGGAGATGTGTTTATGGGGAAGAGATATCGAGACTTTTGCAAGCATGTCACTCAGAAGTTTGTGGAGGTCACGGTGGGCCGAGGAGAACAGCACAACGCATTCTTGAGTTTGGATTTTCACATCTTTCGTGACTCCTATATGTTTTGTAAGGCATGCGATAACTATCATCGGGTTGGTAATCTTGGACGTCTAGATCAACTCATGATGACTCCTATTTTGGCCGTTGAGATCTTTGATGTCTAGGGTAATGATTTCATGGGCCCTTTTCCTCCTTCTTATGGCTTCAAGTACATCCTCCTAGCAGTTGATTATGTCACCAAGTGGATAGAAGCCAAGGCAACCAGGAACGAGATGGGAAGACCGTAGAAGTTTCATCAAGGATAATATCATCTGCAGATACGAGATACCAAGACTACTCATCAGTGATCGCGGTACACATTTTTCCAACAAGATGATCTCGGCATTACTGACTGAATGGGGAGTCAAACATATGACTTCCACAGTATACCACCTGCAACAAATAGATAAATTGAGGTGAGCAACAGAGAGGTCAAGCTCATCTTAGAGAAAACAGTCAATCCCAATAGGAAAGAATGGAGTCTCTGTCTCTTTGAAGCTCTCTCGGCAGTCTACATAGCATGGAAAGCACCCATCATGATGTCATCTTACAGAGTTGTCTATGGGAAAGCATGTCATTTACCTGCCGAGATCGAGCATAAGGCGTATTGGGCCATCAAGGATACCAATTTCAGGCTTGATGCGGCCAAGGAACATAGGAAGTTGCAACTATATGAACTCGAGGAGATTAACCGTGATGTTTATGAGAGGAACAAGGCCTACAAAGAGACCATTAAGTGTCATTATGACCTTTTCAGTTCCAGGAAGGTCTTTAATGTAGGACAAAGATTCCTCTTATTTCAATTTTTTCTCAAGCTATTCCCTGGAAAATTAAGGTCCCGGTGTGCCGGACCTTACGTCGTGACCAAAGTATTCCCACATAGAGTAGTCATCATACAGAGCATCGAGACTGGGAAAGTTCTAAAAGTCAATGGGCATCATCTCAAGCCCTACTATTAAGGATTTCAATCTCACTTTGAGGAAATAACTCTCACAAAGACCGCTGATACCACACTATGATCTCGATGTGGTAAGTCGAGCTCAATGACGTTAAATAAAGCACTCTTGGGAGACAGCCCAAGCATTTCTGACTCTTTGTCTCTCTTTTAGTTAGCTTTTATTAGTTGTATCTAGACTAGGACCAATTCTCTCTCTGTTCTTGTTGTAGGATTAAGTCTCCATACACCCTCTGTGGAAGCTGAACCATCAAACTCCAAGAGACGTGACTGAGAAGATAGGGGACGTGAAGGGACTCACGTGGACTAATGCATGCACAGTGGGTGATGTGGCAGTCATGCAAAGATTACGGGGATTTTTTACGGTTCGGTACCTAAACGGGGTCATGATCCTAGAGCCGCTTTTGCATGCCTAAAATCCCTCACTCTCAATAGTCACGCTCTCTTTCAAACTTTCAAAGCAAAAACCTCTTTTACTTCTTCGGTGAACTTTATTTTCAACCACCACCAAAGCCACCACTCCAATGGCTTCCAATCAAGACAACACCACCACCACTCCGGCGGCCACCGCCATTCCTGTAGATACAACCCCTTTGTCAACTACCATTACCACCCCTATCCCGTCAGTGACTACTTTTTCCACTGTCGTCACCACCATTAACAGAGTAGTGGACACTACTCTAGCGGCTCCAAACATTGTCTCCACCTCCGCCATCGCTACCACTACCACCGCCATTCCCCCAACCCCCGTGGTCACTCTTCCAAAGACCACAGCAATCTCAGGCCACAGAGTGCTCACTCCCACCACCTCTTTCAGTACCACCGCCACTCTCGGTGAAACCTCGCTCGTCGTAGACCCAATCTTCACTATCTACCCCGCCATCGTTGATCGGAGGAGTCTGAGGAGACTCCGATGAAGAAGGAAAAGAAATCCAAGGGAGGGGCTAAGACCTAAGATGGTCCCCATTTAAATTGATTTCGATTGGGAGAGCGATTGTACACCTGCCCCTCCCCCTGCCAAGAGAAAGATGCTCACTAGGAGCGCTGCGAAAGGCCAAAGCTCTAAAAAGGCCAAGATGATTAAGGAAGAGAAGACCCCTATTCTTGGCAAAAAGAGCAACATTCATGGCTCTTTCGACCACCCTGCTCCACGCACTACTTATGCTCAATTTAAAGGCCAGTCATCCAAGCCCTGTAAGTCTGCCTGTAAAGGCATCATGACGACTCTTGGCATCAACCAAGCCATCATTGATGCTTTCACCATTATCTCGTGGCTTCCCCTGCTCTTTATCTATTTACCCTCCTACCAAGAGCTTGTTTGGGAATTTTATGCCACTTTCTAGTTCAAGCAGGACTACACCAGCTATCAAGAGGAGGGGGTGATCAAATTCTGTCTCATTGGGAAGAATTTGATCTGGAGTCTCGATGACTTCGATAAGGCTTTAGGTGTGACTGACCCCTCTAATGACATGTGTGATGCTCTTCCTTTCGATTTCAATACCGTCGAGACCTACTTCTCACTCTACAACAATGATCCCCGAGTCACCACTTGGAAGTCCGGTGACTCTCGAGATTTCTATATTCACGAGCCCCACCTAAGGTATGCCCACATAATCCTTGCATTTAACTTTTCTGGTCGCCATAGAAGCTCCGGGACCCTAAACGAGAAAGAAGTGCACATTTTATGTTGCATGAAGAACAACAAGAAACTACACCTGGGAGCCTAGCTAGCCAAGTAGTTTTAATATATCCTTACCCACCCCAAGAGCCCTTTAATTCTAGGCACTGTTATCTCCATCATTGCGCAGGGCATGGAGCATTTCAAGTTTGTCAACTACACCAGGACCCCTAAAACTCCATTTCTACACTTGGAGACTCTTGGGATAATGCTACTCACTGAAACTATCAATAGGACCACCATTATGCACCCTCCGGGTCCTCCTGAAGAAAAGCTTGCTCTACCTGCTCCCGAGGACCCCCTGCCAGACCAGCCTGCTCGTGACGACTCTATTCCTTCCACCGCCTACACCGAGCTCCTCTAGAAAATCACATGTCTGGAGAACCAGTACAAAGACCTCTTCAAAAGCATCATTGAGCTTGGAGCTGAGAACCATGACCTCTGGACCCGCTGTAACACCCTGGAACTGAACATGAACCTCATCATCTAGCAGCTCGGGATCCGACGAATGTAGCGAGACCAGCCAAGTTTCTTTTTGCCTCCTTCCTCCTCCACTAGGACAGGAACATTTTAATTTTCCCTCTCCTTATTCTTTTTCTTTTTTATTTTTCTTTTTGTTCTTTTTGTTTTTCTTGTTTTGCATTGAGGGCAATGCATGGTTTAGGTGTGGGGAGGAGATTTCTATGTTTTTGCTTTTTCTGCTGAAATCTTTTTATTTTAATATATTTTTATGTTTTTAACTCAAGAAAAAGATTTCACAAGGACTCATGCTTCATATTTTGCTCCTGCAATGACCTTATTTCGCTCTCTAACCTGTCATTGAGACGTGATGATAACCAAGATTAGGAAAATTGTGTAAATAACTAACTGAATGACTAACATGACCATCCCAATTAACTGAAACTTATACCGAGACCTGAGTTGAACATTGATATTCCAATATAAGATTTCTGATAATAGGCTTGTAAATTCCTTGATTCCGGTGAGTACAGAAAAGTGTAACATGATTTCATTGTTTAAAGTGCTTTAATCTAACCTTGATTTGATTTAAGTTAGTCCCTGTGTATTATAAGATCCTCCTCCGAGACCTTGCAAAACCAATATCAAATCTTGGTGGTTATTTTTTTAGCTTCCGCAATTAGTCGAAATGAGGCTTACTTGCTCGCAACCTTGTTTGTCTCTTTCATAGGGCCAATAGAAGAAAGAGCTATCCACGGCTAAAAACTAGGTGAAGACTCTTTCATTGGATCGATAGAAGAAAGAGCTATCCACGGTTAAAAATTGGGTGAAGACTCTTTCATAGGGCTAATAGAAGGAAGAGCTAACCATGGCTAAAAACTGGGTGAAGACTCTTTTATAGGGATTAATTGTTGGAAAATGCAGTGGAATCTAAGAAATGGCAAAGCACATAATGAAATAAATTGGGTTGAAAAATCTAAAAAGAGCTATCAAAGCTAGCAAGGTTATTAAAATCGTAAAACTCAAACTTTGGCTAGATGTATATTAGGGACCCCACCAAGTAATAATGTGCTTCAATTAAATAAAAGGTTTATAAGGAGTCATCTTATGATCACCGGGATGCGCTTAAATTTGAATCTGAGTATTTATGAACTATAACAATATTTTATGTCTTGTGCTTTAATTTGGCAAATACTCTCGGGTAAAGTTTTGAGCAAGGTCTTCTTGATAATAATCTTACACGGGAATGCTTAGTTGTCAATAAAGGGCCTCAGTATAAGTCTCGGTGAAAGAAATTGGTCTCTATTTAGTTATTCAAAGGTTATTTTAGTAGTTTTTCCATCTTTCTGATTCTTGATGCATACTTGAGGCAAGTATGGAATAAGTGTGGAGAGATTTGATGGGTTGCATTTTCAGCATGTATTTGTACCTATTTCCATATCATTGAGACCATGTTTTTAGTCTTTATGGCCGCTATTACTACCTTTTCTATCTCTTTCAGGTTTTGAAGGCAATTTGGAGAAAACATGAGATATTTAGAGAACAAGAGCCTCTCACCGATACCTGACACAGGCAGCAGGAGCGATAGCTGGTCTCGGTGACTCAAGAACACTTCAGAACGACCAAGATGACATCAATACCAGCACACGCCATATTCAAATCTGGAAACTACCCAATTCGGGCAAATCGCATTCAAGAAGAGCCTATCACAAAAGGGAATTTAATCCCTTTCCTAATTTCATAAAGGGAAGGATTTTTACTACCATTTGAAGACCAAGACTAAAAGGAAATGAATCCATCAAAATAAATGCCAAGAGTCCTATTTTGTCACTAAAGAAGAAGCATAAGGAGGAGCACTCAACTATAAAAACTGAGGCCGGCCATTTCGAAGGGATATACGGAGATATACAAGACAATACACACAGAGATTCATATTTTACGTTCAGTCTTCTAGTTTAGCTTTAGTCTTTGCATTCTTTAGTTTTTTAATATTTTGATTTACATTTTTAAATACCCTTGAGTTTAATTGCAAGTTCATTTTGAGTTTCATTGCTTTTATTTTATATCCATCTTTTTATTCTCAGCATGATTTATTTGCAGTCTCTTTATATTTCTGCACATTTAAATTCAGCCATGTTTAGCTAGAACTCTCGTGGCTTGGCCAATTAATGGTCAAGAATGAGTTTAAATGGTGTGAGGACTGGAATTGAATACAGGAATTCGCAAGGCAAACTATTTACCAATTTCGGTACTTGAAGGGTTTTATGGTAAGAATATCACTTGGTCTCGCTATTTGGACTGATCACCCAATTGGTAAGTCTTTGTAATTATTGTTAATCTCTATTGTTGCATCCGTAATTGTGCCTGAAGAGGGATGAAGTAACAATAGTCTCCACTGAGACTAGAGAAAGGTAATCTTATGCCTGTTGGGAGTGCTTCACTACCTGTTAGTAAGGATTTAGGCTTTTCTTATTTCTATTGCTATTTACTGGCGAGCTCTCGGCGCAAAGTTGAGAGACACAGTGAGTAAGAGTGAGGTCGTGGGGCGAAGTCCGGTCTCCACATACAGTAAGGAAAAGTTGCTAGTACTGTATGGTGCATGAGTATTAGTATAACTAAATCTAGGTCTCGTTGCATTTAATTTCTCATCCCATGATTTCCATGATATTCAGTCTGTCCTATATTGGTTGAGCCATTATTTCCTATTGTTTCATTACTTGCTTTATTTAGTTTTAATCCATAAATTCCCATCAAGAGAGCTTTTAGGTCATGTTGTCTGTCATCTTCTTAGAATAACATTGTCAAATACAGTTCCTTGCGGATTCGATTCCCGCTCACTGCTAACTACAAGTTTATTTTGCGCTGGGATTTATTTTTGGTGGTCTTGACACCCATCAACCATCTACGTAAGTTAAACCATATTAAATTGTGCACTATCTCTTCACCCTCTAGTTTACTCATCTCCTTCAAGTAATCTTTCAACTCAGCCTCAAAGGTGGACTTAGCAATCCTCTGGAATACTTATCTTCTTTCAACACCCTTCCATTTTTTGGGCCAATTTGCAATAATTTGCCTTGCACACTCTCTATGTTCGGCATCTGGTAACACATCATCAATGGCAATGTCTAGTCCCTATTATTTATGGAATCATCTTTAATACTTCAACAAACATAACATCATATACTTTAATAAATATAACTTCAAGCATGAATCAGTCATAAATACATGAAATAGGATTTACACATACATCTTTCAGACACAAAAACATGAATCATTCACAAAAACATGAACTAATCAAAAATAAAACATGATAGTCCTCATAAAAGATATAATACTACTATAGCAGGATTTAAAAAAATATGAAGCAGTCACAAAAACATGAAACAATCACAAATAAAATATGATTGTCATTATATAACAAAGAAACCATACCTTTTGCATGTCGGTTACTATTGTCAGGCCCTGCCCCCTTCCTAGTTTGAGGTCTTTACTAAAAAGTTTAATAAACCAACTCCATGCACTGTGATTTCATTGTGAACCACTGCCCATGCCACTGGGTACATCTAGTTATTCTCATTCTTGGCCATAGCACATAGCACCTGCCCCTTACATGCACCCTTCAAGAAGCACCCATCCAATCCCAGCACCTTCCTACAACCCTTACTAAAGCCTTCCTTCATGGGAGCAAAGCAAACATACATGGACTTAAACATATGTACCCTTGGTTCACCCACAAGATCAACATCCACTACACATGTGCTACCTAGATTAGTCTCCAATAAGGTATCTCTATAGTCATACAACCTCATAAATTCTTCTTTGTAATCTCTATTCATTGCCACAATCATATCTCTTGCTCTCCTACAAACAGTTCTGCCTTTGTACACTTCCAACCTCTTTTTCAACAGATCTTGGATTGTAACAATCCTTATGTTAAGAGTGGTAGTTATTTCACTTAGTTGTTTATGATGAAATTTTCAGTCCTCTTGTCAATGCTAGCAAATAGTAACCATGGACAGTAAGTTCTCTTATCCTCATCATAATAACAACAGGCAACTCTGACCCTCCGAGGATCGTTCTGCTTTTATTTTATATGCACCCCCTCTTTACAGCATAGTATGTCACTGCTTCTCTAAATTGAGTGGCACTTTTGAAGATCATGCCAAGCTCCCACAATGGCTCTTCACATTTAGGGTCATAATACACCCTATTCTTGTTTCTTTTTCTGTTCTCCAAAACTGCAGCTTCATACTCCTCATCTTCCTAATCTCCAGACTATCTATGTCAGAACTTCCTCTATAGTCCTCATCTCTAGCCACCAACCCAGCATATGAGTTCCTAGCAGCTAAATAACTCTCTAAAACCTTATCAATCCCAACTGGCCCAAGCTCAACTATTTTTGCCTTTAGTATATCTTGCTTCCTTTTCTCAGTCTCCAATCTTTGTTTCCTTTTCCCCAATAGCACCTCATTTACCTCAGCATCATTACCATCTGTATCTTCTATGGCTTCATCAGAACCTTCATCACTGTTTTCAGAATCTGATTCATCACTTTCTTCACACTCTGTTCCTTCTAAGCTGTCATTATCTTCTGGGTTGCTTTTACTTGAACTAGCCTTCTGTGTGACTGTATCTTTTGGATGATTTTGAGTTTGAGTTTGGTCTTCTTCTAACACAGTTTCAGTTGCCTCCTCTTGACGTATTGTAGCTTCCCCCTCTTTAGGTTCCCTATATATAATCATATTGGCAACCAAAGTAATTGTTGCCCTAGCTATATGGGCCTCCCTTTCAGCCACATCAAGTCTCTCCCACTCATATATGTCATCACGTGGGGAGTCCACATAGATTATCATATCCTCATCATCTCCACATGTTACCAAATAAGCAGTAAAGTAGTCCAAATTGCTTATAGCCCAATCTCCATATTGCCCATAACAATTCCAGTCTACTAATTTCGTCTTCATCAAAGCCATTTTCTTCTTCTACAGTTCCCCCTTTATAAACATATTCACCATCTTCTACTACTACAATACCCCCATGATGAAAAGCAATAATAACCTCGAATGCAGCCATTTTCCCTTCCTGATTAGAATCAATATAATTCTAAATTAACATTTCAATCATCATATCAACAAATAAGTTAACATTTTAAAACAAAAGTACTAAATTCTAAGAAGAAGCAAAAGAATTATGATTATGAGAAACTAACAATCTGAAATTTAGGGTAAGAAAAACGTAACCCTAAATTCAACATAAGCATGCATAACATTCTGAAATTCAAAATGCATGCTTATCAGATTTAATGAAGGCAAAATAAAGTTGTTCTAACCCGCCAATGTCGCCACTTCTGGGTGTTCACTGAAGTTATTTCTTTTATTTGGGTGATTCTCGCAAGTTCTGTTCCTTATTTCTTCAGTCGCAGGGAGTTGAAACTTCTAATCGCACTTTATTATGAGATTTGGTGGAGTTCAACGTTGATGGTGGTCACTGATGTTCACCGACGATGAAGAGATGAAAAATTGGGGTGGGTAATTGAAACGATTACGACTAGAGAGGGAGTTAGGGTTGTTTTATTACTCAGCTAATTTGTTTTTTATTTGTATCAAACAATGACATGGAAATGACGTGTCAATTTTCATCTGAAAAATCAGCCAACTCATCGCGCGTGTATCACAAGTCCATTGCCTTGAATGGTTAATGGAAGATGAGGCAGCTAAACGGTACACTTTTGAAAAGTTGAGGTACCTACGGGGACGTTGTCAAAGTTAAGGGAGACATGAGAATTTTTGAGCTAAGTTGAAGATGCTATTAATGCATTAGGCCAAAAAAAATAAACGTCTTTATTTAATACCTATAAAAAATATCTGTGAAGCTCAATATTTATAATTAATCCTTTAAACATAATTTTTTAATTTAGTTCAATTAACCAAATAGACCTTACCACGAGCAAAGTAGTTATTTTTAACATGTATAAACTCTCTATTGATTATATACACACAATGTATATCATTGACATAATAATTAGATCTTCTAGAAGAGACGTAGGTAATGGTGGCTTTACCTTTTTTTATTCGTTTACTAAGGAGAAAGATATATAGAAATTATAATGTTGGATACAAATGAAACGAATCACAGACCAATAATTAGATTGAAGTATGTAATTCTAATTATTGGAAAAATTGGTGTGACAAATTGAAAATAATATTAATTTATACAAAATTTGAGAGACAAAGGTTCTTATTACTGTACCTTTCCCAAAAAGTAATACTTTCTATGGTGAAAATTAGTAGCTTTAAAAAAAATTTATAAATTTTAAGAAATAATTAATGTAGGGCATATAATTATTTGTTTACTCTTAAATTAGTATTAATTGAGTAATACGTGTACTAAAATTATCCTACAATTAATAAGGGTATAATAGGGAGAAATGAGTAAAAGCTAACATTGAAAATAGAGAATGACAAGTAAAAGAGGCATAGAAAAAATGTGTAGAATATTTTTGGAATCGAAGGGAGTATGTTTTCATTTTACTTTTCACCGCGTGGTATTTTGGATGAGTCCCAATTATGGAAGATACCTTTAAACTATGTCCGAATTTAGACTAAATTTCCGACCGCCATTTTGCTGGTGTGGACATGATGGTTGGCCCCAAAATTTAAGATTGTTCTATACATATTTCAAGAATCGATGTATGATAAATGTTTAATAATGGACTAATTCCTACCACTATCATTAACCAAGATTTAGTATTTCAATTATGTTTTCAGTAAAATTAGGTAGAAGTTTAAAAGTCTCTAATTATAGATTAGAAGAAAAAGGTTCATTTGATAAACGGGTCACATGATGGGCTTGCTTAATTTTGTAGCATATGGGCTATAAATGCTTTCCTAGTTTTGTGAAATTACATAAACTGCTTGCTTAATTTTGTAGCATATGGGCTATAAATGCTTTCCTAGTTTTGTGAAATTACATAAACTTAAAAAGAGAGTGGTCCCGGCGGGGTTCGAACCCGCGACCTTCGGCTCATAAGACCAACGCTCTAACCAACTGAGCTACGGGACCTTACTGGTTGCATAATTTTATGCTTTTATATATAGCCACAACAAGAGTATTCTATGATATAAGTTTAATATTTGTTCAATTTAACCGGACCAACCACTAATTGGCACTTTCAAGTCCAATGTTATTGATTGTTTGACAATGGCTCAAGAATAGGGTATGGGTGTGTTGTGTCGAATTTGAATAGCCAGTAGGCCATATTCTTTTGGATTATGATTTTATTAACTGAATTAAACTGTATTAAAGTTGGCTGAAGTGAGCTGAACTTATTTCAATATAAATTTATAACTACGCATAGTTGAACTGAACTGAAATGAAATGGACTGAACTGAAGCGGTCTCAACTGAACTGAATTGTAATCCAAGAGAACAGACCTTAACAGTAAACAAAGCACTTTAAATAATAGTAGTGGTGTCCTGACCTAGTGTTGGCAGAGAATTTTAGCGCTTAGTTATGGAACTCTTTAACTAGGCTATGCGTGTTTTGTTTTGAATTTGAACGGATATTAAGGAGCAAACAATGCACTTTAATTAATAGCAGTGGTGACTTAGCGCTTAGTCACTCTAGTAATTTATGGAATTTCTTGACTAGGCTATGAGTGTTATAGTTCCAATTTAAAATATAACTGCAACAAAAACACTTTAATAGCAGAGGTGACCTATCCATTGTGCTTTTTTATATTAGTTTCAAGTTGTGCAATCATCGGTTGTGTACCTACTTGCTCTTAGATTGTTTAACTTAATTAGAAAAAATTGGTATTATTTTTCAACTTTTGAGAGCTGAACTGAAGTTGGTTAAATTAAACTGAACTGGACTGAATCGAACCGAACCTAATTACATAGTCTAAATATAATTGTTTGGATTGATAAAGAGTTTATTCTCCTTGTTTGACATCATGGACATCTCTGTAAGAGTTTATTTGGCTAGAAAACAAATTCAGGTAAATGATTAAAAAAATTCCCATAACTAATGAAATGATGTAATATATACAAATAAATAATTATATTTGTTTTGATGGACCAAATCACCCCCACCCTGCACGTGAATTAGTTTGTTACGAACAATTTCTTTTTCTTTTCAAGCACATTTTTTTCTACTTCTATTGTTAACAATTTAGAATACCTGGTTTTCTTTCATTACTAATTAATTAATGTGAATTGGTGAAACAAAATGATTGTAAGTATACCTTAATCTTATGTTTGCACATGCTAAAATCTGATCCATCTTGTGCATATATGTATCAGATTCTGTCTAATGGTAACACAAATTCTCAAATAATTTTTTTTAAAACACATTGTTTTATACTATGGAATCATAAAATTAACATATGCAGTCAACAGGTTTTCATATTTGTTTAAATATTTTTTATAATAGCGTCACGTATTAGAATATTATTGATCATGCCACTTATCAGAGTCACTTAACTCAACATAAAAAGCATATATCAATGTTGGAGCAATTAATATTTGAAATGAAACAATCAAATAACCATTGTGTTAACTACAAATTTATAATCAACAATGGACATGTTTTGGGAAAAATAAGTATCACTACTTAAAATGAGGTATTATTGTGAAAAATGGTAAAATAATTGTAGAAAATGAGTTTACAGCTTCAAATTGAGATCAATAACATTGTCAGCAAAATCACAAGTGTCTGGTTGGGCAATTGGCATTATTGGTGGCGGACGAAAGCCATAAAAAGTCTGCAATTGGTTTTTTAAACTTGCTCCACCTAATGCTGCCTCATCAATTTCGTCCTCTATACTTGCCTAAATAAATAAATAAAAAAAACAATCATATTTAGTATTAATGTGTTTATTACAATTAATTAAGATAATATTAATAATTAATGTACTCACTTGATAAGGAAGTGAACTGAAATCGAAGGATTCAGATTTGGAATTAGAGGTAGTAGTTGGAGGTGGGGCTAGTGTCAGAAAATCCCCATTTTCTTTCTTCATTTTCTTCCAATTTTCTGATATTATTGAATCACGGCATCTGAAATACCGCACTTTTTTCCATTTAGTTATATATCTATAACCCAATTTTGTTCTATGACACGTAGTAGAAATACAAGTTATTTATATATACATGAATGTAAAATTGGAGTTATTATAATATAGTTGATTGCTCTTAATTGTTTAAAAATAAAATGGTATATAGAGTATTATGATATGAGTAAGTGTTTTGATAATTAAAATTTTACAAAAAAAATGAGTACATGTTATTACCAATATATTTTACTACTGATATTCCCTTCAAAATTTCGGTCACAAAATGAGAGCATTCGCGATGAACGAGTTCTTTACCAAATCTATTAGTTTGGTGTTTCTAATGCCCAATCCATTGGTAGAGCGCTCATTTGAACGTTCGATTAAGAAAAATATTTTATAAGGTCAAAAACGTCTTTTCCATGAGCGGCATGAAGTAATTGTGGACAGATATAGTGAACCCCCGAAATAAAACATAAGACGGTGAAGAAAGTAAACCTGAAATAAGGGTTAAGAGTAGAGGGTCCATGAATGCCAAATGAAATGGATTCTTCTGATCTTTCAAAGGAAGGCAACTTGCAATGACAAGAGGGACAAACTGTATTCTCCATACCATATCCATATGGGTATGACCTTTTCGTTCCAACCATCTGTACTACGTACATATATTTTAATCACATTCAAATCATTTCATCAAGGCCTTTAATACATCATTAACCCTTAACTTAGCCCTAAATGTCTATTTTCCCTGAATGTCAGATGTTAGCTCCTAATCAGTTTGGCCTTTAAAAGATATCAGTTTCTTGATTTTTTTTCTCTACAGTCAGAAGCTTACACGCGGCATTTATGGTGTTATGAGTTGCACTTTATACAAGTTTAGGGAGTTATTTTAAACAGTTGAAAGTTCAAGGGGCAAATAAACGTTTAGTGACAAATTCAGGGTCTCGATGTATTAGTCATTTAATTAATCACCATGTTATTTCAATTTTTTTAATAAAAAACTAATTAGCTCACCTTTTCTTCCTCTTTCCACGAGGGATTAGTTTGGTTTGAAGGAAGCTCCATTTGGAGATTAACTAGAGATGATGATGATGACGGACTTCTCGATGATACATTCATCTAATAATGCTAAATAGTCAATCAATTATTCAAAAATCAAATAATAAAAACAGTGACTTGGAAAAATCTTTTTTTTGTCGATAACCTCGGACCAATCAATCGAATATTGATCAATACGTAATCGATCGAACAATAGGGAATTAGAATCATACCAATGAAGGATCAAGAGGAGATTGAATTGGCCATAAAGGATCAACATGTAGTCCACAGTTTTCCTTTTCAAGATTGAATTGGTGATCCCAAGAAGAAAACTGAGAATGATATTTGGTGAACTGCTGGTCTTGTAATCTGATCTTTTCAAGTTGAGCCACACCAAGTCCTCTTTGTGGTACTTTCTTTTGTTTTTGCACTTTCTTTGATGATCTAACTAATCCTATGCTAATACTACTGCTGCTACTGCAACTATGCCTTTGGATTTCTTCTTCTTTACCCATTATATAATTAATTAATTTTCTCCTGATTCTATCAAAAAACTAATTACTCTATTGCTTTAGACATAGAGATTCTAAAATTCGAAGTTGAAATTGATGAAAGAAAGATATAGAGGGAAAACAAGATGAGCAAAAATCTCGGGAGCAATATAGATCAAGATTGAGAGATGAGAAGAACAAGGCAATCTTTGAGCATATATATAGAGTGAATATATATGAATTATTTAAAATGAAACGAAAACTAGAGTTTGTTTTTCAGAGAAATGACAAAAAGAAAAGCAGAGATCCTAATAAAAAGGCTACAACGACTCTCTTTTATTTTTCTCTAAATTTGAGCAACACTTTTTAACTCTTCTCACCCGTTACACCTCACTTATTTGTTTCTCTCATTTATGGCGAGAATAGGGTGGCTTTGCAACTTTTGCTCCCATCTTGTGGATCCCACACCACTTCTCTCTTCAATCCCCTTCTTCGTTTTATAACTCAATAATTCAAAGCTTTCACCAATGTACTAGCATATTGCCTCTAAAGATAGGACTCCTACTCTCTTTTTATATTCATTTTAGTGTAAATTTATAAATAAGTAAAACATAATCTAAAGTAAATTTATTTTTTAGATTACAAGTCCAAAAGAACAAGGCATTATCACAAGGTCAAATACATGTGTTATCCCCTAATTTGGCACTAAACCCAACCTGTCACCCCTAAACTTTACCCCCAAGTGATCTCTTGTAAGTCACACATGTGTTACTAAATTTTGTTCATAAATGTTCTAATTGAAAAAAAATAAGTGGATAAGAGAGAAGAATGAAAGTTCAGTTATATTGAATTTTTGTGAATTAAACTAAAGTTACGTTACGTTAATTAAGGTCATGTTCTTTTTAACCTCTAAAAATTAAGTTGAACTGAACTAAAGTTAGCTGAATTGAACTGAACTTATTTCAGTATAAATTTATAACGACACATAACTGAATTAAACTGAAATAATCTAAACAAAACTGCATTGAATTATAATTTAAGATAATATGGTCCAAATTAAACTAAAAAGAGCAGCAAGTACAAGAAGACTGAAACTAATAAAACCCGAGTAGGACATGAAACCATAATAGTTTCATTAATATGGGATATAGCCCAAAGTGCAAGAATTAGATCGACCTTTCGAAGAGGGGGTCCACACAAGACAAATGAACAAAGCAAAGCTATTATTTAATGTGATGAACCAATCACAACCCACAACCACCTATACCAGCTGATTTCGGCGGTGGGCCCTACTTCCCTTCTTCTTGTTGTTATAGTTTGAGCAACTAGTAATGTAATGCCAAGATTTGATTGCATCACAAAATATAAGGACTCCCATTCTAGCATCTAATTATTAGATCTTGTTACCTCGTTTTTTTTCTTTATAACTTGTTACCTCCTTTTTACTCTTCCACTTTTCCTTCCATTATAATTTATACATCCACTGATTATGCAGTTGACAAATTCAACGTGTTTTTTTCCTGTTTGGTACCACCCTTATTTTTTTCAACGGTTTTTACTATAGTAACTTTATTTGTTTGTGCTTACTTTACTACTGTTATTATTGGATTAAAATTAATCTAGTAATTCAATTATAATAAGTGATAAAGTAACATTTATTTTGAAAAAAAACAAAATCACCGTAGCATTTACCTTTTCAAAAACTAATTCATTTTTAGGGTTTTTATCATTTTTTATCTCCCCTTTTGCATTTTCATTTTCAACCGTGTTTTTGATGTAATTCTATGAAGTTTCTACACATGCTTACATATTTCACCCGCCAAATTTTTGTATCAAAATCTCAATTAATATTTCAAAATTGGAGTAAGATAAGAGAGATCCCAAATTTGGATATTCCATCCCCTACCCCATTATTGGAGTAAAAATATATTGTTAATATTTTATATTTATTATTTTACATTGTTTTTACATGTTTATGATTAAGATGCCATTCAGAAATGCAACAAGTCTCTAATCTAGGAATTAGTATTTTTTTTTTTAAATGGTGTAGCTAAAAATTCTAGAAATAAAATTCTAGAAAAAAGGATTTTAGTGAAAAAATGGTGTAGCTAAAATTTCTAGAAATAATCACAGTTTTCCTAAAAATGTATTTAGTGAAAATAGAACTTAAATCTTCTTCTATGGGTAGCTAGGATCATGATCAAATAGTAGGTCCGTTTTTATTATGTTGGCCGTCTATAGGCGGATGAGAGATTGGGTCCTTTTTACAAGTAAAATATTTGAAATTATAATATGTAAATTCGTACTTTATTATTTCACTTAATGAAAGGTAAAAAAAAACGTTTAATTCCACATCATAGTATTAAAAAACAACATTAGAATCTAAATGCTCATCACCTAATTGAAATTTAAAGACAAATATGAAGTATATAGAAGGATGATTATTTATAAGTGAATGATTTATGGGAATTTGTCATAATTGGGCACTTTTTCCAAATTAATTACAGATTTATTAAAATATCTACAAAATTATCATCCTTGTTGAATATATCTTAACTTCGTCCTTTTTTTTCAATTCTATTTACACAATTACCATATTGCTTGTTTTTTTTATTTTTCATTTATCTCTCAAACCGTTTATTTTTTCGACATACCGCTTAAGCGTTTTTTGCTTATCTTATTTTTATCTTTGAAATAACATCCACTATGATTTTTCGTCATTTTTTATCCAATATATTTCCTATAGATCATCTATAGATATCCAATAGATCACTGAAAATTTCATTATATCCATCATTATGCGGTTACTTTATAAACTGCTACCATTGAGACCATTGCTAATATTTTACAGGTATAATTTAGGAGTCATCTACTTTTTAAAATCGGGCATTCATTTGTTATTTAAAAGTCTTCTAGTTTTACCGATTTCTATTGGACTTCTATTAGAAATCTTTTGGATATCTGACAGTTAAAAAAACTTGATAAAAGTATATCATCATGGATCTACTTTCGAAGATAAAAAAGAGACAAACAAAAAACTCTAAAGCGACATGTCGAAAAAATGAACGTTTCAATTCTATTTACACAATTACTATGTTGTTGTTTTTTTTGAATTTTTTTTTCTTATTTTTTATTTATCTCTCAAACACATACCGCTTTAGAGTTTTTTGTTCGTCTTATTTTTATCTTTGAAATAACATCCACTATGATTTTTGGTCATTTTTTATCCAATAGATTTCCTATAGATATCCAATAGATCACTGGAAATTTTGTTGTATCCATCGTTATGCGGTTACTTTATAAACTGCTACCATTGAGACCATTGCCAATATTTTACAAGTATAGTTTAGGAGTCCTCAACCTTTTAAAATTGGACATTCATGTGTTATTTAAAAGTCTTCTAATTTTACCGATTTCTATTGGACTTCTATTAGATATCCATTGGATATTTGACAGTTAAAAAAACTCGATAAAAATATATCATCATGTATTTACTTTCAAAAGAGACAAACAAAAAACTCTAAAGCGGCGTGTCATTCAACGGTTTGAAAGATATGAGCAAAATAAATAAAAAAAATTAAAAAAGAAAATGGAAGTGGTGTGTATTGGGTGGGATAGGTGTGAGGGTTGTAATTATTTTGTAAGTATAGTATATTTGGAATTATTTTGCACTTTTTATGGCATTTAATCCAAATTATTTTACTTTTTTGTGCATTTATGTAAAAGCCTCATGATTCATGCCTGTTTCTAGCTTGTTATAGGCCTATAGGAGAGATAAGAAATTTGATCCCTCTTTATAGGTAAAATTTTTAAAATTGTAATCAATAAATATATAAAATATGAAATTTAATAATTAGGAATTTTTATTTTTTAATCAAATAATCTAAAAATATTATAGGAGCCCTTTAAATAACGGACCTTGGGCGGTCGCCCCTCTCGCCCATGTTTAGGAACGACCCTGCCAAATATTTATTGTCTTTTTCTACTTCTTTTTGAATGAAAAAAATGATGTTAGAAATCAACAAAGGTTACCAACAAGGTGTAGCTCCACTAAATACAATTATTGGGTGGGGTGAAGAGCCTTAGTTATGATTAAGCCCCAAATAAGATTGTACTTGTAAATATATGTATAAAAAAAATCAACAAAGGTTTATGGTTTATGTTTCAACTTATTTATTCACTCAATTTGAAGTCTTATTCGTTCGTTCTTTTCTATTATCTTTAAATCACTTATGAAGAAGAACTTACTTTCTTTTGTTCTTTGCCGCAAAGCATGACCTTATGCGATGAAGTTCATATCTTGGGCTCATATTCGAGTTATTTTGTGATACTAACTACCACTGGCAATGTAATTTTGTGTTTCTTGATATTCTATTTTTCTTGTGATATGAATATTCTTCATGTTGCTCCTTTTGGGTTAATTGATTAGCTAGAAAAAGTAGTAAAATTTTTACCTCTCAGTTCATGTTTTCTCTGACAACAACAATAGTAATCGAGAGAAAAACAGATTAGGTAGAAATAAATAATTAGAAACATAAGCACTTAGGACTTACGAGTGAATATCCCGCTAAGGAGATAGATGAAATTCAATCCTTTCGAACGTCAAAACGCTTTGCATATCAGTCAGCTCATTTCTGACAAAGGCTCAACTACTTTTCAGCTATCATTCTCTGTAGTCAACCAAAATAAACTAAGTTTCTCCATAAACTTAAATGCCAAACAAGTTATCCTCAACATTGGTAAAACAGATTTTGATTGCCAACACAAATAATAAAATGTAGCTCCAAAATTGTGTCTCGCGTTACTTTTACAAGATAAATATTGAAAAAGACAACACCAGGCATGTCAACTTTGAGGAATCTATGACCAACCAAAAACATAATCAAGAACATAGACAAGCGCCAGTGAGAATGGATACAAAAAGTAAGCAATTGAACAAGTCCAGAGCGGGAAAGTGGAACGATAGCTCGCAAATGCACCCATCACAATGCACACAATAAAGATAACCAGAACCTCTGACGAGAAGTCCCATGTCAATCCCCTGACATACACAAGAGCCAAGAATACCGATAGACAAAGGAGATTGTTCATTGTTACTGCTCCATATAGCTGCAGGAAAATAAATCCAAGTAAGCAATTTAAAAAGCCTACAAAAATGTGTATTCGTGGTTCTCCTATAGAGGGTGCGACTTCAATACCTTTTTTGGGACATGTTATAACTCAAAGGACCTTTTGGTGTCTCATCTATAGAATTTGTCTATTTAGTGTCTGACGTATTCATTTTTTTGGTACCCAACTTATTCAATATTTGTCTATTTAGCGCATGACCTATTTACTTTTAGGACATTAAGTGTCCATCTAACAACACAAAAAACGTGAAATACATATATCGTTAAATTGTTGAACTAAAATTTTTGATGTCATGCACCAAATAGGCAGAAAATGAATATGTTGGACACCAAATATGAATTTTTAATAAGTCAGACACCAAAAGGGCATTTAATTTGAGTTATAGATCAGGACCCAGAAAGGTCCGAGTATACAGGATGCATTTAAAAAAAACGATAATGATCAATCCAATCTTGAAAATAGAGAAATGGTTAAATGATAAACAAACCTCAGAGAATGTTAAAGAAGCAGTTCTAAGGGACTTCCGGCTAGCAAAAATGATTGCAGAAACAGCTTCACTAGAGTTGGTAGCTAAGGGCAGGGCAATGAATGAGATGAAGAAAGTAGGAATACTTGTTGCATCAGAAAAATTGTCAACAGCATCAACCAAAGGATCAGCAAATGCAGCTGCAATTATGGTTCCTAACAACAACATTAGTACTGCTTTGATGGAGATCCACTTCGGGTTTTCAACACCCTCTACAACCTCATCACTTTGATCCTCCACTGGTTCCTCAGGGCCGAGCAGTGTATGTTCTTTCTTTGTTTGCTGTTGATGAATTTGGAAGAGATTGTGATCTCTAAATGCATATTGGAAAGGATTAATGCATCGTCAGGTACATTAACTTGTCCCAGAAAACCTGCTGTTGCCTAAATTTTCAAATTGACCTCGTAGCTCCCTCAACTTTTAAAAAGTCCACCACTTTGCCCCCATGTGTTAGCTTCTGATTGGTTTGACTTTTTAAAGATGTCATTTTTATGGGGAAATTATACAGGACACCGGGTATTTAGTACCCTTCCCACTCGACGATTGGCACCTACACAATTTTTATTCTCATAATATAAAAAGTGGATAGGTGTCAAATACCTTATGATTTTCTCTCTCCAATCAGAAGCTAACACGTGGCATTCAAGGAGGAAAGTGGTGCTTTTTTTGAAAGTTGAGGGAGCTACGGGGTCGGGTCACTTTGAAAGTTCAAGGGGAAAAAGGTTTTTTGGGACAAGTTCAGGTATTTTGGGATGCATTAAGCATATTGGAAACGGAGTCATATATACAAGTACTTACCATATGAAAACGATCACTTATAAACCTGAATGTCTGGGAGCCTGGGTGAGGTGCCACAGCCCCAGAACGCTTTGCCTCTTCAATCCATCTTGAGATGCCAGCTACAAATTCATCAAAGCTGATTTTATTATCTCGAGACGTATCGAAGTCCTGCAGTAATTTTTCAGCGGCATCTTCCTTGTCGAAGTCAATTTCTTCAAACCGGATTCCTAAAATCAATGCTTTTAGTTCGGTAGAAGAGAGAAACCCATCCTCACTTGAATCAATAGCACGAAACAATCTGTACAAATAATGCCAGTTGGTAACTGTGAAAAGGAAGATAATTAACCAAAGAAGTATCTGAGTATTGAAAGAAAATCTGACTTTCTCATCACTTCTATGTTTGGTTGACCATCATCAGTAAGGAATTTTCCCAAAGCATGCTGGCTAAAATGTTTCAAAATTCCTGATATAACATGTTTGTGCTTTGCATAAGCAAGTCGTCTCCTCTGGATCCAAGGCTGGAATACCTATGACAATTACATACAATAAGGAAAGACAATTGGATGAGGAAAAGGTATTTCTTTGTTAGTAAATTGGCAAGATATTTCTTTGGTTAGTAAATTGGCAAGGTATTTCTTAAAGAGGTGTAGTCTCTAGTGCAAAGAAAAGAATTGCTACATTACAATTCAACAAAACTATCTAGATATTACAGAAAACAACTAGTAAATATATATTTCTCCGCAACTTAGAACTATATCCATTTGCATGTCACAATAACTAGAATGCTAAGCTAATTATTTCATGTTTGCAGACATAATGGAGGAACTAAAGAGAGGTGTCTTTATTTCAGAACATATAAATCTCCAGTGATGGTATGAATTCATGTGGCCATCCTTTTTTCCATTTGATGTTGCGTAAATTTTCTATAGGGATAATCAATCTCATCTAGGATAAAATTGTTAGAATTAGAACAGTGAAATATTCATGATTGAATTACTTATTTACTACAAAATATATTTCAATTCAGTCATTTTTATTCTTTTTAAAACATATGACTATACAAACACGTTCATGATTCAACAAATTTATAGGATTGTATCAAGTATCAAAGGAAGAAAAGAGCAGAAAAAGCAGAATTCACATCATAAGCTAAGTAGTTAAAACAATTATTTCCAGATTTCAGTTAATTTCAGTTAATTAAATAGCAGCCAGAAATAGTGTAATTGCTTTATGGTATTTTAGTAATAGCTAAGGTTTAATAGGATATAAAAGGCAATGGGATGAGGGCTGACATCAGCAGATTCCTTCTTATCATCATTGTACTAGGTTGTTAGAGATATTTTGGCAGTTTGTATGAGTCACTGTCCTAGCTATTATCAGTAGTATCTTTATATTCCCTAAGGCTGTAATTATCATTATGCTATGAATGAAAATATCTACTTTTTCCTTTATTTCTCCTGTATTTCTATTTTTGTCTATCATCTTCTTCCTTAAAACCCTAGTCCTTTTCTTTATCTGTTCCTGCAAATTCTAGAGCTGATATTTCGAGCTAGTTAGGCAATACCTAAAAACTGGTATCAGAGCGGCGATTCTCCGGCCATTCATGGTTAGAAAAGTTACTGCTAAAAGATTAATGGAATCCCTAGAAGAGCAAGTTAAAGCACTGACTGAAAGGTTGAACAAAAGAGATGAGAGAAATGCTGAGCTATTTGAAAGGCTGGATGACAACCAGACCAAGTTAGAGAAAAATATCATGGGAGTGAGGGACGATGTCGCTGATATAAGGGGAGACATAAACAGGCTCACGGATGCTGTAATGAACCTCACCAAGGCACAAAACCCAGAAAAACAACCTGAAATACCAGCAGACTCTCAAATCTTAACCAGATCTCCTAGGGACCTCATTAACCTACCCAACCATGGAAACCAAGGCCAGTTTCAGGCCAGACCCTCATTCATCTCACCCACCTTCATAGATCCGCCTCTTAACCCACCAAATCAGACCTTCACCTCTCAAAATACCACCAGTAACTTCAAGTTCAGCCCTTTAACATTCAAAACACTACAAGCCCACAAGTGACTTTTTTCAACCCCCAAACCTTGCAACCTATTCCCCAGATCTCCACAAACAACCCTCAAAACAGAGCTAGTTCCTCACAGCAACACACCCCCCAGTCTGCTTTTCATATAAACAGACCTCAACCCCAACCATACCCTTATCCACCTAGACCCCCATTCTTTCACAACCCAGACCCAGAAGCTAGTTGGTTAGGCCTTACTACAGATGGCCCCTACCACAGAGTCCCATATTTACAGAAGCTTTTACCCAGGTGTGAGCTACCAAGCTTCAATGGAGATGAGGTAGAGCTGTGGACCAGCAAATGCTCGAGTTACTTTCAGATTTTTGAGGTCCCTGAAGACAGAAAGGTGGAGTTGGCTGATTTATATATGAGTGGAAAGGCAGAATGTTGGTTCAAAAACTGAATTCCATATAATTTTGGGATACAGTGGAATGATTTCAGAAGAGAAGTGGAGAAAAGATTTCAAAACACAGAAATTACTGAAGTAGTAGAGAGAATGGCACAACTCAGGTAAACAACTATTGTTTTACAGTATCAGGAGCAATTTGAAGAGGCCAAGATCAAGCTAGAAAGGATTCACCCTGAGCTCACCCCTGAATACTATGTGAAGTTCTTTGTGAAAGGGCTCAAACCTGAGTTAAGAGCAGCAGTTAGAGCTCAAGAGCCTGCTGATCTATTTATAGCTATCAAACAGGCTAAATATCAAGAAACAGTAGTCAAGAACTTGGTAGAAGTTATGAAGCCTAAACCTACCTTCAAACCCAACTCCTTCTCTAAACCTTGGACCCAAACCTCTAGCACCCCTAAAACTACACCTCATTACCAAAAACAACCAGAAAACAAACCCACCCCCAACACTATCTATAAAAGGATACCTGGAACCTGCTGGAAATGTGGAGACAAATATCAACCAGCGCATCAATGTAAAAAGTTGCTGGCTATGGCAGTGGAGGAAGAAATGGAAGGAGAAGGGCCTGAAATTGGTGAAGAATTGGAGGAAACATAGAGGAGCAACAGGGTGATGACAATGCAGAGGAGCAAATGCAGTTGTCAATCAATGCCTTGGATGGAGGTCTCACAGATACCACCATGAAACTTAGAGGTATACTCAATAAGAAACCTGTGATAATATTGATTGATAGTGGTTCAACACATAGTTTCATTGATTCTAGGCTAGCTAGTGAAGCCAAATTACCCTTAATACCTGCCAAACCCTCCCCTGTAACTGTAGCAGATGGTAGACAATTGTTAGTAACCTCTAAGTGTCAGGACTGCAATTGGACTATGAATAGCACTAAGTTTCAGTTTACCCTAAGAGTATTGGAGTTAGAGGACTATGACCTGATTTTAGGAGTGGATTGGATGAGGCATCACTCCCCAGTTACCTTTGATTTTGGAGAAAATAGGTTACTAGTGCATAAGGAAGGGGAGCAGATTGAACTAAAGGGGATGAAGGAGGCAATGGCCCTTGCAATGATGTCCTTGAAGTCAGTTAACAAGATGATTAGTAAGGGATGGAAGGGAGTGACTAATAGACTGTTGGTAATGGTAGCTACTCTTGAAATTCATAGCCACAAACCTGAAATGCAAACTGAAAATACTAGCCAAAGCCAAAAGCCTAGCCAACCTATCCAAACCCTACTTCAAAAATACAACCACCTATTCCAAACACCTACTTCTCTACCACCCCAAAGAAGCCATGACCATGCCATTCCTCCAAAACCAAACACACAACCCATTAACACTAGGCCCTATAGATACTCACACTATCAAAAGGATGAGATTGAAAGGTTAGTAGAAGAGATGCTTAGAGATGGTGTGATCAGGCCAAGTACTAGTCCTTTTGCATCTCCTGTGTTGTTAGTAAAGAAGAAAGATGGCACTTGGAGATTTTGTGATGGATAAGTTTCCAATGCCAGTTATACAAGAAATCATTGATGAACTACATGGGGCTGCAATCTTTAGTAAGATTGATCTAAGGGCAGGTTACCATCAAATCAGAATGGGGGAATCTGATATACACAAAACAGCATTCAAAACTCATTCCAGGCATTATGAGTTTCTAGTAATGCCCTTTGGCCTAACAAATGCCCCAGCCACCTTCCAAGCCCTTATGAACTCAATCTTCAAACCCTACCTTCGAAAATTTATCCTAGTCTTCTTTGATGATATCCTTATCTATAGCCCTAGCCTAAATGACCATTTACAACACCTGGAAATTGTATTTGGATTGTTGATAGAACACCAATTATATGCCAAACAGTCTAAGTGTGAGTTTGGGGTTAGACAAGTATCCTATCTGGGCCACATAATTTCTAAAGAGGGGGTATCCACAGGCCCTGCTAAGATCGATGCCATGAAGGATTGGCCACTACCCAAGACCTTAAAAGGGTTAAGGGGGCTCCTTGGCCTAACTGGATATTACAGAAGACTTGTCAAGGGTTATGGGGAAATTTGCAAACCCTTGACTGAAATGTTAAAAAGGGACCAATTCAAATGGTCAAGAGAAGGAGTGGAGGCCTTCAACAAGCTGAAACAGCTTATGACACAAACACCAGTCCTAGCCCTACCTGATTTTTCACAACCCTTCATTATGGAGTGCGATGCCAGCCAACTAGGAATTGGGGCTGTCCTAATGCAAGGAAATAAACCCTTATGCTACCTATCCAAGCCACTATGTCCAAGGAACCAAAAACTATCTGCCTATGAGAGGGAACTCTTAGCCTTGATTCACGCAGTGACCATATGGAGATCCTATTTAGAAGCAGCACCCTTCATTATAAGAACAGACCACCAAAGCCTAAAACACTTGCTAGAACAAAGACTTCACACAGTGGTACAACAGAAGGGAATTACCAAGCTACTCGAACTGCAATACACAATACAGTATAAGAAAGGTACTGACAATAGAGTGGCAGATGCTCTATCAAGACAGTATGATGAAGAAAAGGGTAACTTATGGGCCATCTCAGCTACAGTACCTAATTGGATGTCTGAGGTTCAGAAGTCTTATGAGGGGATGAGGAGACTACAAAATTAATAGGTAAATTGGCCATTCACTCACAAGCTAGAGAAAACTACAGCTTGAAGCAAGGAATTCTGTACTACAGACAAAGAATTCTAGTGGGCAAGCAGGCTGGTTTGAGAGGCAGAATTATATAAGCCCTGCATGACTCTCCTATTGGGGGACATTCTGGTATTAGGGGCACACTTATAAGGGTCAAACAACATTTCTTTTGGCCAAAAATGAAGGAAGAGGTGACCAAGTAGGTAACTGAATGTGAAACCTGCCTTGGATACAAATCAGAAAACTGTGCAATTCCAGGGTTACTACAACCCCTACCTATCCCTGAGTCAGCTTGGCAAGATATATCAATGGATTTTGTGGATGGGCTGCTTAAGTCATCAAGGTTTGATACTATACTAGTGGTGATTGATAGATTAACTAAGTATGCTCATTCCATCCCCCTAACCCACCCCTACACAACAGCTACTGTAGCACAAACTTTTCTCAGCAACATATTCAAACTCCATGGGATGCCTAGAACTATAATTTCTGACAGGGACAGAATTTTCACAGGGGTTTTTGGGGGAGAGCTTATGAAACTATTAGGCACAAGCTACTATTTAGCAGTGCCTAGCACCCACAAACTGATGGCCAAACTGAGGGGCTAAATCAGTGTATGGAAAATTATTTGAGGAGCCTATGTTTTCAACAGCCTAAAAAATGGGCTAAATGGTTAGACTTGGCTGAATATTGGTACAATAGCTCACATCACAGTGCAATCAACATGACGCCCTTCCAGGCTTTATATGGGATTAAACCTAGGCTTCCAGTACTACCTAATCAGGCAACTACAGTTGCTGCAGTTGAAGAGATGCTAGCCGTAAGAGATGAGATGAATCTGAGACTAAGGGAAGCTCTAACTAAGGCACATAATAGAATGAAGCAGGCAGCAGATAAGGAAAGGACTTATAGGGAATTTCAGGAAGGAGAATGGATGTTTTTAAAGCTACAACCCCATAGGCAAAAATCTATAGTTAACAGGAGAAATCAGAAATTATCAGCTAAATTTTATGGGCCCTTTCTAATTCTGAAAAGGATTGGGAAGGTAGCCCATAGGTTACAATTACCCGCCAAATCCAAAGTACATCCTGTGTTTCATGTTTCCCTACTCAAAAGGAAACCTGAGGCAACAGCTACTACACTATCTACACTACCACCGCTAGAAGATGGCCTACTAGCTCTAGAGCCAGCCAAGATAATCAACAACAGATATGTGGAAATTGAAGACATGCCAGTTCAACAGCTACTCATTCAATGGAAAGGCCTACCCTCGATCGATGCAACATGGGAAGACAAGGACTACATCAGCAAATAATTTCCAGAATTTTTTCATTCTTGGGGACAAGAATGTTCTGAAGGAGTGGGCATTATCAAGTATCAAAGGAAGAAAAGAGCAGAAAAAGCAAAATTCACATCATAAGCTAAGTAGTTAAAACAATTATTTCCAGATTTAAGTTAATTTCAGTTAATTAAATAGCTGCCAGAAATAGTGTAATTGCTTTATGGTATTTTAGTAATAGCTAAGGTTTAATAGGATAGAAAAGGCAATGGGATGAGGGCTGACATCAGCAGATTCCTTCTTATCATCATTGTACTAGGTTGTTAGAGATATTTTGGCAGTTTGTATGAGTCACTGTCCTAGCTGCTATCAGTAGTATCTTTATATTCCCTAAGGTTATTATCATTATGCTATGAATGAAAATATCTACTTTTTCCTTTATTTCTACTGTATTTCTATTTTTGTCTATCATCTTCTTCCTTAAAACCCTAGTCCTTCTTTTCTTTATCTGTTCCTGCAAATTCTAGAGCTAATATTTCGAGCTAGTTAGGGAATACCTAACAGATTGTATCCTATCAAATTGGATGTTTCGAAACAAAAAGTAATAGAGATCTTAAGGAACAAATGCTTCTGCTAAACTAAAGATAAATGCATATGAATTTGTGGTGGTGGGTCAGATTTTAATGCAAATTCTCAGACCAAAGTCAACAGCTGGTTTTTTTATGTTGTAAGCAACACCTTCAAATGAACTTCAGTCTAATCATTCTTGTGAAAAGAATGAAGCATTTAAGAAAATCTGTGCCAAAAGAATTATTGGGATACTCAAAATATTTCAAATTGTTATGCCTAAAATATGTTTTAGAAAGCAACGTGATGATTTCGTTACTTTATAAGTTTGTCAGTCTATTTGATCAAGACACTCACCATTTTACATTAATGAAGCATAGAACAAATAGAAAGATACCTGATAAAGACAATAGGAAACCAACATAGCAAGAGATAATATAAGTGCAATAAGAACTGCTAAGTGTCTTCCAGAAGTTGAATCCAGGAGTTGTGGTAGTTGGACAACAAGAAATGGGATAATTGATATGGCCATTATCCTTGCAGCATAGCAAGTCCAAATATCAGTACTAACACCACTTCCTGCAACCATGCGAACTTCTAAGTGTAAATGTATTGAATATATGCATTAAGATATCACATTCTACAAATGAAAATGTAAAATCATTTACTTTCAATATGTAGAATTTGCAAATACATAGAATAAGCACATAGCTCAGTGACAGTGGTATCATCCATGATAACTCTTAAAGTTTTCTTACTACATTTGAGAATAAAAAAAAAAGTAACTACGCATGCTGAATCAGTATAAATCTAAAATACATAACTAATAATGCTCATATTTAACATGTCATGACAGATTAACTTGTTCATAGAAAAACAAAGCATTATAATAATCAAATTTATTTTCAAAAAGAATTCGTTGTTGACTATTTGAACTCGATATTTTTTTTATAAATAGCTTTAAAACGATAAATTTAGTGGTAAGCTAGACCTTTCATATTTTAGTTTGAAGCAGAAATTGTAAACTACTATCACTGGTGGATAATATGACATTGGTTTAACTGTTGTAATTTTATCAATTGAAAGTCGATTCCAGTAAAAATGGCAAGCTAATTAAAATGTTCTCGAATCTTTTCCTAACATGCCAAAATAATTGATCAAATACAATTTACCTAATATTAAACCAAACGATACCTAGCATTAGCAAAGTGAATATTAATCCCCATATACCGAGTTTTTATGGTTTTTTTCCGGTGATAAGCAATGATTTAGAGTCCCCTCTTTCACTCTGATAAACAAATTACCAAAGCAAAGCACATTTGATCTCGTCCTAATATATGAACTTGTATATCTATCTACCAATAAATTATCAAATTATCCGAGCATACAATGATACCATTTAATAGCTATGCAACATATAATCAACTACGAGTGCCTAAAATTCGTTGTCTAAGTGAACTAGCTTTTTTTTATCAAAATCTACTCTCCTTAGCCAGATAGGATGAATTAATGTTGCATATTTCTGTATCATGTCATGAGAGTAACTTACCTGTCAAATTGAATCCCTTTGTGTCCTTTCCACTTATTGCAATTGAATCTGTTTCCCGAATATCACATTTGCCAACAACAACACAGGATCCCCAGATAATGGTAAGAAGCATAACAGTTGACCCAGCCAGCAAGCCCATTCCAACAGAGACCTGACTTTGAGCTGTTTCTGTACTCCCAGATAGTCCAGATACTACAGGAAAAAGCCACAATGTAACCAAAGAGGAAACAAGACTAAAAAACATTAAAATGATAATGAAACATTGTAAGAAAAATAGACAATTTCTATAAGTTAGCACTTCTCCTTTACAATTACAAATAGTACATATCAATAGATGACTGAAGCTAACCAACGAATTATGTCTCTACGGTTACAAAAAAAACTGTGCTCAGTTGCATAAAAAAGTGTCAAAAAATAGATTGAATATATTAGTTCATTCACACAAGTGGACGGTTGCAGAAAAATATAATGCATACTCTTATTGTTCAGATTAGAATAATTATACAAATTGATGCACTACCGGAAATTAAAGAGTAGATGTGAAACGAATATTTCAAAGTAATCTAGCTAAAGATAATGGAAACACGAATCAGAGAGGCAAATCATTACAAATTGACAAAAAAACAAGAAAACAAAAAAGTCAATCGATCATAATTTCGACAAAATCTGGATCGGAACCAGAGTGATACTATTCAATTTAGGACCACGATCCGATTCAATTGAAAAAATCCCAACGAACATGAAACCTACCGCAGAATCAACCGTCAACCGAAAAAACAGAGAAATATCTGAAACAATTGAATAAAACCAAACAACCGAATGCTATAATCCATATTCTTCTAGTTGCGGTTGCGATTTCTTTCATTTACAGAAAACCAGAAGCACAAAGAGGAGCAAAATGGAAGAGAATCAGGAAAAGATCGAACCAAAATAAAAATGCAAAAAGGAATTACCGAGAATAAGCATTGCGTCGGGAAGAGCGCCAAGCATGGGAAGAAACAAGCCACCAACAATTCCAGGGCCTAAAATCTCAAGCAAGAGCTCACTACCAGCGGACAAGTAGGTAGCAGCTAAGAACATGAGGTATCCATATACAATAATCAGAAACAAATTACCAAGCGCAGTGGTCGTGCAGGGCAAGAAACCATAAGTCTGCTCACAGGATTCGGCCTCAGCGGAGTGTCCATCGGAGATAAGATCCGATCGGAGGTGGCGGGAATGGACGGCCGTTAGGGGGAGGAGGAGGAGGAGGAAAAGGAAGAGGTAGGATTTGGAAGGAGGAGGAGACATGGCTTGATCAGCGAAAAAAAATGAGTAGGAGAGATGCTTAACAAGTAGTTGAAGAAGCCGTTGGTCAGTGAGAGATCTGATAGTGAAAGGGGGGGAGAACAGATTTGACACCAATTGGCGCGTGAACCGACTCCCACCCTCCCAGCCGTTGATTTTTATTTTCTTACTACTCCCGAAACTAGACGGACGGACTGGATTGAGATCGAGTTAAATTTGTTAGGAACAATGAAAATTTTGGTCTATTGAAGTTATGTTGTCATTTATTTCATGGCTAATTATAAATTTATATTGAAATAAGTTTAATTCAATTTTGAGAAGTTGAAAAGGATAAGGCTTTATTCAATTTAGCATTTTATGAGAATAATCCGTATCAACTACTTTCTTATCATCTTCACTATATGATCGTCTTTTTCAAACACGAATTTGCTGCTACATATCTCAATCTTGATAGTTTTACAACTGGGTTGGACTCCATCCGCTTTTAGACAAGACACATGTTAATCTTCCACATAAGACACCCAGATCTATCTCCGTACAATAAGATCGTTTTGATCTGTACTACAGGTTGATGGTATGGCGTAAGTAATTTATGGTTGTGTATATTTGAAGCCGTTAGTTAGGGGTTAAGGTAATATAAGTTGCGTCGTTTTATCATTTGTTTTCAAATTAAGTCATGTCTAAGGGCATGTTTGTCTTGCGGTGATAGCAAGTTTAGTGTGTTTATATTCTGTTTGTGTGTGTTTGTCCGAGATTTTAACTCTGGTAAACTATTTTTTAATGTTTTTAGCCTTGTTTATGTTTATCAGTCTGCGAATCATTCTACACAATTGTTAGTTAAAGCAGTTGATTCTTCAACATGTATGAGGACTTAACTTTATATTTATACGCCTTTGATTAGAGCTGTAAATGGTTCTGATTTTATATAATAGACAATATTCTTCAGTGAAAAAAAGTTCAATTCAGCCGAAATAAAATCTGTTTCCCCAAAATTATGTCCTATTTCATTTCCTTTCATTCATCCTTTAACACGTACCATATTTGTAAGAAAGGTAAATTAAAAAATAATAAAATAAAAATAAAAATAGATGCATGACGATAATTGAATATGAGACATGGAAGGAGACACAAATTTAGAGACAACAGATTTGATACCAATTCAGTCGGCATCTATAATTCTTGGACTAGATCGGGCTTGAACTTATAGTTCGTTCTCAATGTCCAACTCGGCGCACTTAGTAAATAATTATTAATATATATTGGGGTCAAATTTGAGTTTTTATATAAAAATTAAGCTCAACTCATTACATGTTCGCATTTTGATGAGTTCATGTCGGACTTATATTAAAATATGTTTGTCCAAGTCCACTTTGTAAATGTTGGGTCTGGGCAAGTCAGAAGGGCCACGAGTCACTTGATCAAGTCTAATTATAACCAATGCTTTTAAAATCCTCGCTTAGCTCCGCCTAGCAGGCCCGACCCTAGGGGTGGGCAACGAGTGCGATCGCCTAGGGCCCATAGCCGGAAGGGGCCTAAAAATAGTTTTTTGTTTACAGATTTAGTTGTTATTATCTAAAAGATAAAAGTAGACATTAATTAATGATAGAAGAGTTGGTAAAGCAATTGATAAAGTTGTGAGAGGGAAAGAATTTAATTCTTAGTTTTTATAAAAATTTTTTTTTTATTACATTACTTTTTTAGAAGCTAATTTACTACTTATAATATTAATTTGCTTATAACCTTTAAATTATCAAGGGCGAGTCTGCCACCTAAACCCATTTTAGTCACGATTGCACAATATAACTAAACTTTCACACATTTTTAATGTCCCTGTTAATAAATTTCATAAAAATGATCAAATCCGTCTGATATATCTTATCAATTTGGATAAATCGAACCATATGATCATTTTTGTCCTCTATAGCATATAAAAAAAATCAAAAATTGTAACAGGTTGACTAAATTTAGTATGAAAACTAAAACTTTTACAAGTTTGTTATAGTATTATGTCATTTCGTTCAACTTTAAGGGTGTATTTAAAAAACTCAATTTTGAGAGAATTCAATTGAATTAAATTTATTTTGTTAAATTTCTTTGTTTGGAACCAAAGAAATATTGATAGAATTTAAATTATGCAAGATTTGAATTCTTGTGAATGTAAGGTATAGAAATTTTGCTAAAAGTTGCATGATTTTTATGAAATTCATTTAAGCTAAACTTTTGGGTATTTTTTTTTATCATATTATCCCCCACATGCTTTTTATTTTGATGAGTGAAATTACTTGTATAAACAATTTTGAAAAAAAAATGTTAAATAAATATTATTGGTCCCTATGCATACACTCAATGAGTCAGAGGGGGGTGAATGACTCATTCAATGACTTACAAAACTTTTTCGCGATAATTGTTTGGATCGCTGAGTGAGGTCAGCTGGCTGAGTGAAATGGCTGGAAATTGCGGATAAGTAAAGAACACATAGATTTTTATACTGGTTTGACAACCTGTGCTTACATCCAGTCCCGAGAGAGTGTCTCGGCTTTAATCCACTAATCTCAACTCCTTTACCCTAGGCGGAGAAGCCTTTCACAAAATCCTCAATTAAAGAAAGTACCATCCAATCTGCAATCGCTCACCCGCTGACTAGAATACCCTCTTCTATCAGCAACTTAAAAGAGTTTAAAACAAGAGCTGGACTCAACTTATAAAAATGTTGATCTAGTTACAAGTGATCTAATATTACAATCAGTTGATCTAAACTACTCTCTCTTGTTGTAAGCAGATTCTCGCTGAGTTGTGCTTTTCTTGCTAGAATTCCTTAAAGCTTGTAATTTTGGCAGAGTTTTAGCTTTTGGGAAATTCAGGTGTAATCACCAAGTTCTAACGTTTGCCTTCTTGCTCATTCTATAGTTGGATTGAGAAAGTAGCCGTTGAACTTGCCTTGGTATCTTCTGAAATTGACAGCTCAGTAATTCACCCGTTGCTTCTTCAAATCAATCCGTTAAGAGATAGAATTGCACCGTTGTGAAATACATATCATTCCATTAGATTGAAATTCGAGCTCCAATTTGAATCCGTTGTCATTTAATGCCAGTCTTACATTAGAGAGAACTCGCGCTGACTTGCCATGTGTCTTCATCCCATTCCCTCTGGTTTTCTGACATTGCATAGTGTGCGATACAAAGTTGGTAGATCTGCAGAATTGCTCAAAATAGCAATTGGCTTGTTGCAGCTTTGCTTTGGAAGACTTTGTCATTTTCTTCATAATTCTGAGTCTTGTCAAGACATTAATTCTTTTTGTCTTTATCTCATTAATGTTCCTGCAAAAAGCAACACTAAAAGCAAAGATGTCATATTACCTTAAATGGTAATGTCAGTACCTTTAACAGACCTAAGATAACTCAGCCAAATATATCATCGAAAAACACAGCTGATACTGAGTCTAAATATCAAGTGTCGAGTGAATAAAACTAAGTCAGCGACTTCGTAAGTACTCAGCCCAGAAACCACTCAGAGTTAAACTAAATAGGTAGGTCAGCGGAGACTTGAAACTCTACCCTTGAATTTTCTAACCCCCTTGAAATCATAGACTATTTATTTTAACATCATTATTGATTTAATTACCTTAAAATGAACTTAATTATTATGAGCAAAACTTGAGCACTAATGAGTCATCCACTGAGTTAGTCCAAACTTGTGCTTGGTTCAACAATCTCCCCCATTTTGATTAATGGCAATTAACTTGAGCGAGAATTAAATCAATAAAATATTTAGATAAGAGTTACCTTATACTCATGCTTGATATGTCTTTTGTTTAGCATCTCTAATCTGCTCAGAGTGAATGCTAACTCCCTCATAATTCTTGAATCTTCTGAGTTCAGCATCCCTCACAACTTCTCATATATTTCTGCAAGTGATCAGAACATATGTATATGGCAGAATAATATATGAAGTTAAGAAGTTCTTAACTTAGAATAGAAAATGTAATCTTTCATTGATAATAACTAAGTACAGATAACAAAAGGTTATTCTATACTAAGTTTTACATTTTAGAACTACAGATTACAAAACAAATCTATTCTAATCTTTTGGCATTGGCGGGGCTCCCAAATTGGCTCTTCTATCCTCAAAAGCTTGTTGATCCCACCTGCTCTTCTTCTCCTTAGGAAAAGCAACTTCCTTGCCTTTCCTTTTTCTTGCCTCCTGATATTCTCTTTGCAAGCGCTCTAGATTCTTAGACAGGTTGCAGGAAAAATCATCAATCCTCTGATCTCTCTCCTTCTCTTCCTTTTCACGCTTCTCGTGATCCTTTCCCCCATTGCCATTGCATCTAAAATGGCTTGAGTTTGATGATCGAACGAGGTTAGAGGCTCTTTAAAAGATTCGAGCTGTCCATATACATTAGAAGAAAAATTCTGGACCAGCAGCTCATAAATTTCTCGAGCTATAGCTTCTTGTTCTTTGAGAAAAGCAAAAAGTCCAACAAGAGCACATGATTGAGACAAGTTGACCTAATACTGAGCATTCAAACCTTCTTTGGACTCCTGGGTGAGACATGCTAGTGCCTTAGCTTGATTATTTTCTCTGAGAATGCGCTCTAGCAAAGGAGTGCTCCTGATATGAGTAGAAATTTCACTATGAATCCTATCTAGGGCTTCTCCATCATTTAGGACATGAGTTTGAACTTGCTTGATTTGGTCCCTGATGTGACCAAGTTTTTTATGAAGATTAGGCTTGAGTCAGCATCAATCATTACATTATCACTACTTAGAGCATCTGAAATGTTGAGCCTCTTTAAGGCATTCAACACAGCTTCCTCTGAGTTCTTTACCCCTTCAAGTACTTCCTCCTTCGCTTTTCTCAGTTTAGTGTGGATCCCATGATTCTTGGTTACCACTGTGATTAGAGCATCTAAACCATCTACAACTGAATTTAAGCGAGTTATGTTTTCATCATTTTCTTTGCTCAGAATGTTATAGCCATCTAGCACCTTCAACATGACTTCAAGTAAGGGATTGAATTTGTCTATCATCGAATTTCAAAAATCACTTTCATCATTCAGCACCTTGCAGTTGATCTCATAAATTTTCAGCATCATCTTCTTCAGCTCTACAACCTCTAACTTTAGACTAGCTGCCTGCCTACCTGCAATAGATAATAAAGGCAAAGTATGGGATACAATGGCCTTCACAAGAGAGAACTGATTAGGTACAGACTTAACATGCTCCTTCATATCCTCAACTGCTTCCATAAATCCTTTCACTAGCTCAACAGCCTTAGCAATTCTCCTCAGGATATCCTCAAACAGTAAGGATTTGGCTATTTCAGCATCTGTCCCTAGTCCTGGAAATCTCTCTCTTCCCAACCTCCTTATATCTCCCAATAGAGTAGCATTTGGATTAAACTAGGGTTATAGTTGAGGTTGTTTTGGTGGTGGTTATTGTTTAGAAATCTCTTCAATAATTGGAGGGCCTCTGATTGGAGGAGGGCCTTCCAAGTATAGAATTTCTCATACTGGAGATCCTGTTAGGGAAAGATGAGGAATAATGGCTGTTTGGTCAGTGTTTAGGTTATTTTGGTTAGAGGCTTGGTTGGATTGGCTTGAGGTTGATGAGGAAGGTGTTTGATTATCTGATATGGGTAAGGCAGAGATAGGGGTAGGTGAGAGTGGTGTTTGGTTAGATGTGGGAAATATAAAGAATTCTTCATCTTTCTTCTCCTTCTCCTTTTCTACACCTTCAATAGTGGACTCGCTGACTTGGGTATGAAAGTCCTCAATCAGCTGAGCTCCGTGCTTAACTACAATAACTTCTTCCTCTCTGTCTTCCAAATCCCCCTCATCTTCATCAATAAATACCTTCATTCTCTTCAACAACCCTCTCTTTCTTTCCTTCCTAGCCTCCTTAACTTCCTCAGTAGTCAATGTAGCCTGCTGGTTAGAGTTTAGCACACTAGCTTCTACTTTAACTATCTCATCTTCATCCTCCTGTTCCTCTTAGGTATCAATCCCATCCAGCGTACCTATCTTTTCATTCCCAACTTCTGATACCTCCTTCTCAGTCAGGCTAGCTATTGCTTTTTCAAGAATTTATTCAGTACTAGCCTTAGCCTTTGCTGCTGCTGCTGCTTCCTCAACCTTTCTTCTTATTGTTGCTTCAATCTCCTCCTACTTCTTAACAATGCTCTCTTTATCAGCAGCTTTCAATCTCTCATATCCTTCAATATCTTACACAACTCCTGTGCCTTTCTTTACCATGAGCTTTTTCTTTGGCTGTCCTACTTGGGGAACAGGAACTGTTGTAGCTTCCTTTCCCTTCATAGTCACTTCATCTAGCTGAGCTTAATCTATTTTCCTTTTTCTTTTCTCTCTTCAAAGGTGCTTCTTCGCTTAGCTCAGCCTCAACTTTCTTTTCTTCCTCAATCTCCTTTGGAGTCCTCTCTTATCATCCTTAACTTCCTTAGAGAATCTAGATTTTCTTGGAATAGCCACTGGAACTGAGCTTGCTGAGCTTCCCTTCTTCTTTTTCTTGGAGTCTCTCCTAACCTCCTTCTTAACATCTTTCTTTTCTCCTTCTTTCTCTGCTTTGAGCTTGGTTATTCTTTCTAGCTCTCTTTCCATAAAAGCTTCCAGGGTTTGATCTTCCTCATCAAGTCTGATTCTCCTCATAGGCATAATAGCCCTTGGATCCTTTACTCTAACTTTGTCTGGCTTCATGTACTTGGTATTTCTGGGTCTTTCTCCACTTCTCAACCCATGAAAATGAGCATTGCTCAGAATCCTTTATTCTATTATCTTCAGAGTGATTCTATTCTTTTGTACCCAACCTTTCATATCCAACTCATATGCCATGCATATATCCATAATTAGATGACCATAATCTATGTGCTTGGACACTTTAAGAAACCTGTGCAATATAGCCAAAGGCCATTTGATACACATCCCATTGGTTAGAGCGTAAACAAATACTCTCTCAAACTTTGAGCAACTTCTAGTAGAGCTAGTCTTGGGCAAAATTACTTTGGTTATAAGCTCATGAATTTGCTTCCCCTCCTTTGAGAACATAGAAGTAATTAGTTCTCCTGCTTTGTAATCATGTGGAACCTCATAATCAATTAGGATGTCCATATTGTCTTCCTCCTTGTCCTTCACAGGGCTCAGTCTGAGTCCTTTTTCTCGCATTCCAAGCAACCCAGCGAGAAGCTTTGGAGTTATATACACTTTTCTTCCTATCATTGTAGTAACAAACATATCTGGAAATCCTTCCACCATGTGGATTCCTCAGTAAAAGCGCTCTACAATTTGATCATAACAACCACTGGGAAGTTCAAAGAATCCCCGAAGATGATGTTGGTGTGAGCACGGGATTTTGCAGTCCCTCTCGCGAGACGATGATGACGTGTACCCGATTTTAATACCTCAAAATAAAAGTTCTCTTTAGAATTTTTATTACCAAAATAATATTCCTTGTGAATTTTATAATTGGTAGAATCCAGTTCGGCGTGGCCGATAAAGCGTCTGGTAGGAGCTTGAACCGATGATTTACATCCAAATTAAATAATACCCATTAAAATATAATTAAAATTCAAAAAGATACATTTCCACCCATTATTAAACCACTTTTCTCGTCTTTTTAGGCTTTTTGACCCGTTGGTTGTCGGTATGCTGGAGAATGATGTCGCCACCGACATCATCCATGCTGCCGGCGGCATCACCATATCGCTGGCGGCATCAGCCATATCGCCGGCGACATGGCATGGACCAAAAGGGGTCCCTCCACAGACAGCCTTACGGCCACTTTCGACGGAATAAGTCAAAAAGGTCTCGAAAAACACCCCAATTTGCCTATAAAAGGCACCCAAAAACTGTAATAAAGATGGGGGGACTGAAATTATAGAGGGAAGGAGCTTAAATTGGGCAATTAGGAGGCTAAAATCGAGAGAATAGATTTTAGTGAGATAAGAACTAGAAAAGGCAGGAAAAAGGATTCTAATCCATTTTTCCCGATTTTTCTTCTTCGAACTCTCTGATTGTGAGCTTAAATCAATGGGTCTTTAGGTTAAATCAACTGGATAGAATTTAGAAACCTAAAACCTTCAAATTAACAATCAAATTATCGTTGCAAGCTCCCCGGAGGTGTTATTGTTCAGTTCACGAAGAGTTGGATTCACTACCCCGAGGTGAAAATCCTAAGTCTCATAGCTCTTTGGCATTATTATTATTGTTTTGCACTAATTTTTGTTGATTTGTGTTCATTTTTGAGTTTTCGGTCACTTTGACTGCAAACCGCTGCTGTAGCAAGGAATTGGAGTCGCCGGAGACATGCGATGTTGCCGGCTGTATCACCCATGTCGCGAGAGACATCGTTGGTACCGCCGTTAGCATCATATTCCCCGGAGACCTCGCTTTCTCGCGGAACCCTTTCTTTACGGTTCTCAAAAAGCCCTATGCCCATCTACATGCTGATGTCGCCCGTGACATAGTTGATGTCACCGGCGGCATCATCCATGCCGCCAGCGACATCAACTATGTCATCGGCGGCATCAGATGCCCAACGGCGGCATGGCTTTCTGGACAGCAGTATTGTTTTCATTTATTTCCAAGTTAATTTATTTTCTAAAGCTAGGACCTATAGTGCAACGATGGAGGTTCGAAACCTCCTGAAAACAGACCCGCCCCACAACAAGTGGTATATTCATTTGTAATCCGATTAAAGCAACAATCGAATCTGAAATTTGGATAAAAATGGAATTTCCCCTCAAACGCCATTCGAACCTCATTTTAGCCATTCAATCGGGCTTTATGATATTATAAATAAGATATGCCATATTCGTGTCAACCATCCTCTGTAGGTAGATGTATATCGGACATTCGGGTATTTCATTTGTTACGTAGAAAATGTATAGGACTTGAAAACCTTGTAATAACTTTACTTTCCGCACCTACTTCCCTTTTATATTTGTAAATATTTTATGTATCTCTTCAATTGCTTGATAAATGCGAAAACAACAAAATAACTGACAACACAAATAAATAGGGTGGATTAAACCGATTAAGAAAGAATGAAGTATCCTGACTTGGCCTAATGAAAAGTAGATAACATCATCCGAACTCGGAATCTCTACTTAAGGTATGGTCCAACCACCCGGTGGGAAAATCGTACCGAAAATTTCCCGATTGAGCTGAACCGGGTGGCGACTCTATTCTAAGTACGGGATTTCGATCTCGTATCTTTTAAACATTACAATATGCAAAATCATTTTCTTTTCAACCGCATCACACTCATCTCCCTGACACACCAAAAACGGGCCGGCCCGACCGAGTCCGGCCTCCGCGCACGCAGCCGCGTGGGTCGTCGTCCGCTCACAGTGGCGACTCTGCTGTGGAATTTCTTTAAACTTGAATCTTCTTTCATAGTTTAAAAGATTCGATGATGTATTGAAATCTTTGGCCAAATTAAAACTTCATTCTTTTCTTATGACGTCCTGTCCTCATGCGCGTAGATAGTTCGGTAATTTTAGGTACCCGATTTCACCTGAGAAGCTCACAAAGTATCACTCATGCCCTGTTGGAATTGAGGATGCCTAGTGGGTGGATCACTCATTTTAACCAACACGTAAACTCCTACGACCACGCCCATTTGGGTAGTGATTGAGTAAATGTGGAATCAAGGTAAACGAGAACCTTCTACATCAACAACCCTATACCAAAGCCGCGTTAGAAAAAAAAAAGCCTTAGCACATCATTCCCCTTAGGATTACCCAAAATGAATAAAATGATTGGGACGCGCTACTTTTGCCATTACCGGTGAAGCATCCAAACTCCATCCTACCAAAGAGGCGTTACGCGGGAGTCAAAAGGTTGGAACAGGGCCGATTCGCATGCTAAGTGCTCTATGATCACGCACCCCCATGCATCGGCTTTAAGAGCTAAAAAATGAATCAACTTACCCTTATCACTTCCACCCGTGGAAGAGGTTTAGCATCATACGTAGGACTTCTCTTGTGCCTCTATTGCGTCACCATATATCGCTACGTGAGATACAAACGTCCCACGTATGTTGAAGGGATAAGCCAACACATTATGTCTAACCACATCTATGTACAGCCATACATATCACGTATCACTTCCAAAAAAAAGACATACATACATACCATCCATACCATTTACAACCCATTCATGGTCTGATCCACGGCTTGTGATCCTAAGCAGCCTTCCTCTTGAACCAAGACCTTCACAACCAGCCATGTCTCTTCCTCACAATGACAACCGTACCACATCTAGAGGACAAGCTAGTCTTCCCCTAACCGTAGGGACAACAGCTTACCTAACATCTCTTGGATCAGAGATCACCGCAGCTATCATTCAGTTTCTGAACTCTGATCAGTTCCGAAACATCATCGAAGAGCTAGTGTGTGTGTCTGTCAAGAAGGCCCTAGGATGTCAGGACTTCGACCAGGTCATGCGATCTCCGGGCATGACACCTGATAGCGATACACTCTGGCAACCACCGCCAACCGCTTACCCTGAACAAAGAGAAGGAGCCCAGAGTCCAATTCTTCCACCATTCTTTAACACCTTACCACCAACTTTGGTCACCCCATCACAATTTAAGATCCCCGCTGCCCCGATGCTTCCTCAATATGACCAAGTCATGCAACACAAAGTTGAAGACTTCTCGCGTCAATTGATGACAGAAGACTGCTATCAGAAAGAGGGACAGGTCCAATCAGAGAAAGACCAGTTCTTTCAAAACACTGAATCACCCACACCCCCACCTCAAATCATGGTGGACCAAGAGACCTATCTGAAATCGGCTCCAGCTACCATTATTCAGCCAAATGACGGTCTTAAATATAGAACAAATCCGTGGAAGCTGCCACTTAATGTAATCTTCACCGGGTTGAAGGAAGCTGGGATTCTTAAACCTCTTCACGAATTCAATCCCCCCATGAAAGAAGAAGGAAAAGGCTTTTGCAGATATCACATGTTGTCGGGTCACAACACCAACCAGTGCAAAGCTTTGGTTCGTACCATCCAACGACTGGTGGATGAAAAGAAGATTACCGACCCTGAAAGGGTATCCTGCCCCTTACCAGAGTCTGGCAACCAGACACGGACGATTAATCCCGGTTCTCCAAACAGCGGAAAGCTCCTCAAGATCTCATCAAGGCCATCTACTCAAATGGTGGGGGAAAATCGCGCTCTAACGGTGAGGACGAAGAATCCCGATTTGCAATCCTCAGAGTTCAGGCCTTTTAGCTCCATAAGCCACTTCCATTTTTCTTACTTACATTGTGTTTGTATCCTTTGATCAGCGTCTTTATATGAGCATACGTATAACGCTTTCGGTGTTTAAGATATTTTTATTGAATGAAATTAAATTGAGTACATTATGTGGTAATCAAATCCAATAATTTAAACCCTGTCAAACACATGAGAGATAATAAAGTGCTTAAAGACCATGATAATGCTTTTGCTCAGTGCAATAATCGGATTGTTGAAACACCATGGGTCTCTTCTAGAATTAACTCAACGGCCTTACAACGGTGCACCTTCAAGCCACCAAAGAAACATCAATCGGTCTAGAGAATCAAGGCTTACACCCAACAGAGCCTAACCTCTATCAAACAAACGTCGTAGCCAAATCTCAGACCAACATCACCACCAAGGACACGACCAAATTTGGAGAGAAACACATCTTCACCCGGTACAAATCAACCCCATCAAACCCTTCAGCTAACAAAGGTCAGAGGGCAACCATTTCCTAGAACACGAAGTCTAAAAGCAAGCACCTACATCCCACAAGCCACAAAGACGATCGCGCAACCAATGTCGCAATCGGCTTACCAAATGAACCAACAAGGCAAACAACCACTACAAAGGCACCAAACAAAAGGTCCTTAAGCCGAACATCACTTGTTCACAACCCATCACCACTAATACAGAATACAAATTCAGGCCTACACAAGAAGGGCTCTGCAGACCACGAATTGAAGGAGCAATCAAAATGGCGATCAGGACAACAATCAAACCAATCGATGAAGTTTTGGAGTAAGCACCTAAAAATCCCGCAAACTAAATGGCTTGCAATAAGGTCAGCCAAAAAACTCCCGACGTAACTTTGAAGGTCAGAATAAACTGGGTGATCCAGTTGAAAATCGAACGGGCACCAAGGAACTTGGAGAATCTGCAAAAGCACAACTATGCGAACAATAGCAAATCAGATACCCAATGCCCTTTCCAAGAGTCATAGACCCAGCACTGAAAAGTTTGAGACCTTCCGATACTAAGGTCAAGTTCAAATCAGATTGAAGAGGCCGTCATGTGAACCGAAATGGCACCAAATAAGCGAGGCTGTTAAAGTCATGAGCGTAGGCAAGAAGCGAGTTCATCGATCTAGTCGACCAAGACAAGCTTAAGCATTATCAGGTCTAAACAAAAGAAATAAACTAGAAAAAGCGGCACACTAAAAAAAAATATATACAACAATCGCCCGCCTGTCGGTCTTCTATTGACTGGGCAAAAATTAGGGTTACACCCGAAGGTCGGTACCCTGCAAACCGGCTGTACAAAAATTAGGGGATAAGTCAATAACGCCTGTTGAACTGAAAACCCGAAAAGGGCGGTTCAGACGAAAATTAGGGCACGAGAGAAAAACAATAAGATGTTAACTTGAAAACCTGTAAAGGCTGGTTAACACCAGGGGTCCCATTAATGGAAATGATTGCCAACATCTTGTACTCAAATTAGATTCACTCGATAAATTTCATATTGAAACATCTGTGTTTGTGATTATGTGAATGCCTGGCGATCGAAGGATGGAAACATCACAAGTAAGCTTAATCGAAGACACTATGCTCTCAAAGGTCGGAATAAATCTGTTAGGGCGAAAACCCGAAAGGATAGTCCATGCAAACCATGGGGTCAAATTGGAGCCCAAAATCTGTGTTCCCCAGGCTCTGCAGAAAACCCTACAGCTTTTGGTTATGGGTTGCAATGACAGAAACGGACGGAATGGCCGAAAACAGGTTGCTGGAAGATAGAAGCCGCCGGCGATGAGAGCGATACCGCCAGCGATATCATGATACCGCCGGCAATGTATTTGATGCCGCCGGCGATATGGGATCAATTTGGGCAATATGGGTGATGCCGCCAGCGGCATGAAGCTAATTTTCTGGGCGGCATCAGAAGTATTTCTGCCATTTCAGACCTGTACAAAACCTGTAAACAATCCTATGCTGCATTTCCAATGACTTATCAAACAGCAATCCATCTTTTTATTCAAAATAAAAGCCCGGAGGCACAAATTGCTCAAATTGTACCAAATCATCTAGCCCATAACAAAATCAAATTATCAAAACCCCAATGTATCGGAGGTACAAACAAGAACTCAAAGGCAAAAAAAATGAAAAGTAAAACTAAGCATGCCCGCCACTACCGGTTGGAAGGGATGAAACGTCATCAGGACTTGCGAGCCAATCGTCAACATCGTCTTCCTCTCTCCCCTCCGTCATGGGAACACTACTGGACTCCTCAGCCGCGGTAGACACGCATCGGCCGACAGACTTCTTGACCCCCCTACGACTGGTACCCCCAGGATGCGCACGGTCGAGGTTTTGTTTACTTCTCTGTTCTTGGGCGGTGGCCGCCAGCTGACCCTCGAGATCGCTCACGCGGCGCTGTAAAGCTGCAGTCTCCTCCTTATACCGCCGCTGGGCTGCATCAGCATCAGACAAGGAAAGGGCTAAAAAATCCTGCAAACCAGAGAAAATATCAGCCTTGCATGTCATGCATAGCATCCATACATGTGCATAAAATACCTGAACAAGGAGCGATTGCCCAATAAGGGTATCCCGGAGAACAAAATTGTTCTCCGCGAGTTGCTCTACATGACTCCGCGCCACCTAGCAAATCCAAAAAGCAAATCCTTAGACACCCGCATCTAAGACTTAATAAGAAAATAGTTATTAGGTCTTACATAGGTTGTATTTTCAGGCATGAAAATTGGGGCTTGTCGGCTCGAGCCAACATTCCTATGAGAGAATTTGCCTCGGGAGTTCATCAACAGGAAGGTGGTTTCCAAAGGATTGACCAATCTCCCCTCCACGAAGTTTATGCCCGCCGGCGCGCCATAATGTCGGGTCCCACTTTATTTATCCCGGCCCCTCTTTCTCGCGGGTTCCTGTAGAACGTGAAACTCACACGTCAACAACGTCCCTAAATGACTTCAAAATCATACACACAAACACAATCATACCTCGAAAGAACGTTGCTCCCCTTGGGACATCGGCACGCTCCCGCCAGCTACACCCGCACCTACCTCATCCTCCCCCTCAGGGTCGACCGCAACGTCCCCTTCCAGCGCTTCATCCTCATCGTCATCCTCCTCATCAACGTCCACATTGCCTTTGAGGCGCCTCTTTTCATCCTCCAATCGTTGCTCATTGTGATACTCAATTGTATCGTTGCCGTGGATGCGAGGACACACGGGGAGTAGACGCTGAAAAAGCTGCTCGTAGAGGCCAGGAACGCTAGGGATCACTCGGCCGTTCCCTTCAATATAATCAGCTTTGTCGGCCTCAGCAGAAATCACCAAATGAGCCCACCACAAGCCCCGCGGAGGATCGGCAGGCACCGGTCTAGCAGCAACCGGAAGGGACCTCCAACCCCGGACGCACTCGCCCAGATACCATTGCTGGGACAGGGGGCACTCAATCACAAAACGGCGGTCATCCACCTCCCTCCGGACCTGGGCAACCTCAGCCAAGTTCGCCACCCCTTTGAATGGGTCCAAGACGAGCTACATTAAGACAACCAACATAAGTCCAACAAAAAAAATAAAAAATAAAAATAAAAATAAAAATAAAAATAAAAAATAAAAAATAAATACCGAGCTCAATCGAGCGCTCCTTAGGACTTCCCTATACTGCGTAGGGTACTTGGCCTTCCCACCGATACCCCCCACCAGCGAGCAAGAAAATGAGAACCCGGTGGCACAATCTTCTTAAATTCCATCGGTGGGAGGATCTGATGCTCGAAAGCCCAGGCCTGCAAAAATAACGACCGATCAATTCAAAGGACGTCATGCAATAAATAAGAACGCATATTATCAAGGGAAATATTTCCAAAAAAATCTATACTTGGAGTAGCAGGTGACAAAGGCGAAGGGCTTTCTCCTTCTTTCGGGCTCCCACGTCCAGCCCGTGGTACAACTGGGCCAAGATGGCCCTCGGCCAATTCTTCCTCCTGATTCCCGGCACATCTTCCACCGCGGTTATAAGCATGTAGTTGATCTTACTCCCCGAGATTGGGAAGAATAGCACGGTGAGTAGTGAGATCATAAAGGAACGGACACATGCCTCCCTCTCCTCCTCGGGCACCACATCCACCCGGGTCCAATAATGGTACAACTCACCATAGGACAGCCGCCTAGAAACGGGCTTCAGACCGAACAGCTCCTTTACCCACCTCACCACGGGCCTCTCAACATGGTACTTGTCCATGTAGACGTCAAAATGTATAACCTCATCCGTCCAAGGAAGGCCGGTCATGGCTACCACATCAGAAGGGGTAATTGTGACTTCCCCGAAGGAGAAATGGAAGGTATGAGTGGTCTCGAACCACCTTTCAGTCAGGGCCGTTAGTGAAGAATGAGGAAGCTTAGGCATTAACATGGGCATGATCCGGGCCAAATCCCCAAACCCTGTCTCGTTAATTGCAAGCGCAAGCTCGGGATCGTTCTTAGAGATGTGGTGCCACCACTCATCGATGGTACCCATCCCCCCTGTGTAAGTCAGTTCGTATGGCTGTAAAATCGAAAACAAAACGGATCAATTCTGTGCATTTCTGTCAAAAAGGCTGCTGATGTCGGCTCTGTTAAAAGCGATATCGCCGGCGGCATCAGCCCATACCGCTAGCGGCATGGTTGATGTCGCCGGCGACATCACTTTAAACAGAGCGACATCAGATTCCCATAAAGCCTTTTACAAGGACTGATGCCGCCAGCAATATCACTGATGCCGCCAGCGACATCACTGATGCCGCCAGCGACATTACTGTGCACGGGCAGAACCTGTTTTCTCCCTAAATCACACCCTTCGCGCCGAAAATCCCAAAAATCACAATCAATTGAACAAATCCAAAAAGGCAAAAGTCGATCCTAAAGCATGCAATGTGACTGATATATTCCACACTTTAAACCCCTATCATGGCATGTTTTCAAATCTAAAGCAAAATCACATCGAATACGAAAAGAAGCAATTCGGGTTTTTGTGGAATTACCTGGATATAACAGAGGTGTTTCTCCTTCTCCGGAGTCAGATTGGTGATAGGAGAGTTAATGCCATAGCCATACATTTTGGCCATCTCCTTCAGGCCGTTTGCAGCAGGAATAGAAAGGATTTTCAATCCCTCGATGGAAGAATCGGGCAGGCTCTCCCTAGCCTTGGATTTGCCCCTGAAAGCCTTGCTAATCCTCTTCATAATTTGAAAAAACAAAGTTAGAAATCAAAGAGCTTTGGGAGAGAAGTGATGAGGATGCGGTTTCTGAATATTAGGAAGTTTCATTCCCTTTTATAAACTGCCGCGCGAAATTCGAGGAGTTTTGATTTATCTGAAACTGTTGGTCCATATCGCCAGCGATATGAACTCATGCAGCCGGCGATACCAGTCATATCGCCGGCGACATCGCCTCACGTAGTTCAAATTTTGAAATTATCTTACCAGTCAAAGCTACCACGTGGCACCCATGCCGCCAGCGATATGAACTCATGCCGCCGGCGATATCAGTCATGTCGCCAGCGACATCGCCTCATTTAGTTCAAATTTTGAAATTATCTGACCAGTCAAAGCTGCCATGTGGCATCCATACCGCCGGCGATATCAAACCATAGCGCCGGCGATATCAGTCATGTCACCGGCGACGTCGCCTTATTTAGTTCAAATTTTAAAATTATCTGACCAGTCAAAGCTGCCATGTGGCATCCATACCGCCGGCGATATCCATCCATGCCGCCGGCGATATAAGTCATGTCGCCGGTGATGTTGCCCCTCCAAACAATCTCTTCAAAAAGAGCCCAACCGAAGGGCAATCTCTTCAAAATGAAAGCCCAACCGAAGGGCAATCTCTTCAAAACACAAGCCCAACCGTAGGGCGATCTCTTCAAAATGAAAGCCCAACTGAAGGGAAATCTCTTCAAAATGAAAGCCCAACCGAAGGGCGATCTCTTCAAAACAAAAGCCTAACCGAAGGGCGATCTCTTCAAAACAAGCCCAACAGAAGGGCAATCTCTTCAGAACGAAAGCCCAATCGAAGGACAATCACTTCAGAACGAAAGCCCAACCGAAGGGCAATCTCTTCAAAATGAAAGCCCAACCGAAGGGCAATCTCTTCGAAACAAAAGCCCAACCGAAGGGCAATCACTTCAAAACGAGCCCAACCGAAGGGCAATCTCTTCAGAACGAAAGCCCAACCGAAGGGCAATCTCTTCAGAACGAAAGCCCAACCGAAGGGCAATCACTTCAAAATGAAAGCCCAACCGAAGGGCAATCTCTTCGAAACAAAAGCCCAACCGAAGGGCAATCACTTCAAAACGAGCCCAACTGAAGGGCAATCTCTTCAGAATGAAAGCCCAACCGAAGGGCGATCTCTTCAAAACGAAAGCCCAGCCGAAGGGCGATCTCGTCGAAGTGAAAGTCCAACCGAAGGGCAATCACTATACCAAACACGAGCCCAACCGAAGGGCAATCTCTGTAAAGTGAAAGTCCAACCGAAGGACAATCACTTTACCAAACACGAGCCCAACCGAAGGGCAATCTCTTTAGAATGAAAGCCCAACCGAAGGGCAATCTCTTCAGAATGAAAGCCCAACCGAAGGGCAATCTCTTCAGAATGAAAGCCTAACCGAAGGGCAATCTCTTCAGAACGAAAGCCCAACCGAAGGGCAATCTCTTCAGAACGAAAGCCCAACCGAAGGGCAATCACTTCAGAAAGAAAGCCCAACCGAAGGGCAATCACTTCAAAACGAAAGCCCAACCGAAGGGCAATCCCTTCAGAATAAGCCCAACCGAAGGGCAATCTCTGCAAAGTGAAAGTCCAACCGAAGGACAATCACTATACCAAACACGAGCCCAATCGAAGGGCAATCTCTTCAAAATGAGCCCAACCGAAGGGCAATCTCTTCAGAACGAAAGCCCAACCGAAGGACAATCACTTCAGAACGAAAGCCCAATCGAAGGGCAATCTCTTCAAAATGAAAGCCCAACCGAAGGGCAATCACTTCAAGACGAAAGCCCACCGAAGGGCAATCTCTTCAAAAATCTCTTCAAAAATCACTTCAGAACGAAAGCCCAACCGAAGGGCAATCTCTTCAAAATGAAAGCCCAACCGAAGGGCAATCACTTCAAGATGAAAGCCCACCGAAGGGCAATCTCTTCAAAAATCTCTTCAAAAATCTCTTCAGAACGAAAGCCCAACCGAAGGGCAATCTCTTCAAAGTGAGCCCAACCAAAGGGCGATCTCTTCAAAATGAAAGCCCAACAGAAGGGCAATCTCTTCAGAACAAGCCCAACCGTAGGGCAATCTCTGCAAAGTGAAAGTCCAACCGAAGGACAATCACTATACCAAACACAAACCCAATCGACGGGCGATCTCTTCAAAGTGAGCCCAACGAAAGGGCGATCTCTTTAAAACGAAAGCCCAACAGAAGGGCAATCTCTTCAGAACAAGCCCAACCATAGGGCAATCTCTGCAAAGTGAAAGCCCAACCGAAAGACAATCACTATACCAAACACAAGCCCAAGCGAAGGGCAATCTCTGCAGAGTGAAAGTCCAACCGAAAGACAATCACTATACCAAATACGAGCCCAACCGAAGGGCAATCTCTTCAAAACGAAAGCCCAACTGAAGGGCAATCTCTTCAGAACGAAAGCCCAACCAAAGGGAAATCTCTTCAGAACGAAAGCCCAACAGAAGGGCAATCTCTTTAGAACAAGCCCAACCGTAGGGCAATCTCTGCAAAGTGAAAGTCCAACCGAAGGACAATCACTATACCAAACACAAGCCCAAGCGAAGGGCAATCTCTGCAAAGTGAAAGTCCAACCGAAAGACAATCACTATACCAAATACGAGCCTAACCAAAGGGCGATCTCTTTAAAGTGAAAAGTCCGACCAAAGGACAATCACTATATAAAGTGACAAGCCCGATCAAGGGGCAAACCTCTCTATTCAAAGCAAAAGCCCGACCAAGGGGCAACAATCACTATATGAAGAGACAAGCCCGACCAAAGGGCAAACCTCTCTATTCAAAGCCGAAGCCCGACCAAGGGGCAAACCTCTCTATTCAAAGCCGAAGCCCGACCAAGGGGCAAACCTCTCGATTTAAAGCAAAAGCCCGACCAAGGGGCAAACCTCTTGATTCAAAGCGAAAGCCCGACCAAGTGGCAAACCTCCCTATTCAAAGCGAAAGTCCAATCGAAGGACAATCACCGTACCAAAAATGAGCCCAACCGAAGGGCGATCTCATCGCAGCGAAAGTCCGACCAAAGGACACTCACTATACCGAAATACAAATACCCAATCGGAGGGCGATCTCTTCAAAGTGAGCCCAACCAAAGGGCGATCCCTTCAAAATGAGCCCAATCGACGAGCGATCTCTTCAAAGTGAGCCCAACCAAAGGGTGATCTCTTCAAAGTGAGCCCAACCAAAGGACGATCTCTTCAAAATGAGCCCAATTGAAGGGCGAGCTCTTCAAAATGAGTCCAACCGAAGGATAATCACTATACCAAACACAAGTCCGACCAAAGAACAATCACTATACAAAGTCACAAGCCCGACCAAAGGCAAATTCTCCAAAGCACAAGCCCGACCAAAGGCAAATTCTCCAAAGCACAAGCCCGACCAAGGGTAAATTCTCCACAAAGCACAGGCCCGACCAAAGGCAAATTCTCCACATAGCACAAGCCCGACCAAAGGCGAATTCTTCACAAAGCACAAGCCCGACCAAAGGCAAATTCTCCACAAAGCACAAGCCCGACCAAAGGCAAATTCTCCATAAAGCACAAGCCCGACCAAAGGCGAATTCTCCACAAAGCACAAGCCCGACCAAGGGCAAATTCTCCACAAAGCGTAAGCCCGACCAAAGGCAAATTCTCCACAAAGCACAAGCCCGTCCAAAGGCAAATTCCCCACAAAGCACAAGCCCGACCAAAGGCAAATTCCCGACAAAACATAAGTCCGACCAAGGGATGAATAGTCGACAAAGCATGAGTCCGACCAAGGGACGAACAGTCGACAAAGCATGAGTCCGACCAAGGGACAAATAGTCGACAAAGCGTAAGTCCGACCAAGGGATGAACAGTCGACAAAGCGTAAGTCTGACCAAGGGACGAACAGTCGACAAAGCGTAAGTCCGACCAAGGGACGAACAGTCGACAAAGCGTAAGTCCGACCAAGGGACGAACAGTCGACAAAGTGTGAGTTCGACCAAGGGACGAACAGTCGACAAAGTGTGAGTCCGACCAAGGGACGAACAGTCGACAAAGCGTGAGTCTGACCAAGGGACGAACAGTCGACAAAGCGTGAGTCCGACCAAGGGACGAACGATCGACAAAGCGTAAGTCCGACCAAGGGACGAACAGTCGACAAAGCGTGAGTCCGACCAAGGGATGAACAGTCGACAAAGCGTAAGTCCGACCAAGGGACGAACGATCGACAAAGTAAAAGTCCGACCAAGGGACGAATGATCGACAAAGCAAAAGTCCAACCAAGGGACGAATGATCGACAAAGCATAAGTCCGGCCAAGGGACGAACAGTCGACAAAGCGTAAGTCCGGCCAAGGGATGAACAGTCGACAAAGAGTAAGTCCGGCCAAGGGACGAACAGTCGACAAAGCGTAAGTCCGACCAAGGGGCAAAACAATCTATAAAGCGTAAGTCCGACCAAGGGGCAAAACAAATCGACAAAGCGTAAGTCCGACCAAGGGACAAACGATCAACAAAGCAAAAGTCCGACCAAGGGACGAACAGTCGACAAAGTATAAGTCCGACCAAGGGAAGAACAGTCGACAAAGCGTAAGTCCGACCAAGGGACGAACAGTCAACAAAGTATAAGTCCGACCAAGGGACGAACAGTCAACAAAGCGTAAGTCCGACCAAGGGACAAACAATCGACAAATCATGAGTCCGACCAAGGGACAAACAATCGACAAAGCGTAAGTCCGACCAAGGGACAAACCAGTCATCCCTCAGGTATCATTCCATCCCTTGCTCTTTCGTGTGATCATACTGACCTGTGGCAGCAGTGATCCCCCGAGGGGCAGCCTATGAGCACGGGATTTTGCAGTCCCTCTCGCGAGACGATGATGATGTGTACCCGATTTTAATACCTCAAAATAAAAGTTCTCTTTAGAATTTTTATTACCAAAATAATATTCCTTGTGAATTTTATAATTGGTAGAATCCAGTTCGGCGTGGCAGATAAAGCGTCTGATAGGAGCTTGAACCGATGATTTACATCCAAATTAAATAGTAACCATTAAAATGTAATTAAAATTCAAAAAGGTACCTCTCCACCCACTATTAAACCACTTTTCCCGTCTTTTTAGGCTTTTTGACCCGTTGGTTATCGGTATGCTGGAGAATGATGTCACCACCGACATCATCCATGCCGCCGACGGTATCACCATGTCGCCGGCGGCATCAGCCATGTCGCCGGCGGCATGGACCAAAAGGGGTCCCTCCACAGACAGCCTTATGGCCACTTTCGGCGGAATAAGTCAAAAAGGTCTCGAAAAACACCCCAATTTACCTATAAAAGGCACCCAAAAACTGTAATAAAGATGGGGGGGACTGAAATTATAGAGGGAAGGAGCTTAAATTGGGCAATTAGGAGGCTAAAATTGAGAGAATTGATTTTAGTGAGATAAGAACTAGAAAAGGCAGGAAAAAGGATTCTAATCCATTTTTCCCGATTTTTCTTCTTCGAACTCTCTGATTGTGAGCTTAAATCAGTGGGTCTTTGGGTTAAATCAACTGGATAGAATTTAGAAACCTAAAACCTTCAAATTAACAATCAAATTATCGTTGCAAGCTCCTCGGAGGTGTTATTGTTCAGTTCAAGAAGAGTTGGATTCACTACCCCGAGGTGAAAATCCTGAGTCTCATAGCTCTTTGGCATTATTATTATTGTTTTGCACTAATTTTTGTTGATTTGTGTTCATTTTTGAGTTTTCGGTCGCTTTGACTGCAAACCGCTGCTGTAGCAAGGAATTGGAGTCGCCGGAGACATGCGATGTTGCCGGCTGTATCACCCATGTCGCGAGAGACATCGTTGGTACCGTCGTTAGCATCACATTCCCCGGAGACCTCGCTTTCTCGCGGAACCCTTTCTTTATGGTTCTCAAAAAGCCCTGTGCCCATCTGCATGCTGATGTCGCCCGTGACATAGTTGATGTCGCCGGCGGCATCATCCATGCCGCCAGCGACATCAACTATGTCGTCGGCGGCATCAGATGCCCAACGGCGGCATGGCTTTCTGGACAGCAGTATTGTTTTCGTTTATTTCCAAGTTAATTTATTTTCTAAAGCTAGGACCTATAGTGCAACGATGGAGGTTCGAAACCTCCTGAAAATAGACCCGCCCCACAACAAGTGGTATATTCATTTGTAATCCGATTAAAGCAACAATCAAATCTGAAATTTGGATAAAAATGGAACTTCCCCTCAAACGCCATTCGAACCTCATTTTAGCCATTCAATCGGGCTTTATGATATTATAAATAAGATATGCCATATTCGTGTCAACCATCCTCTGCAGGTAGATGTATATCGGACATTCGGGTATTTCATTTGTTACGTAGAAAATGTACAGGACTTGAAAACCTTGTAATAACTTTACTTTCCGCACCTACTTCCCTTTTATATTTGTAAATATTTTATGTATCTCTTCAATTGCTTGATAAATGCGAAAACAACAAAATAACTGACAACACAAATAAATAGGGTGGATTAAACCGATTAAGAAAGAATGAAGTATCCTGACTTGGCCTAATGAAAAGTAGATAACATCATCCGAACTCGGAATCTCTACTTAAGGTATGGTCCAACCACCCGATGGGAAAATCGTACCGAAAATTTCCCGGTTGAGCTGAACCGGGTGGCGACTCTATTCTAAGTACGGGATTTCGATCTCGTATCTTTTAAGCATTACAATATGCAAAATCATTTTCTTTTCAACCGCATCACACTTATCTCCTTGACACACCAAAAATAGGCCGGCCCGACCGGGTCCGGCCCCCGCGCACGCAGCCGCGCGGGTTGTCGTCCGCTCACAGTTGGCACGTCCATCTCCAAAATTGTTCGTCACTTGAAAAACTGAGCATATGAACTGTAGTTGGGTCATATATTACAGTTCCTTCTAGGGTTTCCCACACAGTAGGAGTGTATCTAGTTCCTGCTGGAATGAATAACTCTTCTGTATCCTTGATGTTAATGGCAGCTTGCGCCCAATGATCTACTATTGTAAACCAGCATGCCTCATCTTTATCCTAGAAAAATAGTGAATTCTCAGAACTAGGTTCTGAAGCTCTTCCAGATGTACTCGCTATAGAGATTACTTTGAGAAAAATGGAGAATTCAGGGATTTTAGGATGAGAATTTCAGAGAAGGAAATTTGGTAAAGTAACCTTTCATCTTTCTCAATCTCTCCTTAAATAGCTAAAGATTCTTCTCATAAACCTACAAAGCTACGTGTAAAACTCGTAATCCATGGTCTTAAGATTCAACAGTTAGATTCCATAACGTATAACGTAGGATTAATGAGGGTGAAAAACACGGAATAACTACTCTGAATATGGATCATTTCATAACTTACTACCGTTTCTATCAAGTTTAAATTTGAAAGATAATCGGTGATAGTTTAATGACGTGTCCAAAATTTGAGCGGTAAAACAAATACTTAACCTTATTTACTGAAGCTCAGGGTGTGCCCTAATTTGGTCAGCTCTAGAACAGGTTAGAGTGAAATGTATTTCTTTAAATTGGATTGGACATTCCGATCAGCTGTCTTAGAATGTTGAATTGATCCTTTCCAATGGGCTTTGTGAATATGTCAGCTCGCTGTTCTTCAGTTGGAATGTATGTGAGCTTGACTTCTCCTTTTAGCACACGATCCCTTATGAAGTGATGTCTGATGTTGACATGCTTCATCCTGCCATGTTGAATTGGATTCTTGGATAGATCAATTGCACTCTTGTTATTACACATGACTTCAAGACAATTTGACTTTATACCATAATCCTCCAGTCGCTGCTTGATCCATAACAGTTGTGCTACACAACTTCCTGCAGCCATGTACTCAGCCTCAGCTATACTCAGGGCTATAGAAGTCTGCTTCTTGCTATACCATATTACTAGACAGTTACCAAGGTAATGACAACCTCCTATGGTGCTTTTCCTTTCAAGTTTGTCTCTTTGATAGTCAGCATCTATGTATCCTTTCAGAGTGAAGTCTGTATCACTTGGATACCATAAACCTACATCAATAGAACCTAGCAAATACCTGAGAATTCTCTTAACAATAACTAAGTGAGATTCTCTGGGGTCAGCTTGATATCTTACGCAATAACATACAACATATTGAATGTCAAGCCTACTAGCAGTTAAGTAAAGTAGAGAACCAATAATACTTATATAGAGCTTACTCTCTACAAGTTTACCTTCCTCATCTTTACTCAGAATTATATCAGTGGCCATGGGTGTTAACATTGGCTTGGCTTTATCCATGTCAAACTTCTTGAGTATTTACTTGGCATACTTAGCTTGGTTGATGAGGATTCCATCATCACCTTGCTTGATTTGCAAGCCGAGAAAGAAATTAAGCTCTCCCATCATTGACATTTCAAATTCTTTCTTCATCTATTGACTGAATTCTTTGCATAGCTTTCCATCAGTTGCTCAAAAAATGATATCATCCACATAAATTTGGACTAGCAACACATCTTGATGCTTCTTCTTGATAAATAGAGTCGTATCTGCTTTCCCTCTAACATAACCTTTGCTGATAAAAAAGTTATTCTGTCTCTCGTGCTAAGCTCTTGGAGCCTGTTTCAGTCCATATAGAGCTTTCTTCAGCTTGAAGACATGATTTGGATATTTAGGTTCTTCAAATCCTAGGGGTTGTCTGACATAGACTTCCTCTTGAATATAGCCATTGAGAAATGCACTTTTTACATCCATTTGAAATAATTTGAAGTTCATATGAGTTACAAAAGCAAAAAGGATTCTAATAGCTTCAAGTCTAGCTACTGGTGCGAAGGTTTCTCCATAGTCGATGCCTTCTTGTTGATTGTAGCCTTGAGCAACTAGTCTGGCCTTGTTTCTGAAAACATTACCAGCTTTATCTAACTTATTTTTGAAAACCCATTTGGTGCTAATGATTGACTTGCCCTTGGGTTTCTCCACTAAATCCCAAACTTCATTTCTTCTGAATTGGTCTAGCTTTTCTTGTATTGCAATCATCCAGTTGTCATCAAATTTAGCATCTTCAAAATTCTTTGGTTCAATCAAGGATACAAATGCTGAGTGGCTCATCATTCTGTTCAGCTGAACTCTAGTCAGCACTGGATTTTGCACACTATCAAGAATCTTGTCAACTAGGAGATCTCTTCTTTCTCTAACTTCTTTTGGTAGATTAGGATCAGCTCGCTGAGCTACAGTCATTTGTTAAGCATCCTCATCATCACCAAAGTTGATTGATTGGTCCAGGTCAGCTTCAACTTCTTCTTTTTCTTGCACTGGATCAGGTATAATTATGGGCTGACTAACTGATCCGCTGACTGGATCTTTTTCTCTTTCATCATCACTGGCTTGTCTACCTACATTGTTAGTTTCATCGAAATCTACATGCATAGAATCATCTAAGATGCTAGTTCTCTTGACATACACTCTATATGCCCTACTGTGTGTTGAGTAACTCAGAAAGTTTCCTTCATCAGCCTTGGGGTCAAATTTAGCCAATTGGTCTTTAGTATTTAATATAAAGCATCTACAACCAAAGGCCTTGAGATGACCAACCTTGGGCTTGCGCACCCCTTCCAAAGTTCATAAGGAGTTTTGTTCAAAACTGGGCGAATTAAAACCCTGTTTAGAATGTAGCAAGCCATGTTAACAGCCTCTCCCCAGAAATACTTTGGTAGATTGGTATCACTCAACATAGAACGACCTATCTCCATAATAGTGCAATTCTTTCTCTCAACAACCCCATTCTACTGAGGTGTATGAGGGGTAGAAAAATTATGGTCAATACCATACTTAGAACAGAATTCCTTAAACTGCCTGTTTTCAAATTCCCTTCCATGTCACTGCAGATTCTATTAATTTTAAGGTCTTTTTCATTCATGATCCGGGTAGCCAACCTAGAGAATGATTCAAATGTTTCATCTTTGCTGGCTAACAAGACAATCCAAGTGAACCTAGTCAGATCATCTACAAGCATAAGGGTGTATTTTATTACACCCAGACTTGTCGGCACAACAGGCCCAAACAAATCCATGTGTAGAAGATCAAGGGGACGAGAAGAAGATATATCAACTATGGATTTAAAGGTCTTCCTAAATTGTTTCCCAAGTTGGCATGCTAAGCAGAGTCTATCTTTATCAAAGGCTAGATTGGATAAACCCTCAACAAGTTCATTTTTGGCTAATTTGGTCATATTGACATGTCCTAACCTTCTGTGCCATAGCCATGAGTTATCCTCCTTAGAAACTAAGCATATATCATTAGAGCTAGGAGATAAATCAAACATATAAACATTATTAATTCTAGGAGCATAAAGAATAGTTTGGTCAGAGTTACCATCAATGACTGAGCAGGCCGATGAGTCAAATATCACTTTTCTGCCTTTGTCACAAAGCTGAGTAATGCTTAGCAAGTTGAACTTTAGGCCTTTCACTATAGACACATTGTCAATTGAAGGCTTTACACCTACAGTGCCATTGCCAACAGTCTTTCCTTTCTTGTTATCTCCAAAACTGACACTTCCATTTCTTCTTCGCTCCAATGTGATGAATTGCTTTTCATCACCTATCATATGCCTCGATCATCCACTATCCAAATACCATATTCTACTGTCATTAGTGGATCTCAGGCTCACTTGCAAAACAGTTAAGTTTTCTTAGGTACCTATGCCTTTTTCTGGCTGGGTCCTTCCTTGTTAGTGGCGGTCATCCTTGACCAGTCATACTCATCATAGTAACTATTTTTGTGCCTACACATGACTGTTGCATGTCCTAGTTTATCATAAAAACTACATGCGGCCTTAGGATTAGGCCTACTCACTTTACTCTTTTGAGAAACCTTCTCAGAGTGGCGAGTGCGGTTAATCTGAGTATTCTTGCTAGGTTGAGGAGGGACCCGCACCTTTTTCAAAGCTGTTATTTTAGCAGCTAGCTCATCTAATCTCTTAGTGAGTTTGCTGTTATATCCATTTTGGTACTCAGCTTTTTCCATTAGGTATAGGATGTCAAGTGATGTAGAAGTATTCACATCTTCTATATCATCACACCTCCTCTGAAGTACTTTGATGTATTTGGTTGACTTCTTAGCCACATTAATAACATCATTAAGTACTGCGGCAAGCTCATCAGAAGATAAAGGTGGGTCATCAGAAGTCTTTGCTTTGATCAACCGACTCTGAGTGAACTTAATCATCCTTAGCCATGAGACACACATTAGCAGAATCATGCGCCTCTTCATCTGAGGATGATGACTCTTGTTTAGAGTCACTCCAGGTAGCAGCAAGGGCTTTCTTACCCTTCTTCTTCTTTAACTTGTCCCTTTTAGCTTTAGGACAGCTCGACTGAATATGACCCTTCTCACCACATTCAAAGCATTTGATATCTTTGTTATGCTCTTTATTGAATTCTTTTCGTGGTCTATTAACTATTCCCTTCTTATACTTGCCTGTCTTTCTGAACTTTTGAAAGTTCTTCTCTTTACCTAGATATCTCCTAAAATTCTTGGTCATTAGAGCTATCTCCTCTTTTCTGTCCTCTGGATATCCTTCCTCAGAGGAATCTTCTTCTTCTTCTTCATCATCAACTTTTAGGACAATGACTCTACTTGAGTTTTCTTTCTCTTTGGACCTGTGCTTCTTGGACTCATCTTCATAATGCTTCAAAGACATCTCATGAGTCAGCAAAGTTCCAATTAGCTCATAAAACTTGTAGGTCTTCAAATCATGAGCCTCTTCAATAGCACTCTTCTTGGCTTTCCAATCTTGAGTTAAACTCCTCAAGATCTTTTTAACAGTTTCTTCTTCAGTGAAGGTCTTACCAAGTCTTTTCAGCTCATTTACAATATTCATGACCCTAGTGTTTATGTTAGAAATATCCTCCTTGGGCTTCATATGAAACCACTTATAATCCCTCATTAAGATATCGATCTTGGACTCTTTCACCTTGTCAATACCTTCATAAGTCACTTCCAACTTCTTCCATATCTCCTTGGCTATCTCGCATCTAGAAATGCGATTAAACTCAGTCACATTAAGAGCATAGTGAAGATAGTTGATAGCAGCTGCATTCTCCTTTAGTCTGATCAAGTCCTGGTTGTCCCATTCATCAGAATACTTATCTACTTTTACTCCATTCTTCACGATGGTGGGAACATAGGGCCCTTCAACAATAGCCATCCAAGCATGCATACTCCGGGACTGAATGAAATTCTTCATTCTATTCTTCCAGTAAGTATAATGCTCTCCATTGAATATAGGAGGCCTGGTAACTGACATGCCTTCAGGCAGAGTATAAGCTTGAGCCCTTCCACTGGATTCTCCTTTGTACGCTATGGTCTTTGTCTCAAAGATTGTGAAATCTCTGAATTGAGAACTACTCTGATACCACTTTTTGGTCCCTATGCGTACACTCAATGAGTTAGAGGGGGCGTGAATGACTCACTCAATAACTTATAAAACTTTTTCGCGATAATTGCTTGGATGGATGAGTGAGGTCAGCTGGTTGAGTGAAATGGCTGAAAATTGCGGATAAGTAAAGAACATAGAGATTTTTGTACTAGTTCGGCAACCTGTGCTTACATCCAGTCCCGAGAGAGTGTCTCGACTTTAATCCACTAATCTCAACTCCTTTACCCTAGGCAGAGAAGCCTTTCACAAAATCCCCAATTACAGAAAGTACCCTCCAATCTGCAATCGCTCACCCGCTGACTAGAATACCCTCTTCTATCAGCAACTTAAAAGAGTTTAAAACAAGGGCTGGACTCAACTTATAGAAACGTTGATCTAGTTACAAGTGATCTAATATTACAATCAGTTGATGTAAACTACTCTCTCTTGTTGTAAGCAGATTCTCGCTGAGTTGTGCATTTCTTGCTAGAATTCCTCAAAGCTTGTAATTTTGGCAGAGTTTTAGCTTCTGGGAAATTCAGGTGTAATCACCAAGTTCTAACATTTGCCTTCTTGGTCCATTTATAGTTGGATTGAGAAAGTAGCCGTTGAACTTTCCTTAGCATCTTCCGAAATTGACAGCTCAGTAATTCACTCATTGCTTCTCCAAATCAATCCGTTAAGAGATAGAATTGCACCATTGTGAAATATATATCAATCCGTTAGATTGAAATTCGAGCTCCAATTTGAATCCTTTGGCGTTTGATGACAATCTTCCATTAGAGAGAACTCGCGCTGACTTGCAACGTGTATTCATCCCATTTCCTCTGGTTTTCTGACATGTTGCACAGTGCGCGATACAAAGTTGGTAGATCTGCAGAATTGCTCAAAATAGCAATTGACTTGTTGCAGCTTTGCTTTGGAAGACTTTGTCATTTTCTTCATAATTCTGAGTCTTGTCAAGGCATTAATTGTTTTTGTCTTTGTCTCATTAATGTTCCTGCAAAAAGCAACACTAAAAGCAAAGATGCCATATTACCTTAAAAGGTAATGTCAGTACCTTTAACAGACCTAAGATAACTCAGCCAAACATATCATTGAAAACTCAGCTGATACTGAGTCTAAATATCAAGTGCTGAGTGAATAAAACTAAGTCAGTTACTTCGTAAGTACTCAGCCCAGAAACCACTCAGAGTTAAACTAAATAGCTAGGTCAGCGGAAACTTGAAATTCTACCATTGAATTTCCTAACTCCCTTGAAACCATAGACTATTTATTTTAACATCATTATTAATTTAATTACCTCAAACTGAACTTAATTGTTATGATCAAAACTTGAGCACCATTGAGTCATCCACTGAGTCAGTCCAAACTTGTGCTTGGTTTAACAAATACATTACTAATCAATTGAATTTTTTAACATAAATGATGTTCCAAACAAAGAATTTATTTGAAGAAATCAATTTAATTGAATTCCACCTCGTGAATTCAATTCAATTCTCTTCCATTTTCTTGTAGAATTATTTCCAAACACACCTGTGTTTGAAATCAATTCATTGAGGGAAATGAAAAGAATTGAATTGAATTCTTTGATAGAATTCAATTGAATTCATTTTTTCACTTTAAATTCTTTGTTTGGAAACGTCTTGTACATACAAGAATTCACTTGATTTTCAAAGAATTTGTTATAAGTTATTTCCAAAATTGTCCTTCTTCTACTAGTGTTCTTAAAATGTTTAACTAAAGGTTGAATATTCTTTAATAACCTTCAAGTTGAGCATTTTTTGCTTTAGATAGCCCCAACTTTCAAGTGGACCTCTGAAATACCCAAACTTGTTAAAAGTGACCTCCGTGTTACGTCAGTCCTACGTGACAACTGAGGTGTCTTGTGTTGACCAATGGGGAGTGTGGTTGACTTTCAATTCAGTAAAAAATTAAATAAATTCAATAATTTGTAAAAAAATATAAAAAATCCCTAAATACTTTTCTAATTACAAAATGACCCTCTTCCTCTTTGGAAAACTCACATTTTTTGAAAAATTCTTGCACCAAATTTATTTTCTTTATTTTCCCGACATTTCATAATTTTTTAGGAGTTTTGATTTTTTTACGAAACCGGGCCCCGAAACCTATTCAGATTTTGGGCACTTCCAAAAATATTTTCTGAAAAATTCTTGCACCAAATTTATTTTCTTTATTTTTTGGATATTTCTTAATTTTTTGGGAGTTTTCAATTTTTTACGAAACCGGGCCCCGAAACGTATTTTCACATTTTCGGGCCCTTCCATAAACATTTTCTGAAAAATTCTTGTACCAAATTTATTTTTTTTATTTTTCGAATATTTCATAATTTCTAGGGATTTTTCGATTTTTTACGAAACCGGGGTCCGAAACCTATTTTCACATTTTTGTGCCATTCCAAAAACATTTTCTAAAAAATTCTTGCACCAAATTTATTTTCTTTATTTTTTGGACATTTCATAATTTTTTGGGATTATTTGAATTTTTACGAAACCGGACCCCGAAACGTATTTTCACATTTTCGGGCCATTCCAGAAACATTTTCTAAAAATTTTTTGCAACAATTTTTTTTTTAACTTTCCAGATATTTTATAATTTTTTGGGATTTTTTGATTTTTTACGAAATCGGGCCTGGAACGTATTTTCACATTTTCGGGCTTTCCAGAAACATTTTTTAAAAAATTCTTGCACTAATTTTATTTTCTTTATTTTCCGGAAATTTCATAATTTTTTGGGTTTTTTTTTATTTTTTTACGAAATCGGGCCTCGAAACGTATTTTCACATTTTTGGGTCATTCCACAGATATTTTCTGAAAAATTCTTGCACCAAATTTATTTTCTTTATTTCCGGATATTTCATAATTTTTAGAATTTTTTGATTTTTTATAAAATCGGACCCTGAAACGTATTTTCACATTTTCTGCCCTTTCCATAAAAATTTTCTAAAAAATTTCTGAATTAAATTTATTTTCTTATATAATAAAAGTTACAGGGACTTAAATAAATTTTGTCAAGGTGTTTTTGAAATCCATTGTAGAAAATGGCGTTTTTTATTGAATTAAAATTACATGGACTTAAAAGAAGTTTTGCCAAGGTTTTTTTTAAAAATTTGATAGTTTATGCCACATGTTGTTCAAGGATAATATGGTAAAAATAATATCTAAAAGCTTAGCTTAAATGAATTACATCAAAATCATGTAACTTTTGACAAGACTTCTATTCCATACCTTCACAAGAATTTAAATCTTACATAATTTGAATTTTATTGATATTTTATTGATTCCAAATAAAAAAATTTAACAAAATGAATTAAATTGAATTGAATTCTCTCAAAATTGAGTTCCAAAACACACCCGAGTGTTTGAAGGATTTGGCTTTTATGTAGACTAGAGTTAACATTACATCTCTATAAAATCATAAAACGTTAGTTGAACTTGTTTAGATGTTGGCAGTAATCACATATTTCAAACAATTTGATTGTCTTAATGTCCATTTATATGTTTGTTGTTATTTGAAAGCTTATTTGATATAATCTTTCAATTTTTCTCTAGAAGAGGAAGCCAACTTTTTGCCATTATTCATCTCTTCAGTAAATTTTTTTTTTTTCTTTTGTCTCCCCTTTATATTATTAAAATTTTAAATTATTAATAATGCAAATGTAATGTACGGCATGACATCTACGTTCGGCAAATAAAATGTTTTCTTCATTTCTTATCTCTTTTGACTCTTTCTCACCAATCATAGGATTATTTTTTTCTCAAATATGTTCAACATGGTTTTTTTTTTTCAAAACCCTGGATTAACATCATGTCTTTTCAAAGCAAAGAAGGTTGGAGCAGATAAAAATTTTAGGGTGGACGTCCCAACTAGGTTGGCACCATCGCTTGCCTACAAAACACACACCCCTCTTTTCATTAAATAAATAAACGTTTCCGGATCTCAAGGTGAGATCAAGAAAAAGTCAAATACATGAGAGTAATAAATGCGGAGAAGTAAAAATATCGGAGGCTAAAAAACTCGTACTCCTCCTCCGATGCTCAACTACAAACCAACAAAAATAAATATATGTAATCAAGTGATCATCCGTACTCAGAACGCCTTCAAAAACGAACTTGTTCCTTCGCTTCCATAGTGACCAAGCAATAAGGAACCAGTGAGGTGCCAAAGTCTCAACATGATCCCGAAGCAAAGTAATGTCGCCACACCTCCAAAAAATCATAACCCGTCGAAGGCATAGTTATTGAAATACCAAAAAGCCGAAAGGCTTGAGTCCAAACGCTGTAACTCCCAGAATAGTGGAAAAGCGCATGATTAGTTATCTCGGGATTATCACAAAACGGACAGCTCTCGTCAGTCACTGTTTGACATCTACGGGTGAATAAAAATTTTCTTGTCGGAAGGCGGCCATGGAACACAAACCACCTAAAGAATCGAACTTTAGGGATAAGACAAGCTTCCCAAATCAGCATAAAATCCTTTTGAGGCTTTGACCAGTGCGAATAAAATCCCCGACTGAACGATGAAGTCGATTATAAGTAGTGTTCGCCCATCTCCCACCTGAAACGATCAGTCACTATTGTAAATTGCAAATTTCGTTGTTGTCCAACCTCAACATCCACGCCTTCTATCGCAAAAAACGATCGGCATGTTTGAGTGATCCAAAACCGGAGTTGTTCAGCTCTTTCCTGATTCGAAATTCTTAGGTTTTGTTTCCAAAAGGGACGCGAAAAGGCAGTTGATCCAAATAGAACGCTACTACCCTCTAGCACCGAGCTGAATTTCATATTGCACAAATGATACAGGTCCGGAAACAACGAAGATAAGGGTTGATTGGAGGTCCAATTGTCATGCCAAAAGGAGCAAAGCATGTCATTCCCCACCTAAACTTAAACACAAATCTCAAACCAAAGAGAACCATGATCTGATTACCGCAATTTTAAAAGCCATTTCAAAAGAAGGCTACAGTTAACAAGGTTAAGATTTTTAATAAACAACCCACCTAAATGTTTTGGCATCGATATAGTTTCCCAACTTACTTTACTAATGGCCCTCGAACTCGCTCCACAAAAAATTCCTCATAAGTTAAACAAGTCTACCATTAACGGAAGTTGGTAGCTTATTCAGGGAAAGCAAGTAAATCGGCAAAGACGCAAGGACTGATTTGATAAGAACTAACCGGCAAGCATAAGACAAAGATTGGCCTTTCAAACTGGATAATCGATTTTGGAACTTTTCAATCAACACGTTCCAACAAGACACAGGAATACGTTTCACACTAAGCGGAGAACCTAGATAAGTAATCGGAAAATTCTCAATCTTACGCCCCAACTTTTCTGCACAAGACGATAACAATGAATTGCAAACATTAATGCCAATAATAGAGCTCTTATGGTAACTAATAGAGAGACCCGATATAAGTTTAAAACAACGTAAAATACGAATGGAAGTAAATAAAAGGGACTCATCTGCGGGTAAGAAGGTTCAACATAGTTTGTGTTTTCATTTTTTACTAGTTACCTTCAGAGGGAATTATCTCTCAATTAAACTTTCCAAAACTTCTCATAAATTAATTTAGGAAAAACGTAACCAATTCATATTGATGATAAGCAAATAAGTGTAAGGGATTTACGTTGGAGATAAAAAAAATGTATGAATTTCAAGGTAATTATATTTTTTGGATTTAAATCTGCTTTCCTCAAATTGGTGTCTCCTTCTATGTCTTTCTATTCATCATTTGATATATGTCATATTTATAGGAGAGATAGATTGAAAAAGAATAAAATAATAATAAAAACATACACGTGTCAATATTTGAATGATGGACATGGAAGAGGACATCAATTTGAGGACAACAGATTTAAATCCATATTTTTTTATGGTATAGGTAAACATATAATTGCATAAATTAAGGGTAAACTTTGAAAACATGCCATGTGATTTGGCCGTTTTGCAAAAAGGTTCTTGTGGAATTTTTTATTTCAAAAAGTTAGCAAAAACATATTTCTCAAAATTTTGAAATCACATTTGGAATGGTACGAATGCCGCCATGTTGCTCTTTATAGCTTTAGCCACTCCCTCTGCGAACCATTCGGGTTTGAATAAGTCAGCATCGCCTCCCCATACGTTAGGGTCGTGGTGGCAAGCACCGCCATGTACCGTAAATTTATCTTTAAAGCATTTAATATGTAATCTATTTTTCTACTTTCTAATTCCATATTATATCTTACCTAAAATGAATCTAATACCATAATATTAACTCTAATTATATTTAAAAAGCATTTAAAGGTATTAATTACATTTATAGTTCATAAAAAAATAAAATAAAATATATTTCTCCTCTTTTCTAATTCAAATTTTATATATTTACCTTAAGTGCAATTCTCTATATTCTCTTTTTAATTTAATTTGATTTAACTATTTTTTTCAAATTTAATCGTTCTGCTTAATTAATTTTTCTTTTTCAAAATTATACTATTTTATGTATTACAATATTTATTTTAATTTCAAATATATCACTAAACCTTTATAAAATTAATTATTAAATCCAAATTCTAAATCTTTAACAATTTAATATATGTTTATTTTTGAATTTTTTTACAAAATGCGCCTTAGTATACAACACAAACTCACAACCTTTAACCCTTTACCCTAATATATTACACATATTACTTTTTTAGTTTATAAGTATGATTTTGATATAATTATTTTTATTGAACTATTTTGAAACTTCAAAACCTAAAAATGACATTAAAATATTTATTTTTCATAGTGATGCGCCCAAATGATGCCCTTGTCATGGAAGAGACGTGCCTAAATTGCATTTTTGTCTTCAATGAGAGTGCATAATGTGTAAAAAAATTGAATAGTAAAATAAAAAGTTCTTTATATTTTAAAATTAGTATTTGAGCATAATTTTAAATCACAAACCTTGAATATATAGCAAATTAAATTATTTTAAGTAATTTTTACATGTTTGGTTTATATATGTATGTGTGATGTTGTTTAAATGATAGAAAATTTTGAAGTTACAATTTTTGTAGTTGATTTTTATCGGAAATAGTCGAACGAGTAAAATATATGCATCACTAATGTTGTAACGTAATGTTGTAATTTTCTATGATATTTATTTCTTATTTTGTGAATTTGACAGCATTTAGTCCAAATTACTCTGCATATTGTTTATAGTTTATGGGTTGATGTTTGTGTTGCATATTGTGGTGAATTTTGAAAATAAAATCCTAAAAATAATAAAATTACAAAAATATTTGAAAAATTTAATACATTTTTAAAGATTTAGGATTTGAGTTTAAAATAATTAATTTTATCAAGGTCTAAAGTTTCTGTTTTAAATTTAAGCAAATATTATAAAATATAAAATAGTAAAATTTTGAAAAGAAAAAATTAAGTAGGTAAGATTAAATTTGAAAAAAATAATTAAATTAAACTAAATTGAGAAGAAAATATAGAAAAAAATGCAAGGTAAATATATAAATCTTAGGAAGAAAGAAAAGGATATTTTATTTCCTTTATTATTATTAAATATAAATATAATTAATAATACTTTAAATATTTTTTTGGATTTAATTAGAATTATTAAATGATTTTAGATAAATTTACTGTATATGGCGGTGCTTGCCATTTATCATATAATTTTTGCTATCAAACATCATATTTATCAAATATCAAGTATAACATTTGACGATAACATGGTAAAACGGTACAAATATTATACATCACTTTTCTTTCCATTTATTTATAGAGCCTAATGCTAAGCTTTTGTTTGATTAATTGTTTCATATTGTTCATTAAAGTAAAGTATGATTATTTTTAAAATTTTAGTTTAACTTAATTGAGAATTATAGAGAACCGTCAAATTCATGGTTCTTACAGAATCATGAAAAAACTATAGCAAAACCCATGGTTTCGAAATTTAGGCCGGACCGGTCGATTAGAATAGATTCTTTGTCTAGCTCGGTCCGTATCAACAGTTTCACGCAAAAGTTAAGAACCGATTATTAATCGGTTGAACTGATCGATTAGTCTAGGAAATGGTTGGTTCATTCAGTTCGGTTCTTGACTTTGTTTATATATAAAAGCAATTTTTTTGTCTAAGGGTGAGAGTTGAACCTTGGACATCTTACCTAGTACCTACATGCCTTACCAACTATGCCAATGCTCTTACTTAGTATTTTGCATTTTATGTTTTTATAAGATTAAATATTAAGTTATTAAATGGTTTTAATTGAAACTAAATTTTTATTTTTAAAAATCTAAAATGTATCATGTAAAGCAGTTTGATATATTATATTTTAAAAAATTTATATAATAACAATCTAAAATTTATTTATAGTTAAATATTTAAAAATTTAATACTTTTTAATTAAATTAACATTAAATTATTTGCATATAAATAAAAAATATACCAAATTAATATAATTTTTTATTTAATATATTGTATTAAAATTTATAATTATATAAATTATAGTGTAAAAATGTAGCTTAAATATACTATAAATTAAATTTGTAATTTTTCTTATCTAATTTATAAAATATGATTTAGTTTGAATAAAATTTAATTTTTTAATAATTCTTCTTTCATCATATTATATTAATTATTATTTGTATTTTATTCTTATTTAAAGTAAAAAAAATTTAAATTAAGAATTATTAACATTAAATATTGTTTGTGTGGGATAATTTATATTAAATGTTATATCAAATTATTAAAAATATTAGTATTTTAACATATTTTAAGAAAATTTGGTTCAATTGCTTGTTTAATTTAATTGAACTTTAAATCCATGACCCTCTCGCTTCACCAGTTCTTTGACCGGTCCGGATATGAAAATCATGGAAAACCATACTATGAAAAAAAACTATTAAACCAAACAAGAGATTTTATGTTGGAACCATACCATACCATAAAAAACATGAACCAAAGGCTAAGACTTTGTTAGTTTTGTGGTTTTGTTTTGTATATAATTCAAATATTATAAATACATTTTTAAGCCTTAAAGTTGTGATTCTAGAGGTCCCAGGTTCGAGTCTACGTTCGGATTAGGTGGAACAAGAGGTTATCCTTTGTTATTATTTAAGCCCAAATGAGGCAATTTTTTTAAAAAAATATTATAAGTAAATTTATTGTAATAGCATAACTATGGTAAGTAAATACATGGAACATGAAATTTTTTTCTCATATGTTGGACATAACCGATCCGTTTGTGAGAGAGTTAATCGGGTCAAAAGAGCCGATCCAATTATCAACTGAACTAAATTAAAGAATAAATAAATTTAAAAACTTAACTTTAAATATTAAGACTTAAACATAAATATTTATTCTATATGTATAGAAAGTGCATTTTGCAAATTATATGTGTTTAGGTGGATTGCAAAAGTTCATAAAATTAATTTTCTCTCCACGTTAGAAAAATATGAATTTTGGCTTTTAATCATCTGACATTACAAAAGTTGTGAAAACTGATTGATATTCGATAGACTCTTGATGTAATCTAACTTAGTATTTATTAGGGCATTCTTCACTCTTCTTTTACTAAAAAAAGGCACATGTTTCCGAAAATGACTTCGTTCTGGTGATGATAATGAACTATGCAGTAGAAGTATAAATAACACGAATATGAGTAAATTTTTTTACAATTATCAATAAAATGAAGAAAAAGAAAAGGCTGAACTGAAAAACAATCCTTACACTTGACCCCTTTCTTGCATTCCAATGCAAACAACTACAGTCATTTGCCCCCCACCCATATACATTATAATAACAAAAAAAAATAATTTTAATGATTAAAAGAAATCAAATCAACGCATAAATACAACTGAAAAATAAAGTTTATAGTAAATTAAACTAAGAAACCACTAAAAGAAATAATGAAAAAGAAAATGCTATAGTTGTAGTAGTAGTCACCTCAGCTTCCTATAATAGGAGTCCACGTGCCTTTTGTCATGGCAGTAGGACCCACTTTAAAGAGACATGTCACGTGCTTAGCACCAGAATCGCATTTGAATTTTTCCTTTTTGGGTTTTTATTATTTTCCAAATAATAATAAATTATTTCTAAATTAGGCGAGGAGAAGGTCTTGCTTTGGATCCTTATGGTGCAATGGGTCATTGTTAAGGTTTTGTTGCTGGTAAACTTGCCTTAGCCTCTCTATCTCCTTCTTCAATGCCTCTTGATGAGCTGCCATTAAACAACATTAACATTGTCATTTGTCAATCTTATAAATAGTTGGTCCAATACATTTACAACTCATGAACTTGACCTTATTCTAAGATTACAAAAGTTTCAGTTTCAACTATATAAACTCTGCAAAGTGTACCAATTTGACCTTTAATGTCGATGCTACAATTTTTTATTTGTTATGTGTCATGTATTATATAAGTGGTTATGTGATTTGCTTTATCTAAGTTGAGAGTTTTATAGGGCACTTTCGACAAATCTAAGGAACATAATGGTAAACATCTACTGTTATACTAAAATTACAAAGGTTTCAGTTTGAACTTTAAACTTGGAAAAGTGTATGAGCTTGACATTTATTGGTGATGTGATAACTTTTAATCTATTATGGGTCATGCACGTAAATAGTCATTTGATTTGTTTTATTTAAATTGAGGGGATTATAGTATAGTTTCAACAAATTTGAGGGAAAAACTGGAAATTTTACCAATCACCACCGTAAATGAATAAATGTCAAATTCAGAGGGAAGATGTATTTGACATAAATGGTTGTCACCAATATCATTGGAAAGTGATAATAGTAAAAATGTAAACTACAGTTAAGTTTGGAATTGAATTTAAAAAAAGTTACCATCTTTGAAAATCTTGTCTTGAGCAAGAGCAGCAATCCTTTGCTTTAAAGCGCTATTGTCGACATTCAAAATCAGTCTCTGATGATCTAAATATGCCACTCTTGGTGACAATGCTGATACTTCCGTCTTCATTAAGAACACATTATTCAGCAATCATATATCGTTTGAAAAACAACTTCTTATTCTATTAAAATCGTTAATTATTAGTTATTTGTACGACGATCATATAATGTATTTTGTACCTGCAAAGTGGTTACACTTCGTTCCAGTTCTGAAATGTATTGCAATTTTCTCTCTCTTGATCTTTGTGCTGATTGACGATTTGCAAATATCCTGTTCATTTCAAATAACCCAAAATTCAGATACATCTAAATCAATGGCTGAGAGGTTAACAAAATGTTATCTAACTAATGTACCACTAGACAAATTGAGAGACGCTAAAAAAGATTTTCATGACTAACTAGGTGTAGCTCAACTGATACATCACTTAAATATAGTGGTGGGAGGTCTTAGGTTCACTGCCTAACCTTAAAAAAAAAAATCCATAATTACATAAATAAAAAAGCTACTCGGTTTTAATCCCCAATTCCCAGTAATAATTAAATCAATTATAAAAAAATATCTTTGTTTTATCAAGACATCTTGACTTATATCATAAATGGAACTCTAGACTAGCTTAACGGTTTTATGATTATTTAATGCACAAAACTATAAAACCCTATTGTTGATATTAATTAAATGCGAGCAATTATGAAGTATATATAATAATCCATCGTGAATCGTGAATTTGTCCCTAATTGCCTCACGCCATCCTAACTTTTAAAAATTTCCCTTACTCCCCTGAATTTGTTTAAAGCGTATTTCACGATCCCTTTCGGTTGACGTGGTAGGTCATTTGGTAATGCTTGAAAAGTTAGTGCTATATCAGCCGAAAGGGGTCAAGGAGTGCAATTTAGACAAATTTAAAGAGACGAGAAGAACTTTTGAAAATTCAGAGGAATGAAGAGTTTTAGAGATAAGTTTAAGGGGCTGATGATGTATTGAACCTTTATATAATTATATGGGCAAATAATAAACTCATTTATTATACTCCATTAATCAACATTATGGATTATGGATAGAGTAATAGAATTGCATGTTACCTTTTTACCCTCTTGGGATCAGTAATAACAGAGTCACCACTAAAATAATGATTAGAAGAGAAGTGCTGATCTTGTTTGCATGAGGTCTCTTCTTCTCCTGGCTCAATTTTCGTAGGCTGTTGTTGATCTATCACCATTAATGGCTTCTCATCATTGTTGCTATTTTGATCCGACGGTGTTGATGGGTTTGAAGTCGTCGGTGGCAGTGACAAGCTTGACATCTCGTCGGAAAACATGGACATGAGTTGCTCATCGTCTAACTTGTCAAACCCTAGATTTTCCGACATCAAGCCGCCGCCATTGGACGAACTATTGTGGCCGCTGCTGCTGTTTTTGTTGTTGTTGTCTTGATGGCATTCCAAATCCAAAAACGGCAGCGTATTGGTCTCAAGGAACGCAATAGAATCGCTGATTGAGCGGCGGTGGACTCCACGTTTGGTGGAAGAGAAATCCAAGAAATCATCCCAAGAAGAGGTTTGATTGTCGGCGGCGGCGGTTTGGTGAGGGAAATGAGGCCAATTTGGAGTCATAAGAGGTATTTTAGGAGGCAATTGAGCCATTGACTCTCTTTTCGTACAAAAGTCCTAAAACCCAATATAAGGATAGATTATATTGGTATATATATGTTCATCATGTATGTATATATGCTTCTCAATTAGAGAGAAAATGGTATTATGGTATTTTATATATATATATATATATATATATATATATATATATATATATATATATATATATATATATATATAATTTAAAGGGATACTTTGTTATTTTTCTAGTAGAAGTTATTTTTCCATTTATCACGACTTGGTGAGGTGAATTCAAATTCAATCTAATGGTGATAGATGCAAAATAAAAAAAATAAAGTTATTATAGAAAAAGCCAATTTTTTATCAAGCCAATTTAAAGATAAGGAAAGTCTGACGGAGTATGTATTTAAGTTTATATAACAATAAGCGCTATTGCTTTGTAAGAGTTTCCGAACATAACTAATCATGCTTAAAATAATGCGAATTACGGGAGGTAAAAACACTTTTTTTGTTATATGGTATAGACTACCCTATTTGATGTATGTATTATATAATTTATTCATGATTTAGTTTTTGCATTATACAATCTATTATCTTTTTTTTTTTATCACTTTGTACATATTATATAGAGTAAGGTCATATAGAAATTCTATAGTTTAAGACCCGGAAAGTTAACAGTTGGTACGGACATCAAATAGATAACGATTGTATAACACAAAGAGAAATGGTAACAAATTGCATAACAAAGAAAACAAATGAGTAACATACATAATTCAATTTTTTAGTTGGTTAGCATTTCTACCAAGGGGCGGTCAATTATCTGACGACAATTGCCCCTTCTACTCGGAGCCTGAGACCACGGACCACGTCCTAGTGAACTGCAATCGGAGTCGCGTAGTATGGTGGAGTGCTCTAAGATGGCTGGGTATTTCAGTTGCTATTCCATCCTCAACGTACTCAGTTTTGCTGATTTGACAATCATATTTCAGCAGCAATCTCTTTCGTGAATTTGACACTTCATTATGGTTAGCGATCACATGGTCACTATGAAGAAGAAGGAATCAATTTGTCTTCGAAGGACATCTTTCCACGGAGAATCCTTTTGTCTCTTGTTTATATTTAGGCTGATTTATTTTTAAATGTAGAAAGCGCTCTGCTTGTTTTTCGGCCTCGAATCTGTTCACAAACCCTGAGGTTTCTTCTTTAGCATGTAACCGAACTATTGTGATTCTCTTCTTGAGACTCACTTGTTATTTTTAATATATCTATCGCAAGGGGGGTTTTGGGAATGGGTTGCAACGCCCTTCTCTCTTTTCCCTTCTTGATAGCCTCGCTTAAAAAAAACATATATAATTCAAGAGATCAGAGAGTAAATAAGTTATAAATATGCATACAAGGGCCTTTTGCCATGTGAGAGATGATGGAGTTTGAAAGTTAACCAACAACAACTGTCAAAACAAGAAAGCACCGACAATAAATGTATAGATTACTAATTAAGATTATCTTGGAATCCCGAAAATATATGCTTAAACTACATTTTTTATCTTCTTACGAAAAAACTACATTTTTTATTAACAAAAAAGTAATGGAATACTAATATGAATACTAATATAAAGAGAATTACTTGCATAACTCAAATATATGAAAAGTCGTCATAATCCAATTTTATTTGTACCCCTGGACCAATATTATAAGGCACTAAAAAAGTACAAAATTCGACACCAAAATGTAATTGTCATTGATGGAAAAAAATTTAGTAAGAAGAAAAATCATATCAAATTGTTATAAAGTTTCACAATATTTAAAAATCTACTATATATTTTATTGTAGAATACTTGTTACATTCAAATCAAATATTTAATTTGCACTAGTGGGATTTCTCTACTCAACAACTTGCTGACATAATCAAATTTAATGACCTAATATATTATTTTGGTCCAGAAAGTTTTTCATCGCCTTTAATTTACCCATTTGACATAATAAAAAGGACATAATTTCTCTCTGTTTGTAATTAAATTGTTTCTATATTTAAAAAAACGAAAATATATGTATGTTTTTAATTTAAAAAACCAAAATAAGTATTTCCCAAATTTTCAAATTGAAGAAAAAAATAGCTATATTTATTAGGGAAGTCCATGAGTGTTGGAGAAGAGGTAGTGGTAGGTCACATGGGATATGGATTGTAGACAGCTAGCTACAGCTTGCAGTTAAGAATCCACTCTTCGGTTTTATACTTTCACTACCAAATTATTTCATAATATTATTATAGAGTAAACAGTTCTAAATTCTTAAGGAATCAGCCACGCCACGTGCAGATATGACCCTCTCTTTGGCATCAACTCCTGTTATCATATCTTATTGTTTATATTATATATTCATGGTTTGTTACTTTTAACTTATAAATAAATAGGTGTATTGAATTAAATCAAGTTAGATTGTAATTATTTCAATATAAATTTAGATGTATGCAATATTTATAAGTACTAAATTGAATAGATTATAAGTTGAAAGGTGATGAGAATATAAAACAGTTTAGAGCTAGTTAAGAAATTCGTTGATAAGGTAGCCGTTAAGTTTTAGGGGCATTTTAGTCATTTTGCATCTACAGCTATACAAAAGCTGTTATGACCGTTATATAAAAGGGAGCTCTTCTCTCCTTCTGTAAGCACTCTCTGTAATTTTCAAGATTCAATACAAGCTCTCCTTTAATGGAGTTCTCTCTCTCTCTCTCTCTCTCTCTCTCTCTCTCTCTCTCTCTCTCTCTCTCTCTCTCTCTCTCTTGTTTCGTTTGTTCTTCCTCACAACTTTACATGGTATCAGAGCGTGATTTCGCTCTCTGATTTTCAACCCTGTTTCTAGGGATTTCAATTTCCATTTTCAATTCTAGCAAAGGGCTTCCGCAATTTAGGTTCTTGTTGTTTTTTGTCCAATCGTCCATTGTAGTTTTTCGATCTCGAAAATGGCTGGAAGAAACCAGATTCGTAATGGCGTTGATGAGTCTAGTCCTTTCTATCTTCATCCGGGAGAAAATCCTTCTCTGGTATTGGTCTCTTCGTTGCTTGATCGCAACAATTATCATTCTTGGGCTCGCAACGTAAAGATGACGCTTATGAGCAAGAACAAGTTTGAGTTCGTAGATTATAGCATTCAAAAACCAGCAATCACAGATACGATCTTTACTTCCTAGAGGAGATGCAACAATATGGTGTTGTCTTGGCTTATTCGTTCTATGACTCCATCCATTGCGCAAACTGCGGTATCTTTTAAAACACCGCTCAGTCTTTGGGAGAATCTCAAAGAACGTTTTGCTCAAAGTGATGTTTACAGGATTGCAGATCTTCAAAGCGAAATCTTCAATATTTCTCAAGGTAATCATTCTGCAACAGATTTCTTTGCTGCACTTCAAGTTCTATGGCATGAGTACGATGCTCTGAATCCATTGCCTTCTTGTACATGCGATGGATGCTTCTGCAATGTGACTGCTTCTATTAGGGGAAAGCAAGAAGTTAACATAGTCATCTATTTCTTCAAAGGTTTAAATTCTTCTTTTTCCAGTATCAAGTCTCAGATTATGGCCATAGACCCACTTCCTTCAATGAACAAGGTCTTCTCTTTAGTCCTTTAGTTTGAAAGGGAATTTAACATAGGGGATAAGGATAATCCTGTGCAGGAAATTGCTTCTTTTGCGCATAGAGGGAAAGGTTTTTCTAATCAGGGATTTTACAATAACTTTCAAGTGAGCTTTGACTCTTTTGCTCAAAATAGGAGTTCTGGTAGTACCAATAGCAATGGAGGCATGTTTCATTCCAACAATAATCAATTTGGAAATCTAAGAAGATCCCAAATTCAGGCCAATGGAAAGAAGCCTTATTGTTCTTTCTGCAAAGGAGGACATTTAGTGGTAAATTGCTGGAAGAAAAATGGTTACCCATCAAATTTCAAGTCCAAATTTAGCCAAGCCAACTCTGTTACTGGGTTGGAAGATCAATTTGCTCAAGATTGTGAAGATCAAGATTTTTATGAAGAAAACCAGATGGATTTGGGCAATTCAGTTGATTACTACAACAACAATACTCTTGACAACTACAATAACATAAATCATTACAATGAGAGTAGCATGAACAATGGCAATACATCTACTCCAACAATTTCCACTCCTGAACAACTGGCACAAATAGCTCAACTCATTCAAGCACAAACACATGGCAACAATGTCAATGTTGCTTTGGCCTTGGTGGAATGCACTTTCCAAGCTAGTTGTAAGGACACTTATGAGACAGGTAAACAACAACTTTCTTTGCAAAACTCTACTTAGATTGTTGACACTGGAGCAAGTTCACATATTGCCAATTCTTGCACGAATTTCATTAATGTCAAAACCATAGAAAACTGGTACGTTATCTTGCCTAATATAGTTAGGTTAAAGGCCGTCTCGAAAGGTGATGTGCATCTATCTGAAAATTGAATCCTTTATGATGTCTTATTTGTTCCAAAATTTCATTATAATTTGCTATCTATCACTAAGCTGTCTAGAACACTTAATTGCGAATTGGTATTTTCTTCTAATGATTGCATTATTCAGGAAACTTGCAACAAGTGGAGGACTGGTTCAGCTAAAGCTTGCAATGGATTATATCATCTTGCTGTTCCTATTAGCAATAGCTATAGTGAAAATTTAGTAGTTTTTTCAAATTATATAAAGAATGTTGCTACTTGTAAAGAAAATGAGCTATGGCACTACAGACTTGGACATGTTTCTAGAATAAGATTATCGATAATACAAACATCTTTTCCTGACATTACTAAGCCTAATGATTATGTCTGTGATATTTGGCATTTATTTAAACCAAAAAGATTGCCATTTAATATCTCTTCTACTGTTAGCACTGCTATTTTTGATATTGTTCATTTAGACATTTGGGGTCTAACTACTATAGCTTTGAATGGCACAAGGTACTTTTTAACCATTGTTGATGACTATTCAAGTTTTACTTGGACAATCATGATGACTAACAAAAGTGAGGTAAATGAGCTCCTTCCAAAATTTATTCAATGGTAAAATGTCAATTTGGTAAGGCTATTAAAACTATTAGAACTGACAATGGGCCAGAGTTTCACATGATAAAATTTTATGGTGAGAATGGCATCATACATCAAAGATCTTGTGTTGAGATTCCTCAGCAAAATGGAATTGCTGAGAGAAAGCATCAACACATCTTAAATGTAGCTAGATGTCTAAAATGACAAAGCAAGCTACCTGTAACTTTTTTGAATTATTTTGTGGGGGTAGGCTATCCATATTATTCACAGAATTCCAACACCCTTACTTAACAATATCAATCCATATGAAAAACTGCATGAGAAAGTTCCTAATATGTATGATATTAAAAGTTTTGGTTGTTTGGTTTATATTTGTACCCCTGACAGGAATAGAACTAAATTCGATAACAGGGCTGAAAAATGAATTTTCCTTGGATATGAGAATGGTATAAAAGGTTACAAGGTGTATGGTATGGAAAGTCACAAGATAAGTGTTACTAGGAATGTGAAATTCTATGAGACTGTTTTTCCTTATAATGACATTGCAGACAAAGAATACGCAGAGGACACTGAAGATCGGATTGACAAGGAAACAAAGACCAGTGTTGAAGTTATTACCAACTCAAAAATGCCTGCTAGAAAGCATAACCAGCCTTCATATCTAAAGGATTACCACTGCTCTTTAATTAAAGAGGGATCTGCTGCTGATATGGAAAAAGGGAAACTGTATCCTCTATCTAATGTGATTTCATATGAAAAATTGTCTAACTCACGCAAATCTTACTCTCTTGCAATAAGTACAGATAATAACCAAACATGGGACATTGTATCACTTCCAGATAACAAGAAACCAATTGGATGCAAGTGGATTTACAAAGTAAAAAGAAAGTCAGATGGTTCCATAGAAAGGTACAAGGCAAGATTAGTAGCTAAGGGGTACACACAACAAAATGGTATTGATTACTTAGATACTTTTTTCTCCAGTTGCTAAAATTACTACTATTAGAGTGCTACTTGCATTAGCTGCTAAAAATAACTGGCATCTAGAATAATTAGATATAAATAATGCCTTTTTGCATGGTAGCCTAGATGAAGAAATCTATATGGTTTTACCTCATGGTGTGACTAGTACTATTCCTAAGGCTGTTTGTAGGTTAAAAAGGTCATTATATGGCCTAAAACAAGCTAATAGGCAGTGGAATTCAACACTTACTTCAGCATTGATCCAAAAATGCTTTGAATAGTCAATGGCTAACCCTTCCTTATTCATTAAATCTGAAAATGACTCTTTTATAGCACTGACAGTTTATGTTGATGATTTAATATTAGCTAGCAATTGTGAAATGGCAATAAAAGAAGTAAAGAGTTATCTTCACAAGTGTTTCAGCATAAAGGAGTTGGGGAAGTTAAAGTACATTCTAGGATTGGAAGTAGCAAGAAACAAAGAAGGAACACATCTATATCAGAGAAAATACACATTGGACTTATTGGCAGAGTGGGTTTATTGATTGCAAACTAGTTTCTACACCAATTATAATGGATAAAATAGACTACACAATAACTGAAAAACTACAGGATAACAACAGCTACAGAAAGCTAATTGGAAAATTACTGTATCTAACAAACACGAGGCCAGACATTGCTTATACAGTCCAACAGTTGTCTCATCATCATGAGAATCCTCATGAAGCACATCTCACAGTAGCTCATAGGATCCTCAGGTATCTAAAGGGAAAACTAGCTCTAGGAGCATTTTACTCAGCAACAAAGGACTACAAGATCAATGGTTACACTAATTCAGATTGGGCCAACTGTGTAGAAACTAGAAAATCAATTACTGGCTTCTGTGTCTTCATTGGAGATTTTTTGGTGTCTTGGAAGTCTAAAAAGTAGAACACAGTGTCCAGAAGCTCCTATAACGCTGAATATCGCGCAATGGAAACAACTACATCAGAAATGCAATGGTTGATTTATCTTCTAAGAGACTTCAAAGTCACTGATTGTACTCCAGCTCTACTATTTTTGTGATAACACTTCAGCAATCCATATTTCCAAAAACAAAGTCTTCCACGAGCGCACAAAAGGCTTGGCTATTGACTGCCATTTCATTAGGACAAAAATTCAAGACAAGATCATCCACTTGATGGCAATTTCCTCAGAGAACCAGTTAGCTGATGTCTTGACAAAGGAACTTCACTCCTTGGATTTTAACAGACAAATTGATAGACTCAAGCTAATCACCATTCAATGATGTTTAGCTTCCGGGGGGGGGGGGGGGGTGATGAGAATATAAAACAGTTTAGAGTTAGTTAAGAAATTAGTTGATAATGTAGCCGTTAAGTCTTAGGGGCATTTTAGTCATTTTGTATCTACAGTTATACAAAAAGCTGCTATGACCGTTATATAAAAGGGAGTTCTTCTCTCCTTCTGTAAGCACTTTCTGTAATTTTCAAGATTCAATACAAGCTCTCCTTCAATGGAGTTCTCTATCTCTCTCGCTCTTCGTTTGTTCTTCCTCACAACTTTACAAAAGGAATAAAACCTTCATTTCTACGTGTATTGTATAATATATTATATTCATAACTACTGAATAATATAAGGGCTACAATAAGTTTTTGGATCAATTAGTTTCATTGCATGAGATTAGATCTTTTTATACATAAAAAAAGCGGCGGTTCAATCTAATAGCTTCATTTGATTAAAATTCAATACATAATAGAGTTGGACTGTGTTGTACCTACTTCAAACAAAGAGGTATTCACATGCAAAGGAGTATTAATAATAAATAAAAGCGAAAAATAAATGTTACCTATAAATTTAAACTTTTGAGTAAAAACATTTTACAAAACCGCCCTTCCATCTATTTAGTTAGATCCCTTGTTCAATTTCTTTCTCCACGTCCATAACTCCCATCTTCTTATATCCCGTATGCTCAACTTATATTTAGTGTATTAATTATGTCGATTTTATCATATTATGTGACACTTATAATCATAAAAGTTATTTTTAGGCTTTATTTTAGGTGAAATGATATCAAAATAATATTTATGCAATGTGGTTTTGTTTGCACTGTTATTCATAAAAACTAATATTTATGCATGTACAAAAATGGTGGAATAGTAAAAATAACAAGAATAGAATGGTATATAAACCTAGCCATCCACCGCATCCCAATTATATGTTAGAAATTGGGGATTACTTGGATATTTTTGAAGTCATAAAAACACTGTCAGATTAAAAATTTGGTCGGTTTACCAAACTTTCAATCGGATAAAATCAGAAAAAGAATCAAGAACAAGAATTTTATTTGCAGTGAAATTTCAACCAAATTTTTCTGTATTTTGCCAATATCGTTTGGTGAAATAAATAGCCAAAACGTCAACAGACATGCTGTTTGGGTTAGCAGCCATGCCCAAAAGACATGTTTATTCCGGGATTCAGTTGTGTCCAACAGACACACTGTTTCGGTCCAAAAATTCATTTTCTGATAAATTTTTCCAAAGGATGCGTGGGTTCAGGGATAAAAAGATTCAAGCTGACCTGGCAGCTCGATCCCAGCCCAGGGCGCTGCCCCAGGACCCTGTTAGGGGCTACCGCCCCTTGGACCCCGCACCCGGGGGCACTACCCCCGAACCCCCCAAATCGTAAACAGAACCCGAATAAGTGTGCACTCCGCACTCTCCAGACTTGTTCGGTGAAATGTCACAATCTCATTGATCAAACTAATTGATCTAATTACACTAAAATATTAACAATGTACATGGAGTGGAGTGAAGGACTCAATCCCACTTATATACTCACTTAGCATATCAAGCCCAACACTTTCGAGATTCATAAATTTTTTATATAGTATCAGAGCATTTTTTTGATCTAAAGGTAAAGGGTTCGAATCCTAGTAGCTTCATGTGGACCTGTGTTGAACTATCGGTTTTAAAAATCACTGCCTGGTCATGCCTAGGACCTGCATAGTCGCTATTTCTTGTGTGCCAAAATTTTCGTTCCTCGGGCGTTACCAGACTCTTGGCAGATTTATTGCTGCCTAGGCACAGCCTAGACCAATTTTTTCTGCCTAGGCACTACCTTATCTGATTTTTTTCGCAATTTATAAGACACAATTACTTATAATAATTGTAGTTCAATTTTTTCAATCCAAAAAGGTAGATTGATTGGTAAAATTAATGTACATCAAATTATTCTCACCATATAATTCTCATTTTGAATCTCAAACGGAGAGATACGCTATCAGCCAGAAAAAATTAGCAAGTATATATATGTATTTTAAAGAAATTGATTTTAATGTTGATGTGTTTTTATGTAAGAATTGATTAAACTTATATTTCCATATATTGAACAATTCCTGTAATATATTATTATATTATAAATAATTTCTAATGAAATTGATAGTTTTATCTAATAATAAATTTTAAGAATAAAAAAATTACAAATTTGCCTAGGCCCAACCAAGAGCTGGAAGCCCTGGCAGTCGATTAGCGACTTGCGCTTTTTAAAATATTAGTTGTACTTGTGTTGTAGTACTCGCTCCAAGTCCAACGAGCAATCTTCTACGAGAGAGTCATGAATACTATATGTGAAAAATGAATAAGGACAGAAAATGTTAAATGGAATGCTATAATTCACATTATCTATAATCAAATATATCGAATGATATTTATATTGTACAATACTAATAAGAAAAGGAAACAAATAAATGTACATAAATATAATTAATTTTAAATAATCTTTTTAAGTAACGTTTATTCTAATTAGTTATATTATTCATAATTTAGACTAATTAGGAATAATCTAATATAGGAAAATATTAATATTAATGTAGAAATATTCTTAGCACTAAATGAGCTATGAGACATAATATATAAGCTTAAACTTTTTGGTCAAACAGTTATATGATATGGTATTGGAGCTGCAAATACATTTGGATTTCCAACAGTACGTATACGTAGATAACATGTATATATTTATTTAATAATCAAGGCATGTATTAGGAGCAGAATAGTGGAAGGTGTAGGGAAATATATAGGAAGCAAGAATGGGCTGTGTAAAAAAGAAACTCTCCCCATGTGAAGTGTTTTTAAGAGCCCGCTCTCTGTTTGCTTTGTCCCTAAATCACACTCACATGCTTTTTCTTCTATGTCTCTTTTATTGTTGTTTTATATGATTTTAAGTACTTTGAGACATATAATGATTACTGAAAAGTTGGTTCTTTAATTTATGCCACATTATTAGCTCTTTTCTATGTACAAATATATTTTACATTATTTATTGTCTACTGTTTTGTGTATGTAATTATGCTCTGCTTAATTGTTAATTGTTAAAAATTTAGTAGCAAGAAAATTATAATAATAATAAAGAAGGTAGAGAGAATTTGAGAGAAATTTTTATTTTTTATTTTCGAGATAAATATCAAACGAAGAAATGGAATTCCTATTTATAGAGAAATCCAACGGTAATAACGGTAAAAAAGTAAGAAACATATTACATCAAATATTAATGACGTGAACCCCATATCAATTATATGTCAGCCGCTTGCATAGTAACAGGCGGTTGATACATCAATAATTCAACACTTCCTCTTTGATGTATCATTTGCCGCTAATGGGACGCTGTCTCGTTAAAAACCTTACTAAGGAAAAATCCTATGGGATAAAAAACCTCAGTTAAAGGAAAAAAGAGTACAGTGTTTACTCCCCCTGTTCGCGAGTTAACTGGAGATCCTTAAGACGACGCATTTCAATGCTGTAAATCAATTTCTTGAAAGTTGAGGAAGGTAAAGCCTTGGTAAACAAATCTGCTAAATTGTTACAAGAGCGGATTTGTTGAATACTGATTTTACCATTCTTTTCGAGATCATGAGTGAAGAAAAATTTTGGCGAAATATGCTTTATTTTGTCTCCTTTAATATAGCCTTTCTTCAATTGAGCAATACAAACAGCATTATCTTCATATATTGTCGTCGGATCTTCCTTGACCGTAACTTTTTCACATGCTTATTGGATATGTTTGATTAATGATCTCAACCACACACATTCACGACTTGCCTCATGAATCGCTATTAACTCCGCATGATTTGAGGAAGTAGCTGTAATTGTTTATTTTGTTGATCACCAAGATATAGCTGTTCCTCCATATGTGAATAAATAGTCCGTCTAAGATCGAGCTTTATGTGGGTCGGATAAATAACTCACATCTGTATATCCAACTAATTTAAGCTTAGACTCATATGAATAAAATAAGCCTAAATCAGTAGTTCCTCGAAGGTAGCGCATTATATGTTTAATTCCATTCCAATGTAGTCTTGTAGGTACAGCGCTGTATCTTGATAATAAATTAACAGAGAATGCAATGTCCGGTCTTGTGTTATTACTAAGATACATCAAAGCACCTATTGCGCTTAGATATGATATTTCAGGACCTAGAACTTTTTCATTATTTTCTCTAGGACAAAAAAAATCTTTTTTCACATCGAGTGATCGTACAACCATTGGGTTACTCAATGGATGTGTTTTGTCCGTATTAAATCATTTCAGGATCTTTTTTGTGTAGTTTGATTGATGCACTAAAATTCCTTTTTCAAGGTGCTCAATTTGTAAACCAAGACACAATTTTGTCTTTCCAAGATCTTTCATCTCAAATTTTTTCTTTAAAGAATCAACTGCTTTTGGAATCTCTTCTGGTGTTCCAATATTAATCAAATCATCAACATAAATTGAGATGATAATAAAATTAGATCCTAATTTTCTTATAAAAACACATGTACAAATTGGATCATTTTTATATCCCTCTTTCAATAAATATTCACTGAGACGGTTATACCACATGCGTCCATATTGTTTTAATCCATATAAGGATCTTTGTAACTTTATCGAGTAAAGTTCTCATTTGCCATATTTTTCTGGCAGCTTTAATCCTTCTGGGATTTTCATATAAATATCATTATCAAGCGGACCATAAAGGTAAGCTGTGATAATGTCCATCAAGTGCATTTGTAAATTTTCTTGCACTGCAAAACTAATAAGATATCTAAAAGTTATTGCATCTACCACCAGAGAATATGTCTTCTCATAGTCTAACCCAGGTCTTTGGGAAAAACCTTGTGCAACTAATCTGACATTATATCTTATTATTTCATTTTTCTCATTTCTCTTTCTAATAAAAACCCAATTATTACCGACAAGTTTTACGTCCTGTAGTGTTCGAACTACTGGTCCGAATACTTTGCGTTTTTCAAGAGAATTCAGCTCTGATTGAATTGCTTCTTTCCATTGTTGCCAAACATTTCTACTTTGACATTCTTCAATAGATGTTGGCTCATGATCTATGTTTTCATTTTCAATATTAATCGCAACATTATATGAAAAAATATGGTCTATAACTATTTTATTGCGATTCCATCTTCTTTCAGTATTGGTATAATTTATTTGAATTTCTTCATTTTCAATAGCTTCAGGTATTTGCATTTCTGGTGCTTGCACTTCTTCCGGAAGTGTATTTATATTTATATCCTCAATGGGAATATCTTCATTATAAATAACTCTCCTCCTTTTACAATTTTTATTCTTTGAACCAATAGGTCGTCCACGCTTCAGACGTGTTAGAGTATTATCCATAGGTTGTTCTTCAGGAATCTCAATACGAATTGGCGCATTTACTGCTAGTATATGCGATTTCGTTACTCTTTTAGGATTAGTGAGTGCATCAGGCAATCAATTTGCTAAATGTTGAAGATGGATTATTCTCTAAACTTCTAGTTTAGAATCATTTGATTTAAGATCCATATGAGAAAGTGATGAAGCATTCCATATTATTTTCTTTTCCAAAATTGGGCTCTTATTCTCTCCTCCTAATTTTGGGAAAGTGCTTTCATCAAAATGACAATCTGCAAATCGTGCAGTAAACATATCGCCAGTTAATGGCTCAAGATATTTAATTATTGAAGGGGATTCATAGCCAACATAAATTCCTAATCTCCTTTAAGGACCCATTTTAGTCCTTTGTGGTGGAGCAATAGGCACATATACTATGCAACCAAAAACTCTAAGATGAGAAATACTAGGCTCATGGGCAGAAGCTAATTGTAATGGAGAATAATCATGATAACTTACTGGTCTTAAACGTATAAGAGATGCTGCATGTAATATTGCATAACCCTAAACTGTAGTAGGAAGATTTGTTCACAAAATTAGCGGTCATGCAATTAATTGCAGATGTTTAATAAATGATTCTGCTAGACCATTTTGTGTATGAACATATCCTACAAGATGTTCAACTTTTATTCCAATCGACATACAATAATCATTAAATGTTTTGGATGTGAATTCTCCAACATTATCAAGACGAATTGATTTAATAGGATAATCAGGAAACTGTGCTCGTAATCTTATAATTTGAGCAAGTAACCTTCCAAATGCCATATTTCGTGAAGATAATAAGCATACATATAACTACCTAGTTGAGGCGTCAATTAGAACCATAAAATATCTAAATGGTCCATATGGAGGATGAATTGGTCCACAAATATCACATTGTATGCGCTCTAAAAATGCTAGCGATTCTATTCCAACCTTACTTCTGGAAGGTTTTATTATTAATTTTTCTTGCGAACAAGCAACATAAAATAATTCATTATTTTGAAGAAACTTCTGGTTCTTCAATGGATGCCCATGTAAATTTTCAATAATTTTTCTTATCATTACCAAACCAGGATGACCCAGTCGATCATGCCAAATTTTATAAGTATTTGAATCTATAAACTTCTGGTTTATAGTTAAATTGGCCTCAATCATATTAATATATGTGTAGAATAAGCCACATGAAAGAGTATAAAATTTTTCAAGTATACATTTCTTACTTGAAATTATTTTTGTAACATAAAGATATTCTTTACTGTCTTCGCTCACAATTTCAATATGATATCCATTTCTGTGAATATCTTTAAAACTTAATGAATTTCTGTGAGAATTCGGGGAAAATAATGCATTATTTATAATAAGTTTTGCTCCCCTTTATAATATAATACTAGCTCTTCCGGAGCCTTCAACCACTTTTGTTTGTCCCGATATTGTGGTAACAACAGTTTCACCCCTTTTAAGAGTATTAGGTCGTAATTCATGGTTTTTCAATAGGAGTTGATTTCTCTGTTTTTCTAGGAGAAGAGCAGTAATTAGTTCACTATATTTCTTATAATCTTTTGCTGTATGTTGTTCCTGTAATACCATATTATTCAAATGAAAAGTAGAATGTCTTTTCCAGTAAATCCTCATCAGTTATTTCCTTTCCACATAATCTTAATGTGGATGTAATTTGAAAAAGTTTAGAATTGTATGCACTAACAGTTTCAAAATCTTGAAGCTTTAAGTTTATCCATTCATACTATGCATTTGGTAGATATATTTTCTTAAAGTGTTCAAACCTCTCCTTTAATTGTCTCCAAAGATCTACAGAATCTTTGACAGTCAAATATTCTGATTGAAGTGCTTTATCAAGATGACGGCGGAGAAAAACTAGAGCTATTGCCTTATACTGAGGTGTAATATTATTATTTTCAATAATAGTATTATTAAGACCCATTGATTCTAGATGCATTTCTGCATCCAGCACCCAAGTAAGATAATTTTTTCCCGATATATCAAGAGGAGTAAAGTCCAAACTTTTGATATTAGACATATTAAGAATTATAGGTATAATATATATTTATAGAAAATAAAATAATTATGCCTTACTTTGGATTTATTTGGTGATATCCTTGATCGATAGAGCAAGCTCGTGCTGATAACGTGTTGAAAACTGACTATATATGCAAGGAAATTATAACAATAATAAAGAAGGCAGAGAGAGAATTTGAGAGAAACTTTTATTTCTTATTTCTGAGGTATATATTAAATGAAGAAATTGAATTCCTATTTATAGAGAAATCCAACGATAAATAAATAAAAAATATATTACATCAAATATTAATAATATAAACCCCCATATCAATTATATATCAGCTGCCTCTATAATAATACTCACTAATTCAACATTAATCAACAAACATAACGCAGACATTTTGGCGGCCTTACTTTTATCCATTCCCCTGTTTTACGCAACATATATATTTTTTTTTATTTGATTTATCAAAGCTTTACTCCGACTATATTCAGATTCAATTTGGGTTGTGTATCTGAGTATGGTGGGTGAGTCTTCCAATAAAGATTTTATGCATTCATTAAGACTCAAACTCAAGACTTTATTTAAAATCACCTACTACTTGAACTAATTCTTATTCATTATATTTCTTCCTTTTTTTTCCCATTGTCTATACATATTTAACCTACTTATGCTATAAACTTAGGACTTGCGTTAATTTCTGGTTTTTAGTTATTTAAACCACAAACTAGTGTACCATCCTTTCATAAAAAAAAGTGTACTACACAGTGGGAGTTTCATGAGAATCCAAGTTAAAGATATTCATACAGATATAACACCGCATCCAATTCAAAATTCTTAGTTAACAATTTATGGATTTATTCTAATTATATATCATTTACTTATCTTCTAAAGGTATATTTATTTCGATCAATTTAGTTTAATTTTATGTAGTTATAGATTTACATAGAAATAGTTATAATTTATTTCAGTTCATTACATCTATTTATATATTGAAAATAATGGGGTCTAAGTTTGCAATGCCTATATGATTTAATGTAGTGAAAGCAGTTATTACTAAATACTTATAACTATTATTCCGATTCCAGAAAAGCTAAAAGCAATTGTTCAACGAGCTGCCAAACCCTCTAAGATAATAAAAAATTATAAATAATTAATTATAAATAATAATAATAATTATTATTATAAGTGCAATTAAACATCAAAATGAAATTTTATAGATTGCGAGTGTATTATTTTTTTTCAAAAGTCAACTCACAATAATCCGTGAGTGAGAGTACAATATTTTTCTCTTAGAGTTGACATTCGAATTAACATTATTGGACGAATGTGATTGTGGTGTTAGTTTAGCGAATATTGAAGATGTAATTTTTAGAGGTTTTAAGTTTGAATCACATATAGAAAGGGTTTAAAATTTTTATTTTCATTTAATATAAGCTCAAACGAGGGACGAATTATTTTTTAGAAACATTTTTTTCAAGGAGATAATTAATTTATTTCAAATTATTTTATATATAATATTTTTAAATGAGAATTCTTTAGACTAAGAATGTTTTCACACAGAGGTACATGATTTGGATCATATTTTTTTATCGGTATTTATTTCCCATTCTTTCACTATCTTATAAATACATAATGAAGCTCAAGTTCACTAAGCATTAATCTAATTGTTGAGCATGTAATTTGTTTACGTCCTTCAATGCTAATATTAGATGGAAATTGTACTTCCATCTGGGATTAATGATTGGATTTATATTCAATTTACAGCAAATATTATTAAAAATTAAAGTAAAACTAAAACAAATTGAATTTGAACTAAAAGTTTAATTATATATAAAATTTTGATAGGTAAAAGAAATATTTTGATAAGAAAAGACATGGTGATTGATGGTGGGAAGTGCATGTGCATGTGGAAAGCGTAAGTAAGCTAAGATTAATACAACTAAGAGAAGTTATATAAAATAGGAAAGTAATGTTTTCAGAATTTTTATTTTATTTTGGATCTCAAAAACTATTTAAAAAAAAGACAGGGAAGGAACGCGTAAACAGTTAACACAATCCTAAAAAGAAATATAAAGTGGAATGGTGATACTGCTGGTCATCACTTTCTACGGTTGCACCCATTTGCTCTAGATTTTTTTCGTTTGCCTATATGGCTTATCAGAGTTTTGTCTGACTACATTCAGATTTGATCCGAGTCGCACACTAGACTGTGGTGGGTGAGTCTCTCAATAAGAATTTTCGCATTCACTGAGAATCAAACTCAAGACCTTGCTTAAACAATATCAAATCACTTACTATTTGAACCAACCCTTATTGGTACTCATTTACTATCGACCAGTTCTAATTTACGATCTCATTTTTCTTTTTCCTCTTTTCACAATTTATATGTTTAATTTTTTTGAATAATTGATAAAGTTGAAAAACAAATTCTATATAAAATATGAATATCGAGATCACGCAAGAAAAGATCATTAATTCCACTTATTCTTTGGTTAGGAATTTTCTTAATCATAATTTATTCAGAACAATCTAAAAAACGCAAGTAAAGACTTCGTTACTTTAGAAGTGGACATATTTTAACTCATGATTCATTCGTTACTTTATTATACATAATTTTCTCTTATTGCCGACTTAGGAATAAAAAAGTAAGGTTTATGCTAAGATTTTTCCACCAACCTTTCACACTATGTATCTTGGTTACAAAATGAACTAAACAATAGTACAATAACAATTCCTAACTGAATCATACAAAACTATGAAAACATGTAGTACTTCATATTCCAATTCCAATTTTAATTCAATAGTTTAAACCAAATTCCTTCAAGATATTCAAGTTCAAATCAAATGCACTAATCAAGTCGCGAATTAGTTATCTAATATTTTTATTTATGATGTGTTACAACAAGAGTGCAATTGCTGTTGGGCAAACAACTATCCCACATTGCTACGAAAGTTGGAGATTGAGTGGTTTATAAGTGTGGACAATATCCCCAATGGTATGAGGCCTATTGGGGGTAAAGCCGGAGCAAAACCATAAGGGCTTAGGCCCAAAGTGGACAATATCATACCATGTGTGGAGATATGGAGTCCATGGGCGCTTTCGCTAGCTGCAACAGTTGGTATCAGAGCCACAATCTGGATTTAGCCATGTTGATGGATCCTCGGAATGTCGAACAAAGGTGGTTCGCCTAGTTTGATCACTATTGATGTATGAAACCGATGGTTCTCTATGTAAGGCGTGTCCTCCATCGCATTAGAGTTGGAAAATATATCGGTTCGTAGTGAATTTACAGATGGATGATCGGTCGAGGGGAGGATTGTTGGGGTATGAACAAATGTCCCACATTGGTTAACATGGAGGAGATTAAATGGCTTATAAGTGTGGAAAATATCATACCATCTGTGGGGATATGTCGTGTCTAAAGAGCTTCCGCAAACCGCTATAATTGGTATATCAAAGCCAGGACCTGATGTTAGCCATATGGATGAATCCTCGGAAAGTCAAACAAATAGTGGTATGCCCAGTTTGATAATCGGATATCCGTGGAACCACTAGTGCTCTATGTAAGGCGTGTCCTCCAACGCATTAGAGTATGATGGAAAACATGTTAGTGGACAGGACGGATGGTTGATCGGTCGAGGAGAGGCTCGATGGATATTTGTTCGAGGCGAGGAATGTTGGGCTAACAAATATCCCATATTGCTAAGAAAGTTAGAGAATCAATGGTTTATAAGTGTGGACAATATCCCCAATGGTTTGAGCCCTTTTGGAGATAAAGTCCAAGAACAAAACCATGAGGGCTTATGCTCAAAGTGGACAATATCATACCATGTGTGGGGATATTGGGTGTTCATGGAGCTTCCGCGAGCCGTAACAAGTGGTATCAGAGCCATGCTCCGACATTAGCCATAATGTGGATTAATCCTCAAAAAATCGAATAAATAGTGGTACACCCAGTTTGATCACCGGATATCCATGGAACCGCTAGTGCTCTATGTAAGGCATGCCCTCCAACGCATTAGGGTGTGATGAAAAAACGTGTTAGTGTACAGATGGTTGATCGGTTGAGGGGAGGCTCAATGGATATTTGTTCGAGGGAAGGAATGTTGGGCAAATAAATATCCCACAATTCTAAGAAAGTTGGAGACTGAGTGGTTTATAAGTGTGGACAATATCCCCAATGGTATGAGGCTTTTTGGGGTAAAGCCCAAGAGCAAAAGCATGAGGGCTTAGGCCCAAAGTGGACAATATCATACCATGTATGAGGATATGGGGTCCATGGTGCTTCTGCAAGCTGTAACAACTATAAGGTAGCATCTTATATTCGGACAAGAGGCATATATTGATAAACTCGATCATTTGTGGCATGGATGTATGGACTTTATTGTTGGGGATATACTCAGATAAATCTGAAGTCGTGACGAACACTTTCAGATTGAAACTTATTTGGTGGTTCTACCAAATTTTTCAATCGAATAAAATCTGAGAAAATCAAGAACGTTGAATAAATATTTGTTGTGAGAAAAATGAACTGTGATGTTTGTATTCCAATGCCAGGTTTTTATAAATTTTTTGTGAGCAGTCGTGATGATTCGCGAGTGGTTGTGTCCAAAACAACATGAATTTTTCGAGGTTAAAATTATATACATAATTGACGAGCGTCGAAATCGCCAAAAATAAATAAAAGCCCTTTTTACACCAAATAGGTAGATTTGTAGTAGTGGCAAATGGGATCGTCTCCACGGGGACTAATGTAATCAATTTTACTTAAATCAATTATCGAACAAATGAAAGAAAATTAAATAGGGGGTGGGGTTAAGGGGTTGATTGAAATAAGAATGTAAAAAATGAAATTGAAAAGATAAAAATATATGATTAAAATTCTTTCGGTTAAAGAAGCTCTCAGCTTAGTTACAATTGATCACAGGCATAAGGGATGACTTTACGAATCTCAACTAATTGGTTATAACCATGAAATAGCACGGTTAAAATCTTTTAAGAAATGATGGGAATGATCCTAGATAGCTAAATCAAATCCCTCGATTTAAAGATGCAGTTGTAGATAGCTGACAAGGTTTAATCTTCAAAAAGGATTGAGTATAAAGAACCAACTTTAATTCAATAAATTATGATAGCACAAAATATCAAATTAAATTAAATCAAACCACAAAAACATAAGAAATCGTTTGTCACCGAATTTCCGTTACGTTATTATAGCATGAATGCAAGAGAATAACAATATGCTATATTATCAAAAACCACAATTGGCCAGATTGAAGAATTTAAAATATAACAATGAAGAGATATTACCGGTTTGGTTCAAAAATTGAAATTCGAAAGAGAGATTAAAAACAAGCCTTACAATATGTAACTAGCTTTGATTTTACTCCTAAATTAAGGAAGAGCTAACTGAAATTTCCATTGAAAAACTAAGAACAAAAGTAATGTAAAGCTGGAAATAGCCAGCCAAAAGATTTCTTGCATCTATTTTTCAGCCTAAATAAACTAAAATTAAATTCTATCTAAACAAGGCAAAGATCTTCTAATTAAAGTGAATGACCAAAATACGAGTTGTGAAATTCCTAAACAATTAAAAAGATAAAATAGGAATGAGATAAATAGGGAATAAAGGATATGTAAATCTAGAAATTCTGAGGAGATAGTTGAGTGGGTCTAAAGCTCCAAAACAATCTTCAATGTAAATCAGGAAACCATTCAACAGAATATGCCAGCTTGGACTCCAGGTCAGTAGAGGTATTATTCACAAAATTAACTCTAAAATAGTCCACTCTTGTTGTGTATCTAATCCACTTGATAGCTCCAACCATTTTAAATGCAAACTACATATCCTGGACTCCAGGTTAACTGCAACACAGCTCCAAAACTGTTGGTCCCTGTGAGGGTCTAAATAAGGTCAGAAGGGGGGGGGGTGAATGACCCTTTTCTCGAAAACAAGCAGGCTTTAAAAAAGTCTTATGTAGCGTGTTTGATTATGTTTCGGATATGATGGATCCGGATGATGCAAATATAAAATGTTATGCAATAATGTTAATAGTTAGAAAATCAAACACAGTAATTTTATCCTGGCTCGGTCCCGCCTACTCTAGTCCCCGGAGTTTCCTTCCTCCGAGCTTTTTCCACTAGTGGATTCCTTTCCAACTGGCAGCTGGCAGGAATCAAGCCTTACAATTTGTCTCCGGATTGTGGCTCCTTCAGGATGTAGGATATACGAATAGAAGCACCAACTCCTAGCTGAGTCCTCTTTTCTTAAGCAGGATATACCACTTAGATTTCTACCCAAACCTAAGCTGAGTCCTATAGGGAGTTCCACTTAAAGCACCAACTCTAAGCTAGATCCCAATCTCAATACTCACCCAAGTATGAGATTTTACACTTTGTTTTTCTCAAAGATTTTGGTTTTGGATTTCCTTAAGTTTATAACTCACTTGGGAATCCTTACAAACTGATTCGGGATGGTTGATTCTTGGAGGGATTATGTTACTGATTGCAATAGCAGATTCACTTATGTATGCTTTCTCAAAACAACCAGCACCTTCTTAACTTGTGAAGCTTTTCTTTTATAGGCTTCTATCATAAATGTAGCCGTTGTGAGTTGTTGATGTTGAATTAAATCTTCACCGTTGATTAAGTAATATGTGGCACTTCTGGAACCGTTGATCAGTCCATTAGACTCATATTTTGACCCATTTGAATCCTTGGGATTGAGGCTGAAAAGCTGTCAGTGATCGTTTTCTTTGTATTTTAGTGATTCACCAACTTTTATGCCAGAGGTCCGGATGTGTGACCTTCACGCGCCTTTCCTATTGGTCTAGGCTGAAAAGGTTATTACCTTTTCTCTTTCCTGTGCCAAGCCTTCTGTCCTTTTCTAAAAAGTACTAGCTGTCATTTTTATCTTTCATAAGGGGAAAGGATCTTTGACTCTTAGACCAAAAAGATGGAGGGAAAAGTAATTTTTGAAACTTTTCCTTTAGTCTTTTTTTTGTATTTTCTAGATGACTTTAGTTTTGATGTATCTAGATGCTATTCAATCAATCTTCTTCTAGATGCTGATTTTGGGCGGTTCAAAGTTTTGTTTCCTTTCCAAACTTTAACCGGATGCTTCCATTATGTGCTAAGGTACTTGTAGTCTTTAATAAGTGTCCAGATGCCTTGTTTTGCACTTGATGCTTTGATTTTTGGATTATGGAGATTACAAGATTTGTTCCTTAATATTTTGTTTCTCTATTTTCTATTTTCTTCAAACTTGATCCGGATTATTATGGAATTTAATTCTTTCGGATCATTGTTTCCCAACAATCTCCCCTATTTGATGGCAACAAAAACCAACCGCATAGAAAGGGGTTTATGATCTAAGTACAGTTCCTTATACTTAGTCATTTACAACTTTTACTCCTCCATAATCTAAGCATCCTTACTCCCCTAATATTTTTGAATTCTAGCTTCTAAGGTTTTGAAGTACAATTATAGATTGTACTTAGAAGCAATTTTGAGTATCAAAATTTCACTATATATACTTCTTATGAGCAGACAACGTTTTACGTGACGGCTGTGAAGCCGGATTGGGGGACCGATCCCTCAAAAATATATGGGTGTGATGGTGATGATGAAAATGGTTTGCATATTTTAATGTCCAAAAGATATGAGATCGAAATCCCGTACTTAAAATAGAGTCGCCACCCAGTTCAGCTCATTCGGGAAATTTTGGTACGATTTTCCCATCGGGTGGTAGACCATACCTTAAGTAGAGATTCTGAGTTCGGATGATGTTATCTATTTTTCATTAGGCCAAGTTAAAAGTTTCATTCTTTTTTATTCGGTTTTAATCCACCCTAGTTATTGTGTTTTCGATTTATATATTTTTAGCGCGTTATCAAGCATTCAAAGCGATAAATAAATTATTACAGTCATCCAACAAATAAAAAGTATAGAAATTAAAATAATAATTACAAGGCTTTCCAAATCCTATACATTCTTCTATACAATAAATAAAATACCCAAAGGCGTAGGATACATCTAACCTAAATCTACCTGCACAAAACGGTTAGCACTGATACAAAACATTGTACAATGTATATCACATAGCATGCATAGTTAGTAGACCAAACAAGACCCGAGTAAGCATGAACATGGCATATTTATTGACAATTTATGGAGCCCGGAAGAATGGCCAAAAAAATTGTATTTGAACAGCATTTGTGTGAAAATCCCGTTTTATCCAAATTTTAGACTCGATTGTTATTTTAACTGGACTATTAGTGAAAATGCAACATGGTATGGGGTGGGGTCTTTTTTTAGGAAGTTCTGGACTTCCATCGCTGCACTGTACATCCTAGCTTTGGAAATTAAACTAGGTTAAAAACAAAAATGAAAACTAATCTGTTGTCTAGAAGGTCATACCGCCAGTGGTATGAATGAAGCCGCCGGCGGCATCATGATGCCACTGGCAATTTCATTTACATAGGCAGGCTGGATGACATTCTGGATACCATAAAGAAAGGTTACCATAAGAAAACAGAGCCGTTGGAGGCAAAGGAAGCCCCTGGTGGTAACACTGATGTCGCTGGCAACATGAGTGATACCGCCAGTGGCTTCAAATGCTTCTGGCGGCTTCACTTTCTTGCAGCAGCAGTGGCCAATGGTCTAAAAATGATCAAAAACCCAAAACTAAGCATCAAACAACAAATAAACACAACAAACAAGTAAAATGAAAGCCAAAGAGCTATATGACACAAAATTTTTACCTCAGGGCCGTGAATCCACCTCTTCGTGATCCCAATGACACCTCCGGGGAGCTCAAATGATGATTAAGGTAGTTAGTGGGTGATTTAAGTCTCTAAATCCTATTGTAGTGATTTTTAAACCTAAAATCTACCTAAATATCAGATAGTTCAGTTAAGAAAAACCAAGAAAAGATGGATTAAATCCTCTTTTCTTACTTTTTCTATACTGTATCCCACTGAATCTAACTAAAATTGCTCAAAACCTCCTTAAGATTTCAAGTGGTGAGTGTGTAACCCTTATTTCTGCTGAAATGGGTCCTTATAGAGGCTAAAATCCAAAGGAAATTGACTTTGATCAATTATCCGATGGGTATCAAGCCAATTTCTGCAAAAAGCTGTCTGCCTACAGAAATCAGGTCACCGACGGCATGGATGATACCGCCGACGATATCGCTAATGCCGCTGGCGGCATCAACCTCTGCCATGTCTAAAAAGTAAGCATGACCTAGCCTAAAAAGGTGAAAAGGTGGATCAAATCCGCCTAAAAAGATGTTTTAGTGGGATTAATTTGAATAATTTGGGTTTATTTGACTTTTTATAGGTATTTAGGACCAAATTAATATATGGGTGCAAATCATTGGTTTGAGCTACCATCGGACGCGTTATCGGTTACTCTGAATTGAATTTTTTTGAAAATAAATTTTGTAGAGAATTTTTTTATCGGTAATAAAAATTCTGAAACAGAATTTTTATCACAAGGAAGAAAATTGAATATACATCATCATCGTCTTGCGAGAGGGACTGTAAAATCCTATGCTCACAGGCTGCCCGTCGGGGGATCACTGCTGCCATATGTTAGTATGATCGCACGAAAGAAGCAAGGGTTTAGTAATTGTACCTGATCGATGGCACGATAGGTCTGAAGGATGACAAGATTCTAATTCTGTTGGGACCTTCATTTAGTGATTGATTTACCCCTTGGTCGGGCTTGGGCTTTATGGTTTTCCAAGAGCGGGCTTGGGCCTTCAGGTTTACCAAAAACGGGCTTGGGCTTTTAGGTTTGCCAAGCTGGGCTTGGGCTTTTAGGGTTGCTAAGTGGGGCTTGGGCTTTTAGGGTTGCCAAGCGGGGCTTGGGCTTTCCGATTTGCCAAGCTGGGCTTGGGCTTTTAGGTTTGCCAAGGGGGGCTTAGGCTTTTAGGGCTGCCAAGTAGGGCTTAGGCTTTCAGGGCTTGCTAAGAGGGGATTGGGCTTTCAAGCTTACCAAGTGGGGCTTGGGCTTTCAGGGTTTGCCAAAGTGGGGCTTTGACTTTCAGGGTTGTAAAGCGAGGCTTGGGCTTTCCGGGCTTGCCAAGTAGGGCTTGGGCTTTCAGGCTTGCCAAGAAGGGCTTGGGCTTTTAGGGTTTTCCAAGAGGGGCTTGGGCTTTCAGGGTTGCCAAGCGGGGCTTGGGCTTTCAGGGTTTGCCAAATGGGGCTTGGGCTTTCAGGTTTGCCAAGCGGGGCTTGGGCTTTCAGGGTTGCCAAGTTGGGCTTTGGCTTTCAGCTTTTACCAAGAGGGGCTTAGGCTTTCAGGTTTGCCAAGCGAGGCTTGGGCTTTCAGGCTTGCCAAGTGGGGCTTGGGCTTTCAGGGTTTGCCAAACATGTCTTGGGCTTTTAGGGTTTGCCAAGTGGGGCTTGGGATTTGAGGTTATATCTGCAAAGAGCAATAAGTAAAACAAGATTAGACAAACTTTTAAATGACATTTTTACTACTTGATCGATTTGTGAAATAAAAAAATATTTTTGCCCCTTTGATCAACAGTAAAAACGTGATAAATTAAAAAGCACAAGGGTTTCAGAAGTCCTGGAATATCGAGGGCTTGAGCTGAGATCCCGTTGATTTACTGAAAAGGCAACTAAAATGCCCTTGGAGAACTTGATGCTGTTGGTGGTTTAATTGATGCAACCGGAGGTTTGATTGATGCCGCTGGTGGTATGAAGTGCCATGTGGCATTTTTGACTAGTCAAAGAAATTCAAAATTGCCTCTGGTGAGAATGAGGTCTCTGAAGGGTTGGGCGATGCCGCCGGCAACATGAGCTGATACCGCTGGCGGTATGGAGCGGGAGTTTCTGACTCCGTGGATTTTGCGCGGGTGTTTAATACGAATTAAAACACCATTATTCCTCCCATTTCAGCATAGTAAGGCCGATAGTCTCCCTTATTCTCTTCCAATAACATATTTTTGTTCTCTTCTCCCATAATTCATTATGAAGCAGATTTCCAAGGCTCTCAAAGGTAAATCGGCTACCAAAGCCACTGATGACATGCTTGATTCTTCCATCCTGGGGCTGAAGATTTGCCCGGTTTCCATTGGGTATGGCATAAAGGAATCCAAAAGCATGTATGGTTATAAAGTAACCACACCCATTACCAATCTTGTCCCAGAAAAGGACGATTATCTCTCCTACAACCAAGTAATCTTGCGAACACTCAACAATTTCATTTTGATTTTTGTGATTTTTGTGACCTCGGCTTAAAACCTAAAATTCTGCCATGATAATGCGAAGTTAGGAGTACACAAACCTTTGAATGCATGTTATAGGGTTGATTTCATCTAAATTTATGCCCCGACTTTGATTAATGATGATTTGATTAATTTTAGCCCAATTTTGAGGTTTTTGCAATTCTACAACTGTAAAATGAGGCCGCCGGTGGTATGAGGCCTTTGAAAACGCCTAAGAATTTTTCCAAGCCATTAATGGGAACAGTTGGTAAGTGGTGGAGAGTAATAGACAAGCACGGTCTCGCACTTCGAGTTGCTATCAATGAGACGGGTTTTGGGTGCCTAAGCTCAGATTCTGCCAACGATAATGCCGAGCTTTCTCACTCAGCCCTCACATCATTGACCGAGAGGTGGTCTAAAACCACCCATACTTTTCATCTCCCAATCGGTGAGCTTACCATCACCCCTTCTAATATTATAGCGATGACTGGACTACCCTGGACTGATAAGGTCATTCATTTTGATGTTTATATGGAGAAGCACCACATTCAAGGACTTGTGGTGAATCGAGTGAATGGGCTATTCAGATTAAAGCCCAAGTCGGGGTGCTTGTCATACGGAAAGCTGTGCAAGTTATAGAAGAAGAAGAAGGTGGTCCCTGAGGCACAGAGAGAGGCCTGTGTCCGTTCCTTCATCATTTCTCTATTGACAGTGCTATTCTTCCCGATCTCTAGCAGCAAGGTGAACTATGGGCTGATGTCCGCGATTGAGGATGTGGTGATGATTCAAGAGAAAAAATGGCCAAGGGCCATCCTCGCCTAGATATATCATGGTTTGGACATCGAAGGACAAGGTTCTTAGATTGAGCCGTTTGCTAGTGCAGGTGTGGCGCCACCCCGTTATTTTCGTACTTTGAATAATAGGCCCTTTGATTGCTTTTTTTTGTCAACTTGGATTGATTGACCTTTGGTTGTATAGGCCTGGGATTTTGAGCACGAGATCCTTCCTATAGTGGTTTTCTTGATAGAGGTACCGAATGATGCTCACTTCCTTGCCCTCTAGTGTGAGAGTGTTGGGGGTTTCTATAGGTGGAAGACTGGCTACCGGAAGGTGTTGCGGCACTTGAAGATGGATGCAACAAATGTTTTTTTTATTATGTTTTTGTTCCTATCTAAAATTTGATCAAACTATTAGTACAATGTATATTATTGATTTGTTATATACTTACATTGATTGTTCTCGATCGGTTTATGCAAGTGAAACAGGAGCCTTTTGAGGAGGTATCCAATTTAGCTGCCGTTCTCAAAGTGAGGAGGGAGGTGGATGACTGACGACTCATGATGGAGTGCCTTTATCCTTAAAATGGTACTTGGGAGAGAGAGTGCGTGGTTGGAGGGATGTCCTGCCCCCTACTAGGCCCGTGCCCCCGGCTCCTCTGATGGGTTTATGGTGGCCCCAGTTGACTATCACCACTGAGGCTGATAAGGCTAATTTTATAGAAGGAAATGGCCAAGCTTTGAGAGTGTGGCCAGTGCTTAGGGTGACTTTAAGGGGAACCTGCTTCCCCTATGTCCTCGTATTCATTCAGATGATACGATTACCTTTCATAACAAGAAGAGGGAACTGAAAGCCCCGGGCGAGGTTAGTGAAGGTGAGAGTAGTGAGGGGGAGGAGGGGGATGATGATGATGAGGAAGATGACAATGGTGGTAATGGCATCGACAAGGTACCGATTAATGAGGGATATCATTCCTTTGAGGTAAACACCGTGCATATTACACACATCTATATTTTATCTGGGACTGAAACCTACATTTGCCTTTTCTCTTGTTGTGAGATATGTAAAGGCACATGCCAAGAAGAGGTGCCAACCTGATTCAAGTTTAGTGCATGGTCGAGGCAGGCCCGAGGACATTGGTATGGTGGAGGGGGGCCTTTTAACTACTTTGGAGGAGTCCTTCTTACTTTTAGGCCCAAGGGGTGACTTGGCATAAGGAACGTAACTCCTGTTTCCCACTCCGTGGATTTTATGCCTCTAGATACTACTTATGTAAGCTTTTCTGAAATACAAACTTGCTTCTTTATATGCATGCGATCTCTCTTTTTGAAATCATCCACTCGATTGCCCTTTCTTTGGATTTTTCAGGTCACTCGGAGAGTAGAGGCGCAGATAGCAGGGAATGCCTTTGAACTCCGGGATACTCTAGTTTCCCAGACCTTATTTGCCAAGGTAAATGCATGTTCGAATGATATTTTGGTAATAATTAATGCATGAATGAATGTCATGAATGATGTGGGTTATTTGTTGTTTTGTTTTTAGGAATTTATGGCGATGTCTCTTTCTGATGTCAACCACGCTCAGTTGATGTACCGAACTAAAGTGGCTACGAACCAAGAACTTAGGGACCATGTTAGTGAGTTGGAGTAGCAGCTGGATAATACCATACAAGAAGGAGGAGCAAGCTTAATATGGACCGTACTTCTTAACCCGCAGCTAGCCGTAAGAAGAAGATAGTCGGTCGTTGCCCTACTGCCGATATTGCGGGTTCACGGAGCCTTTCGATGATCAAGGGGAGGATGGAAGAGGAGCATAAGGATGTTGTCAACCGCTACCTCATAAATGATACAAAGTTCTCATCTCGCCCAACTAATGGTACCAGACAGCCTTAGATAACATCTTTTCATTTGCTTTGAATTTTGATTTGTGTGCTCTTGATACATTAGGTTGTAATATTTGTCTTTTTGGTTTGTTTTGGTTTTGGATTTTTGGATGTTTTGTACATTTGTGCCTTCTGGCCTTGGATTTGAATAAAATGGATGTTTGGCTTTGAGCTGCTTTTAGGGATAGATTATAGGATTTTTTACAGATTATGGATAGGTCTGAAATGGCCAAAATAGGTGTAAAATTTGCAGAAAATAATGCCATACCAACAACGGCTCATCTGATGTTGCCGTCAGTTACGCTCATACCACCGGCGGTATGATCCAAATCACCGGGGCTTCGTCTTCCAGAATCGCCATTTTCTTCTATCTTCTTTCTTTCTCTTTCTTTTTTTATAATTATTTTTTTGATTATTTGTTTGTCTTTTTGACTCTAATTTTCGTATAGATTGCCCCTTGGGGTTTTCAATTTATTGAGCCTTGTCTTAACTATTTCCTGGACTGTTGTGAGCAATGGATTTTAGCGATCCTTCTCATGAAACTATAATGAGAGCTACATGATGCAATGTCTTCCAGGTGTAGTCCATCAGGGGTGTTCTTACTACAGCAGAGTTGAGTTTGGCCAAAGTTTAGAGACCTAGTCTGCCTTTAGGGACCCGTACGGGCACATCCTGGTGGTACGGATCCACCAGGGGACCTGTACAGGTCATCCCTTCCAAACGCCTTAGGGGGCCCATATGGGTGGGGCCCCACCCATATGGGTACTCTTATTGCCTAAATAGGCCTTTTTGGAAGGAAAGCCTTTCCTATTTTAGGAAAAGGCATGTCTTAAACATGATTTATTGCATTCAAACCTCCTCTCCCCTATAAAAAGGGCCCCTCCCTTCACATTTTACACAAACATTCTTCCTATAAAAAATATACTAAAACTTTAGCAATTTCTATAGGTATAGAAAAGGGATAGTGGGGGTGTAGGAGGTATAAAATAGGGAGAAAACCCTTCCTTTGAGGTTTTGTCCACATTTTATTCATTCCTAGCTTCTTTTATTAAGGTTTAGGGGAGATTCTGTCCACACAAATACTCACCTAAATAGTCTTATTCCATCTACTTTGGCCAGGCTCTCTCAACAATAAAGGGACCACCTCAAAGTGGATTCACGTCGAAAAGGTAACTCTCCTGAGTTTCAAAGAGACTCACATCTCAGTTATTTCATTATTATTATTATTGCTTGTTGCTTGTTTTCATTTCTTGTTTCGGGTTTGGTCCTAATCCGTGTGAGCCTTGCTGGCAGCATATATCCCCAAGGATTTCAATTTGGTGCGCCATACTCATATGGAAGGAAATCCCTCTTTATTTTATTTTTCTGCCACCAATCTATTGGTCTATAATCTGTAACTTAACTGAACTAAGTTTCTATTTGGGACCAGAAAGGACCTGTACGGGTACACCATACCCATACCGATCCTCCTTGGTACCCATACGGGTACCCCCCCATCTGTGCGGGTACCGGCCCCTAGGCAGAACCCCGAACTCATTTTTAATCGGTTAAAATATGCCCAACTCACCATTTACCATACAATCATTTTCAATAATAATTTGATAAATCATCCCATAAGAGTTAAGATGCATTTACACAATAAAATACGTTGAAGTGCTGATTTATGGTGTGCTATAAACTGTGCTAACATCTGTGGATGCAGGGGAATTTATTTTCATTTAGTTTTATAACTTAGAACAAATGTATAGGTTCTCTTTGCAATTTCCCCCATTTTTCCCCCGGTTGTAATTTTTATCCCCCTATTTATTACTTGTGCTTTATTGTAATATGTAAACGCATATAACGAGTGTGAAAGAGTGTAGAAATAGGATTTCTGTTATAATTCCCTAAATGATGAAAACTAAAACGGTTTTATGCGGTGAATGTAATTTTGAATCAACTAAATGAGAAATAAGTGACTCATCCGATACTCGAATCTCTGATCCAATAGGTATGAGTCTCCCGCTCAGAGTGAACCATACCAAAACTCTTTTCCAAGTAGACAACTTGGGTGGTGACTCTATCAATTATATATAGATTTGGGTCTCGATTCTTTTATTCATTAAAATTGACTTATTGTGCAAACTTTAACTATAAAATGTTTTGTCATGCCTTAATCAAACCAAATCGCCAGTGGGCCCCGCCTCTCACACAAGCGCCAAGGAAGACCCACTCGTCATTGACACCTCATAGTGGCAACTCTGCCGGGGACATAATCTTTTAACTTTCAAAATGTTGGTTTGTTTTAAAAGCTTAAAAGATTAAGAAGAGCACCGAAAATAATTTACTTGATTCAACCCGCTTTTGTTTTCATCATTTAGGAAAATTATCACACTCTATCTTCTCATCTCCTTCTCTCTTTAGTTAGATGTGCTATTCTTCTAGCAGAAGGATAGGGTGCCCTATTATTTCTATGACACTCATGATGGTGATACCTATGACCGCCAGGGATATGGGGTACACCTTAGTGGGTGGAGCACTAATTGCCATCTCCCTCTAAAAGAGGCTTGATGCGATGGGAACCTTCTACATCAACTTCTGATATGTCCCTACACCATTCTTATCGAAAGCCATAAAGTTTTACCTTCTAGGTACCATGATTTCTGTGCGAGATTAGACTAAGAAAGAATGCCCTCATACTCGGCCGGAGAAATAAGGACGGAATCGATCGCTTCACATGTGTTGTGATTAACCCCTCCATGCATCATTGTAATTTATGCATGCATACACCATCCCATACATGTACTGATCTCTTGGTTATCACCTCATCCAAAACCAAACCTCAAAGGAAAAAAGCTTAGCGATGATCTCAAGTCCGTTTGACTCGTATTCTATTTCCTACATTGCAGTTAAGGGTTTATCCATGTCAGTCCCCGTAGTCAGTTTAGTCCGATTGATCAATCTGCCTATCATCCTGAGGATATGTCTCGCATCCTAACTCTAGATGGCCAAATTGATGTTGAGGTAATGTTACTACTGGGGAGGAGGCAAATGCATTGGGGACCAAAATTAGGTCAGAGATCGTAAATGGCATCTCACAGTACTTGAGAAGTGATCAGTTCTTGGACCAAATGAATGATAAGATGATAGCTGCCATCAGGGCAATCATGACCGAGGAGAGAAGGTCAAATGCCCCTATTAGTACTCTAGCAGTGAATGTAATAATCAGTGAGCCGATATTGGGAATTACTCATAGTCCATTCATTCAGTTTCAATTGCCGCCAGTGCAGATTCAAGGGATTCTTCCAATCAATTTGGTTAGTTGGGCCCTGTGGGTCCATTCGGTTCAGCTAGCTTACCATTCTAGTCAGTGGGTATAGTGGCCCCTTCATTCGTTAATCAGTTTACTCAACCTAACCAAGGCCGTTTCAGTTTGGGGCATCTGGTCCGATCCCAAATTTTGTGGTCACACCTAAGGGGACGACCTTTCCTCAATCAGTAGGTTTACCCTTAGGTGCGATTACCCAATCAGAGGGATCATCTCTATCTTTGGAATTATGTGACCTACTTTAGAAATTGCTTGCTGCTAATCCTGGCTCCCAACCATCTGTCCAAGCAGGTAGAGAGGAAGACTGGGTCTCTGAAAACTTTAGTATGCCTAGCATAGCAAAGTATACGGGAATCGGTCCACCTCAGTCTCACATCACCACCTATCAGAGGATTATGAGAATCAGGAAGTTAAGTGATAAGGTCCTAGCCAAAATGTCTTTCTGCACCTTAGAAGGTCCTAATATCGAATGGTACAACACTCTATCAGATGAAGTGACTGGAAATTAGAAAGCTTTAGCAGAGGCTTTCATCGAGCAGTATGGTTTCAATGACACCATTAAAACTACCATACAAAATTTGGAGGTTATCAAGCAGGCCCCTAATGAGAAGTTCAAAACCTACTTCGAAAGATGGATGACCACTCAAGTTCTATTGAAGGATAGGCTAAGTCTTCCAGAGATGATCATAAAATTGATGGATGGTGCCCTACCAGCTTATCGTAAGGTTCTTGATATGGATAGATTCTCTACCTATGTTGTGGTCTTTGAAAAAGCTGAGAAGTGGGAAAGGATCGAGGAAATAGAAAGGGCGAGTGTACCGGCCAAACCTTGGTTCAAAAGGAATGACCCTTTAGCCCCAGCCCAGGCTTCTAAGTTAAAATCCTATTCCGATCCTAAAACAGCAATAGTACAAGAAGAAGTGGCCGCAGTCCGTACCATCAAAGATAGATTTCCCCCTAGAAAGCATCTTTGCCTACCATCTTTACTAAGTTGAGGGCACTTGGGCTCCTTTAGAGCATCAAGCCCTATGCCCCACCTAAACTTGAAGACAGGGATCAGTTTTGTGCTTATCACGTCAGTAAGGGGCATCACACTGGTGCCTGTAGGGATCTACTTGAGGCTATTTACGGTTTGATTAGGGATAAGAAGATTTAGGAACCTGAGCTTAAACCTAGTACCATGAATAATCCCCTGTCAAATTTTAAGAAATAAGTTACAACTATCGAATCAGGCTTACCCTCCTGTCATATCTTTAATATGATCTTGTAAGCTAATCTTATGGTTCACTCAGTAGTGGCCTTGCCTGATGAACCAATCCCCATTGATATCGATGCATTCAAGTTAAAAGGAACACATGATGAGGAGGCTATATTGGTGCAACCTATACCAATTGATATCGATGCTTATATATTGGAGAATAATGAGCTCGAAGGACCAGCCTTTTTGGTGGAAACTTTCGAAGGGAGAAGTTATATGAAATATAGAGTGTTACATGTCACTCGAAGTGGAAGGATTCCTCCTGATACTATCCCAAGAAGAAGAAGGGGTAGAGATGTAGATATCTGGGTTGTTCCAAGTATCAATCAGGGATAGATTTTCACACCCACGATTTAAACCTAAACTTTAGCCAGCAATGAGAAGAAAGATTCAAAAGTCACCCCTCTCATCCAGCAATTGCAAGTTACTCATGCTAAGTACAACATCTGGCAACTTCTCATTGACTCTGAGGATCATCGCAAAGTTTTGATAGAAAAGTTTTTGAGTATGGAAGCTACATCGTCTACTACTCTGGTTAAGGTATTCTTAGTTATCGGGGGTCTCCTCCTGATCAGATTGAACCCATCAAGTTCTATCCATCAAACCTCCTAGCCAAAGGAAATAAGCATAATAAGGCACTCTTTATTAGGGAGCAAATATTTGATCGTTCTATCCCGCGTGTTATGGTGGATGATGGTTTCACCCTCAATCTCTGCCCTACCAAGATTCTTCCTCACTTAGGGCTAGATGAATCCATATTGGAGAAGTCCAATACTGTTATAAGGGCGTATGATGATATAAAGAGGAGTGTCATTGGTGTCTTCGAAGCTGAAGTTACAGTTGGGGAAGTGAAGTCCAAGGTCCTATTCATTATTCTTGATATTCCCGTCACCTATGGCTCCATGCATTAGGGGCTTTCCCTTCCACCGTTCATCAGAAAGTTAAACTCATACATGACGACAAGCTAGTAACTATTGATGTAGATGAACCATCCATCATAGCGGCTATGAAAGCCAAGGAAAAGGAATCTAGAGTGGCTGTAGCTTACTAAGGCATAAATTTTCGGTTAAAGGGCATATATCACTCAAAATTGAGAAGGTAATGATAAAGTAGGGTTATGTAAAGGGTAAAGGTCTCAGAAAGAATCTGCAGGGAATGATGGAACCCCTTTCACCTCTTCCATGGCCATTCAGACTCGGTCTAGGGAATCGCCCGAGTGCTAAAAAGTCCAACCCTCAGTCCTGCCTCATGATAGGAGCTGAAATCAAGCAAAGGGAGTTCATAGGTGAAGAGGAACCTATCAAAGTTAGTGGCAAAAGGGTCCATGGTTTTGAGATCTTCAATGATGTATATGACTTCAAGAAAGGCTGCCTGAATGAAACCTCAGTTTCATTGGAAGTATGTGGGAATACTGTAGAAGATGAAATGAATGAGGCAATCGAGTCCATCACTAAAGCACTAGCGGTTCTTATGAGGAAGAATCGGAAAAGGAATGAGAAAGGCAATCCCATCATAAGGCTATCAAGAACTTAGCAAAGCAGTGGTCGAGGAAACAAAAGTAGGCTTCCATACCGGGTCTACCAGTTCAGCTGTCAATCAACAAGACCCTCCGCATTTGGAAGATGATTCAAATGATGTAATTTTTAATGTTGCAAACATTTTTGATGCAAACAATGCCGCTTATAAGGCATATCATGAATAAGTTGTAATATCAATATCTTTATCTTTAACATGTCATGAATAAATTGATGACCCATCATTCACATCTTGCTTGAGTATTTCATCCTAAATGACATCATGCACTCATAACAACAAACATTCTTAAAATATCACCATATTCATTAATGAAGTTAACTTTGAGTGAAACGCAATGGTAACACTGTCCAATGGTTTGACCCCTATCGAAAAAAAGAGAGATAATAAAAGTGCTTAGCAAATATAACAACAATTAGCCCAGGTCCTTCCTTCTTTACGAGGAAAAGAATATAGAAGCACACAAGAAGACCAAGAAGACTCATACATCATAGAAAGTACATATTGGGGCACAAAATGCCCAAATCCTTCAGAAGCTCTAAAGGGAAGCTGATCATAACTCAATCAAGAAGATTTTGTCCAAAATAGTAGCTACCTACAAAGATTGGGCTGATAAACTTCCATTCGCAGTTTGGGGTTATAGAACCAGTGTAAGGACTCCCACCAATCAAACACCTTTCTCCTTAGTATATGGAATGGAAACCGTATTGCCGGTTGAAATAGAAGTAAGATCTCTTAGAGTGGCGCTTGAATCGCAATTAAAAGAATCAGATTGGGCAAGGGCAAGGTATGAACAGTTGAATGCGATAGATGAAAAGTGACTCAAGGCACTTGACCATCTCCGGATGTACCAACAATGCATGGCACGAGCTTATAACAACAGAATCAGATACCCATAATAACCTCTCAAAGAGGGTGATCTGGTCCTCAAGCAAGTGCGCCAGGTTAACACTGAAGCTATGGACAAGTTCAAGCCTAATTGGGAAGGACCATTCATCGTGAAGATAGTCCTTGGTAAAGGAGGAATCAAGCTTACGGATATGGTTGGAAATGCGTTCGTGAATCCTATAAATCAAGATAGGCTCAAGCATTATCATGTCCAGTCAAAAGAATTAAATCATAAATAAGCAGCACAAAGAGTAAAAGAAATAAAGAATAAAACACCCGGCGAGCAGTTCTCTACTGCTCGGGCAAAAATTAGGGTGCAGCCCACTGATTAGTATTCCACAAACTGGTCAGGCAAAAGTTAGGGCACTCTAATAAAGCCTGCTAAGCTGAAAACCCAAAAAGGGCGGCTTAGCCAAAAGTTAGGGCATTGAGGGAAAAATGTCAGTTGCTTTCTAGAAAATCTATAAAAGACTAGTAGGCAGTAGGGGTTAACCATTGGAAATTGTTACCATTGCCTATGTCCTCAAATTAATCTCATCAATGAACATGTTATGATTTTGCTAAGAATCTTGGTCTTATGAATGCATGCATGTCTTTTGGTGAAATAATCACTGGTATGTGAACATCAATTTTTCTCTACGTGTTATGCATCATTGTATTCATCTTTATCACACATTTGCAATATTCAGAAAGGCCTGCTGGATTGAAAACTCGAAAGGGCGGTCCAGGCAAAAGTTAGGGAAAAAAGAAAAGTCTGCTGGGTTGAGCCGTCAAGGACAATTCAGGCAAAAAATTAAGATGGCCTGCGGGATTGAAAACCTAAAAGGGTGATCTCGACAAAAATTAAGGCAAAATCTTACTAGGTTGAAAACCCGAAAGGGCGGTCTATGCAAAAGTTAAAGCTAAAAAGAAAAATGTCCGCTGGGCTAGGCCGTCAAGGATAGCTCAAGCAAAAATTAGGACAAAAAGAAAATAAAAAAAATGTTCGATAGGTTCCCTCACATCGAGTGGCCTATGCAAAAGTTAGAACGTCATCCAATCCCCTCATTGTAAAATCATTGGATAGAATACGGGTTCTTAAAGCAACAATATTCAACAGTCTCAATTAGAGAAAAATCCACATGCGTAAAAAAGAAATATCAAAAGTACCAATTCAGAAGTTGGTAATCAAACAAGCCATGCAGGGCCTAAAAGTATCGAATGGTCTAAAAAAAGAGTAATCATAGCCTAAGCAGCCGGTGGGTCCTGTCCCTGATGACCCGCTTGTGTCTGATCCTAAGTATCCACAAGTAAATCATCCATGTCTATAGTCATATGGTCCTTAACGTCATCAGCACTGGTACTCGGCTGGGCGGGGGCCCTGGTCTCCAAACTCCCTGCAGTAGCCCTGGCAGCATCACTCCCCTCAACATACTGATCCATGCCTATTTAAGTCACTATATATGTAGAAAGATCATCCTCAGACTCATCGTCAGAAGGGACCGGTGTCTGCCTCTCCTCAGTCATCCTTACTAGCTGACCCCTAAGCGTCTCAATCTCGGCCCTTTCCTGAGCAGTCTCGGCCCTAGCTCGATCAGCCTCAGTAGTGGCTACTCGCAGCCGCTCCTCTAAAAATCTAGCTCTCTCCTCCAAAGCATCCAAATCCTAGGCAGACCTGCCCCTCTCTATAGCCAATAAATTCTGCAATGGAAATCATAAGATCAGTACACATATATGAATGTTATGGCATGTATGCGTAGTTTGTTAAAATTTTATAGGTAAAAGGAACTTATTGAAGCTAAAGAATCCTAGGCCAACAACAGATCCTGCACTAAAAAACAACCCTGAACTATTCTTTTGGCCTTGGAAATGGACACCTAAAAAGAAAGGGTCACATCAGAATGAGACATCTTAAGTAGTAATGGACAAAGGCCAAGGCAAAGGATTCTTTACATGGGTGGAGCTGGAAGGAGTGAAACCAATAGGTTGGACCGACTCCCTTCTTGACAGCTCGATTCCCTGAATGGTCAAGGAGCTGGAAGAAAGTATCTAACTCAACCCGGAGGATGCCCTCCCTCATAGATCTAGAGGCTCGAGTGCTTTACCTGTGGCTTAGGGGCAGCAGTAGCAGCGGCAGCAGCAGACCTCTTCCATGTAGAAACGGGAGGCTGTAAGTATTGAAGAATCAGGTTCCAGATGACAATTAATTACAAAAAGTAGTAAAGTATTCACAAAGACCAAGTTACAAGGGTACCTGAGAAGACAGAGTAGCTGACCTAGCTGATCCTCGGGCAGCCCCGACTATAGTTAGACACCCGCAGTCACACCCTGGTCTGCCGTCGTTATCATCATCATCATCCTCTCCATCGCTCTAGTGAAACTCCAGGGGCTCGTCCTCATGATAGATCCGGTCATAGGGTGGCAAGAGGGAAGAATCAATAAACTCAGCGTAGGAGCCCTCTACAGATAGCACACGAGCCCCCTCACCTAGGAAGTACTGTCCCTGATCGGTCCCAAGCATAAGATAAGGCTAGAAGACACCCGCCAGGATGGGGGGAGGAATCGGTCTCTCCACCATACCATTGGTCCTTCACCCCTGAACTCGCTCGCCAAAATACTACTCATAAGAAAGTGGTGACTCTAGGACAAAACGGCGGTCATCCACACCGGCCCGCATCTTCTCGTAGGTGGCAAATCTCTCCCATGGGTCTCAGATAACCTGCATAGAATGAATGCATTGTGAGTATCACAACCTAATAAATACAGTTTCTACTAATGGTTTGTCAAAATGTATAATGTAGGTTCAATAGGGAAGAAGCTTACCCGATCTAAGCGCAGCTAGTGTTAGAACTCTTGGTACTGTGCCAAAGTCAAGGGCTGATTCATACAGAGCCCCATCCATCTAGATATGATATGCGGCATCTCAGATTACATGGGCATTCCTGGCCTAGGAATCAATCGGTGCTCGAAAGCCTAAATTTGCAAGACAAAGTAAGGATTAATTGCAACACAGTTTAGATAAAGGGTTAAAGCATAAGAGATCAGTTGGAGATTTACCAGCAGTATCAGATGACAGATCTTAAGCTCAGACTACTCAGCCCAGACCCCTACATCCAATCTATAGTACAGTGTTGCCAGAATGGCCCGACACCATTTCTTACGAGGCACAGTTGCAAGAACCTCCACAGCAGAGAGTAGACCATAATTGAGGTTACCCGAGTAGACTTAAAAGAAGACAGTGGTAAGGAACACCAGAAGGAAAGATCGAGCATACTGGTCCCTCCTATCAGCCATAATGGGCCTTGGCTGTGCAATCTATTGAGCATACAAGTCCCTGTACTTGAGCTTGTTCATCCCGCCCGGATGAAGGCTAAGTAATTTAGTAATATAGGTATTCACCTCAGGCCAAGAGTGCCACTAGTCGGTATATACATAAAAATGGACCACGTTCCCATTCCAATCCAATCCGGTGGTAGTGCATACATCCGAGGGAGTAATGGTGACGTCCCCGATAGGCAAATGGAAAGTATGGGTCGTCTCTAACCACCTCTCCATCAGGGCTAAAACGACACTGAGAGCCATTATCTTGGAGGCCTGAGGGTTGGCCCTCATAATGTCGCTAAACCCAAAGGAATCGATGCGGGCCAGCAGCTTTGTATCTCTTGCAGCACGAATCTCCTCTTACCATTTTCTGCAGTAGCTCAAAGCCTCCACGGTCTTGTATTGGAACTACAGGAACAGAATTATAGTTTAACAGGCTTAGAATGCAACAGACAAATAAAAAATCAGAAAAGGATTGCAGAAATCAAAGGAAATAAGGTTCTGTACCTAAGGAGAGGACCCGTACGGGTAAGCCTAACCCGTATGGGTCCACAAACTGGACCCGTATAAAAAACAGGACTCATACTGGTCCCCCCTCACCCATACGTGTCCCCTACAAGCAGTCCCTATGCGGGCAAAATTCCTAAAAATAAAAAATTGCACAATGTTAGTCAAAGTTCAATCAAAGCTATCCTAAAAGCATCCTAGGCTAAAGTTACATGCATCAGGCTCTATTCTAAGGTCTAAATCACCCTAAATCATGCCAAAATCCAAGAGATCGCCAAAAGTTCAAAATTAAAAAACGGAGGATTGAATGAAATTACCTAGAGTTTTGAGGCGTGGGTCTTAGGAGAAGGGATCAAAGGGACTTCAGAGATAGGAGTAAGCCATAAAAATGAGTCTCTCTCACTAAAAGCATACCTGAAAGAAATTGGGCATTCTCAAAGCCCCGAATCGCCAACCGGGGGCAAGTCCTCAAGCCTGAGGGAGAAATGGCCGGTTTGAGGGATCTTTTTATACATCTTCAGTTGAGTTTTGGGAGAAATTGCCGAAAAGCATAAAGTGGGAAGTTTTGGTGTGAGGCGGGAGACGAGGGGGCTGTTTGCCTTTTAAACCCATCCGATAGGGACCCATACGGGTCATACCCCACCCATACGGGTCCCCTTTTCTGAGACCCCTACCCATATGGGTCTAGCCCACCCATACGGGCCCCTTCTTGCCATCCAGAGGCAAATTTTTGCATCAGCATTACAGCAAGCACCAGGAATTCATCCAGTCCAAGTTCGGGGCCAACCCCACTCCCTCTCAACCTTACACTTTCATTATATTTGGGGATAAGTCCCTAGGCTCACCTTGATCCTTGATTGGAGGGGCATAAATATTTTTGTTTTGACAAAAGTCAATCAAGAATCAAGATAAGCCATTTTTAAATTGGTCACTAAAAAGGATGATTTTTGTGTACAGGTCCATACTAGCACAAGAATTCTTCGCCTAGCAAGTAAATCTTACCAGGAAATTCTTCCCGATAGAAGAGGTTTTACCAAAGGATATTACCCCCACTTCCTAGTAGCAGAATCAGATCTAGGGGCATCCCCCCACTTCGTAGTTGCAGAATTAGATCTAAGGGCATCCCCCCACCAATCCAGGGGTATCCCCCCACTTCTCAGTAGCGAAATCAGATCCAGAGGCATCCCCCCATCAATCTAGGGAATCCCCTTACTTCCCAATAGCGAATTCAGATCCAGGGGGTCCCTCCACCAATCTAGGGGCATCCCCCCTCTTCCTAATAGCGGAATCTGATCTAGGGGCATTTCCCCACCAATCAAGGGGCATCCCCCCACTCCCCAGCGACGAAATCATCAGGTCTTAGGGGCATCCCCCCACTTCCTAGTAGCACATTAGGTAGACCCTAAAACATTTCCCATACAGAATTTTTAGTTTATCGCATCCACACTTATTTATTCTCAATTAAAGGGGCAAAAATATTTTTGTTCTCACAAAAGTCAATTAAGAATAAAAGGTTGTCTGCTTAGATAATGACTAACTTGGTGTTTGATTATTGCCTCTTTTCAGGTTATTCAAAATTCCCCGGTAGGAGAGTTATCCGCCTTAAGAAAGGGCTACACCATCATCAGCCAGGAGAGTCGATCTGCCTTAAGAAAGGGATGTACATCTTCCCCAAGCAGAGTCATGAGGGATATGCACGGTAGCAGAAGGAAAGTCATCTACCTCAGGAAAGGGATATGCTGGTCAGGAGAGTCATCCGCCTTAGGAAAGGGATACGCCAGTAGCAAAAGGAAAGTCATCCGCCTCAGGAAAGGGATACACATTGGCAAGGAAAGTCATCCACCTCAGGAAAGGGATGCATAAGTAAGGAAATTCAATCCCCCTTAAGAAAGGGATACAGTAGCCAGGAAAGTCATCCGCCTCAGAAAAGGGATACATGTTCCCTAGTAGAGTTACGAGGGATATGCACGGTAGTAGAAGGAAAGTCATCCGCCTTAGGAAAGTGATACGTATATCAGGAAAGTCAATCTACCTAAAGAAAGGGATACAATAGCTGGGAAAGTCATCCTCCTTAGAAAAGGGATACATGTTCCCTAATAGAGTTATGAGGGATATGCACAGTAGTAGAAGGAAAGTCATCCGCCTCAGGAAAGGGATACACATATTAGAAAAGTCAATCCACCTTAAGAAAGGGATACAGTGGCCATGAAAGTCATCCGCCTTAGGAAAAGGATACATCGATCAAGAAAGTCATCCACCTTAAGAAAAGGATACACATACCTTCCCTAGTAGAGTTACAAGGGATACGCATTAGTAAAGGAGAGAAGTCCACTACAAGAAAGGAACTAACCCATATCATCACATCAGGTATGATTTCTAAACCCTTGCTTACATTGTGAGATCGTACAAATCCGTATCTGCAGTGATAGTATGAGGGGCATTCTGTGAGCCCTGGATTTTAGCGATCCTTCTCACGAAACTATGATGAGAGCTATATTATGCAATGTGTTTTAGGTGTTATCCATCAGGGGTGTTGTTACTGCTGTAGAGTTGAGTTTGGCCAAAGTTTAGAGACCTAGTCTACCTTTAGGGACCCGTACGGGCACATCCTAGTGGTACATATTTACCAGGGGACCTGTACGGGTCATCCCTTCTATACGCCTATGGGGGTGGACTCGTACGGGTCCCCTAGGACCTATATGGCTGGGGCCCCACCCGTACTAGTACTCTTATTGCCTAAACAAGCCTTTTTGGAAGGAAATCCTTTCCTATTTTAGGAAAAGGCAAGTCTTAAACATGATTTATTGCATTCAGACCTCCTCTCTCCTATATAAAGGGCCCTTCCCTTCAAATTTTACACACACATTCTTCATATACAAAATATACTAAAACTCTAGCAATTTCTATAGGTATAGAAAAGGGATAGTGGGGGTGTTTTATCCACATTTTATTCATTACTAGCTACTTTTATTAGTGTTTAGGGGAGATTCTGTCCACACAAATACTCACCTAAATAGTCCTATTCCATCTAATTTGGTCGGGCTCCCTCAACAGTAAAAGGATCACCTCAAAGTGGATTCACGTCATAGAGACTCACATCTCAGTTATTTCATTATTATTATTGCATGTTGCTTCTATTATACTTATTGTTTTCATTTCTTATTTCGGGTCTGGCCTTAACCTATATGAGCCTTAGTGGCACCATATATCCCTAAGGATATCAATTTGGTGCGCCATACTCATACGGAAAGAAATTGCTCTTTATTTTATTTTTCTAACACTAATCTATTGATCTAAAATCTATAACTTAACTGAACTGAGTTTCTATCTAGGACCAAATAGGACCCGTACGGGTACACTATACCCGTACCGATCCTCCCTAGTACCCGTACGGTTACCCCCCATCCGTATGGGTATCGGCCTCTAGGCCGAACCCCGAACTCATTTTTAATTGATTAAAATCAACCCAACTCACCATTTGCCATGCTATCATTTTCACTAATAATCTGGTAAATCAACCCACAAGAGTTAAGATGAGTTTTCACAATTAAATATGCTGAAGTGCTGATTTATGGTGTGCTATAAACTGTGCTAACAATTGTGGGTGCAGGGGAATTTATTTTCATTTTGTTTTATAACTAAGAATAAATGTATAGGTTCTCTTTGCAATTTCCCCCATTTTTCCCCCGGTTGTAATTTTTATCCCCCTATTTTTACTTGTGCTTTATTGTAATGTGTAAATACATGTAACGAGTGTTAAAGAGTGTAGAAATAGGATTTATATGATAATTCCCTAAATGATGAAAACTAAAACGGTTTTAAGCGGTGAATATAATTTTGAATCAACTAAATGAGAAACAAGTGACTTATCCGATACCCGAATCTTTGATCCAATAGATATGATTCTTCCGCCCAGATAAAACCATACTAAAACTCTTTCCCAAGTAGACAACTTGGGTGGCGACTATTAATTGTATCAAGATTTGGGTCTCAATTCTTTTATTCATTAAAATTGGCTTATTATGCAAACTTTAACTAAAAAATGTTTTGTTATGCCTAAATCCAACCAAAACCCTAGTGGGCCCCGCCTCTCACATAGGCGCCAAGGGAGATCCACACATCATCGACACCTCACAACCGCCCTTTTTGGGTTTTCAATCCAGAAAACTTATTCTGACTTTTGCATAGACCTGGATGTTTTCAGTCTATCTGGATTATCTTTTTTTGAATTATTATGCACTATACAGATGTTCTCTGAGTACCCTCTATTAAGTTAGCTTGCAATGTTTCCACCATTTGGCCGCAAGACATTCATACAGTCACAAGCATAAAGGTTTCAATATGAAAGATACTTTCATTAGATGAACTTAGTCGGAGTACAAGATGTTGTTAACCGTTCCCATTAATCAAACTCCCAGTGTTAACTATTCTTTACAGATTTTCAAGTTAACATCTTACTGTTTTTCTCTCATGCCCTAATTTTGCCTGAACCACCCTTTTTGGGTTTTCAGTTCAGCGGACGTTTTTCTAAAGAGATTCCCTAATTTTGCCCGATCGGTGAAAGACCAAATGGCGGGTGCTTTATTATATATATATTTTTTATGTGCGCTTTTTTAATTTATTTCTTTTATTTGGATATGATAACGCTTAAGCCCATCTTTGTCGATCATGTCGATGAACTTATTCTTGTCCATGCTCATGATTTTGGTTGATTGCCTCTTCAACCAGACATTTACAAGGTCTTTTCTTAACTAGGTCGGAATTCCCCCTCTTGGATCTGTGTCAGCAGGATTGACTTGTTTCAAGGTCAGATCATTGGCCTTTAATGGACACCTCTGATGATTGACTCGGTTGTTTGTGCACCCTTACCATATGTCATTGATACACTTGAGAGTTGTCTGAGGCTTTTAATCATTATTCATCCATGGCGTTTACTTGGATCTTATCTATGTCCATTCAGGCTCTTCTAATTTTGATCTCAAAGCGACTCTCAATGATTTCCTCTCAGGTCCAACTGTAGCTCATTTCCATATCATAAACCAAGTAACATTCGGTTTAGGGGGTTTTTACTCGGTGCCCCCGAAAGAGCAAACAATAGCTTATTTAGCTGGTTTTCTTGATAGGCTATTTTGCAAGTTTAGTTGTATGATTATCTTATGGCTTGTGGGGTAAAGATCCATGATACTTGATCCCATACTTTATACTCCTAGTGGCAGTTGCCCCTTGTGATGGGATAAGTCGTATCGGGTGAAGGTGTGTCTCTCTGAGAGTTTGGTCATTTTCTTAGCGGTGATATTTGTGTAAGGTTTAACTTCTTTTATAGCTACGGTGTTTATTTGATGAAGGCCAGGTCCACTAATCGTATATGCCCTCACGCCAAGAATGGACAAGGAGCAGGGAAGTTTTGGGCAAGGATTGATAAGGAAACGAGGGTGGGAAGTGGGTGGGAGAAAATGTATGCCATGATTTTTTCATTTCATAAAACAAGTCGACACTTCTTTATTAGCTTGAAGGTAGGTTTGCACGTAGTTGAGAGGTTGCTGAGTTAATTCTAGAAGAGACCAGACTTCTTTTTCCATGATGTTCGACAATCTGACTATCGATCTAGGGCACATCTTGTGAGCATGACCGAGCGAAAGCGTTATCGCAGTATTGAGGCTCTTTTATTTTCTCACATGTATTTTAACAGGAGTTAAGTTATTGGAAATGATTACCACTTAGTAGATTCCATTTGTATTTGAACTAATTTCAAGCAATAAAGTATCTTGAATACTAAAAGCATCATGCGTATGTTCATATGAATGCGTGGATTAAGTGGGCAAAACATGAAATAAGTAACAAAATCGAAGGTTGCTCATGGAGCTAAAAGTTATAAACATGAAAATTGTTCTAATCAAAAGCGTAAAGAAATCTAAAGATTACACATTAGGATTGTCATCCTCCATAGGCGAAGGGTCTTTGTTGTTGATGCTAGCATGGAGACCATCCTCAATCAATGTGTTATCCTGATTGAAAGCCTGAGTCTCATTCTGCTTGGTACTTGGTGAGACATCCTTCACTTGACTTGACTCCCCGGTGAGGACCTCGACAAATTGCCTTATGGCCTTGATCATTGGGTTACTCATTTTACTTTTTCCGTGTTTCTTTGCTAAAACTGTCATTGCCTTATTCATTGTGGCTATAACCTCCTTGACCTCTTCATCATTTGACTCCTTGCCCTTGCTGTCGGAGCACAAATTTTCCTTGGCTTTGGAGCAGATGACCTTAATGAGTTCTTATGGCCCATTCCCTTATTTAGGTAAGCCAGAATTGGTCATTCCCATCTGGTCGTCCAACTTTGGCGGGGGGGAATTTGTATTGTTAGGCGCCCTTTCTGGTTCAGTAATTCTCCCTTCACTTATCAAAAGGTGTATGGCTCGAATGAAAGTTTGACATCCGTTGGTGCGGTAACCCGGCTGCATATGATATCCACAAAAATTCTTTCTCTCCTCTTCCGTGGGGGGGTCTATACTCGCAAAGGGATTGGAGCAGGCCAGCTTCCCTTGCCTTAGCAAAAATTACACAAAGAGGGAGTTTCTACGGGTTTGTACTACTTATGAGGATAAAGTCTGGCTTGGTAATGGCAGTTGGCGCCAATTTTTGAGAGGCCTTTTGGCCCATTCTGGCTCAAGATAAGGATGTGTTCGATGTGCGTATGTAGGGGTTCTTGAAAACCCAATCTTTCTTTGTTGGGACTTCCCCCTCTTTCTGGTCATAATTAGCTGTAACTAATTGAAGTAAGAAGGCTTCCACTTCGGGTGTCATGCTCGGAGGTTGCATGACTTGGTAATTCTGAGGAGGCATTAGGACTGTGGGTAGCATAAATTGTGATGGAGCGACCAACGTCGGAGGCAAGATGCTAGAGAATGAGGGAGGAACTGAATGCTGGGCTCCTTCCCTTTGCCTGTGGTAAATAGATAACGATGATTGCAAGAGTGTTTTATCATTTGGTGTCATGCCCAGAGATTGCATGACCTGGTCACTAACTCGGGGGATAGATGACTGTCATAAGGTAGCTATAGCCACGGGTGTCACTCTCGGAGATTGCGTGACCTGGTCGGTGTTCTTATTTTCCGGGGCTTGCTTGATGACCGTCTAAATAACGATTTGAATCAGTTCCCTAATAATGTTTCAGAATAGATCCGAACTCAAGAATTAGATGATGGCGGCGGCGATTTCAGAGCCGAAAGATGGAGGATGAGCCACTCTCAAAGTAGGGGTAGGACCGGTCTGTTCTTTGGGTAGGGCAGTGTCATTATCGTTATGAAGAATAGACATGGCTGGTTATGAAGGTTCAAATTAGAATTCCAGGCTGCTCAGAACCATGAATTGCAGGTCAGACCATGAGTGGGTTATGGGATATCATGGATGACATGGATTGTACGCATGTTTTTATTTTGGGGAAGTGATGCATGATTTGCTCGCGAGGATTGTTGTGATATAGGGGTAATGTCATGATGCGATGTCTCATCCCTCCAACACACGTGGGATGTTTGTATCTTACATCACACATAATGGTATGTAGTGATGCAACGGAGTTATAAAAGGAGTCCTTATACATGTTACTAAACCTCTTCCACTGGTGGAGATTGGTAAGGGAAAGTTGATTAAGTTTTGGCCCTTATGGCCGATGCATGGGTAATGCATAAGCACGTAGCACATAGCACAAAACGTCCCTCTTCCAACCTTGTAACTCCTATGTAATGCCTCTTTATAAAGGATGGAGGTTAACTTCTTCACCGGAAATGGCGAAGAAGTGCATCCCAATTATTTTTTTATTATTTTGGTTCTTATGGGAGATGACTAGGATGGCCTTCTAACACAGCTATGGTATAGGGTTGTTGATGTAGAAGGTTCTCGTTTACCTTTATTTCACGTTACTTAACCACTCCCCAAATAGGTGCGATTGCAAGAGTTCACATGTTGGTTGAAACGAGTGATCCGCCCACTAGGCATCCTCAATTCCACATAGGGCATGAGTGATACTTTCTTAAGCATCTCGGGTAAAATAGGGCATACTAATATTGCCGAACTATCTACATGCATAAGGATAAAATGTTATAAGAAACAATGAAGTTTTAATTTGGCCAATGATTTCAATACATCATTTAAATCTTTTAAACTTATCGGAAATTTTAACTTCAAGTTTTAAAGAGATCAATCCCTAGCAGAGTCACCACTGTGAGCGGGCGAGGTTTTATGTGACGGCTGTGAAGCTGGGCCGGAGGACCGATCCCTCAAAATAATATGGGCGTGATGGTGATGATGAAAATGGTTTGCATATCTTAATGTCCAAAAGATACGAGATCGAAATCCCATACTTAAAATAGAGTTGCCACTCGGTTCAGCTCAACTGAGAAATTTTGGTGCGATTTTCCCACTAGGTGGTAGACCATGCCTTAAGTAGAGATTCCAAGTTCGGATGATGTTATCTATTTTTCATTAGGCCAAGTTAAAAGTTTTATTCTTTTTTATTCGGTTTTAATCCACCCTATTTATTGTGTTTTCGATTTATATATTGTTAGTGCGTTATCAAGCATTCAAAGCGATAAACAAATTATTACAGTCATCCAACAAATAAAAAGTGCAAAAATTAAAATAATAATTACAAGGCTTTCCAAATCTTATACATTCTTCTATACAATAAATAAAATACTCAAAGGCCTAGCATACATCTAACCTAAATCGACCTACACAAAATGGTTAGTACAGATACGACACGTTGTACTAGGTATATCACATCGCATGCATAATTAGTAGACCAAACAAGGCCTGAGTTAGCGTGAACATGGCATATTTATTGATAATTTATGGAGCCCGGTTGAATGGCTAAAAAAATGGTATTCGAACAGCGTTTGTGTGAAAATCCCATTTTATCCACATTTTAGAATCGATCGTTATTTTAACCGGATTATTAGTGAAAATGCCATATGTTATGGGGTGGGGTCTATTTTCTGGAAGTTCTAGACTTCCATCGTAGCGCTGTACATCCTAGCTTTGAAAATTAAACTAGGTGGAAAACGAAAACGAAAACTAATCTACTATCTAGAAGGTCATACCGCTGGCGGTATGAATGAAGCCGCCATCGGCATCAGTGATAAAAGGGTCCCATAAGAAAATAGAGCCATTAGAGGTAAAGGAAACCCCTAGCAGTATCACTCATGTCACTAGTGATATGAGTGATACCGCCGGTGGCTTCGAATGCTTCCGGCGGCTTTACTTTCTTGCAGCAGCAGTGGCCAACGGTCTAAAAATGATCGAAAACCTAAACTGAGCACCAAACAATGAATAAACACAACAAACAAGTAAAATGAAAGCCAAAGAGCTGTGAGGCTCAGAATTTTTACCTCGGGGCGATGAATCCACCTCTTCATGATCCCAATGACACCTCCGAGGATCTCAAATGATGATTTAGGTAGTAAGTGGGTGATTTAAGTCTCTAAATCCTATTATAGTGATTTTTAAACCTAAAATCTACCTAAATATCAGAGAGTTCAGTTAAGAAAAACCAAGAAAAGATGGATTAAATCCTCTTTTCTTACCTTTTCTATACTTTATCCCACTAAATCTAGCTAAAATTGCTAAAAACCTCCTTAAGATTTCAAGTGGTGAGTGTGTAACCCTTATTTCTGCTGTAATGGGTCCTTATATAGGCGAAATTCTGGAGGAAACTGACTTTGATCAATTATCCGGCGGTATCGAGCCAATTTATACAAAAAGCTGCCTGCCTGCAGAAATTAGGGAGCTGGCAACATGGATGATACAGCCGGCGGTATCCCTGATGCCGTTGGCGGCATCAACCTCTGCTAGGTCTGAAAAGTAACCATGGCCTAGCCTAAAAAGGTGAAAAAGTGGGTCATATCCGCCTACAAAGGTGTTTTAGCAGGATTCATTTGAATAATTAGGGTTTATTTGACTTTTTATGGGTATTTAGGACTAAATTAATTTTTGGGTGCAAATCATCGGTTCGAGCTACCACCAGATGCGTTATCGGACATGCTGAACTGAATTTCTTCCAAAAATAAAATTCGTAGAGAATTTTTTATCGGCAATAAAAATTCCAAAAAAGAATTTTTATGATGAGGAATAAAATCAGATATACGTCATCATCGTCTCGCAAGAGGGACTGTAAAATCCCGCGCTCACACTTCTGTTGTTAACAATAGTTAACCTCATGAAGTTTCGAAATTACAATTGCAGAAATATATAAGTGAAAATAGAACTAGCTATTACATATTTTTACATTGCAAAGAATAGCTATTCTACGGATCAGATCTTCATTTGCTCCCTTTCTGGATGTCTCTTCCTCTTTTCCTTTGCCTTTCTCCCCCTTTTGGTTTCCATCAGCTTAGGGGTCTATGACCATGAAAGTGTAAGTATCCCAACTCTTTTGCCATAACTTTGAGTATACGGAATAATCCATATTTCCTTGTAAGTGCTTCTCAATGATTGTCTCAACCGTGGCCGGAAGAAGATGGAGTGGCCTTAGTAGATTCCAGAGCTCTTTATAGGATATGGCCATCTCAAGAATCATCTTCAAGGCATGAGGTTGGTCCTCTTTATCAAAATACGGAAATAAGGCCTTGAAGAGGGTCAAACAACACTTATAACCAAAAAAGCCAGTGTCTCCTATGTGTTTACCAAGTCATTGACCACTGGAATGAGAAGACTATCCAGAGTAGAAGAGGAAGATTCGGATGGAGAGATGGATAGATTAGCCATACCTGACTTTAGTAGATCAATATCTTTGCAAATGTCTCTCCAGATGTTGTGGAGACTAGAATCAAGAATAGTAAGATCCTTGTGAAATTCCTCCTTTAGATTATTTATCGAGGTTTTTATTCCATTTATTTGGTTATAAAATTCAGCACTGATGTTACCTATGTGTTTGGCAAGGAGTTTGGGGAATCCTTCATCTAGAAAGTTAGTCAACATTTCTTGTGCAGCTTGATGTTCTTCTTTAAGTGAAGTGAGTCTGGAGGTAATTCCTTTTCCTCCTTCTGCAATCGCACCAGGAATGAATTTTTCTAAGTTTTCAAACTTCTGGTAAATTTAATCTTTGAGCTCAGTGATGATATCTATGGAGGAAGAGGTGATTTTATCCATTAGAGTTGCATAGTTGTTGTCAGCTTCGGTGTAAGCTTGATCTATAGAGTGATTTGCTCCTGCAATATTGGAGTTTATTTTATCCAGCACCAGAGTGATCTTGGATAGGGAGGCTTCTGCAGTGAGATTAGCTGAGGGAAATCCTTGAACTCTTCTTTCAATATTTTGAACTAATCCCTTGATTTCCCCTAACTCAAACTTTAAATCCGGAGCCATTGACTTATCATTAATAATTCTCTCCATGGATTTAAGCTGAGTGCCGATGCTTTGGAGAGTTTTCTTTACATATCTCTCTTCATGCCTCTCAACTGCAACTTGTTGAATCATCTTTAAAGCAGTTGCCAGCTTGTCAACTCTTTGAGGATTAATTTTGGAAGTTAGCTATTTGGGAGTGCTTACAGAAGAAGATGTTTCTTCTGATCCAGAACTACTTCCGGACCTCTTAGAGCTTGAGGATTCCTCATCCTTTTCTTGACTGCTTTCTTCTTCTTCCTTGTCTTATTTCTCAGCAGACTCTACCAAACTAGCCTTCGGACTAACCTCGCCCTTAGAGTCCATTTTAGAAAAGTGCTCTTTGGGTCTTAGACTAGTTCCCTCCTCCAAAGCATTGTGTTCTGGGATGGACAAATTATCCTTAGATGAAATTTGGGTGTCTGCACCTAAGTTGTCCTATGAGTTAACAGCATCACCAACCAAAATACCAACAACAGTAGATATGGAGATTACTTGAATATTCTCTTATTATTCAATGGTCTCATCCTCAACTTGCTCTTCTATTCTAGTATTCAGAAGATTGGAAATGTCCTTAGTCTCCCCTCCAAAGCATAATTTCATTTTTTGAAATGGTGGAATTGTCCTCACCATTCCCTTCTATTGCTTTTTTAGGACTTTCAATCTCAACCACTTCTTCTACATTCAAGAGGTTATCTGGGAGAGGCTCTGTTCTGGCTTTGAAGAGGAATAGATCTTCATCCAGATATTTAGCTTCCTTGAGAAGCACTAGATCTATTGAGGCAATCAGGATTAAAGGGGTATCTGTTGTTCTTGCTCTAGAAGAGCCTCCGAGTCCCTCCTTAGCCAGTCTATTTATTTTAAAGTTGTCCTGGACCACTGACATCATTTCCTCATATTGAGGATCCTCTAGAAGATGTTATCTGGAAGAACTAGTTTCCTAGTGAAAACCACCAGTTCCTTGCCCTTGCTCAAATCTGCTGGTGTAGGGTCTTTTAGAGATGGTTCTTTGATGGAGAATCCAAAAGAGGGCTTTTTGACAGCCAATTTTATTCTTTATGACTTGAGGGCCACATTAAAAGTTAACCCCTTCTAGGTTAATTGCTTCTTGGGCAAAGGCTCCTCTTCTTCATTTTCTTCTGCATCATCATCCACTTCCATTTCACAAACTGGCCTTTTCTTTTTATCTACTGCTTTGATGAGCCTTCCTCTTTTCTTAGGCTTGTCCGGTGTGGTTTTCATTAGTTGTGTGAGGGGTAATCTATCCTCATCATCTTCTTCAACAACTGGCTTTAGATTGATCTTTCTATGAGCCTTGGATTTAGCAGTTCTAGCTCTCTTGGCCTCAAGAGCAATTTTAACTCTATCCTTCCAGACTTTGGTTTTCTCCTTTCTTTCTTCCCTTAGCCAGATTGCCTTTTCTTCATCCCATGTTTCCCCAAAGCTTAATTTCTTGAAATTCTTTTCAAGGATCTCTTTTCCTTGAATGGAGTGGGCACCAGATAAATTGACTTGCTAAGAGAATTCTGGTGATGAGAGAACTATGGGAATTTCTATGCTGCATTAGAAAATGGGTGTTTAGGACAGGCATATTTATAACTCTACTTTCTACCGAGTGTTGCAGGATGCAACATTAAAAGGAAGAAGAGGTGGTTATTAATCCTTTCCGGATAAGGACCAATTTGGGCAAAACATGTTGGGGAATTCTTGGTGTTTGAGGCCAGTAGGTGGAGAATTTGTCTTCAAAATAGCGGGCTGGGAGCTACATCTTTAGAAAGTACTTGACCAGGAGCTCATCCCCATCATTCCTTAACTAAACTCCATCATTCTTCATGTTGAGTTGCTTTACAAATTTCGGAGTGACACTGATCACTTTTCCTTGAACCTGGGTTTTGAAAGCATCGTAGTAGGAATGTACTCTCATGTTGTTATAGAACTCTCTAACAAAATCCGTATAGGTAGTATAGTTGATTTTGAGGAAATTTACAAGGCATTGGTCTTTTATGAGTTGTGAGTAGGGTTCCGTGTTGAACATAAAATTATCCCCCAATCAATCTGTTGGTACTACAGAGTCCAGATTTTTTAATTTGAGAGGGGTGGAATCTTCATCTTTAAGATTAGACTCATTAGAGATGTATCTGGGAGGAGGAGGAGTGATTTGATTGGATGCCAATTGAGAGTTTGAAGGATGTTTGGGAATTTTAGGGTTCTGAGAATTGAATTTTGTAGAGTAAAAGAAGGAATATTACTTGCATGAAGAAGGAGAAGGATTTTTGGGGGTTTTAATAGAATTCCCAATGGGAGGGTATAATTGTAATACGAACAAAGCTAACTTTAACTAGATTGATGATGTGGCAGCTAATTTTGAGGAGAGAGGTAAATGGCGTTTAAACCAGAGAATTGGAACAGTTTATTTAAATCTAGCTTTTGAGTTTTACCGTGCGTGTAACGTCCAATAAATGTTTGAAATTCAATACGTGTACAGTTACCTTTATACGTTTTTACTGCCATTTGTCAAGTCTGTCTGCTGAGCTACAATGTTTCTTCTGAATTCAGAGTTAACTTTAGTTTTCTTCTCTTCCTCATTTCTGGATTTGTAGAAGTCCAAATTGATCCCATATTGTCTTCGGAATTCTTCTTCAAATTGGATTAGACATCCCAATTGACTCCCTTAGCTTGTTGAATTAATCTTTACTTAGGGGTTCAGTAAAGATGTCTTCCCTTTTCTCATTTGTTGGAATTTAGACCAATGTAACCTCCTTTTTCATCACATAATCCCGGATAAAATGATGACTGATGTTGACATGCTTCAACCAACTATGTAGCACAGGATTATTTAACACATCAAACGCACTTTTGTTGTCATACATAACATCCACACATCCAGATTCAACTTCATAATCTTTTAACTGTTGCTTAATCCATAGGAGCTGAGCTACACAACTTCCAGCTGCCGTATATTCTACTTTTGTGGTTGATAAGGCAACTGAAGTTTGCTTCTTGTTGTACCATGACACCAAGCAATATGTAAGAAAGTGATAACCTCCGTATGTACTTTTTCTTTCAAGAGTGTCTTTTCTATACTCTGCATCAGTGAAGCCTTGGAGTGTGAAGTTCCCATTACTAGGATACCATAACCTAACTTCAGTGATTCCTAGGAGATATCTATGGATTCTCTTTACTGCTTTGAGATGTGAATCCTTAGGATTGGATTGATATCTTGCACAGTAGCAAACTGGATATTGTATGTCAGGTCTGCTAGCTATCAAGTACAATAGTGATCCAATCATTCCTCTATAGAGCTTCTGATCTACTTCCTTTCCTTCACAATCCTCTGATAGGACTGTATCTGATCCCATGGGAGTGGACATTGGCTTGCTTTTTTCCATTTCAAATTTCTTTAGAATCTCCTTAGTGTACTTAGATTGATTGATGAAAATTCCATTCGGACTCTGCTTGATTTGTAAATCGAGGAAGAAATTGAGTTCTCCCATCATTGACGTCTCAAAATTCTTCTACATTTGAGTGCTAAATTCTTCATACATCGTTTCATTTACTGCTCCAAATATGATATCATCAACATAATCTGGACTAGAATAATATCATCCTTTTTCTTCCTGATGAAAAGAGTTGCATCTGCCTTACCCCGGATGTATCCCGTGGATATGTGAAATGTAGTGAGTCTCTCATACCAAGCTCTTGGTGCTTGCTTCAATCTATAGAGGGCTTCCTTCAGCTTGTATACAAGATCCGGATGCCTTGAGTCTTCAAACCCAGGTGGTTGCTTGACATAGACTTCTTCCTGGATAACTCCATTTAGAAATGCACTTTTGATATCCATTCAGAACATGAGAATCCCATGAATGATGCAAAAGTACACAGAATCTAGATTTCCTCCAATCTTGCTACCGGACCAAAGGTTTCTTCAAAATCAATGCCTTCCTGCTGATTGTAGCCTTGGGCAACCAATCTTGCTTTGTTTCTTACCACAATTCTGGATTCATCTAGTTTGTTCTGGAATACCCATTTGGTACCATTGATTGACTTTCCCTTTGGTGGTGACACTAGATCCCAAACATTATTCCTGGTGAATTGATCTAATTCTTCTTGCATTGCCATCATCCAGCTTTCATCTCCTTCAGCATCTTGAAATTTTTTTAGCTCGATGAGAGAGGCAAAAGCAGCATGGCTCATCATCCGGTTAAGTTATCTTCTGGTTCTTACTAGATCTTGGACATTATCTAAAATGGCTTAAACTGGATGATTTTTGTGAGTCCGGATCTCTCTTTAAAGGCTTGCATGCTGATCTAGAAGTTGTTCCTCAACTGCCTCTACTCCTTTTTCTTGATTATCCATGAAATTTATCTCATGATTGATAGGATAATCTTGTGGAACTTCTGAGTTAAGAGTGATTCCTTCATCTTTTTCCTTGTACTTCTTGATCTAGAAGGAATCAGGAATCTGCACTTCCTCTTTTTCTCCAGTATTTTCAGCTTCCAGAGTTAAATCTTCCGAATTTGAACTTCTTTTTCCTGCATTATTAGTCTCATCAAAATCTACATGTATCGACTCTACCACATTTTGTGTTCGTTTGTTATAGACTCTGTAATCTTTGCTATGTGATGAGTAGCCAAAGAAAATTGCTTCATTGGATTTAGGATCAAATATTCTTAATTGCTCTCTATCATTCAGGATGTAGCATTTACATCCAAAGGCTTTGAAATACCCAATTTTGGGTTTCCTTCCATTCCAAATTTCATATGGAGTCTTTTCTAAGGTTTTTCTAATAAGAGCTCTATTCAAGATGTAGCATGCTGTGTTTAGGGCCTAACCCCAGAAATACTTAGGCAAACTATTCTCACTTAGCATTGTTCTAGAAATTTCAACTAAGGTTCTGTGTTTCCTTTTAACAACCCCATTTTGTTGAGTTGTATGAGGGGAAGAGAAATTATGTTCAATGCCCTTGGATTCACAGAATTCAGTAAAGTGCCTATTTTTGAATTCTCCTCCATTATCACTCCAAATGTGTGCAATTCTTATGCCATGTTCTACTTCTATCCGGATGAACTTTTTTGAGAAATTATCAAAGGCTTCATCTTTGTTGGCTAGCAAAGTAACCTAGGTATAGCGAGAATAATCATCCACAATGACCGTGGTGTATTCTCGTCTACCTAAACTCAATGGTTTGATTGGACCAAAGAGATCAACATGCAAGAGTTCAAGAACTCTCTTGGAGGGAATGTAGGAGATGGAAGGGAAGCTTTTTCTATACTGTTTACCTAATTGACATGCAGTGCATATGTGATCCTTATCAAAAGCAACCTTAGGCAAAACCCATAATCAATTCCTTTTTGGCTAATTTGGACAGGAGGTTCATGCTTACATGTCCCAACCTCTAGTGCCATAGCTATGATTCTTCTTCTTTACTCACCAAGCATATATTCTTTTTCTCATTTTGAATGTTAATAGAATAAATTTTTTTTACTGTAGGTGCATAAAGAATGAGTTGATATGACTTACTATCATTGATTGAGCAACCTTCGGAGTCAAAGGTGTCTTTCCTTCCTTTCTCACAGAGTTGAGCAACACTTAGTAGGTTGAATTTTAGTCCATCAACTAATGAGACATATTTTATCTTTAATTCAGATCCAATGGTTCCATGTCCAATGATTTGTCCCTTTTCATTGTCTCCAAAACTTACTTTCCACCTTCTTTCGGATTAAAATGATGAAGGCTTTCTCATCACCAGTCATGTGCCTTGAGCATCCACTATCAATGCACTATGTGTGTTGATCTACTGTGGATCTAAGGCATGCCTGTAAAACAGATCAAGTGGATTTGGGTCCTCTCGGGCTATCAACCATTTCAGGCCAAGGATAAACATCATAATAACCATTTATTAATCTACATAATTTAGTAAGATGATTGGTTTTTTCACAAAACCTGCACCCAGAGATGGATCTATTCTGCTCATGGTTCTTCCGAATCATCTCAAGATCTTCCTTTCCATAATTTCCAATGTGTGAGCACGGGATTTTACAGTCACTCTCACGAGACGATGATGACGTGTACCCAATTTTATTCCTTATAATAAAAATTCTTTTTTGGAATTTTTATTACCGATATAAAATTCTCTACGAATTTTATTTTCGGAAAAATTTAATTTGGCGTGTCCGATAATGAGTCCGGTGGTAGCTTAGACTGATGATTTACATCCAAAAAATAATCTACCATTAAAAATAAAAAAATACACCCAATATCTGAGTTTTTCCGTTAATATCAACCTTTTCCAGATTTCCTCTCCTTTTCCCCAATTTCGGGCATGAATCGTGCAACTTTTCAGACCTACCATAGGAGCTAGGCCGCCGGTGGCCTCGCTGATAATACAAGCGGTATCATCCATGCTGCCGGCGGCATCATTTCTTCTGTAGACAGTTGTGAGCACTTTTCGCTTGATATCCGATGGATAATTGATCAAAGGCAATTTCCAACGGATTTTAGTCTATATAAACAAATTTCTCCAGCCATTTGAGGGGTTCCAATCCTTACCAACTCAAAATTTCAAGTAAATTTTGAGTATTTTAGTTAGCTTTAGTGGGATAAAGTTTATAAAAGGTAAGAAAAAGGGATTCAATTAATCTTTTCTTGGTTTTTCTCTATTGAACTCTCTAATATCTAAGTGTGTTTCAAGTTTGGAAATCACCAAAATTAGGATTTAGAGACTAAATCACCCCTTACTTCCCAAAATCGTCATTTGAGCTCCCCTGAGGTTAAAACTCACCCCTTACTTCCCAAAGTCACCCCTTACTTCCCAAAGTTTAGAAAAGGTGTCATACGGATCACGAAGAGGTGGATTCATGGCTCTGAGGTAAAAATTATGAGTCTTATAGCTCTTTGGCTTCGATTTTGTTTATTTGTTGTGTTTTGGTTATTGTTTGCACTTAGTTTTAGGTTTTTGATCGTTTTCAAGGTTGATCAGAATGCACAGTTCAACGACGAAGGTCCAGTGTAACTCATATGCATCCACATTAAAAGGCTCATTCTGGTTATTAAGCGTCGAGCAATGGCATAATTTCTTGCTAACCAACCTCTTAACTCTGATTATGTTGAGAACTTGGAATTTCCCAATGAGAAGCTCGCCTTCATCAAAATATTCAAGCATGTATGGACCATGTAGTTCGATGATGCTGTGAACTGATAGGGAGTAGGCCTCGGAGTTATTATAGTGGCACCGGATAATGAAATCATCCCATTGTCCAAATGCTTGGAGTTCGCTATTCCCAATAATGGCGCTGAGTATGAACCTTGTCTATTCGGTCTTGAAGCCCTCCTCAAGATCGAGGCCTGCATGGTATCTGTAATAAGGGATTCGGTCCTCATGATCCATCAGGTTGTTGGGGATTGGGAAATCAAAGAAGAATCTCTCCATCCTTATATTGGGGCATTCCGCGGCTTATCTGAAAATTTTTCCTCCTTTTTGTATCGCCACGTCCCCTGGGATGAGAATCAAATGGCTGACTCCCTGGCTGCCTTGGCTTCTTTATGGGAAGGACCCTAGCAGCAGCCCATCCACCCTTTGGTTATGTTGTCAACTAAAACACCTTACCATGCTCAGCCAATTCACCAGGTCCTCCCCATCTTAACCCAACCCTATTGGTATTTTGACATTATCCTATTCCTCCAAACTGGCCAATACCCCCCAGATTCCTCTGACTCAGACCGCACCACCCTAACCTGACTCGCTGTACAGTTTCGAATTATCGACAATGATCTATTCAAGCGCACCAGTGACAGTTTGTGCTTTGAGCAGTGCATGGCTCGAGCTTATAATAGTCGGGTAAGGCACCAGAAGTTCCCCCTAAAAGCTAGCGATTTGGTCCTTAAACACCTGAAACCAGAGATGCGGGGGGCAAGTTCAGGCCAAACTGGGAAGGACCATTTGTGATAAAGATGGTGCTTAGCAAAGGGGTGGCTAAGCTTATGGATATGGACGGGAATGAGTTTGTGAACCCCGTAAACCAGGATGGGCTTATGCATTATCACATCTAATTCAACAGAAATAAAACAGAAAAAAGTAGCACTAAAAAATAGATGAAATAAATCACCCGCCTTTCGTTCTTTTACTGATCGGGCAAAAATTAGGGTGACATATGACGATCGGTATCTGCAAACTGGCCATGCAAAAATTAGGGGATGAGTCCCACCCGCTAGATTGAAAACCCAAAAAGGGCGATCTAGGCAAAAATTAGGGTAAGTGAACAAAAAGAAAGTGCCCTCTAGAAAACTAATCTAGGCTAGTTGGCACCGGGAGTTAAATAAATAGAAATGTTAACCAAACATCATGAACTTTGTTTTACTTCAATTAATGAAAGTATCTCTTTTGTTAAATTCAGAATGTTTATGTTTATGTGAATTTTGTATCCATATGGTCAAAATAGCGTAAGTAAGCCTAATATAGAGTTCACGTTATTCTAAATAAAATGCGCAATAAATAAAAATGATTCTGATAGACTGAAAAGAGCAAGGTCTATGCAAAAGTTAGAATAAGTCTGCTGGATTGAAAACCCGAAAAAGGCGGTCCAGGCAAAAATTAAGACAAGGATCGATAGTTTGAAAACCCCAAGGGGCAGTCCATGCAAAAATTAGAACCAAATAAAAGGTGTAGTAAATAAAGTTCAATAGACATGTCACCCTGACTAGCCTATGCAAAAGATAGAACTAAAAGAGAGCGGCATAGTAAATAAAGTTCAATAGACATGTCACCCTGACTAGCCTATGCAAAAGATAAAACTAAAAGAGAGCGCATCTCAGGCCAAACTCATCGCATCCTTGTCATAATATCAAGAAATCCTCCACAAAGTGGTAGTAGAAAAGGGCTCGGGTCCCTGCTATGCTCTCTCTCCCTCAAAGCGGGCCCATGATCTCTCGGACCTGGTCACCATGCGTCTAATCTCAGCAAGCCATCCTCTGTAGTGTCTCCAGGTGGTCATAGTCCGGAGTCTCAAATATGGCTTCCCTAGTCAACTTTTCCCGGATATGGTTCACCTACCTAGCTTTGTAGACTCCGATTTGGTTATGAGGTAACTTAGTTGGGACTCTCTGTTGCTTGCCATACTGATGACACAATTGGTAGGGAGTATAGAATGAAGATCTCTCTAGGCCTATCAGTTGAACATAAGTTCCCTAGGACTCCACAACCACATCTCAGATCCTCCACCGCAGGCTAATCCACTGAATCTATGAATCCATATACCCCCTCAAAATAGGCATCCAGCTGTCGAATATCAACTGATCAAAATCAACTCGCATAACCCCCCTCTCCTTCAGATGAATGGGTAAGTACTTCTTCAGGTTCCTCCGTGGCACTGCCTTTAGCTTCAGTTTCTCCATTAGCCATACCTGTAAGCCAATTTCAGATAAGGGCAAAGAGAGGCGAATAATTTGTGAAATGGGAAATAAATACCTGCCGCAGTATGAGATGATCACCGATAAGAGTCGGATAAGTGGAAGTAGGGTCTGTATTGAGTAGAGTCTCGGCTAGTCCTATAGATATGGGAGAACCTCCTGTCGACAAATGACCAATATGCAAAATCAGCCTGAATGGGGCAACCGAGCCCACTCCACACATAAACTCAGCCATAAGCAATAGTGCCACCATGGATGGCCAAGCAAGGTGAGATCTAGGCACCTCATGGCACCACTCCAAAACTGCACTAAGCTGAAATCTGAGTTTGATAGGCAATCGCGATAGAAATAGGTCTACAGAATCCAAATTCTATAACCCTCGAGGCATGCCGTTCGTGCCAAAGTGAAACTCCGGGAGTGCCTGGGGCACACGCTTGGGGCATGGAACCCCTAATATGGCATGAAACTCTTCTTGCAAAGGGCATAGATATAATGAGGAAAATTGGAATACGTGGTCCATCCGATCCTAAAAAGCCAATGCCGCACGAAGAAATTTGGTACTTACGGGCCACGCCATGACATATCGAAAGCCCGATAGCCCAGATTTTTCTAGCTTCTTCTAGTCTGCATTTCTAGCTTCTTCCAGTCTACATTTCCTAGGCTTTGCAAAAAGCCTCGTATCTGCTAGTTGTGGTTTGCCATAGCTGAATTGGAGAAAATAGCCGAATTTGGATTTCTAGCAAGGTGAGACCTCCGACAGTATGAGTGATGTCGCCAGCGGTATGGACCAGGTCGTCGGCTGTATGGCTATGCGGGCAGTGTTACCTATATTAGTTAGCAAATCAAAATTTCATGCAGAGGGTGATATCAGTCATGTCGCCAACGGCATGGGCATATTTTATGCAAATTTCAGTTCTATTTCAACCAGTTTCAGCCTATAAATAACTTGTAAAAACACTATAATCTGTTTCCAGAAGATACACAAGCATAAAATTCAAATCTTATTCAAACCAAAAGCTCGAAGGCACAACCATCCAAATATCCAATCGATAAGCCTAAATAAAACCAAAATCGTCCAAAATCCTCAATGAAAGCAAAATCAAGAGCCCATTGTATCAAAGGCATACAAAACCAAAGCCAAATTCCAAAAATAAACAGAAATAAAGAAAAAACAGATCAGCAGGTGGGCCTAAGCCTGGTTTTCACTACCGGGTGGATGAGATGAAACATCCTCCTCATTGAGAAGATAAGTGCCAGCAATATCCTCTTTAGTCCCCGGGATGCTCCAAGAGCTCGCAGGGGCCCTTCCACGACGGTGCCCAGCTGTCACCTTCCTTCCCCTTTGAAACGGCTCACTCGGGGCACTGCGATCCATGTTGTGTTTGCTTTGCCTCTCTTGCAATGTGGCATCCAACTGGTTCTCCAACTCGCTCACTCATTGCCAGAGCACACTTGTCTCTTCTTGATATCTCCGCTAAGCCTTATTGGCATCCGACAACGTGAGGGCTAGAAAATACTATAGATAAAGAAACAATAAACAATCCATATCATTCATATCATCCATTCATGCATTTTATTCTAATGTCATATTTCCATAGGGAATATACCTGAGCAAGTAGACTCTGGGAAACTAGTGCATCCCTTAGAGCGAAAGCATTCCCCGCCAATCACTCCACCTCAGCATGAGAAACCTAAAAAAATCCAAAGATCAATCAAAAGGAATTCATAAGGGGTAAGTCATATGGATTTGATTGCACAAGGCTTACATAAGTGGTGTTTTCTAGCATGAAGTTCAACGAGTGGTTACTGGAGGATATCTCCCTGGTCCAAAAGTCGCCCCTCAAATTCATCTATAAGAACTGGGTCTCCAAGGCAGTTGAGAGGCGCCCCTCAACACAGTCAACACCCTCAGGTATGCCATAATATCCCCCCTCCTTCCATCAGCCCGACCTCTCTTTCTAAAGGGAACCTGAAAAATCCAAAAAGCAAGCATAAGGAACTATTTTGATCAAAGCATACAACGTGTATATAATCATAAAAAGAAGGGTGTGCAATCTCATATCGGATGAATGATGCCCCTCATTGGCCGTCGGTGCGTCCTAACCAATCTCTCCCTACTCCTCAGGATGGCCCTCACCGCTGCCCTCCCTTCCTCATTATCATCCTCAGCTGCAATACCGCACCTTTGCCTTTTCAGCTCCTCCTCGTTTTTCTTCCTATGGAAAGATATAGTATCATTCTTGTGAATATGGGGGCATATAGGGAGCAAGTGTGATATGTGACCATTGTAAGGACCGGGGAAACTCTGCACCACTCGGCCGTTCCCCTCTAAGTAATCGACCTTGTCAGCCTCCCCGGTGATGGTCAAATAAGGCCACCAGAGGCCAGTAGGGGGATCCACAGTTATGGGCCTGTCAGTCAGTATAAGCTCTCTCCTGCCTCGAGCTCTCTCTTCCAGATATCAGGGCAAGGATAAGGGGCACTCTATGACAAATCGATGGTCGTCCACCTCCCGCCGGACAGTAAGCACATTAACTCGATTGGACACCCCTTCAAAATGGTCTCGTACCACCTGGCCAACCAATCAAGCACAAAATCAATGTATCAATTTAAATTCATAAATATGTTTTGTTGACTAATGGTTTGTTGAATATAAGATAGGACAAAAGTCAAAATAGCATACTGAGCTAATTTATGGGCCCCACAAAGCCTCCATATAATTAGTGGAGTACTTGCCAAGTCCCCTAACACACCTGTACCACAGGGCTAGTAAGTGAGATCCCGGCTCCACTGTAGTACCAAACTAGATAGGAGGGAGAATCTGGTGTTCAAAAGCCCACACCTGTACAATTGACAACCAATTAGTCCAAAAGAACAACATAAAAAATAGAAAAGTAGTTAACCATGATAATGAAGGCTATTAAAAAAGGGCATGCCTGTAGTAGGAAGTGACTCAGGTGAAGGGCCTTCTCCGTCTTTTGGGCACCTCCATCCAGCCCATAATACATCTGTGCTAAAATGGCCCTTGGTCAATTCTTGTCTTTGATCGTCTTGACGTCCTCAACCACCGAAATCAAGCCATAATTAACCTTGCTGCCCAAAACCTAGAAGAATAGTATGGTCAATAAAGAAATAACAAAGGACTTGACATAGGCATCCCAATCATCCTCGGGGACCACTCCGACCCCCTTCTAGTATTTGTGCAGCTCCCAATAGCATAGCCTCATTGATTTGGGATTTATCCTGAATAATTCAGTCACTCTCTTCACCACCGGCCCCCTGAGGTGGTTCTTCTCCATGTATACATCAAAATGGATCACTTCGTTCTTCCATGGCAGCTCGGTCATCACTACCATGTCAGAAGGAGTAATGGTGACCTCCCCAATCTGAAAGTGAAAAGTGTGCGTGGTCTCGGACCACTTCTTGACCAAGGCGGTCATGGCTGAATGAGAAAGCTTTGGCATTAAGAGGGGCATGGTTCGGGCTAGATACCTAAACCCCGTATCATCGATCGTGGCCGTAAGCGCCGAGTCTTTCTCTACTATATGTTACCACCACTGGCCCATGGTTCCCATGCCCCATATGCAAGTATGAGTATGCGGCTGCAAAATTAGAAAGGACAAAATCAGTTAATTTTTTCAAATTCTATGTCATTTTTCTTCTGGAAAGCTATTGATGCCGCTGCTGGGGTAGTGATGCTATCGGTGACATCACCCATATAGCTGGCAGTATGGATGATGTCGCCGTTGACATCGCTAAATCTAGCAGCGACATGGCCTTTTTCCTCCTCTTTTCATGGCTTGAAGCTGCGGAGACATTAGTGATGCCACCGGCGACATCGTTTCTACGGGCAGAATGCAGATTTCTGCCCAAAATCGCGTGAATCACCCAAAATAAAAATCAACCAATTTCAAGGCATACAAATAGCTTAAATCACATAAAACTAAGCCTATAACATGCATCCTAACATGTATTAATTATTTTTAACCCCTATCATGGCAAAATTTTGAGCCTAAGACTGAAATTAAAACTTAACCTAAAAGGTTCGAGTTTTGTAGGTTTACCTGAATATTGGAGATGTGATTATCCTTATCCGAATTGAGATTATCAATGGGAGCCGCTATCCCATATCCAAAGATGATGTCTGTCTCCTTAAAGCCATACCTTACGTGAACCAGGCATAGTTTCAGCCCCTCTATGGAAGAATTGGGCAGTTCTTTGGACTTAGAAGTACTAGATTTGCGTCCAAAGATCTTCTTCATAGTGAAAATAGAAAAGAAAGAGAAGGATCTGAGTTTACTTGGACGAGAGTAGAGAAAGTAGAAGGATTTTTCGGCTGAGAGAAAAAGAAAAGAGAGTTTTTCCCCTTTTAAAATGCCTCCAAGGAATTCAAGGAGTTTGAATTAATCTGAAACTGCCCGTCCAAGCCGCCGGTGGCATCAATTCAAATCGCCAGTAACATCGCCCATGCCACCGGCAGCCTTAGCTCTTCCAATTTGAATTTTGAATTATTTTGATCGGTCAAAGATGCCACGTGGCACCCACATCGTCGGTGGCATCGCTCCATATTGCTAGTAGCATCAGCCAGGCTGTCGATGACATTAAAATTTCTCCTTGCATTTTTTAGCACATTAGATGGAATCCCGCCTCCAGTCTCGACATCCTAGGACTTCTGAAATCCTTATACTTTTAATTATTATGTTTTTACAGTTGATCGAAGGGGCAAAAATATTCTTGTTTCATAAAATCGATCAAGCAGTAAAAACGTTATCTAAAAATTAGTCTAATCTTGCTTTTCGCTTGTTGCAGGAACGACACGCCCCACCTCTCTGTAAAGCTCAAGCCTAACCAAGGGGTAGCTTCTCTACAAAACATATGCCCGACCAAGGGGCAAATAATCCGTAAAGCATAAGTCTGACCAAGGGGCAACCAATCCACAACGCATAAGTCCTACCAAGGGGCAACCAATCCACAAAGCATAAGTCTGACCAAGGGGCAATCAACCTCAAAGCCCAACTCTGCTTGGCAAATCTCAAAGCATAAGCCCGATCAAGGGGAAAACCAATCCGTAAAGCTCAAGCCCGACTAAGGGGCAACCAATCCTCAAAGCATAAGCCCGACCAAGGGGCAAACCTTTCCACGAAGCACAAGCCCAACCAAGGGGCAACCAATCCTCAAAGCATAAGCCAGACCAAGGGGTAAACCTCTCCATGAAGCTTAAGCCTTACTAAGGGACAACCAATCCTCAAAGCATAAGCCTGACCAAGGGGCAAACCTCTCCGCAAAGCTCAAGCCCGACCAAGGGGCAACCAATCCTCAAACCATAAGCCTGACCAATGGGCAAACCTCTCCGCAAAGCTCAAGCCTGATGAAGGGGCAACCAATCCTCAAAGCATAAGCCCGATCAAGGGGCAAACCTCTCTGCAAAGCTCAAGCCTGACCAAGGGGCAACCAAATCCTCAAAGCATAAGCCCGACCAAGGCCAACCAATCTTTAAAACTCAACCCCTACCAAGGGGCAAACTGGACATCCATCTGGTATCATTCCTATCCCTTACTCTTTCGTGTGATCATACTGACATATGACAGTAGTGATCCCTCAAGAGGCAGCCTGTGGGCATGGGATTTTACAGTCCCTCTCGTGAGACAATGATGACGTGTACCTAATTTTATTCCTCATGATAAAAATTCTTTTTTGGATTTTTTATTACTGATATAAAATTCTCTTCGAATTTTACCTTTGGAAAAATTCAATTCGGCGTGTCCGATAGCGCGTCTGGTGGTAGCTCAGACTGATGATTCACACCCAAAAAATAATCTAGTCCAAAATACCCATTAAAATAAAAAAATACACCCAATATCTGAGTTTTTCCGTCAATATCAACCTTTTCCAGATTTCCTCTCCTTTTCCCTGATTTTAGGCATTTATTATGCAGCTTTTCAGACCTGCCAGAGGAGCGAGGCACCCGACGGCATCATTTCTTCTGCAGGCAGCTGTGAGCACTTTTCGCTCGATAACCGATGTATAATTGCTCAAAGGTAATTTCTAACAGATTTTAGCCTATATAAACAAATTTCTCCAGCCATTTGAGGGGTTCCAATCCTTCCCAACTTAAAATTTCAAGTAAATTTTGAGTATTTTAGTTAGCTTTAGTGGGATAAAGTTTAGAAAAGGTAAGGAAAGAGGATTCAATTCAACTTTTCTTGGTTTTTCTCTACTGAACTCTCTAATATTTAAATATGTTTTAAGTTTAGAAATCACCAAAATTAGGATTTAGAGACTAAATCACCCCTTGCTTCCTAAAAACAGCATTTGAGCTCCCCTAAGGTGGCATTTGGATCACGAAGAGGTGGATTCACGGCCCCGAGGTAAAAATTCTGAGTCTCGTAGCTCTTTGGCTTCCATTTTGTTTATTTGTTGTGTTTTGGCTGTTGTTTGTCCTTAGCATCGGGTTTTTGGTCATTTTTTCGGCCAAAACAGCTGCTACAAGAAACTGAAGCCGCCAGCGGCATCATTGATATCGCCAGTGGCCTCACTTACCCCCAGTGGCCCCATTTTATAATAGGAACCTTTCTTTATGGTATCCAGAAAATTATGTAACCTGCCTGTGTAGCTGAGATCACCGACGGGATCATCCATGCTGCCAACGGCCTCAGTTATGTCGGCGGTGGCATGGCTTTCTAGACAGCAGTTTCATTTCATTTATTTTCAGACCTAGTTTAAATTTCCGAAGCTAGGATGCACAGTGCAATGACGAAGGTCCAGAACCTTCTAAAAATAGACCCCACCCCATACCATGTGGCACTTTCACTAATAATCTGATTAAAATAACAATCGACTCTAAAATACGGATATAACAGAATCGTCCCGCAAACGCCGATTGAATCCCATTTTTAGCCATCCAACCGGGCTCCGTAAATTATAAATGAAATATGCCATGTTTACGCTAACTTGGTTCTTGTTTTGTTTACTAACTATGGATGTTATATGATATACTCCGTACAATCGTATTTATGCTAACCGTTTTGTGCAGGTAGATTTTGGTTGATGAATGCTAGGCCTTCGGGTATTTTTTTGTCGCATAGAAAAATGTATAGCATTTGGAAAGCCATGTAATTATTATTTTATTTTCCGCATTTGTTTTCAGATTACTGTAATAATTATTTATTTATCACTTTTGATTGCTTGATAACACGAAAACAATATGTAAATCGAAAACACAAATAAATAGGGTGGACTAAAACTGATAAAGAAAGAATAAATATTTTAACTTGGCCTAATGTAAAATAGATAACATCATTCGAACTCAGAATCTCTACTTAAGGTATGGTCTACCACCTGGTGGGAAAATCATTCCAAAATTTCCCGATTGAGCTGAACTAGGTGGCAACTCTATTTTAAGTACGGGATTTCAATCTCGTATCCTTTAACACACAAATTGGACTTAAAATTCAACATCAACATTAGTGCTTTTATCACGCTAAAATGAGGATCAATCTCTCGGTATGCTTAACAGTGCTCATTTTCTTTGCACCCCCATGCTACGTATCTTACGCGGTCCTTGTGGGTGGGAAAAAGGTCGTCTGCTCACACATTGTATCTAGCTTCTTGTATACTTGTTTGTCCAGTAGGGATCCAAAAGCTGGTTGGAGGTGCAATCTCTACTCTAAGATTCTTTCTTTGTTTGGCAGGTTGCTCATTGTGGACTACTTTGGCTTTACCCTTTTTAGTAGCTGTGTATCTCTGTGCTTGAGGTTGCCTCTGAGGTATCTTCTCTTTTTGATTTGAGGGTCCTCGATTCCTTTTTACAATAGAGTTTGGATTACTTTGTGCTGCTTATCTTGGATTCCTTCTTCTTTGTGAGGAATCGGGTTTCCATCCGGATGCCTCCTTCATTAGAGTTAGCTCCCTATCTAACCCTATCAAGTTTGCACTTAGGATCTGTACTTGAATTTTTAGGAAGTTTTCTTAAGCCACATAAATGTGCTTTATGGCTCTTATTAGATTGACATCTTGTGCCAATGCTTCAGCATCTTCAGTAAGCTCCTACACTTGTGTTCGTAGGGATTTAATGGCTTTTGTGTTCTTCCTCTCATTCTTGATCATAATCCCTAAAGCTCTAGTAAGTTCAAAGTTAGAAACAGAATTAGAGTAGAGTTTACCTCAGCACTGGCTATCTCTGATTCTGATTCTTAAATTTGCATAGTTTCTTGCTTAGATGAATTTCTTTCGGGTTGCTCTACTTCTGGATCAGTCAGTGCCATGAATGCAAAGTTAGCGATCCCCTTTTCTTCTATTGAAGATAAGCTGCTGCTTTCTTCACTATTGCTCCATGTAGCCACCATTGCCTTCTTCTTGTATTTCTTATCTCTTTTGAGCTTGGGGCATCTGGTTCTGAAATGGCCTTTCTCTCCACATTCAAAGCAGGCAGCTTCTTTCTCCGGATCCTTCTTTTCTTTCGGATTCTTTCTGGCCTTGTCCCTTTTGGACAAGCTTTCCTTCATTCTTCTAGAATCATATCTTCTAGAATTCCTTCTATCTTTCTTTTTCAGGAACCTATCGAATTGTCTGGTTAGCATGGCCATTTATTCCTTGTTATATTGGGATTCCTTGAGTTGTTTTTCCTCTCCGGAGGAACCTGATCTAGAAGATTCTGCCTTTAGTGCAATGGCTTTCTTTCTTTCTTCAGGCTTCTTTTGTCATAGACTATATCTCTCCAAGGATAGCTCTTGAGTCAGGAGATTTACAATGATCTCATCATAACTGTAAAAGTTCAAGTTATGAGCCTGCTCAATGGCTGTCATTTTGCTATCCCACTCCTTGGTGAGACTCCAGAGCACCTTCTTAACCATCTCTACTTTAGAGATTTCCTTTTCGAGCCTCTTCATCTCATTCACTAGATCGGTGTATCTAGTTTTCATGCTACTGATTAACTCTTTAGGCTCCATCTTGAAGGATTCCAGCTTTTGTTGGAGTAGATCAATCTTGGCTTCTTTGACCTTGTTTGTTCCTTCATAGGTCACTTCCAATTTTTGCCAAATCTCTTGTGTAGTCTCACATCCTGAAATCCTATTATATTCTCTTGCACTAAGAGCACAATGAAGCATGTTAATAGCATTTGCGTTTTCACGCAATTTCTTGTAATCATTCTCATCCCATAAATTGGATGGCTTTCGGGTTACCATACCCTCTACTTCATGAGTAGGATCATATGGGCCATTTCAATGGCTATCCATGCCATCATGCTTCATGCCTGAATGAAGTTCTTCATCTGGTTTTTCCATAACATGTAGTGTTCACTGGTGAAGAGTGGAGGACGGGTAATAGACATACCCTCTGGAAGGAGTAGTGAGTTTTGGAAACTCATTTTAATTCTTGGAAAAAATATGGACCTTTACCTAGAGATTGTTAGATCTCTAGTTGTAAGAATCTATCTCTGATACCACTTGTTAGTCCCTATGACGGTCTAAATAAGCTCAAAGGGGGGTGAATGACCCGTTTCACGGAAATAAGCAGACTTTAAAAAAAAGTCTTATTTAGCGTGTTTGATTATGTTCCGGATATGATGGATCTAGATGATGCAAATATAAAATGATATGCAAAAATTTAAAGAGTTAGAAAATAAAACACATAATTTTATCCTAGTTCGGACCCGCCTATTCCAGTCCCCGAAGTTTCCTTCCTCCGAGCTTTTTCCACTAGTGGATTCCGTTCCAACTGGCAGGAATCAAGCCTTACAATTTGTCTCTGGATGATGGCTCCTTTCGGATGTAGGATATACCACTAGAAGCACCAACTCCTAGCTGAGTCCTCTTATCTTTAGCAGGACATACCACTTAGATTTCTTCCCAAACCTAAGTTGAGTCCTACATGAAGTTACACTTAAAGTACCAACTCTAAGGTAGATCCCAATCTCAATACTCACCCAAGTATGAGATTTTACACTTTGTTTTTCTCAATGATTTTGTTTTGGATTTCCTCAAGTTATAACTCACTTAGGAATCCTTACAAGCTGATTTGGAATGGTTTTATTCTTGGAGGGATTATGTTACTGATTGCAAGAACAGATACTCTTGCGTATACTTTCTCAAAACAACCAGCACCTTTTCAACTTGTGAAGCTTTCCTTTTATAGGCTTCTATCGTAAATGTAGCCTTTGTGAGTTGTTACTGTTGAATTGAATCTTCACCGTTGATCGGGTAATGTGTGGAGCTTCCAAAATCGTTGATCAGTCTGTTAGACTCAGATTTTGACCCGTTTGACTCCTTGGGATTGAGGCTGAAAAGTTGTCAGTGATCATTTTCTTTGTATTTTTGTGATTCACCAACTTTTATGCCAAAGGTTCGAATGTGTGACTTTCACGTGCCTTTCCTATTGGTCTAGGTTGAAAAGGTTGTTACCTTTTCTCTTTCCTGTGTCAATCCTTCTTTCCTTTTCTGAAAAGTGCTAGCTGTCATTTTTGTCTTTCATAAGGGGAAAGGATCTTTGACTCTTAGACTAAAAAGATGGAGGGAAAAGTAATTATTGAAACTTTTACTTTTGTCTTTCTTTTGTATCTTCCGGATGACTTTAGTTTTGATGTATCAGGATGCTATTCAATCAGTCTTCTTCCGGATGCTGATTTTGGGCAGTTCAAAGTTTTATTTCCTTTCTAAAGTTTAACTGAATGGTTCTATTATGTGCTAAGGTACTTGTAGTCTTTAATAAGTGTCCAGATTTCTTGTTTTGGACCCAATGCATTCATTTTTGGATTAAGGAGATTACAAGATTTGTTCCTTAATATTTTGTTTCTCTAGTTTTTGTGTTCTTCAAACTTGATCCGAATTGTTCTAGAATTTAATTCTTCCAGATCATTATTTCCCAAAAAAATAGCTCCAAAATACTTTGTTATCTCCAAAACTTCTAAATCAGCTCATGTAATTCCCAAAACCTGAATATGCATAGAATATTCACAAAATCAATAGAAATCTATTCAAATAATCAATAGGTAGAAAGTAAGTCAAATTTACTAGTTATCAAACTCCCCCGCACTCGCCTTTTGCGTGTCCTTAAGCAAACATTAAGAACCAAAGTAAACAACTTTTTGTTTCAATTAACACCAAAATTCGCCACAGCTTAGAAATTCCACAAAATTGAAAAGAACTCACTACAAAATAAATATCTAGCAAGGATTCAAATAGGTTTAAGCATCAAGTTAAAGTATAGGGAAGTTTGAAAGAAAACTTAATTGAGGATTAAAAAGGATATTACATTCTTTAAAATTTTGACACTCAAACCCAAGCAAACCAATTAAAATAAACATAAACCAAAATTTTTGCCCTTGCATTACCTACTAAATCATTCCTGGTAAAATAAGGTAAGTGGATCTTACTCGGTTACCTCCAAGTGGCTATTAGCTCCACTCATATGCATTGCTAGAGTAGTGTTTCATAGGCCGCAAGATCTTTTCAAACAGTTTTCTTTTTCATTCATTGGTTTTTTTCTTTTACTAAAATTAATAACATAAACATCAAAATAAAACACACATTGGTTTGGGTGAGCTTTTGTGTCTAGTTTATGAGAAAGTCTAAGCAATTCTAACCATCAAAGAAATCTTAATTCAAGATCCCCAAATCTATTAATAGAATTGGCTTAAAACCGATTCAAATCAAACTTGTTAGATAAAATTTATTTTATAGTGAATGTTCTTCAAATTGTGGCTAAAAATAGGGTGGCCGATTGATGTTAATATGGCAAAAAGTGCTACCAATTTTGTTGAGAACCTTTTAAAATCCCCTCCCCCTCACTTAAAACCAGAAATGTCCCCATTTATGTGCAAACAAAAAAAATGAAAGAGGTGATCAAGGAAAGATATATCCCAGTGGTGGAGGAGGCTCCGGAGCAGCCTATTGAGTGCTACTGTTTGGTATGAAAAACTAACAGATAGTGGAAATGAGCTAGTTTGTTTCCTTTTGTTGCTAGAGTAGGGCACCCAATTGATCACATGGCAGTGTGCTATTGATAGGAGCATTTTCAGGATATGCACTTCAAAGACAACATATCCAGCTTGGCCTTGGGTAACCAGCTTCATATCAACTAGATTTTATGCATAAAGAGGGTATGAAGAAAACAAATATGTATATCAAAATAATCAAAGTCAATCAATTTCATGCTAACAACTAATTGTCTCTTCTTTATGGCCTAAAATGACTTATCCTTAACCAATCTCCAAAATAAATAAACTTTCGAGCTTACACACCTTACAAATATTGGAAGCTGCACCTTAGAATCACAAATAACCACAAAACAACATCTATATAGAAACTAAACTACAACACAATCAAACTTCCCAAATTTTTAGCATTATTCCAATCCACATAATAATCACCAACACCAATAAACCTCAAAAACAACACAAATTCAATCACCAAACTAAATTGAAAATTAAACTCCAAAATACTAAGACTAAACCTTAAACACCGAGAAAATATGTCCATATATGGAGGATCAACCTCAATCAGATTAGACCTAAAAATAAAACTCCAAAAAATATTCCTTAAATCAGCTATTGATAAATATAAATAATTGTCTCCAATAAAATCCTCAAGGTAATCCTCATCAACAACCCAATTTCTAATTTCTTAAAAGACTCTATATGCATTGGTAACCAAAAAAAAGTGGCTGTAAATTTTGAGAATCTTATCTGAGAATGAGTGTTAGTCAATTTACCTTTAGCTTGTCGAGAAGGCTAATAGTGTATAAAATTTCACCAGAGGAATAGGTGTGATGGCTAATGTTTAGAGATGGCAGAGGAGTAGTAGCTCGTGACTACTGTATCTTCAGTGGTGAAATAAGGGAGATGGTGATGTGAATTTTCACTGTGGTGGTGCAAGCTTCCGATATGAGTGGGTCATCTTTCATGCCATGGTGGTTGAAGATGATGAGATAGTTGGTGATTAGGTTTTGGTGATTTGGGGTCTTAGAGAAGGTGCAAATTGTGAGTTTTGAGAGGAAATGTGAATTGGGTATATGGGCTAAAAGGTTGAATGGGTAGTAAATGGCTACTAGGCTTTTTAGTTAGAATTGGGTAGTAAAGTGAAAACTCAATGCACCTTAAACTCAACTCTTTGGACCCATTTAATACTCCTTTATTACGTCTTTGTTCAACCCATATATCCTTAATATATTGTGAAACTCCATTAAAGCCCACTTTTTTACACCTGTAAACAAAAAATTTCTAGATTAAATCTAAGGTTGAAGACAAGTGAATCCTAAAATTACACTAATACCCTAATTAAGTGAAATAATAGAAAATTTAAAATAAAAACAAAAACTAAGCTAAAAGGATAGAAAATAAGTGTGAGTAATGCTCAACACTGGGCTACCTCCCATAAGTGCATTTTTTTTATTGTCGTTAGCCCGACATTGCTGCTGCTTTGTCACGACTCAGAGCTCAGGTTATTTAATCAACCGGGATCTACTGCTAGTTTCACTAAATTAAGCACTTTCATGCCCAAGGCCTTAACAGTATCTTGCAAATCGATATTCCACATAAGATCCAAGTTAGCATTACTTATTTTCTCTTCATCCAAACTTTGAAATAATGCTATTTTCAGGGTATCATCATCGTACATATAAAACATCTCATCTACTAAAGTATCAACCTCATCAACTACACATATAGGAGCTTTATCACTTGGATATCATTGCATCATAGATGTTAAAATCAACAATCTCATCATCAAATTGCATAGAAAGCATACCAGTGCCCATATCGATCTTTGTACTAGCAGTAATAAGAAAAGGTCTACCTAACAACAAGCTATGAGAATTAGAAAAATTTTCATCACCCATGCGTTATATATAAAAATCAGCAGGGAAAATCAATTGATTAACTTGGATGAGAACATTTTCTAAAACTCCTTCGAGATAAACAAGAGACCTAACGGCTAATTAAAGAACCACACTAGTCGATCTTAATGGGCTAGCATGCAATTTCTTGTAAATTGATAAAGGCATCACATTTATTGCTGCACCCAAGTCACACATAGCATGTTTTACACTTACCTCGCCAATTTTACAAGGAATAGTAAACATACCTTGATCCTTGCATTTTCTTGGCAATTTCTTCTGAAGAACAGCTGAAACATTTTCTCCAATATGTATTCTTTCATTACAGTTCAATTTCTTTTTGTTAGAACATAAATCTTTGAGAAACTTAGCATATTTGGGGACTTATTTAATGGCATCAAGAAATGGGATATTGATTCCCATGTTATGAAAAATTTTCATTAGTTCTCCATCCTCCTTTTCTTTCTTAGTCTTTGATAACCTTTTTGGAAAAGGGGGCGGGTGAACTGAAAATTTGGTGATTTTCAGTCCCGATTTCTTACTGTCATCAATACTTATCTCATTCTCTGAATTTTCTATTAAATTTGATTTTAAGTCATCACGTCTGCTTACCCTGGACTCTAGGTTATCAGTAACGTGTTCAGATTTGTCTTTGATAAGTCCTTTCCCATTTAGAAGAGTTATTGCACAAGCATTTTGTTTCAGGTTAAATTCAGTTTGAGGTTGAAGTGTACCTTAGTTTTCCAACTTACTCAAAGAGGCTGCAATTTGACTCATTTGGCTCTCTAACTTTTGGATACTACCTATTGAGGTTGTCATTTGACTCACTCGATCTTCCAATTTTTGAATGCTTAACATCATATCTTCGAGGTCTATGCTGGATTGAGAATCTTGCTACTTCGGTAAGGGATTTTGCACAAAATTTAGGTTCCTTTACGCATAGCTAAAAATAGGATGCTCCCTCCATCCTTGATTAAACACATTAGAGTGTGGATCATAGTTGATTTGCTGCCCAAAAATCCAATAAATGATTCACATGCTTATTCTCTCCATAAAGCACAGGACATGTATTGGCTGTATGACCAATAATGTAACAAACTCCACAAGGAATGATTGGTTGTATCCTTCCTACAACAAGGGTTGCAACCAACAAAGTTAGTTTATCTAACCTTGATTTGAGAGAGGAGGTACTTACCTCATTTACTTGTGTTAGAGCCTGAGTATTTCTAAAATGTTGTGAGCTTGCAGCCGCGATAGAGATCAATTATTTGGCTTTAACAGGTGTTTTGTCGAGAATACTCCCCCTACATGTTGCATCGACCATTCTTTTCTCCAAATGCAGTAATCCATTAATGAAGTATTCGAGCAAACCTTTTTCAGATATCTCATGGAAGGGGCATGCTTCTATCAATTGATTGAATCTTTCCCAATACTCATGGAGTGTGTCAGATTGCTTTTATTTCATTGTTGTGATCCGTACTCTAATCTCAATTTCACGGTTGGTAGGGAAGTATTTGTAAAAAAATGTAGCCTCTAAACCATCCTAAGAGTTTATTGTGCCTGTAAAAAGATTCAAAAACCACTCTTTAGCCTAGTCTTCCAAAGAAAAAGGAAAAGCACAAAGTAAAAGATGATTTAGATCAACTCCTTATTGCTTCATGCCCGCACAAACACTATAAAAAGCCTTAATATATTTGTTTGGATCTTTACTTTATCTTCCATAGAATTTAGGCAATAGGTGACAAGTCCTGATTTAATTGCAAAATTTTCATTAGGTTTAGTATAGGTGATGAAAAGTTTTGGAATATTGTTATTGCGAGAATTCAACTCCCTAATGATGCGTTGGCCAGCCATATCTTCGGCAGTAAAAACTGGTCACTTTTCAGTTCATGTAAGCTAAATACGATAATCAAAATAAATAAAATCAAATAGTAATGAGTCCCCGGCAATGGCGCTAAAATTTGACGAGCGTCAAAATTGCCAAGAATAAATAAAAACCATTTTACACCAAACAAGTAGATTTGTAGTAGTGGTAAATGGGATCGTCTTCACAGGGACTAATATAATCAATTTTACTCAAATCAATTACCAAACAAATGCAAGAAAATTAAATAAAGGGGGAAGGGTTAAGAGGTTGATTGAAATGAGATTGTAAAAACTGAAATTGAAAAGATAAAAATATATGATTAAAATTCTTCCCGTTAAGGAAGCTCTTAGCTTAATTACAATTGATCACAAAGTATAAGGGATGACTTTACGAGTCTCAACTAATTGGTTATAACCATGAAATAGCATAGTTAAAATCTTTTAAGAAAAGATGAGAATGATCTTAGATAGCTAAATCAAATCCCTCGATTTAAAGACGCACTTGTAGATAGCTGACAAGGTTTAATCTTCAAAAAGCATTGAGTATAAGGAAACAATTTTTAATTCAATAAATTATGATAGCACAAAATATCACAAATCAAATCAAATCAAACCATGGAAACATATGAAATTTTTTATGACCGAATTTCCGTTACGTTATGATAGCATGAACGCAAGAGAATAACAATATGCTATATTATCAAAAACCACAATTGGCCAGATTGAAGAATTCAAAATTTAACAATGAAGAGATATTACCGATTTGGTTTGAAAATTGAAATTCGAAAGAGAGATTAAGAACAAGCCTTGTTGGTCCCTGTGAGAATATTTATAAGGGCAGAGGGGGTGAATGGCCCTTTTTCGCAGAATTAACAGACTTAGAAAATTCTTTAGTGTAGCGTGTTTGATTATGATTCGGAATATGGTTCCGGATGATGCAAATGTGTGCAATTAAGTAAAAGAGAAAGAAAATCAAACACAAGTATTTTATATTGGTTCGGCCCCGCCTACGTCCAGTCCCCGAGCTTGTCCACTAGTGGATTCCTTTCCAATGGGCAGGAATTAAGCCTTACAAATTTGTCTCCGGATGGTAACCCCTTCCGGAAGTAGGATATACCACTAGAAGCACCAACTCCTAGCTAAGTCCTCTTATCTTTAGTAGGATATACCACTTAGCCTTCTACCTTGTATCTAACCTGAGTCCTATAGGGAGATCTCACTCAAAGCACCTACTTCAAGCTATATCCCAATCTTTCAACTTACCCAAGTTGGAGATTCTTACACTTTGGTTTTTAACAAAGGGTTGGATTTTGGAGTTGCTCAAGTTTATAGTTTCACTTGGGAATCCTTACAAACAAATTTTGAATCAAGGGTTCTTGGTGGGATTATATCAACTGATTGTATATATGTTGCTTTGTTACTTGCTTTTGTAAATCAATCAGTTAACCTTCTCATTTGGTGAAGAGCTCCTTTTATAGGCTTTGATCATAAATGAAGCCATTTGTGGTTGGTGAGCTTTTATTCAATCTTCACCCTTGATTAGGTTGTGATGTGGAGCTTTCGGATCCGTTGATCAATCCGTTAGACCATATTTTGATCCGTTTGAAATCTTGGGATTGAAGCTTGAAAGTTATCAATGATCATTTTGCTTGTCATTTTGTGATGCACTAACTTTCATACCAATTGCTTTATGATGTTAGCTCCACGCGCGCCTTTATTGGTCTAGGAGAAAAAGTAGTTAGCTTTTCTTTGTTCAGTCTCAGACCCTTTAGACTTTTTCTGAAATATACAAGCTATCATTTTATCTTTGTCTTGGGGAAAGGATCTTTGACTTCCATAGACCGAAAAGGGTAAAGAGAAAAGTATATTTGAAAACTTTCCCTATATTTGAAATATAGGTCTTCCGGATGACTTTTGGACCTATATGCTCCGGATGTTTCTTTCGGAGATAACTTCAATCAGTTTTTCCAAATGTTGGTTTTGAGAGTCAGAAGTTTGTTTCCTTTCCAAACTTAGTCCGGATGATTTCCCCTTGTGCTTGGGTTTTTAATTTGTTCAATGAATGACTTGTGTCTTGATCGTTGTCCGGATATTTCCATTTGGATTTGGCAGAACTACATATATTATTTTTGTTTCTTTCAAACTTGATCCAGATTTTAGATTTTTTATCCGGATCATTGTTTCCCAACAATATCCCCCATTTGATGGAAACAAAAACCTAAGTCATCTAAGTATGGGTGTGTTTACTAATTGTAATTATTTGTTACTTACCCATAATTTTACGATTCCTACTTCTAAGTTTGTTTTAGTACAATCACAAATTGTACTTTAGAAGCGATTATTTCGATATTTAAGAATTTTTCACTTCATAAATACTTCTGCTATTAACAATGGTTAACATCATGAAGTTCAGTATTACAAGTTGTAGAAATACATATAAAGTGAATCTAGTTATAAGTATTCCAAGATCATCTAGCTAGCTTAACTATCTCTCCAGATGGACCACTTTTCCGAACTTGCAGCTTCTTCCCTTTCCCGCTTCCTTCTCCTTGATGACTCTAATCTTCCTCCCCCTTTTTGCTTCCATCAAGGGTATCAGTAACCATATAGGTATGCTTGTCCCAAGATTGCTGCCAGGCAGAGGAGTAGATAGAGTAGTCTTTATTCCCTTTTGCCCGCTCATCAATAATATGATCCACTATAGGCAAAGTCAAATAATAAGGGCGAAGGGACCTCCGGAGTTGATCATAGGATTGGGAGACTTGAGGAAGAATGCGCAGAATGTGCTCTTGGTCCTTGGAGTCAAAATAGGGAAACATGGCCTTGATTAGAGTAGTCAAACCTTTTTGGCTCATGAACCCTGAGTCTCCTATAGCTTGAACAAGATTGTGCAGGACATGAATGAGATAACTATCTGGAATAGCCGAAGACGAGGAAGATCCGGAGATAGATAATTTATTTATTCCGACTTGAAGGAGGGTGATTTCTTCACTGAAGCCCTTCCAGATATTGTGGATAGACTTTGTTTATGCTTTAGCTCTTTGGAGACAGTCTTTTTCCAGTCATTTATTGTTTGCTCAAGGCCAGAGTTGCTAGCTTGCATCTCATTACCCACATCATCTAAGATTTTTTCTTTTTGCTTGGGGATGGTTTTGTCTATGAAATTGGCAAGCATTTCCTGAGTTACTAGCTAATCAGTTTCCAAGCTCAGTAGAGTAGGTTTTAGGTCTCTATCCTCCATGAATTTTGTCAAGTTTTCAAACTTGGAGTCAATATAATCCTTGATCTCTGTGGTTAGATTAGTGGTCGATGAGGACATTCTATCTAGGATAGTTGCACAATTATCAGAGGCTAAAGTATTGGCTTGATTAGCATTACGATTTGCTATGGAGGCGCTTTCCTTTAGCTCATTTAGAAGAGGCTGGACTTCAGGAAGGGAAGCTGCCGCTAGAGCTCTGGGAGTTGGGAAGTTCATGACTTGTTGCTCAATTTTGGGGAGGCACTTCAACCTTTCTTTGATCTCACCCAAATCCTTTCGGACTACTTTATCAGATTTTTGCCTAAGCAACTCCTTCTCAACAGCTTTTAGATGAGTGCATATTATTAGGAGACTCTTCTTGATGAATCCCTCTTCATGATGCTCAAGAGTTGCCTCCTAAAGAAGTTTAAGAGTGGCACTAAATTTGGATTCTTTGGAGTTGTCATCAGGAAGAGTCACTAATTTTGTGCGAGGGGAAAATTTTTTGTTGGAGGATCTGGATAAGTCACCATCGGATGAGCTGGAGCTGCTTCTGGAGGGGCTATCATCCTCTAAACTGGAGCCTCCAACTACTCTCTTCTCTTCTCTACCCTTGTTCATCTCCCTTTCCTCCGGAGTAGCCTTACCCGTAGCATCCACTTTAGAAGTGTGTCCTTTGGAACTCAGACTTTCTCCCTCCTCCAGAGCTGTTGCATCTGGATTTGGCACTATATCCTTAACTATATTGTGAGAGATTGTAGCTAAGTTGTGCTCTTCACGATTAGAATTGAGATGAAGGAGATCAGGGGTTACCTCAGTGGTTAGTAGTGTCTGATCCTTATCCTTCTGTTCCTCTTCTAGCCTTGCCTTTGGATGGTTTGAACTGTCCTCAACCACCCCTACAATTGCCTTTTCAAGACTTTCTTTTTCTCCCTCAGGAATGTTGGTATTTTCCTCTATAACCTTCTTCAATGCCTGTTCAGGACTTTTGAGATTCATGATGGCAGTGCCGGATCTAAGCAAATTCTCTGAAAGTGGTTCTATTCTTTCAGCAAAAATAAATTCATCAGCTTCCGAGATTTTAGACAATGCATCCATATCTTGTGGATCTACAAGAATTGGATGAACTTGAGATGAATCGCTGGGTCCTTCGGTTGTTCTCCCCTAATTTATTTGATTGTTTTCTTTTTTGTGGCTTTAATGACTTCATATTGCTCATCATCTTGCGCCACAAATTTTGTTGCACCGGGAACATTTTTCCCTTTATTGGACTTTGCTTTCTCTAAAGCAGCTCTGTCTCTATACTGCCTTACTTCCTCATTTAGGATTATCCCAGCGAGCCTCCAGCCTTCACTTGCTTTCTTTTCTTGGGCAGTGAGGGCTTCATCAAAAGTGAGTCCTTTTCTCCTAAGCTTCTTTTAAGGAGGAGCCTCATCCTTTGTCTCCTTATCATCTGCATCCTGTTCCATCTCAGCCAATGTTCTTTTGACTTTTCTCCTTCCAGCCTCAATTGCTTTTATGGCAATTTGAGGAAGACCCACAGCAAGCGCAAGCTATCCCTTCTTAGCTACAGCTTTAATCAGTCTTCCCCTGGGTCTTGGCTTTTCGGAGCTCAGGATTTGAGTGAGGGGCAAAGTGTCCTCATCAATCTCTTCCGAAACCATTTTAACTTACTTTTTGGCCTTTTCTTTAGTGGTTCTGGGCCTTTTGGGAACAAGATCCTCCTCTTCCGGATCAACTATCTTTCAGGATTTAATGATTCACTCATCCCTCTTCAGTTTTTCCTTTTCTTCATCCTATTCCTCATCAAAGCGGAGATTAAGGAAATCCTTCTCTAGGATCGGCTTTCCATAAGTCCCTTTAAATTTGGTCAGATCCACTTCCACCTCTTATAGAATTCTTATGATTAAGGCACCATGTGAGTTTACATGGGTCTTGAGATAGTGAATGATCAAAACTGGCTAGTTTACTTCCACACTACCAACCCAGTGCTGCAGGATGCAATGTTAAAGGGAAGAAACTATAGTCAATGACCCTTTCCTTATCAAAATGAGCTTGGCCAGAGCGTGCTACAAAAATCTGGGCATTCTGGGGAAGTACATTGAGAATTTATCACCGAAGTAGTTCTTATGGAGCCATGGTTTGGACTCATACTCAACTCTAGTTTAATCCCCATCTTTTCTCAATATTACTCTAGAGTCCTTCATGTGTAGATTTTTCTCAAAGAATTCAGGAGTGAGAATTATTACCTTCCCCTAGACTTCAGTGTGTAAGGCATCAAAGTGGTTGTGAGCACTGAGATTTACGAAGAACTCTTTCACCAACTTTAGAAGATCACCCAGACTTTGATCTTCAATTAGGGTGAAGAAAGGAGGGATTCTGAATAGGTAGTCATCACCCAAGTGATCAGTGGGTATGATAGAGTCGAAGGTTTTGAGATTTAGGGGTTCAAAATTAGTATCCTTCATGTCAGATACTTGAAAGATATTTCTGCTTGGGAGATTTCGAGGGTGTTAGAGGTGTTTGTGGCTGCCATTTTAGAGAGATTTTGAAAGGTAGAGTTCTGGGTTTGAATTTTTGCAGAGTAACAGTATAGTAGTTTCTCGCGTAAAGAAGAGAAGGGATTTTGAGGGGTTTATATAGAATTTCTGAAGTGAGGGTATATTGGTAATCCGGACTCCGGCTATTTTGACTGGATTGATAACATATCAGTCAGATTTTTAGGAGAGAGGTGAATTCAGTTTAACCGGAGAATGGGAACGATTTATTTTTAAATTAACTACTTTATTTACTGCGCGTGTAACAGCCAATGGACTTTTAAAATGCAAAAAGTAATAGTTACCTTTATGAGCTTTTACTGCCGTACGTTATTATTGTCGGCTGATGTGGCAATCTTCCGGAATAGATCTTCCTGATTACTTCTTATCTTCCAGAGTAAGTTTTTATCCTTAGAATCCGGCTTGATTTAAACCCTGTCCTCCGGAGTTTTTCTAAATTGGATTTAACATCCTAATTGATTCTCTTAGTTTCCCAAACTGATCATTGCTTAGTGGTTTAGTAAAGATAATAGCTCTTTATTCATTGGTTGGAACATATACAAATGCAACATAATTCTTCATTACATGATACCAGATGAAGTGATGCCTTATGTTGACATGCTTTGTCCTGCTATGAAGCATTGGATTCTTTGACACATCAATAGCACTTTTGTTGTCACACAGTACATCCACACATCCGGATTGGACTCCATAATCTTCAAGGTTTTGTTTGATCCATAGAAGTTGAGCAACAGAACTTCCAACTGCCATATACTCTGCTTCTGTGGTGGATAAGGCAACTGAAGTTTGCTTCTTGCTATACCATAAGAGTAAGCAATCCCCAAGGAAATGGCATCCTCTGGATGTACTTTTTCTCTCAAGAGTATCTCTATCATAGTCTGCATCTGTGAACCCCTGGAGTGTGAAGTCTCCATTACTAGGATACCATAACCCAAATTCAGTGGCTCCTAGGAGATATCTAAGTATCCTTTTGACAGCCTTGAGATGAGAATCCTTGGGATTGGCTTGATACCTTGCACAATAGCATACTGCATAGTGTAAGTTAGGCTAGTTGTTAAGTATAGGAGTGAGCCAATCATTCCTCTATAGAGCTTCTGATCAACATCTTCTCCTTCATAGTCCCTGGATAGGATTATGTCTGGGCCTATTGGAGTGGACATTGGTTTACTGTTGTCAATTTCAAACTTCTTCAGGATCTCCTTGGTATATTTTGATTGATTGATGAAGATTCCATCTGGACTTTACTTAATTTGTAGACCAAGTAAAAAGTTGAGCTCTCCCATTATGGACATCTCAAATTCCTTCTGCATTTGAGAGTTGAATTCTTTGCACATCTTCTCATTAGTGGAGCCAAAAATGATATCATTCACATAGATCTGGACTAGAATACTATCATTTTTCTTCTTTTTGATGAAGAGTGTGGTACCTGCCCTGCCACTAGTATATTCCTTGGATATAAGGAATGAGGTTAATCTTTCATACCAGGCTCTTGGTGCTTACTTTAATCCATAGAGAGCTTTCTTCAGTCTGTAGACATGATCCGGATGCTTTGGATCTTCAAATCCGGGTGGTTGCTTGACATATACTTCTTCTTCAATGACACCATTTAGAAATGCTCTTTTAACATCCATTTGGTATAATGTGAACCCCATGAATGATGTAAAAGCACATAGGATTTGGATTGCTTCCAGTCTTGCTACAGGGGCAAAAGTTTCTTCGAACTTAATTCCTTCTTGCTGGTTGTAGTCTTGAACGACTAGTCTTGCCTTGTTTCTTACTACTACTCCGGATTCATCAAGTTTATTCTGGAACACCCATTTAGTGCCTATAATTGATTTTCCTTTAAAAGAGGGCAGAAGATCCCATACATCATTCCTGGTGAATTGATCTAGCTCTTCCTGCATCATCGTCATCCAGCTTTTATCCCCTTCAGCTTCTTGAAATTTCTGTAGCTCTATGAGAGAGACAAAAGTAGTATAGCTCATCATCTGATTGAGCTGACCTCTAGTTCTAACTGGATTCTGAATATCATCCAGAATATTTTTGATGGAATGATCTCTGGGGTTCGGATCTCCCTTTCCAGGCCTTCATGTTGAACTTGGACTTGCTCCACCTCAGTTTCAACTACTCCTTCACTAAAGTCAATCCCTTGTGGATTGAGATTGACTTGTTGTACTTTTGGATAAAAGGATTTTCCTTCATCTTCCTCTTTGTACTTCTTGATTTGAAATGAATCAAGAATTCATAATTCCTCATTTTCTCCAGATTTTCCAGCTTTCGGAACTTGATCTTTTAGAGTGCAGCTTTTCTTTCCTGTAGTATTAGTCTCATTGAAATCTACATGTATAGACTCAACCACAGCTTGGGTTCATTTATTGACGACTCTGTAAGCCTTACTATATGTTGAGTAGCTGAGGAAAACTGCTTCATCAGATTTAGGATCAAAATTTTATAATTGCTCTCTATCATTAAGGATGTAGCATTTACACCTAAATGCTTTGAAGTACCCAACTTTGGGTTTTCTTCCCTTCTAGATTTCATATAGGGACTTTTCTATGGTCTTTCTTATGAGAGCTCTTTTTAAGATGTAGCATGCTATGTTTACGGCCTCTCCCCAGAAATAATTTGGCAAACAATTTTCACTAAGCATTGTTCTAGCCATTTCTACAATAGTCCTATTCTTTCTCTCAACTACTCCATTCTGTTGAGGAGTGTGAGGGGCAGAGAAGTTATGTTCAATGCCCTTAGAGTCATAAAAGTCAGTAAAATGCTTATTTTTTAACTCTCCACCATTATCACTTCGGATGTGTGCAATGTGTATGACTTGTTCTACTTCTACCCGGATGAATGTTTTGGAGAACTGGTTAAAGGCTTCATCCTTGCTTGTTAGTAGGAGAACCTAGGTATATCGAGAATAATCATCTACAATGACCATAGTGTATTCTCTTCTACCTAAACTCAGTGGCTTAATTGGACCAAAGAGATCAATATGTAAGTGCTCAAGTACTCTTTTGGAAGCAATGTATGAGATAGAAGTGAAACTTTTCTTATGTTGTTTTCCTAGTTGGCATGCAGTGCATAGATGATCCTTATCAAAAGCAATCTTAGGCAAACCCACAACTAATTCCTTTTTGGCTGATTTGGACAGGAGGCTCATGCTTACATGTCCCAACCTCTGGTGCCATTGCCATGACTCTTCTTCTTTAGACACCAAGCATACATTCTTCTTATCATTTTTAATGTTTACAGAATAGACATTGTTTACTCTAGGTGTGTAAAGAATAAGTTAATCAGACTTACTATCATATATTGAGTAGCCTCCAGAGTCAAATGTGACTTTTCTTCCTTTGTCACATAATTGGGCCACACTTATCAGGTTGAATTTGAGTCCATCAACAAGCGAGACATCTTCAATCTTAAATCCAGATCTAATGGTTCCATGAACAATGATCTGTCCCTTTTAATTGTCTCTGAAGCTTACTTTGCCTTCCTTCTTTCGAGTTAATATGATGAAGGCCTTTTCATCACCTGTCAAGTGCCTTGAGCATCCACTACCAATATACCAAGTTTGTTGATCTATTATGGATCTAAGGCATACCTGCAAAACAAATCAAGTGAGTTTGGGTACCTAATCAGATTTGGGTCCTCTCGGGTTAATAACCATTTCAGGCCAAGGTTAAACATCATAATAACCATTTTTTAATCTGCATGATTTAGTTATATGATCATTTTTCCCACAAAACCTCCACCCTGAGATAGGCATATTATGCTTTTGCTTCTTGCCGATCTTCTCCAGATCCTCCCATCCATAGTTGCCTTTATACCCAGCTTCTTGCACACTAGTAGATGGTCCGATATAAATCCAAAAGTTGCTTGGCGGTGCATTTTCAGATCTATAATTTCCTCTTTGTTTGATAGGTTATTGGTTGTAAGCTACCTTAGCCTTTCCTTTCTGGGTAGCATTATATCTTTGAGCTTGTGGCTATCTGCTAACCCCATTTGTCTTTTGGTTTGGATTTCTTTAAATCCTATTCTGAGGAGGAGGAGGATTATCTCTTCTTGGATCCTTTATTTCAGGTTTCTTTCTGGACACTTCCTTTAATAGATTGACTTCTCTATCCAGTCCTCGTTACATTTGTATTCAGAATCTGGACTTGATTTATCAGGAAATTTTCCTCTACTACATCAATATGCTTAGTTGCTCTAACCAAATTGATGTCTTGTGCCATTACCTCAGCATCTTTAGCCAATTCTAGTACTGTTCTTTTCAGAGACTTGATGGCTTTCGCATTCTTCTTCACTCCCTTGATAATAATAGAAAGAGCTTTTGCAAGATCAAAGTTAGAGGTAGAATTAGAACCAGAATTTACCTCAGTGTTTGCTGTATTTGATTTCGATTCTTCGATTTGCACTGTTTCTTGCTTGGAGGCATCCCTTTCGGATTGCTCTATTCTCGATTCAATCAGAGCCATGAATGCACAGTTAGTAGTCTCCTCTCCTTCTATTGAAGATGAGCTGCTGCTTTCTTCACTGTTGCTCTAGGTAGCAACCATTGCCTTCTTTTTAAACTTCTTGGTTCTTTTGAGTTAGGGGCACCTTGTTCTGAAGTGGCCTTTTTCACTGCATTCGAAATAGGCAGTGTCTTTCTCCGGATCCTTCTTTTCTTTAGGATTCCTTCTAGGCTTACTTCTTCCAGAGGTGCCTTCTCTTGTGTTCCGAGATTCATACCTTTTTTATTTCCTTCTATCTTTCTTTTGTATGAATCAATTTAGCCTTCTGGTTAGTAAAGCAAGTTGTTCTTTGGTGCTCATTGATTCATCGATTTTCTCTTCTTCTTCGGATGAGGCCGATCCGGTGGATTCTACCTTAAGAGCAATGGCCTTCTTTTTCTCCTCAGGTTTCTTTTCTTGTTGGCTGTATCTCTCCAAGGACAATTCTTGGGTTAGAAGATTGCCAATGAGTTTATCATAACTGTAAAAATTTAAGTCATGAGCTTCCTCAATGGCAGTCTTTTTATTGTCCCATTCTTTGGTGAGACTTCGGAGCACTTTCTTGACCATTTCTACTTCTGGAATCTCCTTCCCCAGTCTTTTCATTTCGTTCACTAGATTTGTGTATCTAGTGTTCATGCTATTGATTGATTCTTTAGACTCTATTTTAAAGGATTCAAGCTTCTGTTGAAGTAGATCAAGCTTAGTCTCTCTCTCACTTTGGAAGTTCCTTCATAGGTTACCTCCAGCTTCTCCCATATCTCTTTTGCAATCTCACATTCGAATATCCTGTTGAATTCAGCTGCACTAAGAGCACAATGAAGCATATTAATAGCATTTGCATTTGCACACAATTTTTTAAAGTCATTGTCATCCCACATGCTTGATGCCTTTCAAGTAGTCATACCCTCTACTTCGTAAGTAGGTTCATACGGGCCATCTTTAATAACTAACCAAGCTTGTATACTTTATGACTAGATAAAGTTCTTCATTCGATTTTTCCAGAACGTGTAGTATTCACCGGTGAAGAGTGGAGGATGGCTAACACATATACCCTCGGGAAGGGGTTGTGAGTTTCAGAAACTCATTTTGATATGTGAATCAAAATATATGGACCTTTAGCTCGAGATTATTAGATTTCTAGTTTGAGCACTTGCTCTGATACCACTTATTGGTCCCTGTGAGAATATTTATAAGGGCAGAGGGGGTTGAATGGCCCGTTTTCACGGAATTAACAGACTTAGAAAAGTCTTTAGTGTAGCGTGTTTGATTATGATCTAGAAGATGGATCCGGATGATGCAAATGTGTGCAATTAAGTAAAGGAGAAAGAAAATCAAACACAAGTATTTTATACTGGTTCGGCCCCGCCTACGTCTAGTCCTTAGAGTTTCCTTCCTTTGAGCTTGTCCACTAGTGGATTCCTTTCCAACTGGCAGGAATCAAGCCTTACAAATTTTTCCACGGATGGTAACCCCTTCCGGAAGTAGGATATACCACTAGAAGCACCAACTCCTAGCTGAGTCCTCCTATCTTTAGTAGGATAATCCACTTAGCCTTCTACCTTGAATCTAAGCTGAGTCCTATAGGGAGATCTCACTCAAAGCACCTACTTTAAGCTATATCCCAATCTCTTAACTTACCCAAGTTGGAGATTCTTACACTTTGGTTTTTAACAAAGGGTTGGATTTTGGAGTTCCTCAAGTTTATAGTTTCACTTGGGAATCCTTACAAAAAGTTTTTGAATCAAGGGTTTTTGGAGGGATTATATCAACTGATTGAATATATGTTACTTTGTTACTTACTTTTGAAAATCAATCAGTTAACCTTCTCATTGGTGAAGAGCTCCTTTTATAGGCTTTGATCATAAATGTAGCCGTTTGTGGTTGGTGAGCTTTTATTCAATCTTCACCCTTGATCAGGTTGTGATGTAGAGCTTCCAGATCCGTTGATCAATTCGTTAGACTGTATTTTGATCCATTTGAAATCTTGGGATTGAGGCTTGAAAGTTGTCAGTGATCATTTTGCTTATCATTTTGTGATGCACCAACTTTCATACCAATTGCTTTATGATGTGAGCTCCACGCGTGCCTTTATTGGTCTAGGAGAAAAAGTAGTTAGCTTTTCTCTGTTTGGTGTCAGAGTCTTTTGACTTTTTCTGAAATATACAAGCTATCATTTTGTCTTTATCTTGGGGAAAGGATCTTTGACTTCCATAGACCAAAAAGGGTAAAGGGAAAAGTATATTTGAAAACTTTCCCTATATTTGAAATATAGGTCTTTCGGATGTCTTTTAGACCTATATGCTTCGGATGTTTCTTCCGAAGATAACTTCAATCAGTTTTTTTGGATACTGGTTTTCAGGGTCAGAAGTTTGTTTCCTTTCCAAACTTTGTCCGGATGATTTCCCCTTGTGCTTGGGTTTTTAATTTGTTCAATGAATGACTTGTGTCTTGATCTTTGTTCGGATATTTCCATTTGGATTTGGCAAAACTACATATATTGTTTTTGTTTCTTTCAAACTTGATACGGATTTTAGATTTTTTATCCGGATCATTATTTACCAACAAGCCTCATAATATGCAACTAGATTTGAGTTTACTCCTCAACCGAAAGATAAAAGGATTTAGCCACTCATAATAGATGAAGAGCTAACTAAAATTTCCATTGAAAAACTAAGAACAAAAGTAACGTAAAGCTGGAAATTGCAAGCTAAAAGATGTCGTCCTCTACATCTATTTTTTAGCCTAAATAAACTAAAATTAAATTCTATCTAAACAAGGCAAAGATCTCCTAATTAAAGTGAATGACCAAAATAAGAGTGTTGAAATTCCCAAACAATTAGAAAGATAAAATAGGAATGAGATAAATACGGAATAAAGGCTATGTAAGTCTGGAAATTATGAGGAGATAGTTAAGTGGGACTAAAACTCCAAAACAGTCTTCAATGAAAATCTGGAAACAACTCAACAGAATATGACAGCTCTGGCTCTAGGTTAGCAGAGGTATTATTCACGAAATTAACTCTAAAATAGTCTACTCTTGTTGTGTATTTAATCCATTTGACAACTCCAACCATTTCAAATGCAAATCGTAAATCCTGGACTCCAGATTAACTGTAACATAGCTCTAAAACAGCTCTAAAACTTCTAAATCAGCTCATGTAATTCCCAAAACCTAAATATGCACAGAATATTCACAAAATCAGTAGCAATCTATTCAAATAATGAAATGAAATAGGCAGAAAGTAAGTTAGATTTACGAGTTATCAATAATTTTCAAAAAATACATCCAAAAATGAAATCCAAATATTATGATGGAACCCAAACAAGCATGCACTCTGCACTTTTCCGGCTTATTCGATGAAATATTACGATCGCATTGGTCAACTAGTAGATCCAATTACACTAAAATACTAATAATCCTCCCCTATTTTAGTGTTTGACTAACTAAATAAAATCACAACAAATAACAAACTCATGAATAAATGAAATATCATGACGATTGAATTTTATTTTAGTGTACTACACTTTCCAAATATTCGAATACCAAGGTGTAACTATGGATTGAACCTTTATTGTTCATCTTTAATACATGAAGTTAATATATACATAAGTCAAAATTCTAAAATATTCTTACTTTATACTATCTTTTACTAGCCTTGTGTCCTTATCCTTTATAAATATATCAAATCCAAGTTCAAACTTCTTGAAGCGGCTAAACTTCATGCTCATTGCACCTACATATGCAATTATTAAAAAAACTATTAAGAAGTTAAACTTCAACCTCCTTAATTATCTTGTAGGTCTGAATACATACCTTAGGATGTTATTATTAATGTGTTCCAATATCTAGATGTTAAGCTTTCGTCATTGAATTTAGCACCTAATGTCATATTAGATGGGAATTGGGTATCTCAACATGAGAGATTTTAGATGGACTTTAATCTCATCCCCATATCTTATTTGTACACAAGATCTCTTATTAACCCTTTAGTTAGATGATCGACTTGATTATGCTCAGTTTTTACAAACTCTAATGATATGACACCATGCATGATGCGTTCTCGAATCATGCTATGTCTAACACCTAAATGTCTAGACCTTCCTTTGTATACTTGTCTATAAGCATTGGCCAAGGCAACTTCACTATCACATCTGATAGATATAGGTTACATTGGTTTAGGCCACAATGAAATTTCATAAATTAAATCTCTCAGCCGTTCAACTTCTTTACTAGCTGCTGCTAATGCTACATACTCAAATTCCATTGCTGAGTTAGTGATAGAAGTTTGTTTCTTTGACGTCCAAGACATACCACCTCCCCCATAAATGAATACCCACCTGCTTGTGGAAGAACTATCTTTCTTATTAGAAATATAACTTGTATCTGAATAACCTTCAAAAATCGAAGGAAATCTTGTATAAGTCAAACCATAATCCTTGGTTCCTTTTAAGTATTTAAACTCGGCTTAAAGCTTGCCAATGATGCGAACTAGGATTACTAATATACCTACTAAGCTTTCCAACAACATAAGCTAGATCTGGCCCAGTGCTAATCTTGGCATACATAAGACTACCAATAGCTTTTGAGTATTCAAGTTGAGATACTGCAACACCTTTATCAGGTAGAAGCTTAAGACAAGGATCTATAGGAGTGCTAGCTGGAGAATAATCCCTAAAGTTAAATTTAATCAAAATCTTCTCAATATAATTAGATTGAGAAATTGAAAAAATATTATTTTTTTGCTTGATTCTTATATCAAGAATCACTTCAACCTCTCACAAGTCATTCATCTCAAAACTAGATGATAAAAATTTTTTGGTTTTATGAACTCGACTTTGGCCAGTTTCAAAAATTAGCATGCCATCCACATATAAACAAATCATACCTCCTTTACTAGAATCATCAAACTTTTTCTATATACACATTTGTCTGCTTGGTTAATAAGAAAACCAGTAGACAAAACCACATCATCAAACTTTTGATGCTAGTTTTTTGGTGCTTGTTTCAGTCCATATAACGATTTCTTCAGCTCGCATACCTTATTTTCACAACCTAACATAACAAATCCTTCCGATTGCTTCATATAAATCTCCTCATCTAGTTTTCCATTTAGGAATGTAATTTTTACATCCATTTGATGAATTACAAGGTTGCGTATAGTTGCAACTGCTATCAACATCCTAATTGTAGAGGTCCTCAAAACAGGAGCATAAGTATCAAAGAAATCAACTCCTTCTTTTTTCCTTAAGCCTTGGATAACAATTCTGGCTATATACTTCTCTATGGTACCATCCACTCTTACTTTCCTTTTGAAAATCCATCTATTTCCTAGTGCTTTACAACCGAGTGGTAGATCAGCCAATTCTTATATATTATTTTCCAGAATGCAACATCTCTTGAAGACATAGCTTCACTAAAATAATATTGATACTGATACACAATCTCATTCCTTGACTCTTCAACTAAACAAAGGTTAAAGACATCTCTAAAAAATTTGACTTTTCTAGTTCTAGTACTTCTCTTAAGTGCAGATGGTCCAAGTAAGGGAATATTGCCACTAGATACATCTTCATATTGAATTGAATTTTCACTGAATGAATTCTGAATCACATCTCTTGGTTTAGGTATAGATGTAAATCTATCTTCATCAAAATCATCATATCTTGACTCTATAACCATGTTTACAGATACATAGTCATCTATCTTCATAAAAATCAACATCTCTTGAATTCTTTCTCTCAACACACTAAGTTTCTCAAATGGCACCCAGGAGATCAAACCCTTCTACTACCAATTCAGGAGAATGCAACTCCTCATCCAAATTTAAGAAGGTTGACTTCAAGCATATATCTGGAAAAATTGAGGTGCAACTATTTTTTACAGATAATTATCTGATTGTTACTACTCCTTACTCTGATATTGTCAAAGAATTGAAGATGAGCTCCTAGATATCCATGAATGAGCCAAATTATCCAAGGCTTGTAAGAGAATTTTACGCAAATCTCAAGTATTTAGGAGATTATCTAAAGACTGAAGTAAGGGGAACCAGCATTATCATCACTCCATAACTACTAGGAGATATCCTCAAGGTTCCAACAAAAGGACTGATACTTAAAAAGCAAGTAGACGAAAAATAAAAAGATGTTTAGTATAGTGATAAATATGGGCCACTAAAGGAATACAAGGGTGAGAAATCTCCACCTACATGGGTGTTGAAAATAGAAGTCTCCACTATGCAATAGCCAAGTCTCTAGTATATAAGCTCAATGCTCTAACTTAGTATCTGATCTAGAGCACTATGTGATGCAATATATAGTAGCTAAAAAGCCAATCAACTACCTAGAAATCATCATCAATCACATGATAAAGCATCCTTGGAGTATAGAAGGCCTTATCATACTCATTCTGAAAAATCAAAAAGCAAAAATTGAAGATGCATTATTTCTTGAAGCTCATAGAATCACCATGAATACATTCTTCAATTTGTAGTATGACAGAACCTATGACAAAGAAGTTGTTGAGGCAGAGATTGCAAAGAAATGGGCAAAGAAGCAAGAAAGAAGATTGAAGAAAAAGGATTCAGCTGGTACAACTGCTGAGATAAAGGAAGAGCCTAAATCCTAGAAAAGAAAGGCAGACTTTGATCTACCAAAGAAATGGGCCAAGAAGGTAAAGGTTGAGAAACCAAAAGTGGTCATAGAACTAGCTTCTGAGAAAAGAAAGAAAGAACAGGAGGAAGCAGCGGTAGAAGAAGCTACTTATGAGGAAGAAACTATCCCATACTTATGAGGAAGAAACTATCCCAGAACCACCTCAAAAGCAGAGAACAAAGAAAGCTCAGAAGGAGAAGAAGGTGGAGTCTGACGAGTTTAACATGAAAAGCTTAGACCCAACTATGAGGAACACTTTTTGGGAATTCCCCCCTCTTCAACCGCCACACTATCCACCACTCTTATGAGCCGGCGGGGTTTTAGACTAGCACGAGAGGTGCTGTGCGCGAGGCGCGATTCGTTTTGGTTTGAGAAAAATGCAGTGACTTTGTGTAAACCAAAAATGTGATTATATTGTGAAATATATTTACATATTTCATTAAGAGAAATTTTTTTAAAAATAAAGCATTTTTACCTTATTTAAAACTAAAATATAGTCGCCGCCCGGTTTAGCTCCAATTGGAATTATGGTATACTGATCCAAAATAGGATTTTTATACCGAAAAGAAAATGAGATTCTGTGTTCGGACATGATAGGTACTCACATTCCTCAAATTGTTTGGATTAATTTTAAAATTTTGGAATTTTGTGGTAATTCATGCATTACAACGGTTTTATTTAAGAAATAAGTTCAAGAAATAAAACATGCATAATGGCATAAATAAATAGATATTTGCTACCGAAATTTTGGCAGAGTAACGACAGCATTTGTGTTTTGGCCTGGAAACTCGGATAGAGTTTCCTCACATTCTGGATGTTTATCCGTAACTGCGAGCTTATTTACACATATTATAGTTTAAGTGGCACCAGTGGCTCACTTAACTAGAGAATTGGAATTCAATATGCAATAATAAAAGTAATAAAAATGAATTTTAAAGTTGGGCTTAGAGCCATATACCCTCAGTTTACCATTTCGTCTATCTAGGATGACCTGAGAGCCGGTGCAGGACTGAAGTTGTCAGGGGTTGTGATTTGGTTGGAAAATAGGTTTGACCCAAGTTATGGCTATATTGGATTATTCCTAAAGGAAATCCAAGATTTTTTAGAGATTAAGTCATTTTTAGACCGAAGATCACTGTGAGATCTTGATCTAAAAAGATGGGGAAATGAGTTTATACCAGATGTCGGTGATAAAGCTCGGATTTGGAAGTGTTTTGATAAAGTTTCAAGGCTTTTGGGACTCTCGGAACAAAATGGGACAAAATAATTTTTCTTTCCTTTTTCCGTCTCTTGTTGAAATGAGGAGCGAAATCCTCTATTTATAGAGGGGTGGTAATTAGCCGGCGGACTAATTACCTATCTGACAAGATCTTACTTTAATCCCGTAAATCTTTGCCAGATCTCAGTAAGATTTTTTTTTACTGTAGATAGGTAATTAGCCCGCGGGATGATTACTTATGTTTGACCAAATTTTGACTCTTTAATTTTTCAGTAAAAAATGCTAAATCGAAGCTTCCCTAGAATGTGGATTTTTGAATTTTGGACTTTGGATGACAATTCTGTCCTTTTTGTCTCTTTTGTCTGATCACTGAACGAAATAGGCATAATTCCTCATCGGGCCGGAATGACCTGTGCTAGCAGTTTGCCCCTCGCATACATAAATTTCATGCTAGAAGTTTTGTCGTACGCTAAACAAACAAAAAGTGTGTGTGTGGAATGCAATGAGTTAAAATATTTTTAATCAACAAATTTTGAAACAAAATATATTTTGCCCCTTTAACTAAAAATTTATTAATGAGTTGCATTAGGTTAGAATTGATCGAGTGCATGAATGACTATACAAAAACAGCTTTTAGGTCTGCTCGTTTTATAAACAACATAGAAAATGGATAAAACATACAAAATTGCAAAAATTTTCAAAATACACGTAATTAGCCGGCGGGCTCATTACCTGCGGGCTATAAAACCAGCAGCTTGCTCCTCATTTTCTTTACACCAACAATTCTCTTCTTCTCACCTTGCGAATTTCACTTCTTTGTCTCAGAATTTTTCACTTTCTAGCTATTCTCGACGATGATTTCTTTCATCTTCTTTCATTTTCTACCCCTTTTAGTCTGACTTTGTGAGGTCTCGATGTGGTACAAGCTTTACAATGTCCGCTTTGATTTACCAGTCATCCAAGTGATTACTCGCAACATGGTTATCAACAGCAAGGAAGTGGAACTCTCTGAAGTTCTTGCCGAGGCCTTATATGAGCTTCCTTCGACTTGGAAGTATGATGGAATTGCTCCCGGGGATTTCATCTCGCCTGCTTTGAAGCCCCCCGACCATCTTTCTCGGATTCTGGTAAGCCTTATCGCTATTATCGCATTTTTTTACCACGTTATTGCTCATTTATTATTTTTATTATTATATATATTTTTTGCTTTTGTTTATCATTTTCTTGTTTTTTGATTATGGCATAAATTTATTAAATGCAATATTGAAGATTGGTGTGTAATTAGTGTACATGCATTATTTTTGCGGGTCACTAACCATAAGGGTTCATTATTTCCCATTTTTACAAGTTGTACAAGGTACTATCCTCTACCGCTAAGGCCATCATTGACGGGACATCTTTGGGGAGGTTGGTAAGGAATTGCAAGTACGTAAGATTCCGCAGGTATCCTTACATCCCAACAGGTTCTTCTACCCATATCTTGAGCAGATGGTCCGTTACTACCCACACTTTTCATTTCCATTACGGGGAGTACACTATCACTCCACCGGATTACTGCGCCATCACAGGTCTTCCCTTCCACTGTAACATGATTCACTTCAATGCATGTTTACTTATGATTGCTTTAATGTAGAGACCATTGAGGCTTTGATTGGCTATTCTGGGGATAAGCTCAGGTGAGTTTCTTGTGAGAAACTCATGACCTTTTGGACCATTGGGGATAGAAGGCACTTGACTTCTGCTTGTGAGGCCAGAGCCTTTATGGCCACTAACTTGTCCTGGCTATGTTTTCCTACCGACGGTGTGATCGTGAATCTCCATATTCTACCCACTTTGATCGATCCGTCTCGCTTTGATGAGTATGCCTGGGGCCGAGCTGTGTTGGGCCATTTATACTGATCCCTCTGATCAGTGTGTGAGGAACATGATTAGAAAGTTTAAATCTTGTCTCCAGATCATCTATGTGAGGGACTAACTCCCTTTTCTTTCTTTATGAGCATTCTTGCCTGTCTTTTGATGTTCTGACTTCCTTTAACTTTTTGTAGATCTGGTTTTTTTGAGATGGGGATTCTTCCAAGGACCAAGTTGGTGTGAAATGGAGGCTACCCATTCTATCCTCCTCTGCCACACTACTGGTGTGGTTTTAAGATCGAGTCTCCTTCTTCTCTTTATATCTACCCTCTTACTCTATCATTGAAGCAAGTATATCTTGATAGCATTTCTGACTTGCTACAATCGCTATATCTGTTATAATTATTGTATTAATGCTTGGTCTCTTTTTCTTCTTTCAGATCAAGATATAACCTTGGGGGCATGAGCTTCACTGGCCGAAAGTCATGAGATTAGCTGGGGTGTTTGTGAATACCCAGTTAATGGCGCTTATGAAAGGGGTTCATCGACATCATTAATAACTGGAACATTCACTGGGTCTAGGCCCACTGGCTAAACTTCAATCATTTACAAAGTGCTACTAAATTCACATCTTTATTTGGTAATTTAGAATCGAAGTAAAATTCAATAAGCAAGAAACCCATTCCATTTTTATTTAATGACTCCTTTCTCTTTGGAGTGGTACCTTGGGGAGCATATCCAAGGTTGGCATCTTCCTCCCAAGTTATGTTCCATCCCTCCTAATGTGCCCCGATGGATTTTATGGTCTCATAGCTCACCTGAATTTGCACGGTTGGCTTCTGATGGCTTACCCAGCACCTTCTTGGAGTGAATTGGGGGGTATGAGGGGTTCTGCCATTTGCAGCTACTCAAATGGCCAGAGACATACCCTGTTCCTATCGAGCCTCAGCCAGATATTCACAACCCTTCTGAGGGCGATACTCCATCCATTTCTGCACCTAGCGGGTGAGTTAGATCGAGTTTGCCTGGGACTGTCTAGAGGATGGTATCTCTTTTTCATTGACTCAGATTTCTTCATTGTTTTCTAACTTTCATGCTTAGTTGGCCTAATTTTCCCTTGTTTTGATGTTTTTACAGGATCATCATGGTAGGAAGAGGCCTGCGTCCACTTCTACCCATGTTGGGAGTTCTTCAGTTTCATCGGTTCTGCCTCAAAGTCTGGTGATGATGGAGGGACATCAGGGGTTTTAGTATCAGCCATCCACATTCTTGATGTACCATCCTTACTTGAGTGCTTACATGTCAGTGATTTAGCCTTACCTGGACCCTAAGCATCCAGTGACTTTCCACTCGACCGACGCTACCCATGTGATCTTTTTGCATTTTCCTTTGCTTTTAGATCATGCCAGTTCTGACTCATTTTGATCCATTTTTTAATTTACAGGTGCCTATCGCTGATAGCATCTCCTATTGGGATACATCCAAGGGTAGTAGCTGTTCATAATGAACCAAAATTCAGACATGGCTGTATGTTTATTACTTTATTATTTTAATGATGATGCATGGTATGTCATAAAATGGATATGAATGATATGTGTTAAAATGTTGCAGCTGGAGATCTAGCGGCTTAGAGCTTAGTTGGGGATGGTACAGGTGGAAGACCAGCAGTAGTAGTCTTAGCATGGATAGGGCGATCCTTCGGGGTTCTTACCACAAGGTGGTTATCCTCCTCCTCCATCGTCTTTTAATCCCAGTCATTCGAGTTCAAGCGACGGATAGTAGATAGGGTTATTTTTCATCATTTTTTTTTCTTTTGGACAGTTTGGAGAGCATTTTCTTGTATGAACACATTTTTTATTTACGAAAGAATTTTACATTATTCTCATGCTTTGCACTTCTCTTCTTTTATTGATAATTGAGTTTATTGGGGTAATCTACCAGATACTCGCAGATTGCCCCATAACCTACGTATAGCAAACTGCTACCCTTTTAAAATTTTGACATGGAGAACTACATCCATTTTCATGCAGATCTGAATGTTTATCTAAAGAATTTTGATGGTTGGGACCATCTTAGGGTTTACGGTCTGTTGTATATGAAGGAATACTATCGCATTTTCATCAAGGATAATGTGATCGAGGCTGATGTCAGGTTCTAGAATCCTATTGACAATGTGTTCTGATTTGGAGATCATGAGTTATGCCCCTTGTATGAGGAATTCTGTGGACTCTTGAGATCTTCAGTCGATATACCTCTGGCCATTCCATCGCATCGTCCTGATTTTTCTAACCTATTGATGAATTGTTTCCAGTTGCAACGATTAGATAGACACCGATTGATTTATGATGTGGGCTTGAGGTTGGACGTGGCTTTCGACATAGTTAGGAATCTTTCTCCTAATGATGCGACCCGAATTCCACTCATTTTCTTAATTTTGTTAGGGGTATAACTTTGTAAGGTTTCAACTGTGGTTTGTAGCTTCACCTTCTCTACCATCATTGATCAGATGTTAGAGGGGAAATCTCTCATTACAGTGAGTTTGGCAGAGACACTAATCTTTGTGCACTCTTCCCAAAATGGGACTGAAGCTACTACTAGGGACAGTAGGCTCCTTCTTTAGGTAAACTTTACTTGAGCCTTTCTTTTCGCATAAATTTCCCTTCTTGGGTTTTCAATTCATCAGGCTTGCCTTAATTTTTTGCCTGGATTGTCTTTTCAGGTTTTCAATCTAGGAGGCCATTTTTTTCCTTAATTTGTATTTATATTTCCCTTTTTTTCTTTTATAGCTCTAGCTTTGGGACAAGCTTTCTGTACTATCTATTCCCACAAGCATGGATTATCAACCGAAGGCCTATTGGGCATGGGGCTCCCTAGTTCACATCGATAATCGCACCCATAAAGACTTTACTGTTGAGTAATGGGTCGAGTCTATGGGGAGTCGAGCTGTTGAGTATATTCGCTGGGTGTGCCCTTGGTGGGGAATCATGCATGTGACTACTAATGTTGCTAGAGATGGTGTAGTCCTCATTGGTATTTCTGAGATTATCACCTACTTTCCCCGTCGCTTGTGTAGGTAGTATGGTCGTCCTCAAGGGTTTTCGGCATCCTTGTGCACCCTTCTCGGTTCTGAGCTTTCCTATACTCGAGTTTATCATCATGACATGAGGTGGATCAATCAATCTTGGGTAGAAGTGAACTATTCTGTGCCTTCTGACATCCATCCTTCCGTGGCTTATCGCATCTGGGTTACAAGTACTCGCGGGGTTGCCACCCTTGAGGAGAGGCTTATCGAGACAAAGAGATCCATAGTTTCTTTGGGTATCATTGAGTTAGTCATCGTGTCTTTCATCTTTGTGGGAGAATAAAGGCTTCAAGCCTCGTTGTTTGCCTTTGTTGTTTCCATTTCCTGTTTGAAATGCACTTTACGTGTAATAAAGACAAGAAATGCTATTTGAATGCGGGTTTTATTAAACAATTTGTAGTTTCCATTTAATGCACTCATGTAGTATTTTTAACAAGAATATGCCACTATAAATGATATTGCTTATATAGGAAGGACAAATGGTATTTATTTCCAAGAAATTCCCATCGTTGCCCAAGGTTCTAAACCGATTTTACCCAAGGCCTCACTCTTTTATTTTAGGGTCTTTATTTTTGCTCAAGAGCCCTCACCGGCTCTTGACAGACAATTTTTCACGATTTACTAGATTTAAAAATTTGTTACCGTCCAGATCTAAGATTTTGACTACCCCTTTACTGAGAGTCTTCCTTACTACGTATGGCCCCTCCCAGTTTGGTTGAAACTTCCTTTGAGCATCCGTGTATGTCTTATGAGATTGTTTTAAGACCAAATCACCTACTCTCAGAGGTTGATCCTGCCATTTGACTTTACGGTTGTAAGCTCTAGCCATGCGTTGTTGGTGTAACTATAGATTTTCCAATGCAGTTAATCATTTCTCATTAATTAAAGTCATTTCTTTGTGCCTTGCCTTTTCCTATTCATCTTCAATAAGTCTCGCTTCAAGGGCTATTTACAAAGATTTGATCTCCATTTCAACGAAAAATATTGCCTCCATTCTGTTGATGAGAGAAAAAGGAGTCTAACCTGTAGGAGTCTTGACACTAATTCCGTATCCACACAAGGCATAAGGCAAATGATCGGTACAATCTCAGTAATTAGAGATCATCTTGGAGAGGATCTTCTTAATTACCTTATTAGCTGCTTCTACAGCTCCTTTGGCTTGAGGGCAATAGGGCAAAGAGCGATGAATCTTAATTCCGTGCTTCTTAATAAGATCGGTTGTTTCCCCTTGGAATTGCACACCATTGTCACTGAATGTCGTATCTGGCGAAGATATGTCACTGAATAAACCGAGCCATTTTCTTGGCTGTGATGCTCATACCCATTTGGAAAAGTAATCAACTGCCACTATAATAAAGCGATGGCCATTGGTCGAAGATGGTCTTATCTCACTAATGATATGGATACCCTAGGCTGAGAATAGCCAAGGCATCGTCAAACTTTGTAATGTTGTTGGGGACAAGTGACTTACGTATCTATATATCTGAAGGGCTTGGCAATTCTTTGCTTCTTGAATACAGCCAGCTAACATAGTTAACCAAAAGCATCCCATTCTTTGAATTTTCTTTGCCATAATGATATCATTCATGGGTTGACTGCAGTCTCCTAAATGTACTTCTTTCATCACCTTTTCTGCTTCTTGTTGAGTCAAACACTTTAATAGTAAACTGTCAGATGACCTTTTGAATAGATCTCCCTTAATTAGGCAAAACTGCACAATGAGCTTCCTTAGTGTGTTTCTATCGGAGTTCGTAGCCCTGGTCGAGAATTCACCATTTTCAAGGAACTTGACGATGTCAGAGTGCCAAGGTTCTCCTTTATCCATGGTGCCTTCTATTGCACGGACGTAGTACGGAAATTGGGTTATTTCCATAACAAGGGGTTTGATTGGCTATTTTTGAGGTCCTTCCACATGGAAGCTAAAGTGGCCAACGCATCTGCCATCTAGTTCTCTTCTCAGGGCATATGACAAAATTTGCATTCACTAAATATTGCGGCTTTCCTCCAGATAGCCTCTAGGTAAGGTTTGAGAGATACCTCTTTCAACTCCCAGTATCCCGTGACATGTTTGATGACTAAAGCCGAATCACCAATAATTTTTACTTTTTCTACTCTAAGAATGACTAGGGCAGACATTCAGAATAGACAGGCTTCATATTCTGCCCCGTTATTCATGGTAAGAAATTCTAATCATTTTGATAGAGGTATGAGTGCTCCATCTGGCGTAATGATAATGACTCCCAAGCTAGCTCCTCGTTTGTTAACAACACCATCGAAGAACATGGTCCATTTTCTGGGATTTTAAATAGATATTGCAAAACATTTGTCAGGGAATTCTAGGTTCTCCAGGTCCCCTTCTTTAAGCGGTAGATTTGCTAGGAATTCGGCCACTGCTCTCCCCTTGATGGTCTTTTTAGTGACGTACTTGATATTGAATTTTGACAGTAATAAGAGCCACCTTGCCAGTTTTCTGGTTAGGGAGGGTGCCTGACATAAATACTTCATCGGATCCACATTTGTGACTACTTGGATTTGGTAGGATTGGAAACAATGTCTGAGTTTGTTGGTGAGCCAGATCATGGCGGCACAAGTTGTCTCCATGATGGTGTATTAAGTCTCGTATTCTAGCAACTTCTTGCTGAGACAATAAATTGTGTGTTCCTTCTTATCTTTGTGCTCCTAAACCAACATAGCCCCTATAGATGTTTCTTCTATTGCTAAATAGAGAATGAGCGGCTTTCCGAGAATCGGTGGCTTCAACACAGGAGGGTTCATTAGCTAGGCTTTGATCCTGTTGAAGGCTTCCTAACATTGGTCGTTCCATTCTATTGGCTGATGTTTCCTCAAGAGCTTGAAGATAGGATCGAATGTGGTAGTTAACCATGCCATAAAGCGGCTGACATACCGTATAGACCCTAAGAAACTTCTTACTTCTTTCTTGATTTTTGGTACAGGCATTTCCCTGATGGTGTTGGCCTTATCAAGATCCATCTCTATGCCTCTTTTACTAACCATGTGCCCTAGTAATTTTCTTGACGTAACACCGAATATACACTTCTTCGGGTTGAGACGGAGATGTACTTCTCAATTCTTGTAAGGAATCACTTTAACACTATCGGGTGCTCTTCTGGCGTAGCGGATTTCACAAGCATTTCATCCACGTAGACTTCCACTTCTTTGTGGATCAAGTCATATAGTAATGTCATGACTACTCGCTGGTAGGTTGCTCCTACTTTGTTGAGTCTGAAAGGTATCACCCTGAAACAATACATCCCCCATTCTGAGATGATTGCAGTTTTGAACTTATCTATTACGTTCATGAGAATCTGGTGGTAGCCGGAGAACCCATCCATAAAGGAATACATGGCCGCTCTTGCCACGCTGTCTACCAGAATGACGATGTGTGGTAGCAGAAAGTCATCCTTAGGGGTAGCCTTGTTCAAGTCCCTAAAATCAACATAAACTCTGATGTCTCCATTTTCTTGGGCACATGGACCACATTGGATAGTCAAGTGGGATGCTCAACGACCTCTACAAAATTAGCCTTGATTTATTGGCTTCTTCTGCTTTGACCTTTTCTGCCCATTTTGGACACATTCTCCTCATCTATTGCTTTACTGGTCAAATCATTGGGTTTGTGGGGACCTTGTGCTTAGCAATGTGCCAATGAAGTCCTGACATGTCCTCGTGATACCAAGTGATGGCTAAAATATGATTTTTTAGTACTTTTATTAATTCTCTCTCTTGTTCAATGGGCAATTGATTGGAAATGTATACCATTTTTTTTATCATCTTCCATATTTAAGTTAATTTCTTTTGTAATATCATTATCAATGTTAAAGATGCTAGATGAATGCTGGAATGGATCCATGGAATCGTAATTAGAAACAAAATCCAAATAAGCAAATTTCTTCATCTTATTATCATCATAAAATACATTATTCATTTCAGACATGTTGGAAATGGAAACAAAAGACTCATCATGATCGGTAGGGTTTGGTTCTACAGCGAATGATTGTTCCATGGCAGCTAGCTTCTGCACGATGTCATCGTCATCCTTCTCTTCTACTTTTACCTTGCCTTTCAGGACCTTAACCATGTCCATGATGGCCTAGCTCAAGCAACCTCCCTTGCTCTTTGCTTCCTCCATTATCTTTAGTTGTGCTTGAAGGTGCTTGGTCAAAATGTCAAGGATTTCCTCTTTTTTGCTCGGCTTTTTAATCTTTTTCTGGTGCACTTGTTCATCGAGTGTGAGCGGACGACCTTTTTCTCCCCGACCCGCATGAGAGCAGGGAAGGGGGAAATCCTCATTTCAGCATGATGAAAAGATAGATTGATAAAGGTGATGTTGAAGTTCAATTAAAGTCCAGTTTACATGTTAAGGGATACGAGACTTGAAATCCCATATTTTAAGTTAGAGTCGCCACCCGGTTTAGCTCCATCAGAAATTTGGGTATGATGGTCCCATCGGGTGGTTGGACCGTACCTTAAAATAGAGATTCCAAGTTTGGATGATGTCGCTTACTTTTCATTTATTAAAAAAAATACGTTTATATTTTAATAAGCGCAGCTTCAGTTCTTATGCAATTTAAATCCGGTTAATGTTTAGGGGTTTCGGTTTATATGGCCATACATCACACAAAAGTGGTAAATAAAGCAAGAAAACAAAATTATTACATGGCTTTACAAATACCTATACATTTTTCTAATGCAAAAAAAATAAAGAAAGAGAATAAATAAATAAAAGGGTAAAACCGGGTCCTAACCGAGCTTACCAAATCGGACCCGACTCCAAACGAGGCCAGATATATACAAATAAACACATGAATAAATAAAGGGCAGAAAATAAACACATAACATGGAGAAAAACATTTTTTGGGAAATTTTAGAGTTAAAAAAGACAAATTTTTTGGGCATTTAATGACTATTTGATCAATTAAATAATAAATAAATAAAATAAATCAGGTTAAAAATAATTATTAATTTATTCCAGAATTTTTATGATTTTTAGAAAATTTTTTGGGTGCAAATAGGTGAGAAAAACGCGAAAAAAATGACTAAAAAATGAAATGATAAGCAGCTAAAAGCAAACTCAGACAGACAATGCTATAGTGACAGCCTTCGCCGCTATCGCTATAGTGGCCACCGCTATAACTATAGAGGTCGCCGCTATAGCGACGGCGGCCGAGGCTATAATTATAGCCTTGTCGTCAAAATTCGCTTTTAAGGGGGAAACCGAGTGTTTTCACATCCATAAACTCGAAATCATTGAAGTTTGAAGTCGCAATCAACTATATTTCAACATATCTAGACTTAAAACACACAAATAATCTTGATTCAATGGATTTTGGTAAGCAAATAACCAAAAATCATAAAAAAAAAATGATGTAACCTCTATAGGGGTAGGGCTCACCGCTATAGCTATAGCCTTCACCGCTATAGGAGTAGTGGCCAAGGCTATAGGGATAGCGGTGAAGGCTATCCCTATAGAGGTCAGACCATTTTCTAATTATTTTGCAAGAACACCAAAGGAAAGAACAAGAACGAGTACCAAAATCACCAAGAACAGTAGCAAAATGCAATAAATAAATAAATAAATAATGGAACTCAGTTTTGTTACCTCTAGGCCGTGAATCTAACTTTGGAGACTCAAATCAACCCTTGACAAGGCCTTTTTGTTGATTTTAGACAAAATAGTTATGGAATCGGTGACAAAATCAGTGACAGATTATTTAGGTCGTATTTTGAGAAAAGTCTCTAAAACCCTATTTAATCTGTTTTAACCTATGATTTCTAATTGATTTTAGTGATTAAGCTATGAGATTAAGCTAAAGAACAACTAAGAATCGAGATTAAAAGAGATTAATCCGGATTCTAAGCTTTTCTAAAGCTTTCTCTCTCTAGTTCTTCACTTTCTCACTCTAGTTCTGCTTTTCTCTCTAAAAGTGATTTGTAATTCAAATTTCTGGAAAAAAAGTCCCCTAATCTCTCTCCTAAATGGGTTTAAATACTCCCACACTAAAAAATACACTGACTTGGATGAATTTTCAAGGAAAATACGTGTCCCAATTGAGAGGAGAGAGGGTAAAACAAAGTGGCACGACCAAAAAATGGCAGTGCCACAACCACCGCTACCGTCATGGCGGTGGCCGCTACAGGGATGGCGGCAACCTCCGTGACCATAGCAGCCACCATCATAGGGGTGGCGGTGGCCACTATCATGGTAGTGGTGAAGCTACCATGGTGGCGGGGGGTGGCCACAACGGGGGTGGCCACCTCGGTGGCACTCACCACCACAAAGGTTTTGGTGGCCACTACCATGCAAGCCACTGCCGTCACCGGTGGTGGCAGCAACAAGGCGGGAGGGAGCTAGGGTTAGGTTAGGGGTTTTTAGGTTTCCAACTTTCAAAGCTTATAACTTTCACTACGGTTATCTGATTAAGGCAATTCTTGACATTACAGAAACCTCGGAGAGTCCATAATCCAAAAATATAAACAAGACTTGCTAAAAATATTCACATCTCATATAAAATCATAAAAAAATTACTGTGGATGAGTGAAAGAAAACGGTTAATTCTAAATGCATTTTAATGATTTTTAAGCACGCTCAAAGGTCCAAAATCATAAAAAAAAGTAGTTGCCAAACGTGATTCGACCCTAAAAGAATAGAACAACAGGCCTATAAGAGGTTAGAGCAATAAGTCATCATCATTTTGCGGGTCACCGAAAAGCCCGTGCTCATAGGCTGCCCCTTGGAAGAATACCAGTTGACTAAGTCAAGTGTGGTCTCACAAAAGAGCAAGGGATAGAAGGTTATACATGAGGTGCAGATTCGTAAATTGATTGTCTACTGGGGTTGCCATTAACAGATCTATCAAGAATAAGGTTCTAACTCTTAAATACTTGAATCGGTATTGCCTTCATTACCCCTAACGGATTTGAGTTAGATTGTTGGTTATTCAGTTGGGTTGATAGTAATTGGGGTGTAGACGGATTAGGTTGCAAGGCTCACCAAGTTCAGGTTTAGGCTTAAGGGTTTGCCAAGCGCGAACTTGGGCTTTATAGGTTTTTCAAGCAAGGGCTTGGGCTTTTGAGGATTGCCAAGCGCGAGCTTGGGCTCTTGAGGATTGCCAAGTGTGGATGGGATTGCCAAGTGTGGGTTTGGGATTTTGAGGATTGCCAAGCGCGGGCTTGGGCTTTTGAGGATTGCTAAACGCGAGGTTAGGCTTATGAGGATTACAAAGTGCGGGCTTGGGCTTTTAAGGATTTCCAAGTGCGGGCTTGGGATTTTGAGGGTTGCCAAGCGTGGGCTTGGGCTTTTAAGGGTTGCCAAGAGCAAGCTTGGGTTTTTTAGGTTTGCCAAGCGCGGGCTTGGGCCTTTGAGGTTTGCCAAGCGGGGGCTTGGGCTTTTGAGGTTTGCCAAGCGCGGGCTTGGGCTTTTGAGGTTTGCCAAGTGCAGGCTTAGGATTTAGAGGTTTACCAAGTGCAGGCTTTGGTTTTTGAGGTTTGCTAAGTGTGAGCTTGGGCTTTTGAGGTTTGCCAACCGCGGGCTTGGGCTTTTGAGGTTTACCAAGCGCGAGCTTTGACTTTTAAGGTTTTCCAAGCTTGGGCTTAGGTTTTTTAGGGTTACCAAGTGCGGGTTTGGGCTTTTAAGGGTTGCCAAGTGTGGGCTTGGGCTTTTGAGGGTTTCCAAGCACCGTCTTAGGCTTTTCAGGGTTGTCGGGCTTTTGTGGTTTACCAAGCGCGGGCTTAGGCTTTTGAGGGTTTCCAAGCATGGGCTTAGGCTTTTGAGGGTTACCAAGTGTGGGCTTGGGCTTTTGATGGTTGCCAAGTGTGGGCTTTAGCTTTTGAGGATTGTCAAGTGCGGGCTTAGGCTTTTGAGGGTTGCCAAGCGCGGGCTTGGTCTTTTAAGGGTTTCCCAGTGCGGGCTTGGGCTTTTAAGGGTTGCCAAGCATGGGTTTGGGCTCTTGAGGGTTGCCAAGCGTGGGCTTGGGCTTTTAAGGGTTGCCACGCATGGGCTTAGGCTTTTAAAGGTTGCCAAGTATATGCTAGGGCTTTTAAGGGTTGCCAAGCGCGGGCTTGGGCTTTTGAGGATTGCCAAGCTCGGGCTTGGGCTTTTGAGGGTTGCCAAGTAAGGACTTGGGGTTTTAAGGGTTGCCAAGTGTGGGCTTGGGCTTTTGAGGATTACCAACGGGGTTGGTTTTGGCTTTTGAGGGTTGCCAAGCGTGGGCTTGGGCTTTTAAGGATTGCCAAGTATGGGCTTGGGCTTTTGAGGGTTGCTAAGAGCGGGCTTGGGCTTTTGAGGGCTGTCAAGCGTGGGCCTCAGGTTTTGAGGGTTACCAAGCATGGGCTTGGGCTTTTGAGGATTACCAAGCGTAGCCTTAGGCTTTGAGGGTTGCCAAGCGCGGGTTTTGGCTTTTGAGGGTTTGAAATTTTGAGTTTGAGTTTTGGATCTTGGGTTTTGAATTTTGGATTCTTGGATCGATAAGCTGCATTGAGGTGCCCCTAGAGATTCGGAAGGCTGCATGGAGGTGGCCTGAAGGGATTTTCTGAATTTTGAATTTTGGATCCTCGGATCGATTGTCTATCGGGATTGTCGTCTAGTGTACCTGTGAAGGTAGTTTAGAAGCATTAGTAAATAATATGAATTTCGTTTTTATTGCTTAATTAATTTATGGAACAAAAATATTTTTGCCCCTTTAATTAAGCAATAAAAATGGAAGAGTGAAATATAATTGAGTTGAGATTTCCAGAAGTTTAGAGAAGCAGCTGAGGTTAAGTGTATGGCTCAAAGACATTAGTTGACATGCCCCTTGTGTGCGGCCTGAAAGTAATTCTGAGATGCCCCTCGATATGGGTATTTGCTTGGACGTCGAGCATATAGCTCGAGGATACTTTTCTTTGCTTTGGTTTCTGTAGAATTCAGTATAGAAAAGCAGAGAGGATATTCATTAATATTATGCATGAATGTATGAATGCATGAGCTACTTAGGCTAATCATCCTCTGGATTCGAGCCATTGGATCGCTTGCTTGATTGACTTATCCAATTTGGATGCATGCTAGGAGAGAATACACAAAAATGCATTGTGATACAGACAATGCAAGAAATGCCCCTGGTGGACGATTAGGGATGTCCCACAGATTAGGTGGGAATGCCCCTAGAGGAGAATTACAGAAGATGCGGCGTACACGCGAGGCTCGTGTATTTACCATGGCTAAGAAAGGGCCTGCAAATTTTGTGTCGCTAGTAAGACAAGTGATAGAGGGCTCCTCACGAACTATTAAAAATGGCAAGTCAACTGTAAATTGATTGCTGGATCGAGTACGTCGAAGAGGAGGGGGTGCATAAAAAAAAGTTCAAGATTCTTGATAACGAACGGCTGGACGCTATCACTACCAATGAATTTTACCAAGGATGGTTTTAGGAGATTGCGGACTCCAGATGCTTGGTGGCGGTCAAAATTAGAGTGGATACATGCAGAGGATGGATTTAAGCCCTTCAAATCCACTAGACCGAAGAATGTATCCTAGCACTCTGACGATGATGATGATGATAATGTAGACATCTGGATGTGATCGAGGGCGGTCATTTATCTTCAGTTGGTCTTAACTTTTGCAAAGACCCAAACATTGTGTTGGGCCCATTAGACTTGTTTATTTTGCTTTTATGTCCTAATTTTTGCTTGTACCGCCCTTTTCGGGTTTTCAATCCAGCGAAATCTTCCTGGCTTTTGTATAGACCTTGTGGTTTTTAGTCTATCAGGATTTTTGCCTTTTGTCAGTAGTTTATTTCTTTTGAGGAATTGGGCTGACTACACGAAATCCTTCTTTCGGCTTACTTGCAACATTTCACCTTTTGGTCCCGATATATTCATTTAAGCACAAATATAAAGGATTCAGTAAAATGACATTTCCATTAAATGAAGTAAGTTTGAGTACATAATGATGATAACCATTTCTATTGACCCAAACTCTGGTGTTAAGTAGCCTATGAAGGTTTTGTAGCCAACACGCTCTCTTAGCTCACTTTACCCTAATTTTTGCCTAGACCGCCCTTTTCGGGTTTTCAGTCTAGCAGGTTATTTTGCACCCTAACTTTTGCCTGACCAGTTTATAGAATACCTATCAATGGGATACACCCTAATTTTTGCCCGAGCAGTAGAGAACTACTCGCCGGGTGATTTATTTTATTCATTTTTCATATGCAGCTTTACTGGATTTGATTATTTATGGTTAGATTATGATAATGCATCAACCTTCTTTGATTGATGGGATTTACGAGCTCATTACCGTCGATAATAACGCCCCTTGTATTGAGTACTTTTCTGATTATACGAGGTACTTTTCCATATGGACAGAATTTCCCCCTTGGGCCTGTATTGGTAGGCTTCACTAGTTTCAAAATTAGATCACCGGCCTTTGACGGATATTCTTAATGCTTGGCTCAGCTATTGCTCGGCTTTGTTACATGTGCTGGTACATCTAAATGTTGTCTAAGTTGTTTAAATTACGCCTTGGTCTACGGGGGTCCCTTTGACTTAGATTCAATGTGGATCTCAAGGATTTCATCTCGGCATTGGTTGGTTGTATGGCTTTCATTCCATAGACAAAAGAGAAAGGTGTTCGGCTTGCGAGAATTATGACACTTGTTTAACATCTTTGAAGGGTGAATGGTAGCTCATCGGCTCAATCTCTGATCCTTATGGTAGTATTAGAAAGAAACTTCTTGATAAGCCGGTCTATGGGGTGAATCCCTGTGGTGCTTAATCCCTCATTTCTTGATTAAATCAGTTGTTGCCCCTTGAAACTGAAACTGATTTTCTGAGACCAAGTGGTGAAGTGGGCTGTATCGAGCAAACTCGTGTTTCCTAATGAACTTGGTCATCCTCTTGGCGGTAATGTTGGTGAAAGACTCGGTTTCCCCCTACTTTGAGAAGTAACTTGCCCCTACGATGATGAAGCAGTGTTCATTTGTTGATAAGGGTTGAATCTTGCCGATCATATGTGTTCCCCTTGCGGAGAATGGCCAGTGAGGAGAGAAATAGGGAAGGGTTATGGAGTTGTAAGGTATTGGATATGCGTAAGGATCAATGGTGTGTTGGGGTGGGAATATGAGAATGTATGGGTGAAGGAAAGGTAAGCCTTAGTTCTGTCGAAAGTGGTCTGGCAATGCTCCTTCTTCATAATCGGCTGACACTTCTTCGGTAGTTTGAACATAGGTTTTCACATAGTGGCATGCGATGAACTGATTGAAATGTTGAACCTATCTAAGGGAGAACTGAACTTCTTTTTCTACTTTAGGCATGAATATGTGATTCTTGGCAATCTAACGATGAATCTTGGGTGTGACCAGGTATGACCAAGCGAAAGTGTTATCATGATCCTTAAGCACTTTTATCTCTCTCTTTTTTCGGAGCTTAGGTCATTAGAAAATGGTTACCATTTTAGGTTATCATCTGTACTTAAATTTATTTCAGTTAAAGAAATGTAATGAGTACTAAACACATTATGCTTATGATGAAATGAACGCATGGACCCATCGGGCGAAACATCAAACGAGTAAACAAAATGAGAGTCTTTGATTGAATAAAAAATGCCTTAAAGGCAGAGTTGTTCACATCTAAATACTAGAAAAGAAAGTTACATAAAGATAGTCTTCTTCCACAGGCGGAGGGTCTTGAGTTACGGCATTGGTAGATTAGGCATCCTCGGTAGCTTTCATCGGTGCATCATCTAGGATCAGACCCAGAACTTTCACTTGTATAACTGATGACCTGTTTCCTTCATTTGCTAAAGACCTCATCATGCTCTTGTTAGATTCGGCAGTAGAATTGTCTTGCATAGTGGTGTTGATCGAACTAGAGAAGACCGAAGCTAACACCAATTCTTCAGGTAGACCAGAATTGTCGCACCTACCTCACTATCAGAGCTTGGGGATGGTTCCTCCTTAGTATCATTCTTTCTAGCTGGCTGAGCCATTTTCCCTTTTCGCACTTATCGCAAAATGCCCCTCCCCAGAGGTTTGCACGGATCTGTTGTGGGCCCTACCTAAATATGATAGCGACAAAAGTTTCCTCTTTCTTCGGTTGTAGGAGCATGATATTCATGAAGAGAGTTAAGCATGCCTTTCTCTAGCAACTTGGCAAATAGAACACTAAGAGGGAGCTTCCATGGAGACACCAACGCTTTCTGAGCAGGCGCCTGGGAAGGTATGGCTTGGACTACAGAAACATTCTCTTAAGCGATGACTTGAATCACAATTGTCTTCTCCTTGGTCAGAACCGGAGTAGCTTTGAAAGATTGAGAATTGTTGTTCTTATTAAACCAGGGTTTGCTGCTGCTTGGCTTGTTAGCTTTCTCTTTCTCCTCGTGACACTCGATTTTCTCATCTTTTTCAAAAACCTTCTAATAAGATTCAAATGAGTCAGTTTCCATTTCCTTACGGAGAACCAGGAGAGCCCCGTTGAGTAGCTTTGAAATCATTTCCTTTAAACTGAGCTTCTGTTTCAATAGAACCTGAGTGGCCATCCTCCTATTGAAGTACGATTTGAAGGGCTCGCCTTGCTTTTGCTTAACGGCTTCGACATGATAGATAGTTGTTTCCATGGTGGAATTGAAACTATAGTGACCAATCAGGGCCTCAGAAAGGAGCTTCCAATCTAGGATTGTTGACTCGGGGAGAGTATTGTACCATTCGAGAGTTGGCCCTGATAGAGTACATAGAAATAATTCAGCAAGAACTTTATCCCCGAATTTCTGAACATGCATAGTCCTCACGTACATCACAATGTAGGATGTGGGAGGTCCCTCACCGGAGTAGGCTTCTTTTTAAGGCATCGAAAAGTTCTTGGGGACCCAATCTCCATCCCTCTCTTCTTTCTTCTCTTCATTATTATTCAGAAGTAGTTTAAAGAAAGCCGCCATTCAGGCGTCACGCCTGGAGGCTATATGACCTGGTCGATTGGTGTCACACTCGGAGGCTATGTGACCTGGTCTTTGTACACTAAGGTGGCTCCAAATTAAAATGGCAGAGGAGCTGGGATCTCAATCTGAGGGAGAGCAAAGGGGTTTTGAGGGTAAGTAGTTCTGCTCGTAGTGAACACAAAACTAGGAGGTGAAGGCGCAAAAGGTGTTGGTGGTGTTGGAAAGATGACAAAACCGCTGGAGGGAATAACCATTTACGGGGTGAAACCCCCTGAGAAAGCGAGGAATATTGGAGCCTGACTAATAGGTCTCGAGGGTATAGGAGGAGGAAAAGTAAATGCCAGTGGAGGAAAAGACGGGGGAGACTAAATCGAGGTCTGATCGAACTAAAATTGACTCAATCGGACAGGTGGTAGAGACGGAGCTGAAAGTAGAGGCTGAATAGGGGGAGCTTGACTGGATCCATTTTGACCGATCTCTATCTATCCCTAAGCTTGAAATACAGGCCCCGCTGGCCTCTGAGCATCTCTCTCTTCTCTTGGAGCCGATCCAACTTGCTCTTGGATGGTGACACAAAATAGATATAGAAACATGGCCATGGCCATAGAATTGGCTAACTCGGTGCCCAACTGTGATGGATTTTGATCGATCGGAGGGGGAGTAAGGAGAAACCTCAAATGGAATCCCACTAACTGACAGAATATCAGATATTGCAGATAAAGTAGATTCTGAAACTGAAATAGAAATCCCTGACTGGCAAACCAAACGGCGATCAAGTCAGAGCCAAAGAGGACTGTAGCGATGAGGATGTCTAGACCTAACTAGAGAAACCAGAAGATGATCAGCCTGAATTGAACCATGAATGAAATGGATGATCACATAATAACTCAAGTGATGAATGATATATATACGGGGATGATTTAGAGAGGTAGAGAGTAGAAAAGCTTATGATGTGAAGCTTAAATCCAAAATATGTGAGATATGCGCACCCCTCGCCATGCCTAGCGAGCTAGATACGGGTTGTTGGGTCTTAAACGATCTCAGGCATTTTGTTAAATTCCCCCTTCAAGCGAGGTGGGAGTAGAGGTAAGCGAAAGAGCAAAATAAAAGTCGACCACAGGCGGCCTATGCATGAGGTGCATATGTATGAGCACAATATAAACTCTAGTGCCAATGAACAGCAAGAGAGTATGAGACCTAAATCTAAATTGCTTTAGTGAGCATAAGGGGAAGTTGTTATGGCTAGATTTATCGTGGTTCATAGTCTCAAACTGCTGGTATCATGGAATGATACTGTAGAAGGGTCTTGTTTACCTTGATTCCTTGTAACTCAGCCACTCCTCAAATGAGTGCTATCACGGGAATTACATGTTGCTTGAAACAAGTGTTCCGCCCACAAATATCCCCAATTCCTAGTGGGCATGAGGTTACAAGTGAGGTTCACAGGGGTGAAATAATGGTACCTTTAACCTAGCATCTAACTACGCGATGGGTTCAACATGCATAAGAAATAAAGCTTTGTTTTAAAAAAATGATTTCAGCACATCATCACAATCCTTTGACCAATTTAAAAAATGAGATCGATTTCCTAAATTTTAAGTTAAAAGGAAATCCCCAGCAGAGTCGACCCTGTGAGCGGACGGCCTTTTTCACCCCCGGACAGCGTGAGAGGCGGGAAGGGAGAAAATAAACAAGCGCTGCAAAGCAAGCCGCATGATGAGTCCTCATTTTAGCGTGATGAAAAAGATAGATTGATAAATGTGATGTTAAAGTTAAATTTAAGTTCAGTTTACATGTTAAGGGATATAAGACTTGAAATCTCATATTTTTAGATAGAGTCACCACCCGGTTTAGCTTCATCGGGAATTTGGGTGCAATATTCCCACCCGGTGGTTGGACCATACCTTAAAACAGAGATTCCAAGTTCGGATGAGGTTGCTTACTTTTCATTTATTAAATAAAAAACGTTTACATTTTAATAAGCGCGGCTTCCGTTCTTATGCAATTTAAATTCGGTTAATGTTTGGAGTTTTCAGTTTATATGGTCATACATCACACAAAAGCAGTAAATAAAGCAAGAAAATAAAATTATTACATGGCTTTACAAATACTTATACATTTTTCTAATGCAAAAAAAATAAAGAAAGCGAATAAATAAATAAAAGGGCGAAACCGGGGTCCTAACCGAGCTTACCAAATCGGACCCGACTCCAAACGAGGCTAAATATATACAAATAAACATAAATAAACAAATGAATAAATAAAGGAAAGAAAATAAACACATAACATGGAGAAAAACATTTTTTTTTTGGGAATTTTTAGAATTAAAAAAGATATTTTTAGGAATTTAATGGCAATTTAATCAATTAAATAATAAATAAATAAATTAAATCTAGTTAAAAACAATTACTAATTTATTCCAAAATTTTTTATGATTTTTAGAAAAATTTTCGGGTGCAAATCGGTGAGAAAAAAGCGAAAAATGACTGAAAAGTGAATCGAAAAGGAGCTAAAAGCAAACTCAGATAGGCAATGCTATTGTGACAGCCTTCACCGTTATCGCTATAGTGGCCACCGCTATAGCTATAGAGATCACCACTATAGCTATAGAGGTCGTCGCTATAACGACGGCGGCCAAGGCTATAACTATAGCCTTGTCGTCAAAATTCGCTTTTAAGGGGGAAACCGGGTGTTTTTACATCCATAAGCTCGAAATCATTGAAATTTTAAGTCACAATCAACTATATTTCAATAGATCTAAACTTAAAACACACAAATAATCTTGATTCAATGGATTTGGGTAAGAAAATACCCAAAAATAAAAAAAAATGATGTAACCTCTATAGGGTGGGCTCACCGCTATAGCTATAGCCTTCATTGCTATAGGAGTAGTAGCCAAGGCTATAGGGATAACGGTGAAGGCTATTCCTATAGAGGTCAAACCATTTTCTGATCATTTCGCAAGAACACCAAAGGAAAGAACAAGAACGAGCACCAAAATCACCAAGAACAACAGTAAAACGCAATAAAAATAAATAAATAGAGAACGGAACTCAGTTTTATTACCTCTAGGCCGTGAATCTAACTTTGGAGACTCAAATCAACCCTTAACGAGGTCTTTTTGATGATTTTAGATGGAATAGTGACGAAATCTGCGATGAAATCAGTGACAGATTATTTAGGTCGTGTTTTGAAAAAAGCCTCTAAAACCCTATTTAATCCGTTTTAACCTATGATTTCTAATTGATTTTAGTGATTAACCTATGAGATTAAGCTAAAGAACAACTAAGAATCGAGATTAGAAGAGATTAATCAGGATTCTATGCTTTGCTAGAGCTATCTCTCTCTAGTTCTTCGCTTTCTCACTCTAGTTCTTATTTTCTCTCTAAAAGTGATTTCTAATTCTAATTTGTGGAGAAAAGCCCCCTAATCTCTCTCCTAAATGGATTTAAATATTCCTAGACTTAAAAATACAATGACTTGGATGAATTTTTAGGGAAAATATGTGTCCCAATAGAGAGGAGAGAGGGTAAAATGAAGTGGCACGACCAAAAAATGGTCGTGCCACAACTACCACTACCGTCATGATGGTGGCCGCTATAGGGATGGCGGCCACCACTGAGACCATAGCTGCCACCACCTTAGGGGTGGCGGTAGCTGCTACCATGGTAGCGGTGAAGCTACCATGGTGGCGGGGGTGGCCACAACTGGGGTGGCTTCCTCACCACGGTGGCGGTGGCCACCACACCAGTGGTGGATGACGCTTTCGGAGGGCAAGTCATCGCCACCAAAGGGCAAGCCATCACCGTAGGTGGCGGCGGCAGCAACAAGGGGGGAGGGAGCTAGGGTTAGATTAGGGGTTTTTAGGGTTTCAACTAGGGTTCCAACTTCTGACGCTTATAACTTTCACTATGGTTATCTGATTAAGGCAATTATTGACATTCCAGAAACCTCAAAGAGACAAGAATCCAAATATATAAACGAGACTTGCTGAAAATATTCAGATCTTATAGAAAATTGTGAAACAAATTACTGTGCATGAGTGAAAGAAAACGGTTAATTCTAAATGCATTTTAATGATTCTTTAAGCATGGTTAAAGGTCTGAAATCATCAAAGAGGTAGTCTCCAAACATGATTTGACTCTAAAAGAATAGAACAATAGGTGTGTAAGAGGTCAAAGAAATAAGTCATCATTGTTCCATGAGTCACCAAGAAGCCCGTGCTCACAAAAGTTACGGAGCTTTTCGTCCTTGCCATAGTTAACTACATCTGATAAAATATCAAATCCCGGAACTATCCTCCCCTTGTGAGTAACAAGTTTAAGAGTTTCGTTGTAGGGTTGCTCTGACTTCTTTTGAAAGATCATCTTATTGGTGACTCTTTTGGAGCCCAAATAACCGAGTCCTGCAGGTTTCCATTCTCCTGCCCCTATATTGAAAGTTGACATTCGCTACTCATGGGCACCAAGTCCTTTTTCTAGGAGTGTGGTGCTTATGCATGTAACCTTGAATCCAAGGGTCTTAATGCACTTCTAGTTGCCTATTTGATTCTTGACTAATCATGGCTACAGTAAACCCTTTCATATGGCTTTGTTCCATATTCAGTGCTACCACCACTGATGCTTCATCAGCTTCTAGAGTGACAATCTTTCTGTGGAACGGGATTTAGATTTTCAAGTGAAGAGTGGATGGAACACCTCCTAGAGCATGGAACCATGGTCGTCTGAGCAGTATAGAGAAAGTCACGGGGATGTCTATCACTGTAAAAAGCACAATAGATGAGATTTCTCCGATAGTAACTTCGGCTTTAAATGTACTAATGAGGGTTCTCTTGGAATTGTCGCAGGCCTTGATGACCATCGTGGACCTCTTCAAGTCCCTCTCAGTTAGTCCTAGGATTGGCAGAATATCCTTAGGACAAACATTCAGTGATGAGCCGTCGTCGACCATTACACACGGCATGATAGGCCCAAAAACACTTGCCTTCAAGTAAAGAGCCTTATTGTGGCAGGGGTAAATCCAAGCTTGAGAAAATAATGTCGGGGATAACCGTGCAAGTCTCAGTGTTAAGTAGCATACAGACTTGATATGGCGATGCAGGGGAGATGTTTTGATCTCCATCAGCTTTTTAAAAATAGTGAGCCTATGATCTTGAGAACCAAGGAGGAGGTACTAGATGCTCATCTTGGTGGTGGTGGCCTTCAACTAATCCACAATCGAACTTTCTATTTGTTTTGAGGATTTAACAAAAGTAGGAGGTGTCGGAGGTTTCATTCTTGGCACAATAGGGGCTACTGACCCAGTGATTTTCCCTCCTCTAGTGATAGGACTGACAACTTGGGTAGGCGATTTTGTGGTTTTGAAGACTTCAAATTTGTTGAAATCTTCATCAAGTGGTATTTCTCCCAAGTCAATTGGCTTTTTCAAGGAAGATGGTGCTTTGGTGGCAAAGGGCCATTGCATAAAGGTAGCCTTTGCAGGTTGTCTTTCCAGAACTATGGGGTTCTCTTCTAGGATTTGGCATAGAATGGGGTTAGGGCCTTGCCCAATAATGTGAATGGATGAGGAAGCTCCATTAGTCGGATCTTGATCATTGTCATATATGATTGATTCTTCTAGTTCATCAGAAGGCTTATTCATATGCCAAGGGTATTCCTTGGTGGACTTCATCGATGTCGGGCAGACACTGTTAGTTTTTCCATTCCCAATATAACAGTGGGTTTCCATGTTTATCCAACTCGAGAGTTGTATCCTTCGGCAGGTCTACCCAGGTGAAGTAATCAATGAATTGTCTAGCCCGAGTATTCTAAAATGACTTGTGATAAAATGTCATACCAGATGATTGCTTTCTCCCGGAGACTCAAGTGAAACCTTTCGGGCCAATGGGCATAGTGGATGTATCCATCATTCATCATTTGCACAAATTCACGGATGTGAGGGCGTGGCCTTGTGTTTTCATTATAGTGTATGGGATAAACTTCCCTTAAGTCTGGGCTTTGGATTCAATAACTGGCCTAGGCTAATTCAATTTTTGCACAAATTCTCTCCATGATATACTCTTGAGAAGGTTCTTAGCCCTCTTCTCGGATCATATTAATGAAGTGCTCACTGTCTGAGTCAAAGTCTATGAAGTCTCCAGAATTATCACTAGCTGCAGACCATAAGGCGCCCGGGGAGTCGTGCTCTAAAAATGAGACATAGCTCTCAACACCATCACAGTCGACCGTCATGCCATTGAGGAAGGGAGCCTCGTACTTAAAATCCCCTAGCAAGTGGTTTATCTTGCCATCTATAAAGATCTCAGGTTCGTACCCCAAGTTATCCACCTTACTCTCATCTTCGTGACTTGACTCATTGGAGTCCTCGAATTCTTCTACTTCCTTATCTGAATCCTTAAAAGGCTATTGTTCATTCATTGGTTCAAAGACCTAATGTGGCGCTTGCTGAATTGGCATATCGTCATCAGAATCTTCCTCAGGATCTTCCTCGAGGTCCTCCTCGGGATCTTCCTCATGGTTTTTCTTAGGGTCTTACTCAGGTTCTTCCTTGATTCTTTTGAGATCTTCTTCAGGATCTTCTTCTACTATATTTACTCTAGCCTCAACTCTTGCTATATCTATACAAAAGTCAGAGATCATGCATCGCATGCTGGAGAATGTCTCCTCTACACTGGCACCATATGCCGTAATCTCAACACGGATCCCTTCAAATGGGTCGTGCAACTCGATGCTCACTTAGATCCTATAATTCATTTTTGATGCCACATCCATATAGAGTTTGACAAACGGGTCTTGCGTTTCCTCATCTAGGTTCAGGCTGAGATACCTTTGATGGTCCCCATGATTACTCTAGGCTTGTTCAAGATCATATAGCTCTTGATCTCCTGGGCTCGTCGTCCCAGAAGAACTTCCTAATTCAAATAGATTCATCCTAACATAGTTAGGGCTCATGTAATCTTGGGGAGTATATATGAAGGGCTGAGGAGGAGGAACATCCTGCCAACCAGCATTGTGTTTATCAACTTTAAGCGCCAACCACCAGAGAAGCGTATCCAGGAGCGACTGATAAGCCATGAAGTAATGGAGGAAGGATCTCTCCATATAGTACCAATTCTAATGGCCTTCCAATAGCATTACATTATACTAATCCATAGTTGGACCTTCCAAGAAATGGGGGAATTGAGGTGCAAATCCCATCATAGCAATCTCTCATTTATACATAAATCGGATGAATTCATCTACATGTTCATTCAGGTCAAAATCTCCTCAGAATACTTGGTGCGGTGGCACTTGATACTGGTCCAGCCCTTCTCTCCTCATTCTCAAGACATATTGATCGACAATGTAGATGATGTATATGTTATCAAAAATCATATTATCACCCCTCATGGGTCATGTTGGAAGTTGTCTTTCACGTTAATACCGTACTCGTCAGCCTCCACCTGGACATTGATTGCGTTTACCGTAGCTTCAAAGTTTGGCAAGGGATTAGTCTGCATGCTCGATTTCTTCGTAGGCTCTTTCATTCTTCCATCGACTATCATCTATTGTAAATCCTTAAGTAGCTGGGTGCACGCCCCTTGGTCACGTGATAGGCATAAGAGTTATCTCTGTCTACCGCTGCAAGTGGGAATGGTTTAATGCTCTAAAGCTGGTCAGACTTCCTTAGTTTGGTGAATATCTATGACAGTGATTCTTCCCATGGGGAGATAGATTGATGAATTTGCACCTGATTGGCTGCTACAACTTTAGATGGATCAATTGAGGGCTCGACGCTGCCTTGTTTGGAAGACCCACCCTTTTCCCAATACATGGGTTTAGTGTAAGCCTGATGTTCTTGCTTCTTCATCCGGTCTTCTTCTTCATACTTCTCTAGTCTCTTGGCATAGTCTACTACGTCATTAAAGGTGTTGAACCTTTTCATTTTCATGTCGTCCCAGTACCTTTGGTTGTATCCTTCGATGAGCTTTACTATTAATGGTTCTTGGTTGGGTGCCCTATTCACAAGTATGCGAACAACCATCCATCTCAAATAATATTCCTCAAAGGACTCATTCGGGCGTTACTTGAACCTTTCGAGATCTTGCAAAGTAGTTTTGACCTTTATATTAAAAGCGTAGTTCTCCAAAAATGTAGAAATAGCTTCTTTTAGTCGGATTTTGAGTCCGTCGACATTCTCAAGTACCATTCAGAAGCCGGTCCACTTTGAGTAGCTTGAAATAGGTTGACTCTTTGAACCGTAGGAATGTTCATGCCAGTCATGATCCGAAGATAACTCTCAACATGCATGTGAGGAGGCCTAGTGCCAGTGTATGGGGCCATGTAGGGCATCCAAAGCTATTTGGGAGGGCTTTTGATTCCTTTGGCAAGAATCGGTCAATGTCCACATATTGCTCAATAGAGGGAGCAACAAACTTGTCTTTTGCTGGGGATAACGTTTCTATATCTGCCATCTTTGCCTTCAACACCGCTATCTCTGCCTCTTGCTCTTGGGCTCTCTGAGCATTGGAAGTGCTCAGCCTTCCCCAAACATCATGGAATTTCGAAGCGTCCAGAATCCTTCTAAGGGACTGTCTAACTGCATCATTATCTGCCATTGCAGTTTCAGGTTCTGGATCAGAGAAAAATTCGACCAGAGATTTGAGTAGTGGTAGGGGTCTAATTTTTTATCTACCCATAATACATCTTAACCTCCTTCTCTCTCGCTTCCAACCTGAAAATGTAAGAGATCAAGTGCTAGTAAGTGTATCGGGTGTGGCTCTGAGCCTTACTTACTTTGCTCATTGAAATAAATGGGTGAATGAATGGGTGAATGAATGAATGAATGGAAGGACATATACAAATAGTAGGGAGTTGGCAGCCTATGGTCTAAGGTGAGCTGACTCTCTAGTCACTCGAGGGATTGACTCTATGGTCCAAGGTAAGCTGACTCGCTGGTCACTCGAGGGATTGGCTCTATGGTCCAAGATGAGCTGACTCGCTGGTCACTCGAGGAATGACTCTAATGTTCAAGGTGTTAAGCCTAGAGAGGCTGACTAGTCTTGGTTTATTTCAGCTCATGGACTGAGCCTAGGAGGACTCACTGGAATTAGTTCATTTTGGCTCATAGCCTAGGTGGGCTCACTGGTCTTGGTTTTTTTTGGCTCATGGGCTGAGCCTACGTGGGCTCACTAGTCTTAGTTTATTTTTAGGTTCCTATAACCAAGGAAATGAAATGGCAAGACACACATTAATGTCGTGGCTAGATAAAGATGTGGTTAGTTTTCACACAACCATGATGCTTTTGATGTCCGTTTTTAGTTTATTTATATTTAATAAACCTGCACAGGTAGCAAACGGTTATATTATGCCTACCGCCCTTTTAACTCCAATGGGTCACTTCGCTTTAGAGCCAATGGGGGACTTAGTGATGTCTGCTCGCATGCACTCAAGGTTTTTAGGTTAGCCTATGGGGAAGTGTCTATGGTTCATCTATATGCAGGTTTCGATATATTGGGTGCGATTGGGTACCCTGCGCCTTTATGTACTAAGTCCTAGTTGCCCTAAGCAAACCAAAGGAAAATTTTCCACATATAATATACTCAGGGTAGTCTTCCACTTAAGCGAGCAAGGCCCTCATATGTTATGCAAGGGATGTTATCAGATCCATATCCCTCAAGCCCTAAGCGAACTTGGAGATACTTCACTGTAAGACACCTAAATTGGTTATTGTGTAAAGAATGCAGATGCTATGCAATCCTAAAATTTGTGTAATGCTGAAATTACCACGTATACTGTAATTTTAAAATTCAATTTGAGCAATATTTTAATTGTCATGTCAAAAAAAGAATTTTTTATAAAAATTAGGTTTCTATAAAAATAATTCTATCCCCAGTAGAGTCGCCACTGTGAGCAGGCGGGGTTTTAGATGAGCACGTGGGGTGCGGGGCACGGGGCGCAATTTGGTTTGGATTGAGAAAATCTGGTTTGCCTAAATGCAATGACTTTGTGTAAGCCAAAGATGTGATTATATTGAGAAATATTTTTACACATTTTATTAAGAGAAAATATTTTTGAAATAAAGCATTTTTACCTTATTTAAAAATAAAATAGAGTCGCTACCCAGTTCAGCTCCACTGAGAATTGTGATATACTGATCCAAAATGGGATTTTCATACCAAAAATAAAATGAGATTCTGAGTTCGGACACAATAGGTACTCATATTGTTCAAATTGTTTAGATTAATTTTAAAATTTTAGAATTTGTGGTAATTTATGCATTACAACAGTTTTATTTAAGAAATTAGTTCAAGAAATAAAACAGGCATAATGGCATAAATAAATAGTTATTTGCAACCGAAATTTTGGCAGAGTAACGGCAGCGTTTGAGTTTTGGCCCAAAAACTCGGATAGAGTTTCCTCACATTCTGGATGTTTATCCATACCTGCGAGCTTATTTACATATATGATAGTTTAAGTGGCACCAGTGGCTCATTTAACCAGAGAAATGGAATGTAATATGCAATAATAAAAATAATAAAAATGAATTTCAAAGTTGGGCTTGTTAGATATGATGTATGCCCTAGAGGCAATTAGGGCGATATAACTTAGTTAGTTTTATTTGTTCGAACAAAGTTATATTAATAAAGGCATTCTTTTGTTATATCAATGACTGTGAAAATATATTATGACTGGTTTAGAATATATTCATTAATGTGTTTGCAAAAGTCCATGACATAATCATAGCACGAATTGCAAGGGCATAGTGAAACTTTGTTGGTAAGAACTGGTTTGTGTGCAATTATGATTTGTCTAAGTATCCCTAGTCGTAGTTTCATCAAGACTAGACATTCATGAATACAGATAGACTAGCATGTGTCACCATACCTCTTGAATTTGATTCAGAGTAGCATATCTCCAGTGCTAGAGGGTGGTACCTTGGGTTAACACATGAATGTATTTAGGGAGATACATTGGAGACCGCTATGAGAAAACACTCGATAATCTATATTATGTTGGTGTTTTAATCATCTCATTGCAATAGCAGTACGAATATCCTTAGACCTGAGATACTAGTTACCTTGTTTAGATGTTGCTATACTTTGGATTATACATATACATTCTACAGACTGGGTGATACGGATAATTAAGGGTATAGGTTATGTATGTCCATTGGTAAGCTGAGTAGTCAAGATGGAATCTATCACTCCACTATAGCAATATAAGGGAGATGTACCTTGGCCACTTGTTGGAAGTTGCACACTCTTAAAACTCTGATCAGAGTGTGAGTTGATAGGATGGGATCCTGATCAACACATTAAATGGTTGAGTAGTGTACTTTGGCAGCAAGACTAAACTATTGGGGTAGCTATTATAGCTACTATTGGACTAACACTTAAATAAAATCCTAGAAACCAGATGGTACTTAACAGTTGATAGAAGGAGTGAATTGTATTGATGCTATTGCAGAACCTGGATTAAGTCACAATGCACATGATGTTTCGAATATTAAGGGGTCATATGCCTTTGCTAAAGAGCCACTATGACCGATCAAAGTAATTGGAGTCCATAACAGTCTGGAGCTCCGAGCCGGTCAATTCCTAAAAGGGATTGAGCTAGGTTAAACTTTTGATGGCTCGATACTATGGAATCATATAATGTCACACACTTTAAGTTACGACCGAGCTATGTAAAGAACCGTTAGACTAGGTCTAATCTAGAAGAGTAAGGAAATATGGTTAGACCATAATATATTGGTTAGACCAATACTCATTGGTTGTACCAATGAACCTGTTGAATAATAAGAAGGATAAAATAAATAAAGGGATTAAGAACCAAAAGACAACACAGTTAAAGAATACTGGGTATTGCTTAAATTGGTGCAAGTGGATCGGTGAGAAAGTTATTGGATAATTTTAGAATCAATCTGCGTGCAAGCCAAGGTAGTGTTGTGTGTGAACAACATTGCTCAAGGCCCACAGCGGGGCCCTTCATAACAATGGGCTGCAAAGCACAGCCTACTAAGCATAAGAGTGCTGCCTGCTGGGTTGCGCTAGTGTATGGCCCAGCAAGGCCGCGCAATGCGTAGTCTACTAATTTGTGCTGGTGCGCGTCCCAGCAGGCGTATTGCACCATGCACAGCCTTTTGGGTTGCACAAGCGCATGGCCCAGCAGGCCAGTGCATGGCGCTATGTAGCACAACCTGTAAGGGTTGTGCTGCTGTTAGGCCATGGGCCTGCATGACTGCGCAGGCCTACCCTGTACTGCTGGCCATTCGGTCAGCAGTGATAGATAAGGATGGGGAGTTTGCTCCCCAAGGAATCTCCCCATTAGAGTTTGGTTCTAACCCTATTAGATTAATTAAAATACCTAATTGCCCTTTTTATTTTATTTCTGATTGGTTGAGGTTAGGGACTTTATTGTCATTTTAATAATTCCTAACCACTATAAATAGAAGTCTCCTCCATTATTTTTCGTCCTGAATTTTATAATCCCTCTCTTGCTCTCTTATTCTCTTAGTTGTTCTAATTCCTAAAAGTAATCTGTCAAAAGATGTATTTACTTAGAATAGAAAACTAAGGGAATTTCTTCTAGAATAAATTAGTAGGGAAGATCTAGCTATCTTCCACTTACTTATCAGTTCTCCCTTTCTAGAAGGTTTTGGTCAGTGGTGCTCGTATGGACTATTTATAGAGGGCTTCTACTTTAGATTCTATGCACGTAGCTGAGGGGTCTTTCTACCGACTACGGGATTCAAGCTTCAACTGGTAAGCGGTTAAATTATTATTAGGTCCTTTTAATAAGTGTTTATCACCTAGAAAAATTTAAGACTGGCGCTATCATCAATCATGTCATACTTAGGAGATCCAGGGAACTAGATTAAATTTTTGAATTTCCGCTGCGCATGTTTTACTTACTAAAGCCCTTAATCTAGACCAACATGGCTTAGAGCCAATTACCCTCAGCTTACCTTTTTGTCTGTCCACGATGACTTGAGAGCCGGTGCAGGACCGATGTTGTCAGGGGTTGGAAAATAGGTTTAACCCAAGTTATGGCTATAATCTTGGATTATTCCTAAAGGAAATGTGGGATTTTTGAGAGATTAAGTCATTTTTAGAAAAATGATCATTGCGAGATCTTGATCTAAAAAGATGGGGAAATGAGTTTATACGGAATGTCAATGATAAAGCTCTGATCTAGAAGTGTTTTGATAGAGTTTTAGGGTTTTAGGACTCCCGGAACAAAAGGGGATGACATAATTTTTCTTTCCTTTTTCCGTCTCTTGTTGAAATGAGGAGCGAAATCCTCTATTTATAGAGGGGTGGTAATTAGTTGGGGGGCTAATCGCCTATCTGACAAGATCTTACTTTAATCCTGTAAATCCTTGCCGAATCTCGGTAAGATTTGATTTTTTTACTATAGATAGGTAATTAGCCAGTGGGATGATTACCTTTGTTTGACCAAATTTTGACTTTTTAATTTTTCTATAAAAAATGATAAATCGAAGCTTCCCTGGAATGTGGATTTTTTAATTTTGGATTTTGGATGACAATTCAGTCCTTTTTAGCTCTTTTGTCTGATCACTAAACGAAATAGGCATAATTCCTTATCAGGTCGGAACAGACCTTTGCTAACAACACCTATCACCATAGCCACCACTCAAACTCCTCCAACTAGCAACCTAACTACATCTCCTTCTCTACCAAATACCACCTCTTCCCAAGAAACTTTCACCTCTTCTCCTTCGCCACCACCTAACACCAAAACCCCTTCTCCTTTAAACACCATTCCACTGTCACCTTCTAAATCATATGCCAAGCCATCTCCCGAAGATGCATAACCCCCATCCTATAACACAACTACTGTAACTCAGCAAGAAGCCTATGGAGATCGTGAGGGAGCTGAGGCTGATAAGTAAGAGAAGGTTGATGATATCATTCTGGCGGAGATAATTGTTGCTGCAAATGTTGGTGAATCAATAGTACCAGCCATTAAAAAGGCAGAAAAGCAAGGCAACTTGGATGGTGAGAAGCCTTCATATAAGGAAATTAAGGAAGAAGTACAGCAATCAACTTCTCAAATTCCCAAATTATCTGAGAAGGATGAAGAGATTGCTCAGAGAACCCTTCTGGACTCCAATGAGGAAGGTTTGAAAGATCCTTATGAGGATGGCGAGGACGAAGAAGCCACCTCGAAAGATGAATAATATTTTTTAGAGTCAAAACATCACAATCATCCTAACAACCTTGAGAACAACATGGGACTATCTCTTAGAACTGAGCAAGCTCACAAGGAACATCAAGACAACTCTGAGACGGAAGAAGAAGAAGTGGATGCCTTAAATAATATGGTTAGACAATAGGTAGCGATCATTAAAATGCTGCAAAAGATCAATAACTATGTTTCCTAACCTAGCACATCCCTAATTGCAGTACAGTTGGCTCACAATTGCTAAGTCTCAAAAATCAAGCAAACGTCATTAAAGCTTCAACCCGCCTTATCCCAAGCTCCTCTGCGATTGCTTAAGATTTGAAAAGTGTTGTCTTACCATTAATGGAAGATAGGTTTATTGAGCATAAAGAAATCGCCTCCTCTCTTATGGAGCTCAATAAGAAGATTATGGAGAATGAGGGGATATTAGTGGAGGATCAAAAGGCCATCCTGGATAATCTGTAAAAGTTGTTTGTACAGTTAGAGGAGATTCTCAAGACTCTTAACTCTTTCTTTGAAACAAATTTAGCAGAGCTCATGGTAGAACTCTTGAAGGAAATAAAGAGTATTGGAGATGTAGTAGCTAAGAACCATAGTGCTGAAGAAGCTAAGAGAAAAGCTAATACTAAGAGTATCAAGACTCTCTAGTCTGATCACCAAGCTTCAGTTACCAGCATTATTGAAGCTTTGAAGAAGTTGAATAAGGATATAAAGGATGAACACCTTGAGGCTCATAAGAACCATCCCTCAAAGTGGTGTTGAGAGCCTTACCAAGCTCATAAATAGCTCAAAATCCACTATCAACACTCAGGCCCTATCAACCCAGCTGGAAAACTTACCAGAACAGCTTCAAGATCTTTCACTGGACTGCAACCCCTTCTTTATCCATGAGTAAATGATAGTTCCCTTTCTATAACAACTTATGAATGTGATTGCACACAATTTTGTATGAACGGGATTGCGGTTTTATTTAGGAGTTTGTATAGTTATGTGTCACTAGACTGCCTAAACCTCATCATGCAACTCGTGCCAAATTTGGAAGCATCCACTAATGAGTTGCAGAACTTCATTGAACCATTCGCTCAACCCTTAGAGACAATTATAACAAATACATAAGCTTGGAAGCAAGGAAAGTCTTCAATGCTATCCTACAAGATGGTTTGGGCTCAACACATGCTTCAAGTGCCAAAACCTATGGAGCTAGATCTCCTTCTAATGCTAACAAAATGGGGGGGGGGGGGGGGGGGGGGGAAGGAGGGAATGACAAGGATGGTGATGACAATGCTACCCTCTCTCCGATAATGAATCAAAAGCCTAATCAAGTGATAGCTAGTGATAGTTTGTAGCTAGTTGTATCTATCTTTTTATATTATGAGATTTTTGCTATATTCTTTAATGTATTTGTAACCTGAGCTTCATAGAAGTTAACACATTGTTAACACTTGAAGATATATAGTACAACTTATAATTTTTAGAATCAGCATGAATTATAGGGGAGCTAACCTTTGTCTTGTAGATTTTTGTTATCATCAAAATGGGGGAGATTGTTCAACCTAGCTCAGAAGAAGAATTCTCAAAATCTAAGGGTCGAAACCCAGAAGCCAAGTTTTAAAGATAACTAAAAATCAGGAACTGCTCACTCAAATGATATATATGCTTAGAGGAAGTAAATCTCAGAAGTAAGACAAACCAGGAAGAAAGCATTAGTCTTAGAAGCTAACCATCTCAGAATATACTTCAAGGTGTATAAGATAAGGAAAGCACCTTCCAACACACAAGCTCAGATCCCAACATAGGAACTCATGTGAAGACAAATACTAAAAATAGGCCTCTACTTTTTATTATCCAAAAAGATAGGTTATTAGCCCTACATAAAAAGTAGTAAGAGGATTTTCAATATGTGAGTTGACAGCAAGAGAGAAGGTACACTTTTAGCCACCCGACAAGCTTACACAAGCAAGTTGCATCAGACTAAAAGGTGTAAGAGACTAAGAACTTGTAGAAGTTGGTAGAGTTGACTCTCGCCAATGTGCCTAACAAAAAAGAAGTTGAGTCTAACAGAAGATCCAACGGCTGTTAAGGAAAATGGATGTTGTGAGACAATGGTTAAGATTGGGACTCTGAGGAAGAGTCACAACGGAGAGATTTTGAAGACTGCCTATATAAAGGCCTCTACCAGCAAAGAGAAAACATCTGAAGCTTTAACTAACAATTGAAATCTTACATTTTCAATTTAAAAAATCTCAAAAGCAAACAATTCTCTTACAAATATGTTTGTCATCATCCAGAAAGCTTAGAATAAACAACACTTCCAAACCAGTTGTAAAAAGTGATTCTTGATAACAAAGAGTACAAGATCGTTAACAATCTTTTCAATCCACTTTATAAAGACTAAGTAAGGTGTTTGTTGAGGTCTTATTGTAACCTAAATACAGCTTCAGAATAAGTTGTGATATAGAAGAATTCAAGAGGAGGGTACTCTTGAATTAGAAATTAGAGACATGATTGAGGAGGGTACTCTTGGCTATAAGAATTCCAATTTATAAATGCTTCTCCGCCTTGGAAGGAGTTTATATTAGTGGATTAAAGCTCGAAAATGGACGCTCTAGGGACTGGAAGTAGGCAGTGTCCGAACCAGTATAACATCACATTGTTTGAATATCTAACTTTCTTACTTTATATTTAAATCAATATCTCATAACCTATTAATTTTATTACCTGCTTATTTACATATATTTATGAAAAGGAGTCAATCATCCCCCTCTGACTCCTAATCACCCCCTCTAGGACCAACAATAAGCATCTATTTTATGAATGAAATAAAAAAACCACTTTATACCAGCATTATACCAGGTGCGAAAAATAAACCTAAGATAAGCATCTATTGTAGCAGAAGGAGGAATTTGATTTCTTGGTCTTTTCGGTGTCATTTTTGTTGTCGTTTTCAATAATTAGAATATGGTCAGAATTAGAATCATGTATTTGAATTACAATTTTGGCTTTATAGTTTCATACCTTAGATTTTTTTATGATCTTCTATGATTTCTTGATGTTGAATGCGTGATTTGCGTCTATTTTTTAATTCAAAACATGATCAGGATAGTAATGACAAAATCGTGGAGATGAAAACTGAAATGGAGAGTTTGAAGGAACGTATAGATGTTGTGGATGAGGCTTGTTTTGGGTATAAAAGTTATGCCCTAAAGTTCTTGCTAAAATTATCTATGGTTTTAGCCCATTTGTATACTTTTCCCATTTAATACTTTATTATCGTTTTTAAAGACAAACTAATGTTATTTTTGCAACATAGACAAATTAATGTTAAAAGGCCCATTTAGGGCTTGATTAGTATTATTGTCACAACTGTTGTCGTGAAAAGCTCCACTCACAAACTTTTCAAAAAATAATATATTTTGGCATTGGGCAAAAGATTTTGACTATTATTGTTTGCTATTGATTTACCAATGCTAAATTTGTTGTCATAGGAAAAGCTTGAAAATGAAGTTTCTCGAGACATCAGCCTGAGAAAGCAATCTGAAACTGGCCCTGAGCAATTTTGTATGGCTTATTTTTCAATTAGTTAATAAGTTAAGCATTATTTTTAAATAAATCAATATGTAAATTTGTCTATGACTTCCATATCGACCACCACCACCATTGAATTCTCTTCCACCATCACCACCACTATCGTTTTCCTTTCCATCTCCACTTTTACCACCATCACCGCTTTCCATCTACCACCACCTTCACTTTTTTCACTGTCACCACTACCACCATCTTCATCTCACTTCCCTTTTCACCTCGACAACAACGCTTTCGCTAATACATCATTGTTAGCACAGGTCCGTTCCGGCCCGGTGAGGAATAATGCCTATTTCATTTTCGTTCAATGATCAGACAAGAGAACCAAAAAGGACCGAATTGTCATCCAAAATCCGAAATTCAAAAATCTACATTCCGGGGAAGCTTCGATCTAGCATTTCCTACTGAAAAATCAAAAAGTCAAAGTTTGGTCAAACATAGGTAATTATCCCGCCAGCTAATTACCCATCTACAGTAAAAAAAATTAAATCTAACCGAGATCTGACAAGATTTTACGGGATCTGATGTAAAATCTTATCAGATAGGTAAGTAGCCCGCCGGCTAATTACCTCCCCAATATAAATAGGGGACTTGCCCCCTCATTTTCAACAGACGAGAAGATTTATATAAATTCCAAAATTCCCATTATGTCCTTTTCAATTCTGAGAGTCCTAAAAGCCCCGAAACTCTGTCAAAACACTTCTGAATTCGAGCTTTATCACCGACACTTGGTATAAACTCAGTTTCCCGTCTTTTTTACATCAAGATCTCATAGTGATCTTCGGTCTAAAAATGACTTAAACCCTTACAAATCCTATATTTACTTTAGGAATAATCCAAGATTATAACCACAACTAGGGTTAAACCTATTTTCCAATAAATCACAACCTCTGACAATTTCGGTCCAGCACCGGGTCTCAAGTCATTCGGGATAGATGAAAAGGTAAACTAAGGGTAATTGGCTTTAAGCCCAACTTTAAAATTCATTAAATTCATCTTTTATTATTTTATTATTGCACATTGCATTCTCATTTCTCTGGTCAAGTGAGCCACTGGAGCCACTTAAACTATAATATGTGTAAATAAGCTCGTAGGTACGGATGAAACATCCAGAACTAGAGGAAACTCTATCCGAGTTTTTGGGCTAAAACACAAGCGTTGCCGTTACTCTACCGAAATTTCGATAGCAAATTTCTATTTATTTATGCCGTTATATTGCCTGTTTTATTTCTTGAATTTAATTCTTAAATAAAGTCATTGTAATACCAAAATTACCACAAATAATAAAGTTCCAAAATTAATCCAAACGATTTGAACAATATGAGTACCTATTATGTACAAACTAAGAATCTCATTTTCTTTTCGATATAAAAATCTCATTTTGGATCAGTATACCACAATTCCAGTGGAGCTGAATCGGGTGGCGACTCTATTTTATTTTTAAATAAAGTAAAAATGATTTATTTTAAAAATAGCTTTTCTCAATAAAATGTGTAAATATATTTCTCAATATAATCATATTTTTTGCTTATATAAAGTCACTGCGTTTAAGCAAATCGGATTTTCTCAAACCAAACCAAAACGCGCCCCACGCACCGCACTCCGAGTGCACAACCAGACCCGAAAATGTCCGCCCGCTCACGGTGGTGACTTCGCTAGGGAAAATTATTTTTATAAAAACCTGATTTTTATAATAATTCTTTTTTGACATAATAATTAAAATATTATTCAAATTAAAGTTTGGAATTATGGAATATATGGTAATTTCAGCATTACACAATTTCTAGGGATGCATAGCATCTGCATTCTTTACCCCAAAACCAATTTAGGTGTCTTTTGGTGAAGTATCTCCAAGTTCACTTAGGGCTTAAGGGGTATGGATCTGATCACACCCCTTTGCATAAAGTACGAGGGCCTTGCTCGCTTAAGGGAAAGACTACCCGAGTATATTATATGTGGAAAAGTTTCCTTTGGTTTGCTTAGGGCTATTGGGACTCGGTACACAAAGGCGCAAGGTACCCAAATTGCACCCAATCTTGAGACCGAAACCCACATATAGATGAACTATAGACACTTCCCCATAGGTTTACCCAAAAACCATGAGTCCACGCGAGCAGACTTCGCTAAGTCCCCCGCTGACATTAAAGCGAAGTAACCAAATGGAGTTAAAAGGGCGGTGGCGCAATCTAACTGTTTGCTACATGTGCATTTTTATTAAATATAAATAAACCAAAAAACGGATATCATTAACATCATGATTGTGTGAAAACTAATCACATCTTTGTCCAGCCATGACATTGATATGTGTCATACCATTTTATTTCCTTAAGTTATAGGAACCTAAAATAATTAAGACCAGTGAGTCCACCTAGGCTCAACCCGTGAGCCAAAATAACCAAGACTACTGAGTCCGACTAGGCTTAACCCACGAGCCGAAAGACATAAACCCTTTTCAAGTTACCAGCGAGTCAGCTCACCCTTGGACCAATGTGTCGACCCTTTTCGAGTGACCAGCGAGTCAGATCACCCTTGGACCAATGAGTCAACCCTTTTCGAGTGATCAGCGAGTCAGCTCACCCTTAGACTAATGAGTCAACCCTTTTCAAGTGACCAGCGAGTCAGCTCACCCTTGGACCAATGAGTCAACTCTTTTCGAGTGACTAGCGAGTCAGCTCACCCTTGGACCAATGAGTCATTCCTTTTTGAGTGACCAGCGAGTTAGCTCACCCTTAGACCAATGAGTCAACCCTTTTGAGTGACCAGCAACTCAGCTCATCCTTGGGCCAATGAGTCAACCCTTTTTGAGTGACCAGCGAGTCAACTGACCCTTGGACCAATGAGTCAACCCTCTTTGAGTGACTAGTGAGTCAGCTCACCCTCGACTATCGAGTTGAATCAAAGATAGACTCACCTCCTTAGTCTTCGAACAGCGCATTTGTGATATTCCGCAAATATTACAGACCCCCCTTGTCGATTGCTCCTTGAATAATTGGCGTGCACCCTACCCCCTATTATTTGGTCATATCCATTCATTCATTCATTTGCACATTCATTCATCCATTCATACATCCTAATAGGACGAGGTAAGAATGGCTTAGAGCCACACCCGATACACTTACTAACACTTGATCTCTTGTATTTTTAGGTTGGAAGCGAGAGAAAAGGAGGTTAAGACATATTACGGGAAGTCCAAAAGTCACACCCCCACCACTAGTCGAATCTCTAGCCGGATTTTTCTCCGATCTAGAACCTAAAACTGCAATGGCAGACGATGATGCAGTTGGATAGTCCCTTAGAAGGATTCTTGATGCTTTAAAATTTCATGATATTTGGGAAAGGCTGAGCGCTTCTAGTGCTTAGAAAGCCCAAGAGCAAGAGACCGAGATAACGACGTTAAAGGTAAAGATGGTAGATATAGAGAAGTTGTCTGCCACCAAAGACAAATATGTTGCTCCCTCCCTAGAGCAGTATGTGGATATTGACCGATTCCTGCCAAAGGAATCAGAAGCCCTTTCGGCTAACTTTGTGATGCCTTATATAGTCCTATATACTAGTACTGGGCCCCCTCACACGCATGTGGAAGGTTATCTTCGGATTATGACTAGCATGAACATCCCTAAGATTCATATAGTCAATTTGTTCCAAGCTACTCTACAAGGACCCACCTCTGAATGATATATGAGGATGCCAACGGATGTAAAATCTGATTGGAAGGAGCTAAGCTCTGCCTTTCTAGAAAATTATGCTTTCAATCTGAAGGTCAAAACTACTTTGCAAGACCTTGAAAGGATCAAACAACGGCCAAATGAGTCTTTAAAGAATTTTACCATAGATGGATAGTTGTCCATGTACTTGTAACCAGGGCACCCGACCAAGGCACCCTAATAGTGAAGCTTGTCGAAGGATCTAGCCCAAAATATCGGAACAAAATGAAAATGAAAAGATTCGACACCTTCAACGGCGTGGTGGACTATGCCAAGAGACTAGGAAAGTACGAGGAAGAAGACTGGGCAAAGAAGCAAGAAGAACAAGCTTATACTAAACCTCGATACTAGGAAAAGGGTGGATCCTCCAAACAGGGCAGTTTCGAACCCTCAAAGACTCCGACCAAAGTTATAGCATCCACTCAGTTGCAGACTCACCAATCTATCTCCCCATAGGTAGAATCATTATCACAGATATTCACCAAACTAAGAAAGTCTTATCAACTCCAGAGCATCAAGCCATTTGCTCCACATGCTATGGCAGACAGGGACAACTTTTATGCCTATCATGTAACCAAAGGACACCGCACTAATGAATGCGTCCGGCTACTAAAAGATCTACAATAGATGATATCTGATGGGAGAATGAAAGAGCCTAAGAAGAAATCAAGCACACAGACTAATCCCCTACCGAACTTTGAGGCCACAATAAATGCCATCAATGTTTAGGTGGAGGCCGACGAATATGATATCGATATAACGGATAACTTCCAACATGACCCACGATGGGGGGACAATATGATTTTCGACAACTTGGACATCGTCTACATGGTCGATCAGTATATCTTAAGAATAAGAAGAGAAGGGCTGAATCAATACCAAGCGCCACCACACCTCATATACCAAGGAGACTCTGACCCAAATGAACATGTAGAAGAATTCATCAAATTTTGCACAAACAAGGGATAGCCATGGTGGGTTTTGCACCTCAATTCCCCAAGTTCTTAGAAGGACCAGCCATGGACTAGTACGACACAATGTTAATGGAAGGTCGATGGAACTGGTACTTCATGGAAAGGTCTTTCCTCCACTACTTTAGGGCATCTCAACCGTACCCAGATATGCTTTGCTGGTGGTTGGCACCACAAGTAGACCAATGCAATGCTGGTTGGTAAGATATTCCTCCCCCACAACCTCCCATGTATACTCCCTTAGATTACATGAGTTGGAATTATATTGAAACAAGTTTGTTTGATTTTGGAAGCTCCTCTAGGATGGCACGCCAAAAAAGTTAAGAGCTGTATGATCTTGAAAAAGCAGAGCGACCATGAGGACTAACAAAGGTATCTTGGCCTACACCTAGAAGAGGGAATGCGAGACTTGTTTGAAGGAATCTATGACGACATTACAGTCTATGGTACCCGCGTAGAGGAAATATTCGCCAGCATATTAGCAATGGTCTCCTACTTTCACGTAGCTATCTCAGGGGTTAAGGCTGGAATGAATGCCGAAGAAGGTCCCAAGGAAGATCCTGAGGAAGGTCCCGAAGAAGATCCTGAGGAAGATCCCCAGGAAGGTCTCGAGGAGGATTCGGAAGAAGATTTTAATAACGATATCCCAGCTCAACACACGCCAAATTGTATCTTTGAGCCACAGCCTTTCGAGGATTCAGATGAGGAAGTAGAAGAATTTATGGACTCTAGCGAATCGGATCGTAAAGATAAAAGTGAGGTAGATAACTTGGGGTACGAATCAGAGGTCTTTTTAGGTGATGAGCTAAATCACTTACCTGGAGATTTTGAATATGAGTCCCTTCCCCAATGGTATGATGGTTGATTACAATGGTGCTGAGAGCTATGTGTGAGCACGGGATTTTACGATCCCTCTTGCAAGATGATGATGACGTATGCTCGAGTTTATTCCTTAATTACCGATATGAAATTCTCTACGAATTTTATTTTTGGAAGAATTCAGTTCGGCATGTCCAATAACACGTCCGGTGGCAGTTCAGACCAATGATTTACCCCCAAAAAATAATTTTGTCCAAAATACCCATTAAAAGTAAAAATTAAGGCCTAATATCTAAGTTTTTCCGTCAAAATCACCTTTTGCTGGATTTCCTCTCCCTTTTCCCGATTTCGGGCATGAATCATGCACCTTTTCAGACCTACCAGAAAAGCGAAGCCACCGGCGGTATCATCCATACCGCCGGCGGCATGGCTACCAGCTATAGAACAGTTGTTCCCCTTTTTTGCTGATATTCATCTGATAAATGGACCAAAGGCAATTTCCAACAGATTTTAGCCTATATAAGGGCCATTTCTCAGCCATTTGAAGGGTTCCAACTTCTCCCAACTCAAGATTTCAAGTATATTTTGAGTTATTCTAGGTAGATTTAGTAGGATAAAGTATAGAATAGGTAAGAAAAGAGGATTTTATCCATCTTTTCTTGGTTTTTCTTAACTGAACTCTCTGATATTTAGGTAGATTTTCAAGTTTAGAATCACCAAAATTAGGATTTAGAGACTAAATCACTCCTGACTTCCCAAAATCATCATTTGAGCTCCCCGGAGGTGTCATACGGATTACTAAGAGGTGGATTCACTGCCTTGAGGTAAAAATTCTGAGTCTCATAGCTCTTTGGGTTTCATTTGTTGTGTTTTAGTTATTATTTATGCTTAGTTTTGGGTTTTTGGTCGCTTTCCGGCCAAAAACAGTTGCTGAAAGAAACTAATGCCGTTGGAGGCATTTAAAGCCACCGGCGGTATCAATCATGCCGCCAACGGCATCGTTGGTACAACCAGTGGCCTCATATAGCCCCAGTGGCCCCCATTTTCTTGCAAGGCCCTTTCTTTATGGTACCCAGAAAGTCATGTAGCCTGCCTATATAACTGATATCGTTGGTGGCCTCAGCTGAACAACAGTTTCATTTTGTTTATTTCCCGACTTAGTTTATATTTTTGAAGCTAGGATGTACAGTACAACGACGAAGGTCTAGAACCTTCTGAAAAAAGACCCCACCCCATACCATGTGGAATTTTCACTAATAATCCGGTTAAAAGAACGATCGGGTCTAAAGTATGGATATGATGGAATTTTCACGTTTTTGTGTGCTATGTGCTACGTGCTCATGCATCACCCATGCATCAGGCTCCAAGAGATAAAATTCAACTTACCCTTACCGATCTCCATTCATGGAAGAAGTTTAGCAACATCCGTAAGACTTCTTTTCTACCCCCATTGAGTCACGAAATATCACTATGTGTGATGATGTGTACGAATGTCCCACGGATGTTGGAGGGATAAGCCACCACATCATCACTAACCACGTCTTCGTGCAGCCATAGATACCATGCATCGGTTATTAAATAAAGACCATTCATCCCATCCATGGCATCACACAATCCATGCATGATCTGATCCACTACCTATCATTTGAGCTAGGAGGAGGCAGAATTATCGTCACACCCCGGTCTGGAAAAGGCCATATCACCATCTAATTTATCTTTCTCTCACTGCGATTGTCACCATGGAAGTCAAGGGGGTTCCGTATACCTATTCCAGTGGGGAGTCAGATTCAGATCAGGTTCAGTTGGGTCAGGATTTCTTTTAGTCAGCTATGTCTTTTTTGAGCAATGATGGAAACCATCCTACGCCCGAGGAGTAATTCAGCCCTACTCCCACCTCAGGAGCAGCGTCTCAACCCCCTCCTGGGTTTAATTTTGCCAGTGTTATGGCTCAATTTCAAAATTTGGATGCATTTTAAGCCTCCAACCAATCCACTGTCCAAGCAGCTGTTAGGCAAGCCCTTGAGGATAGGAATTTCGACCGGTTCTAGGATTCTAATATACAAGCCTAGAATGGTTCAGCATAGATGTTGACCGGTCTGGTAGGAACAGGACCCATTACACCTATTTTCAACCTAGTTCCCTTGACTCAGCCTATAATAAGCCCATTTCAATTTGGGCAAACCTCTACTTTTCTGCCAACCTCGACTATTCCGTTGATTGTTCCTTTCAACCCGAGACCTTTTGCTCAAAGCTCAGTTCCTTCAGTGTTCACTCATCAATTGTCAACTTCTTCCAGCAGGTTAATCCAGCTGTCATCCTTTACTCTTCCTCAGTTCATTGTAACTCCCAAGGGTACTACCTACCCTCAAAATCCCTTTAGCAGCCAGATGGTCCCTCATACCTCACCATCTCCTCCAGTCAACGACTAGGTCATGCCTCGGGTGTGACACCTGAAATAGCTGCTTTCATTTGCTAGATGATGGCCTCTTAGATCAGCGACTAGGTCGAGAATTCTTGGGGCATGACACCCCAGGCCGCAGCTCTCTCTCAGCCAATTAAAGACCAAGTCACGTAGCCTCCGGGCACGACACCAGAAGCCTACATTAACTGTCTTATAATTGCCAAGAAACACGGGAGGAATAAAGATTGGGTCCCGTATAATTTTACTATGCCGAATATGGCGCATTATTATGGTTCTAGTGCACCTGCTTCCCATATTATTATGTATGAAAGAGTTATACGTGTAAAGAAATTAAGTGATAAAGCGCTCCCTGAAATGTTTCCTTATTTCCTTTGGGGCCCTACTCTTGAATGGTATCATAATATGCCCCAACACATTGTCACTAACTGGAAACTTCTTCCGGAGGCTCTAAAAATCCATTATGGTTTCAATACTATGATGGAAACAACCCTCCAACACCTCGAGGGTGTTCACCAAATGCCCAATAAAACATTTAAGCAGTATTTTAACCGGTGGATGTCGACCCATATTTTGATGAAATCTAAGCTAAGTCTCGAGGAGATGATTGTGAAACTCCTAGAGGGATTTCTTCCCCTATTCTGTAAAGAGATGGCTATTAATTTGTTTCTTTCTTATAAGGCTATTTTTGAAAAGGCCGAGAAAATTAAGCGCAAGGCGGAGCGTGAAAAGGCAGAAAAGGTGGGGGAACCCTGGTTCAGAAAGAATAATGATGCTCAGCCATCAGCTCTGGCACCTGCTAAGCCTAAAATCCCGACTACAGTTCAGGCAATTTCTCAAGTCCCTACAACACCCCTGGCAATCACTCCAGCTCTGCCGCTCGTCCTCCATTTATTTTGGCTAATCAGTACAAGTTGCCTCTTTGGGTCATTTTTAAGCGTTTAAAGGAAGCAGGTTTCATCCAGTACCTTTAAGAGTACAAACCACCTAAACCTAAAGACAAGAACAATTTCTGTAATTACCATATTTTGATGGGACAACAAACCAACAATTGTAAAGCCCTGCTCTCGGCTATTCAGCGTCTGGTTAGTGAAGGAAAGATTGCTGAATCTGATAAAACCCCAACCACCATGAATAACCCTTTGCCTAATTTTGGGAACAAGGCAGGAATGATCCAGTCCGGCTTGTTTGAAGCCATAATCTTTGAACTAGTCACCCAGGGTCTGGGTAACAGTAACTCTATTATGGTTATCGGTTCCAATCTCCCATCCAAATTAGTGTTTGATCTCATTAGTTAATCTAATGGGAGTCAATTTAGTTCAGGGTATGGATGTCGACCTAAATCTGCCTAAGCAAGAAAGCCGCAGGGCTCAGTCGTTTGTGGCCAAGAGGATGAAAGTCAAGAAAAAGCCGCTCTTCAGCCTAGATGCCTTTATTTTAAAGGATGACTATTCCGATGAAGATGAGGGAGTAGTCAAGGTAGCTAAGGCTATAAGCACTAAAATATTCAGGGTGGATACACCTACCAATGAGAAGCCAGATGGATTATTAAAGGTTGATCAAGATGAGCCTTTCAATGTAGATGAGTATGAGTTATCATATGCAGTTTCAGACTCTGAAGAACTGCCGTAACTATTTGAAACACGGGCCACTAAGAGTGTCTTGCTCGATAATGTTCTCAATATTACTCGGAGTGGCTGTGTATATCAGCCTGAAGACCGATATCTCCGCTTGAACAAGGACCTGATCCCTAACAAGGTAGGAACTATAGCAAGGCCCCCTTCTCCACGTCCAGCTGTTTTGACTAGTCTCGAGGTTGATCCTCTCATTTTTCAGCTAAAAACATGCAAGCCCATTATAGTATATGGTAATTGGTAATTGATTCTAACAGGCATCTCAAGGGATTGATTAAGCGATTACTCGATCTGGAAGCTACTCCGACCACTTTAATTGTGGAGATGTGTGCTAGGGTTAGAGAAGGAATTCCTCCTAGGAAGGGAACTCAAATTATATTTGACCATTTTGATCTTCTGCTTGAGGGTAGGGACCACAAAAGGGCCTTATTCATTCATATTTAGATCCTCAGCAAGGTTATCCCCTGTGTCATGGTGGAAGATGGCTCCGCCCAGAATCTATGCCCTCTGAAAGTCCTTCCTCACCTAGGACTGTCGAAGGAGATGCTTGAAAAATCTAGTACTATTATCAGAGCTGATGATGATTTGAAAAGCAGTTTAATTAGGGCCTTTGAGGCAGAAGTCACTGTGGAAGGTGTTACGAGCAATGTGCGCTTCACTGTACTCGACATTCCTATCACTTATTCTCTATTGCTCAGCCGATCGTGGCTCCATGCCTTAGGTGCAGTTCCCTTCGCTCTCCACTAGAAAATTAAGCTCATTCACGAGGATAAATTAGTAAATATCGAGGCTGACCCCACTTTCATTTGTGGCTGCTATGGAGGCCGAGGCTAAATTGGAAGAAGGTCTTCGTGCTGCTATGATTAGTAAGACCAAAAAGCTGCCTCCCATTCAGCACATTTATCTCCACTCCGGTGTGGGAAAACTAATGAAGAAATCTGGGTATAAGCCTGGCAGAGGCGGCAAGATGTACGAGTAGGGAATTATTAAAGCCTTAAAGCTGAAGGTGCTAGTCCGCAAGGTTGGGTTGGGGTACAAGCCTAGAAAAGCATATCAACGTGTTCCTTCCTGTTACTGTCGCATGGTCATTATTTGTGAGATTTAAGTCAAAAGGCCTTATAAGGGAGAGCCTGAACCTATCGAGCATGATGGGAAAATGTGGCCCGGTTTTGAGATCTTCAAAGATGTCTATGACTTTGAAGCCGGCTGCATGGTTGTCTCCGCTGAACCCAAACCCGCTTAGCCTATTATACCTGTCAATGTTGTTTCTGATAAGGCTAATGGGAAGGCTATGATGTATCATGAGAATGAGTCTGGGGGAAGTAATGAAGAGTCTGTTGATCCAAAGTTGAAGATGTTGTGGCTACCATAACCAAAGCTATGCCACTGCTAATGAAGAAAGGTTGGAGGGGTGAGAGAATAGGGGAAGAGGATGCTATGATAGAGATTGTAAGGAAGCTTGCCAGGGCCTTAGCTGAGAAAGCTAACCTATCCGGAGAACCATCCCTCACCGCTGCCTAGAAAGCTGCTCTAGAGCATGACTTGGACACCATTCTGACAGAGACTATAGAGGATGTTCCTCCTATTACTGGTACCACTATTGAAAGCCCTCCACCTATGGAGGAGGAAATGGATGATGTAATTTTTAACATTTTTTATTTATTTGACGCAAGCAATGTTGCCTACAAGGCTTTTAATACAATGAATGACTCTCATTTTGCTTACTTGTTTGATGTTTTTCCTGATGGATCCATGCATTCACATAATAATATGCATAATGTTTTTGGCATTAGAGATACATCTTTAAGTGAAATAAACCTAATTACATATGATAATCCTAAGATGGTAACCATTTCCAATGATTTAACTCCTGAGGAAAAAAGTGGGATTATAAAAGTGCTTAAAGATCATGTTAACGCTTTTGCCTGGACATACGAAGATATCCATGGGGTTGATCATCAAATTGCCGAGCACAAAATTATAACCGATCCTAACTTTAGACCTATCAAGCAAAAGCTTCGTCGGCTCAGGCCAGAATGGGCAGATCAGGTTAAGGCAGAGGTTTCGAGGTTGATTAACGCTTGATTCATCGAAGTTATGGAATATCGGACTTGGTTGTCCAATATAGTTTCGATCAAGAAGAAAGATGGTAGGGTCTGAGTTTGTGTTGACTTTCGAGATCTCAATAAGGCTTCAACTAAAGACGATTTCCCACTCCCTCATATCAACATTATGATTGACAGTGCTGCCAGGGCCACTATGTACTCATTTATGGACAAGTTCTCAGGTTATAATCAGATTTTGGTGGATATCATCGACAAAGTCAAAACGACATTCATTACTAAATGGGGGGTTTATTACTACAAAGTAATGTCGTTTGGGTTAACGAATGTCGGGGGCACTTATCTTCGCGCCGTAACTGCTCTCTTGCATGATATGATCCATAAGGAAGTGGAGGTGTATGTGGACGATATGATTGTGAATTCTACTACTCGAGAAGAGCACCCTGCTATTCTTGATAGATTCATGACTTGTGTTAAAAAGTATAATCTCCACCTGAATCTAAAGAAGTGCATGTTTGGAGTTACTTTAGGAAAGTTACTGGGACGTGTGGTTAGTCAGAAAGGAATTGAGATAGATCCCGATAAAGCCAAAGCCATCATGGATATGCCTCCACCAAAGATAGAGAAAGAAGTCTGATCATTTATGGGGTCCTTATAGTATGTCAGCCAGTTTATTGCCTGCCTCACTACCATGTGCGAGCCCATCTTTAAGCTATTAAGATAGCAACAACCAGTGGTATGGAATGATCAGTGCTAAGTGGCTTTTGACAGAATCAAGGCTTATCTTGTTGACCCACCCATTTTGAAACCCCTCATCCCTAGGAAAGCTTTGATCTTTTATCTGGCTATCAAAGAATCTTCCGTAGGGGCAATGCTTATCCAAGAACATGATGATAAGCGGGAGCACGTAATCTACTACTTGAGTAAGAAGTTATTGCATTATGAAACCCGGTATTCAATTATGGAGAAGACTTGCACCACCATGGTTTAGCTCACTAAGAAGTTGTGCCATTATTTCCAATCCTACCGAGTCTAAGCCATGGCCAAGATTGACCCCATAAAGTATCTTTGTCAATTCCCCACTCTAGCCGAAAAACTGTCTCGCTAGTTACTACTTCTATCCGAGTTTGACATTGAGTATGTGATGAAGAAGGTTATTAAGGGTCGGGCAGTGGCAAAATTCTTGACTAACCAACCTCTTGACTCTAATTATGTTGAACACCTGGAGTTTCCCGATGAACAGCTCGCCTCTGTCAAGATCATCGAGCGTACATGGACTATGTACTTCGATGGTGCTGTGAACTAAAGGGGAGCAAGCTCAGAGTTATTTTAGTCACACCAAATAACAAAATCATCCCATTGTCCAAATGCTTGGAATTCACTATCATAAACAATGGAGCTGAATATGAAGCTTGTATGTTCGGTCTTGAAGCCCTCCTCCAGGTTGGGGCCCGCACGGTGTCTGTCATCGAGGATTTAGCTCTTGTCATTCGTCAGGTTATCGGCAATTGGGAAATTAAGGAAGAGTCTCTACATCCCTATATTGAGGCAGTCTGGGGCTTATCCGAGAAGTTCACCTCGTGCTTATATCGCCACATTCCCCAGGATGAAAATCAAATAGATGACTCTCTAGCCACCCTAGCCTTCTTATAGGAAGGACCCCAATAACAGACTATCTGCCCTCTAGTTTTGTTGTCAACAAAGGTCCCCTACCACGCTGAGATGGTTCAACAGGTCCTCGCCATCTCAACCGAGCCCTACTGGTACTCTGATATTATCCTATTTCTCTAAACCGGCTAATATGCTCCAGATTCCTCTAAATCAGACCACACCACTGTCAGGCGGCTCATTGTCCAGTTTAGGATTGTCGATAATGATCTATTCAAGCACACCAGTGATGGTTTACTGCTTTGTTTTCTAACTGAATCCGAGGCTCAAAAAGTCATTGATCAGGTCCATGTCGATGACTGTGGCCCTCATATGAACGGTCTTGCTCTCGCAAAGAAAATTAAGCAGTTGGGATACTTTTGGCTCACCCTAACGGCCGATTGCATCACCCAAGTCAAATGATGCCACCAATGCTAGATTTATGGGGATATGCAACATCTACCACCCACTAAGCTCCATCATTTATCTACTCCTTGGCCATTCTCGGCATGGGGGATAGATATAATCGGTGAAATTTGTCCCTCATCAACAAACGGGCATAGATTCATCGTGGTATCAGTAGATAATTTCTCCAAATGGGTAAAGGCCGAATCCTTCACCAATGTCACCGCCAAGAAGATGGCCAAGTTCATAGAAAAGTACATTTTTGCTCGATATGGACTTCTACATCATATAACTCATATAACGGGGTACAATTTCAAGGAGCAACCGCTGATTTGATTAAGAAATATGGGATAAAGCATCATAGATTTTCTCCGTACAGACCGCAAGCGACCGGTGCTACTGAGGTAACTAATAAATTGGTAAAGAAGATGATTTCTAACATGATAATCGGTTATAGGGATTGGGCAGATAAGCTACCCTTTCCTATTTGGGGATATCGCACAAGCATCTGTACCCCGACCGGTCAAACCCTATGCTCCCTAGTCTACAGAATGGAAGCATTTTTGCTAGTTAAAACTCAAGTTACCTCACTAAGAGTCACTTTAGAAGCCAAGTTGAAAGAATCTGAATGGACTCAGATGAGGTTTGAACAGCTGAATATAATAAATGAGCAGAGATTAAAGGCCCTAGATAATCTCCAGATGTACCAGCAGCACATGGCTCGAGCCTATAATAGTCGAGTAAGGCACTAGAAGTTCCCCCTGAAAGCTAGTGATTTGGTCCTTAAACAGCTGAAACCTTCCATCTCCGATCCGAGGGGAAAATTCAGGCCAAAGTGGGTAGGACCGTATGTGATAAAGAAGATGCTTAGCAAAGGACCAATTAAGCTTATAGATATGGACGGGAATGAGTTTGTGAACCTCGTAAACCAGGATATGCTTAAGTGTTATCATATCTAATTTAAAAGAAATACATCATAAAAAGCAACACACAAAAAAATAGATGAAATAAATCACCTTCCTTTCCATCTTTTGTTAATCGGGCAAAAATTAGGGTGACTAACGGTCGATATTCTGCAAACTGGATGTTCAAAAATTAGGGGATGAGTCAGACTTGCTAGATTCAGGACCTGAAAAGGGCGATCTAGGCAAAAATTATGGTAAGTGATTAAAGAGAGATTGCCTTCTAGAAAACCGATTTAGGCTAGTTGGAACCGGGAGTTAAATCAACGGAAATGTTAACCAAACATCATGCACTTTGTTTTACTTCCATGAATGAAAATATCTCTTTTGTCAAAATTCTGAATGCTTATATCTATGTGAATTTTGTATCCATGTGGTCAAAATAGCTCAAGTAAGCCTAATGCAGAGTTCACATTATTCCAAATCAAATGCGCAATAAATAAAAATCATTCTGATAGACTGAAAAGAGCAAGGTCTATGCAAAAGTAAGTCTGCTGGATTGAAAACCCAAAAAGGGCAGTCCAAGCAAAAATTAAGACAAGGTTCGATAGATTGAAAACCCCAAGGGGCAGTCTATGCAAAAATTAGAACCAAATAAAAGGCACATAATAAATAAAGTTTGATAGGTCTGTCACCCTGACTAGCCTATGCAAAAGACAGAACTAAAAGAGAGATTGTCTCAGGCCAAACTCCCCGCATCCTTGTCATAATATCGAGAAATCCTTTGCAAGGTGGTAGTAGAAAAGGGCTCATGTCCCTGCTTTGCTTGCTCTCCCTCAAAGCGAGCCCACGATCGCTCGGATCGGGTCACCATACATCTAATCTCAACAAGCCATACTCTGTCATGTATGTCAGTCCCAATGGTCTCCACATGAGCATAATCTAGAGTCTCAAATATGGCCTCCCTGGTCCACTTCTCCCGAATATGGTTCACCCACCTAGCTTCATAGACTCCGATTTGGTTATGGGCCAACTTAGTTGGGACTCTCTGTCGCTTGCCGTACTGACGGCACAATTAGTAGGGGGTGTAGAATGAAGATCTCTCTAGGCCTATCAGCTAGACATAGGATCCCTAGAACTCCACAACCACATCTCGGATCCTCCACCGTGGGCTAACCCACTAAATCTATGAATCCGTATACCCCTTCAGAATAGGCATCCAGCTATCGAATGTCAACTGATCAAAATTGGCTCACATAAGCCCCCTCTCCCTTAGATGAATGGGTAAGTACTTCTTCGGGTTCCCCCATGGTGCCTCCTTCAACTTCAATTTCTCCATCAGGCATACCTGTAAGTCAATCTTAGATAGGGGCCGAAAGAGGTGAACAATTCATAAAGTGGGAAAAATGAATACCTGCAGCAGTATGAGATAGACACCAATAAGAGCCGGATCAGTGGAAGTAGTGTCTATATTGAGTAGAACCTCGGCTAGTCCCACAGATATGGGAGAAGCCCCTATCGACATAGGACCAATAAGTGAGATCAGCCTGAGTGAGGCGACTGGGCCCACTCCACACATAAACTCTGCCATAAGTTATAGGACAACCATCAACAACCAAGCAAGATAAGATCTAGGCGCCCTACGGCACCACTCCAAAACTGCACTACACTGAAATCCGGGTTTGTCAGGCAATCAGGACAGAAATGGGTCTACAGAATCCAAATTCCACAACCCATGGGGAATGTCGTCTGTACCAAAATGAAACTTTGGGAGTGCTAGGGGCACACGCTTGGGGCACAAAACCCCTAATATAGCATGAAACTCTTCAAGAAAGGGGCATAGCTCAAATGAAGAAAATTAGAACATATGGTCCATCCGATCCCAAAAAGCCAATCCTGTACGAAAGAATTCAAGATTGACCAGCCACTCTGCGACATACCAAAAGCCACATAGCCTAAATTTTTATAGCTTCTTCCAGTCTGCTTTTCCCAGGCTTTATAGAAAGCCTCATAGTTGCTGATTGTGGTTTGCCATGGTTGAATTGGAGAAAATGGCTGAATTTAGTTTTCTAGCAAAGTGATGTCCCCGGCCGTATGAGTCAGGTCACCAGCGGTATGGACCAGGTCGTCGGCAGTATGGATTTACGGGCAACTTTATCTATATTATTTAGCAAGTCAAAATTTCATGAAGAGGGCGATATCAGCCATACCACCGGCAGCATGGCCATATTTCTTGCGAATTTCTACCAGTTTAAACCTGTAAACAGCCTGTAAAAACCTTGTAACCTGTTTCCAGAAGATATGCAAGCACAAAATTCAAATCTTATTCAAACTAAAAGCCCGAAGGCACATACCATCCAAATATCCAATTGCTAAGCCTAAATAAAATCGAAACCATCTGAAATCCACAGCTAAAACCAAAATCAAAGGCTAAATGTATCGAAGGTATACAAAGCCAAAGCCAAAGCCAAAATCTAAAAATAATAGAAATGAAGAAAAATCAGATCAGCGGTCGGATCTCGGACTGGTTGCCACCGCCGGGTGGGTGAGATGAAACATCCTCCTAGCTGGGAAGATAAGTGCCAACAACATCCTCTTCGGTCCCCGAGATGCTCCAAGTGCTCGCAGTGGTAACTCCATAATGGCGCCTAGCTGTCACTTTCCTTCCCCTTCGGCCCGACTCACTCAAGGCACCACGATCCATATTGTGTTTGCTTTGCCTCTCATATAGTATGGCATCTAACTGGTTCTCCAGCTTGCTCACTCGGTGCCGGAGTGCACTCGTCTCTTCTTGATATCTCCGTTGAGCCTCATTGGCATCTGATAGTGTGAGGGCCAGAAAATATTGCAGAGAAAGAAACAATAAGCAATCAATATCATTCCTATCATCCATTCATGCATTTTATACTAATGTCATATTTCTACAGGGAATATACCTGAGCAAGCAGAGTCTGGGAAACTAGTGTGTCCCTAAGAGCAAAAGCGTTTCCCGTCAATCGCTCCGCCTCAATACAAGAAACCTAAAAAATCTAAAGAACAATCAAAAAGAATTCATAAGGGGTCAGTCATATAGATTTGATTGCACAAGGCTTACATAAGTGGTGTTTTCTGGCATGAAATTCAGCGAGTGGTTGCTGGAGGATATATCCCTGGCCCAAAAGTTGCCCCTCAAATTCATCAGTAAGAATTGGGTCTCTAAGGTAGTTGAGAGGTGCCCTTCAACAAAGTCAATACCCTCGGGCATGCCATGATATCGCATCTCGCTATCATCAGCCCAGCCTCTCTTCCTGAAGGGAACCTGAAAAATCCAAAAAGCAAACATAAGCAACCGTTCTGATCAAAGCATACAACACAAATATAATCTTAAAGAGAAAGGGTGCGATCTCACATTGGAAGAAAGATGCCCCTCACGAGCCATCGGCATGTCCTGACTAACCTCATCTTACCCCTCGGGATGGCCTTCACCACTGCCGCTCCCTTTCTCATTATCGTCCTTAGCGATAATTTCGCACCTCTGCTTTTTCATCTCCTCCTCTTTCTTCTTCGTATGGTAGGAAATGGCGTCATTATCGTGAATGCGGGGGCATATGGTGAGCAAGTGAGACATATGGCCATTGTAAGGACCGGGGACACTCCGCACCACTCAGCCATTCCCCTCCAAATAATCGGCCTTATCGGCCTCCCTAGGATGGTTAAATAAGGCCACCAAAGGCCAGTAGGGGGATCCACAGGTACGGGCTTAGTGGCAAGTATAAAGTCTCTCCAGCCTCGAACTCTCTCCCCTAGGTACCAAGGTAAGGCTAGGGGACACTCTATGACAAATCGGCAGTCATCCACCTCCCGCTAGACAGTAAGCACATAAACTCAGTTGGACGCCCCCTCAAAAGGGTCGTAGACAACCTGCCCAATCAAATCAAGTAGTAAATCAATGTAAGCAATTTAAATTCATAAATAGCTTTTGTTGTCTAATAGTTTGTTGAATGAAAAATAAAGCAAAAAGTCAAAGTTGGATACCGAGCTGATCTGTAGGCATCGCAGTGCCTCACTATATGTAGTGGAGTACTTGCCGAGCCCCCCAATGCTCCCATACCATCGGGCAAGGGAGTGAGAACCCGGCTGTACTGTAGTACTAAACTGAATAGGAGGGAGAATCTGGCGTTTAAAAGTCCACACTAGTACAATTGACAACCTATCAGTCCAAAAGCAGAACGCACCAAAAATAGAAAAGTAGTTAACCATAATAATAAAGTGCTATTCAAAAGGGCATACCTGTAGAAGAAAGTGACTCAATCGAAGGACTTTCTCCTTCTTTCGGGCTCCCATATCCAGCCCATAGTACATCTGTGCCAGGATGGCCCTGGGCCAGTTCATCCCCTTGATGGCCTTGACATCCTTAATTGCCAAAATCAACCCATAATTAACCTTGCTGCCCGAAATCAGGAAGAATAGCACAATCAATAAAGAAATCACAAAGGACCAGATATAGGTATCTCGATCATCCCCAGGGACCATTGCCATCCCCCTCCAGTACTTGCACAGCTCTCTATAGCAAAATTGTGGCTCCTTAGACATTAACCCAAAAAGCTCAGTCACCCACTTCATCGCCGGCCCCTTTAGGTGGTTTTTCTCCATGTACACATCAAAGTGGATCACATTCTTCACCAATGGCAGCCCTTCATCGCTACCATGTCGGATGGGGTAATAGTATCCTCCCTAATCTAGAAATGGAAGGTGTGCATGGTCTCAGACCACTTCTCGGCCTAGGTAGTCAAGGCCATATGAGAGAGATTGGGCATCAAAAGGGGTACGGTTTGGGCTAGATCCCCAAACCCCGTGTCATTGATCGCAGCCGCAAGCTTTGAGTCTTTCTCAGCGACGTGTTTCCACCACTCTCTAATGGTCCCCATACCTCCAGTTCAGTTGTGGGTGTGTGGCTGCAAAATCAGAAAAGAGCAAAATAGCTAAGTATCTCAAATTCTATGTCATTTTCTTTCTGGAAAGCTACTGATGTCGCTGCTGGGGTAGTGATGCCGCCGGCGACATCAGCCATATCGCCAGCGGTATGGACTATGTTGCCGGTGACATCACTAAATCCAACAATGACATGGCTTTCTTCCTCCTTTCTTAAAGACTTGAAGCCGCTGGCGGCATCGTTTCTACAGGCAGAATGCAAATTTTTCCCAAAATCACACAAATCACCCAAAATCACAATCAATCAATTCCGAGGCATAAAAACAGCATAAATCAAGTAAAACTGAACCTATAATATGCATTCTAACATGTATCGATTATTTTTGATCTTTAATCTACAAGTTTTTGAGTTTAAGAACCAAAATCTTCAAATCGAAACAAAAAGGGTTTGAGTTTTGTAGGATTACCTGAATGTTAGAGATGTGATTATCCTTGTCCGAGACAAGATTGTCAATTAGAGCCGCTATCCCATATCTAAAGATAATGTTAGTCTCTTTGAAGCCATATCCCACGTGAATCGGGCAAAGTTTCAGCCCCTCAATGGAAGAATTGGGCAATTCCTCAGACTTAGAACTGATTTGCGTCCAAAGATCTTCTTCATGGTCAAAAATCGAAAGAAAGTAGAAAGATTTAAGTTTGAGGAGAGTGGAGAGAAAAAGAAAGTGAGGGTTTTCAGCTTCTGTAACTGAAGGAGAAGAAAAGAGAGTTTTTACCCTTTTAAAATGCCTACGCGTAATTCGAGGAGTTCAAATAAATTTGAAACTGCCTGTCAATACTGTCGGTGGCATCAGTTCATATCGCCAGCGGCATCGCCCATGCTGCCGACGGTATCAACTCTCCTAATTTGAATTTTGAAATATTTTGACTGGTCAAAGATGCCATGTGGCACCTATATCGCCGGCGGCATCAACAAGGCCGCTAGAGATATCAAAACTTCCCTCTTCTTTTTTTTAGCAAATCCGATGGAATCCCGGCTCCAGCCCCAACATCCCAGGACTTCTGAAACCCTTATACTTTTAATTATTACACTTTTACTATTGATCGAAGGGGAAAAAATATTTTTTGTTTCATAAAATCGATCAAGCAGTAAAAACGTTAAGTAAAAACTAGTCTAATCTTGTCTACTTGTTGCAGGAAAGACACACCATATCTCAAAACCCTCAAAGCCCAAGTTCGCTTGGCAAATCCAAAAGCTCAAGCCCAACCAAGGGGAAAATCAATCTCAAAGACCAAGTCCGCTTGGCAAACCTCAAAGCTCAAGCCCGACCAAGGGGCATCCAATCCTCAAAGCCTAAGCCCGACCAATGGGCAACCAATCTATAAAGCCCAAGCCCGACCAAGGGGCAACCAATCCACAAAGCTCAAGCCCGACTAAGGGGCAACCTAATATACAAAGCCTAAGCCCGACCAAGGGGCAACCAATCTGCAAAGCTCAAGCCCGACCAAGGGGCAACCAATCCACAAAACTCAAGCCTGACCAAGGGGCAACCTTATCCGCAAAGCTCAAGCCCGACCAAGGGGCAACCAAATCTGCAAAGCTCAAGCTCGACCAAGGGGCAAACCAGTCATCCACCAGGTATAATTTCCAACCCTTGCTCTTTCGTGCTATCATGCTAACAAGTGGCAGCAGTGATCCCCCGAGGGGCAGCCTGTGAGCACGGTATTTTACGATCCCTCTCGCGAGACAATGATGATGTATTCCTAATTTTATTCCTCATAATAAAAAATTCTTTTTTGGAATTTTTTATTACCGATATAAAATTCTCTACGAAATTTATTTTTAGAAGAATTCAGTTCAGCATGTCCAATAACGTATTCGGTGGTAGCTCAAACCGATGATTTACACCCAAAAAATAATTTAGTCCAAAATACCCATTAAAAGTCAAAAATAATGCCTAATATCTGAGTTTTTCTATCAAAATCACCTTTTGCTAGATTTCCTCTCCCTTTACCCGATTTCGAGCACGAATCGTGCACCTTTTTAGACCTGCCAGAGAAGCGAGGCCGCTGGCAGCCTCGCCGATACCACCGGCGGTAACATCAATGCCTCTGGCGGCATGGCTTCCAGCTGTAGAATAGTTGTTCCCCTTTTTTGCTGATATCCGCCGGATAAATGGACCAAAGGCAGTTTCCAATGGATTTTAGCCTATATGAGGGCCATTTCTCAGCCATTTCAAGGTTCCAACTTCTCCTAACTCAAGATTTCAAGTAAATTTTTAGTATTCTAGCTAGATTTAGTGGGATAAAGTATAGAAAAGATAAGAAAAGAGGATTTAATCCATCTTTTCATGGTTTTTCTTAACTGAACTCTCTGATATTTAGGTAATTTTCAGGTTTAGAATCACCAAAATCAGGATTTAGAAACTGAATCACCCCTTACTTCCCAAAATCATTATTTGAGCTCCTCGGAGGTGTCATATGGATCACAAAGAGGTGGGTTCACTGTCCCAAGGTAAAAATTATGAGTCTCATAGCTCTTTAGCTTTCATTTATTGTGTTTTATTTGTTGTTTGTGCTTAGTTTTCATTTTTTGTTGATTTTCGGTCAAAAATAGCTGTTGTAAGAAATAGAAGCCGCTGGATGCATTTGAAGCCGCTAGCGGTATCAACCATCCCGCCAGCAGCATCGTTGATATCACTAGTGGCCTCACATGCCCCCAGTGGTCCCCACTTTCTTGCAGGGCCTTTTCTTTACGGTATCTAGAAAGTCATGTAGCCTGCCTGTATAACTGATACTGCCAGCAGCATCAATGATACCGTTGGCAGCCTCATTCGTGCCACCACCGGCATGGCCTTTTGGACAGCAGTTTCATTTTGTTTATTTCCCGAATTAGTTTAAATTCCAAACCTAGGATGTAAAGTGCAACGACAAAGGTCGAAAACCTTCTAAAAATAGACCCCACCTCATACCATGTGGCATTTTCACTAATAATTAGGTTAAAATAACAATCAAGTCTAAAATATGGATATGACGAAATTTTCCCGCAAACGCCATTTAAATCTCATTTTTAGCCATCCAATCGGGCTCTATAAATTGTAAATATAATATGCCATGTTCACGCTAACTCGGGTCTTGTTTTGTTTACTAACTATGCACCCCGTACAACGTGCCATATTTATGCTAACTGTTTTGTGCACGTAGATATAGGTTAGATGAATGGTAGGCCTTCAGGTATTTTACTTATTGTATAGAAAAATGTGTAGGATTTTGTAAAGCCATGTAATTATTATTTTATTTTCTGCATATACTTTTGGATAACTATAATAATTATTTATTTACCTCTTTGAACGTTTGATAAAAGCAAAAACAACATATAAACTGAAAACACAATAAATAGGTTGGATTAAAACCAATTAAGAAAGAATGAAACCTTTTAACTTGGCCTAATGTAAAATAGATAACATCATCCGAACTTGGAATCTTTGTTTTAAGGTATGGTCTAACCACCCGGTGGGAATATCGCACCTAAAATTCTCGATGGAGCTTAACAAGGTGGCGACTCTATTTTAAAATACGGGATTTGAAGTCTCGTATCCCTTAACATGTAAATTTGACTTAAATTCAACATCAACATCAAATTCATTTCTTTACCATGCTAAAATGAGGATCAATCCCTCGGCTCACTTCATAGCGCTCATTATCTTTCTACCCCCCATGCTATGCATCTCACGCGGTCCTTGGGGTGAGAAAAAGGTCATTTGCTAGCACTATGCCTCATCTTTAGAGCATGACTCCCCAGGCGCCTTATGATCTAAAGCAAGTGACGATTCCGGAGACTTTATGGACTTTGACTCTAGCAGCGAGCGCATCATTAATACGATTCGAGAAAAGGGACAAGAACCTTATCAGGGGTACGTCATGGAGAGAATCTATGCCAAAAATGAATTAGCCAGAGATAGTTACCAAATCTGAAGTCCAAACTTGGCAAAGGTTTATCCCATATTCTACAATGGAAACACAAGGCCACGACCCTACATCCGCGAGTTTGTGCAAATGATGAACGATGGGTACATTCACTATGCCCATTGGCCCGAAAGGTTTCGCTTGACTCTCTGAGAGAAGGCAATTGTCTGGTATGAAGGGCTGACATTTTATCAAAAGTCATTCTGGAATACTCTGGCTAAGCAATTCATCGACTACTTTACATGGGTCGATCCACCAAAAAACTCAACCCCTGAGCTAGACAGACACGGGAACCCCTTACTATACTGGGAATGGGAAGCAACCAACACTATCTGCCCAACATCAATGGAATCGGCTAGGGAATACCCGTGGTACATAAATAAATATGATGACAGACAAATTGCCTACGATGATGCGCCAGATATCTTCAATGATCAGGATGCATCTGATGGACCTCCTCATCCATCCATATGATCAGACATGAATCCAATCCTGTCCTATGCCAGATCCTACAAGAGAACCCCGTCATTCTAGAAAGATAGCCTAAAAAGGTTCCCTCTATACAATGGCCCTTTGCCACCAAAGCACCGTCTTCTACAAACAAACCGATTGACTTGGGAGAGATACCACTTGATGAGGATTTTGATAAGTTTGAGGTCTTCAAAACAAAAAACTCGCCAACCCAGGTTGTCAGTCTTGTCACCAGAGTAGGAAAAGTCACTGGATCAATAGCCCTAGCTGCGCCAAGAGCTGAGCCCCCAGCACCCCTTACTTTTATTAAATCCTCGAAAAGGATAGAAAGTTTGATTGTGGATCAATTGAAAGCCACTACAACTAAGATGAGTATCTGGGACCTTCTCCTTGGTTCTCAAGATCACAGGCTTGCTATTGTCAAAAAACTGATGGAAATCAAAACATCTCCCCTGACATCACCAGAATAGGTCTGTGCGCTACTTAACAATGAGACTAGTACTATTATCACCGACATTATATTCTCGACCTTGGATCTACCCAATGAAGGCATTCACCATAATAAGGCTCTCTACTTGAAGGCTAGCATTTTTGGGCGCATCATGCCCTGTATAATGGTTGATGACGGTTCATCACTGAATGCCTGTCCTAAGGATATTCTACCGATCCTAGGACTAACTGAGAAGGACTTAAAGAGATCTACAATGGTCATTAAGGCCTACAACAACTCCAAGAGGACCGTTATTGGCACGTTTGAGGCCAAAGTTACCATCGGTGAAATCTCATCTATAGTACTTCTCACAGCCATAGATATCCCGGCGACTTTCTCTATACTGCTCGGGCGGCTATGGTTCCATGCTCTGGAAGGAGTTCGATCCACCCTTCACTAGAAAATTAAAATCCCGTTCCACGGAAAGATCGTTACTCTAGAGGCTGATGAGGGATCAGTTATAGCAGCACTAAAAATGTAAGAGAGTCATATGAAAAGATTTACCTCGGCCATGATTGGGCAAGAATCGAACAAGATTCCAGAGGTGCACTAGGGCCCATAGATTTAGGCTTACATGCAGAAACACCACACTCCTGGAAGAGGGCTAGGTGCCCATGAACAGGGAATGCCGACCTTTAAAATAGGGGCAGGAGAGTGGAAGCCCGCAGGACTCGGTTATGTAGACTCTAGAAGAATCGCCCATAAAATGGTCTTGCAACAGCCCTACAACGGAACCCCCGAGCCTGTTACTCACCAAGGAAGACAATTCCGGGATTCGAGATTTTCTCAGATGTAGTCGATTACGGTAAGTATGGTAAAAGCTCCATAACTTGTGTATTGAAGGAAGTAAGTCATCGGCTAGATGTTGGAGCAATTTCGAATCAGACCAAGCTTGACGAACTGGTACACCCAAAGAAGGTCAAGAAGCTAAGTAAAGAGGAGGAAATCCTTGACACTCTAACCAAGCACCTTCAAGCACAGCTTAAGATAGTGGAAGAAGCAAAGAGAAAGGGAGCTAGCTTGAGCCAAGCCATCATAGACATGGTCAGGACCATGAAGGGCAAGGCCAAGGTACAAGAGGAAGATGACAAGGACATCCTATTAAAGCCGGATGCCATAGGAGAATCATCCACCTTAAAGCCAGACCCCACTAATCAGGATGAGTCTTTTATTTCCGTTTCTAGCTTATTTGAAATGAATAATGTACTTTATAATGATAATAAGATAAAGAACTTTGCTTATTTGGATTATGTTTCTGATTACGATTACATGCATCCATTCCAGTATTCATCTAGCATCTTTAACATCAACAATGATATTATGAAAGAAATTAACTTAAATACGGAAGATGATCTAAAAATGGTATACATTTCCAATCAATTGCCCATCGAACAAGAGAGAGCATTAATAAAAGTATTGAAAAATCACGTTTTAGCCTTTGCTTAGTCTCACGAAGACATGCTCGGACTTGATCGGCACATCGCCGAACACAAGATCCCTATGGACCCAAAAATTTGGCCAGTAAAGTAAAAGATGAGAAGAATGCATCCAGAATGGGCTGAAAAGGTCAAAGCAGAAGTGGCCAAATAGATCAAGGCTAATTTCATCGAGGTCTTCGAGTATTCCACTTGGCTATCCAATGTAGTTCCTATACCCAAGAAGAATGGTGACATTTGAGTTTATGTCGACTTCAGGGACTTGAATAAGGCTACCCCTAAGGATGATTTCCCTCTACCACACATTGATGTTCTGGTAGACAGCATAGCAAGAGATGCCATGTATTCCTTTATGGATGGGTTCTCGGGATATCACAAGATCATCATGAACATAATAGACAAGTTTAAAATATCATTCATCTCAGAGTGGGGAACCTATTGTTTTAGGGTGATGCCTTTTGGACTAAAAAATGCAGGGGCAACCTACCAACGAGCAGTCAAGACATTGCTACACGACTTAATCCATAAAGAAGTTGAAGTCTACATAGGTGACATGCTTACAAAATCTGCCACACCGGAAGAGCACCCAGCAGTATTAGAGTGATTCTTTACGAGAATAGAGAAATACAATCTTTATCTCAACCGAAGAAGTGTATATTCGGTGTCATGTTAGGAAAATTACTGGGACATATGGTTAGCAAGAGAGGGATAGAGATGGATCCCGATAAAGCTAATGCTATCAAAGAAATGCCTGTGCCGAAGACTGAGAAAGAAGTGAGAAGTTTCTTGGGGTCCATATAGTACGTCAGTCACTTTATTGCACAGTTGACCACCATATACAAGCCTATCTTCAAGTTCTTGAGGAAGCAGCAACCAATAGAATGGAATGACCAATGTCAGGAAGCCTTTGACAGAATTAAAGCTCACCTAATAAACCCTCCATTGCTTAAGCCGCCAATTCTCGGAAAGCCGCTCATTCTCTATTTAGCGATCCATGTTGGTTCAGGAGCACGAAGATAAGTAGGAACATGCAGTTTATTACCTTAGCAAGAAATTGCTAGAGTATGAGACTCGATACACCATTGTGGGGAAAACTTGTTCTGCCATGGTTTGTCTCACCAAGAAACTCAATCATTACTTCCAATCTTACAGAAGTAGATCCAAGCAGTTGCAAAAGTAGATCCAATGAAGTACTTATGCCAGGCTCCTTCGCTAACTAGAAAACTAGCAAGGTGGCTCTTATTACTGTAAGAATTCGATATCGAGTATGTCACTAAGAAAATCATCAAGGGAAGAGCAGTGGCCGAATTCCTAGCAAATTAACCACTTAAGGAAGGAGAACTAAAGAACCTAGAATTCCCCGACAAATGCTTCACAACGACTATGCGAAATTTTGGAAAATGGGTTGTGTTCTTCAATGGCGCCGTTGATAAATGAGGAGCTAGCTTGGGAGTTATCATCATCATGCCAGATGGAGCACTCATACCACTGTCGAAATGATTAGAATTTCTCACCACAAATAATGGGGTAGAATATGAAGCTTGTCTATTCGGAATGTCTACCATGATCACTCTTAGAGCAAACAAGGTGAAGATTATCGGTGACTTGGCTTTAGTCATCAAACATGTCACGGGAGAATGGAAACTAAAAGAAGAATCCCTCAGGCCTTACCTGGAGGCTATATGGAGGAAAGCCGCAATGTTTAGTGAATACGAGTTTTGTCACACGCCCCGAGAGGAAAATCAGATGGCAGATGCATTGGCCACTTTAGCCTCCATGTGGGAAGGGCCCCAAAAGCATCCAATCAAACCCCTTATTATGGAAATGACTCAATTTCTATACTACGTCCGTGCAATAAATGACACCGTGGATAAGAAAGGACCCTGGTACTCTAACATCGTCAAGCTCCTCGAAAGCGGTGAATTTCCAACCGAGGCTACAGATTTCAATAGAAATATGCTAAGGAAGCTTGTTTTATAGTTCTGCCTGATTAAAGGAGATCTATTTAAGAGGTCCTCTAATGGCCTGCTATTAAAGTGCCTGGCCCAACAAGAAGCTGAAAGGGGGATGAAGGAGGTACATTTGGGAGACTGCGGTCCCCACATGAATGGCGTCATAATGGCAAAGAAAATTTAAAGAATGGGATACTTCTAGTTAACAATGCTAGCCGACTGTTTTCAAGAAGCAAAGACTTGCCATGCTTGTCAGATATACGGAGATACGAGCCACTTACCACCGACAACATTGGAGAGTTTGACCTTGGCCGTTCTCAGCCTGGGGCATCGATATCATCCATGAGATAAGACCGTCTTCAACCAACAACCATCACTTCATTATAGTAGCCATCAATTACTTTTCTAAATGGGTAAAAGCAGAATTACACGCGAGCATTATGGTTAAGAAGATGGCCCAATTTATTCAGCGACATATCTTCACCAGATACGGTATTCCTCATCACATAATAAGTGACAACGGTGTACAGTTCCAAGGGGAAACAGTCGATCTTATTGAGAAGCATGAGATTAATCATCATCGCTCTTTGCCCTATCGCCCTTAGGCTAATGGAGCTGTAGAAGCGGTCAATAAAGTAATTAAGAAAATCCTTTCCAACTACTGAGATTGGGCCAATCGTTTGCCCTATGCCTTGTGGGGATAAGGAACCAACATCAAGACTCCTACTGGTCAAACTCCTTTTTCTCTCATCTACGGAATGGAGGCAATTTTGCCCATTGAAATAAAGGTCAAATCTTTACGCATAGCCCTTGAAGAAGATTGCCTGAAGATGAATGGGCAAAAGTAAGACACGACGAACTGACTTTGATCGATGAAAAATGATTAGTAGCATTGGAGAATCTACAATTATATCGACAGCGCATGGCTAGACCTTACAACTGTAAAGTCAAGGGGCAAGATCAACCCTGAGAATGGATGATCTGGTCTTAAAGCAATCTCGTAAAATGCACACAGATGCTCAAGGGAAGTTCCAGCCAAAATGGGAAGGTCCGTACGCATTGAGAAAGACTCTCAGTAAAGGGGCAGTAAGGATCTCAGATTTGAACGGCAACAAATTTATGAATCTAGTAAATCACGACAAGCTAAAGTACTATTTCATATAAAAAGTAAAAAAAAAATAATATAAAGGTCTGACAAGAGCTAGTGAGGGCTCTTGGGTAAAAATAAAGACCCCAAAATAAAAGAGCGAAGCCTTAGGTAAAATCCATTCAGAACCTTAGGCGACGAAGGGCATTTCTTGGGAATAAACACCATTTGTCCTTCCTATTTAAATGATATATCCTGTAGCAACATGTTCATGTTAAATAAACTAAATGAGTGCATTAAATGGAAACTACAAATTGTTTAACAAAGCACGCATTTAAATGACATTTTTTCATCTTTATTACACATAGAGTACGTTATAAACAGGAAACAAAAATGACAAAGATAGGCCTGACGCCTTTATTCTCCCACGAGAACAAAAGACACATAATGACAAGCTCAACGAGCTCCAAAGAAACTATGAAGTCTCTGTGTTTCAGAAAGTCTCTCCTCGAGAGTAGCCAGTCCACGAGTACTCGCGGCCCAGACACGATAAGCCTTGGACGGGTGGACGTCAAGAGGCATGGAATAATTTATCTCCACCCGAGAGTGGTTGGTCCACCTCATGTCATGACGATAAACCCGAGTACAAGAAATATTAGAGCTAATCAGGGCACACAAGGATGCCAGAAACCCCTGAGAATGGCCATACTGCCTACACAAGTGACTAGGAGAATAAGTGACGATCTCTGAAAGACCAATGAAGACCACACCACCTCTTGCAACATCAGTAGTCATATGCATAATTCCACACCAAGGCAAACCCAATAAATATCCCCGGTAGCTTGACTCCCCATAAACTCAACCCACTCCTCGAGGGTAAAATCTCTATGAGGACGATTGCCGATGCAAAATATGGAACCCCGCGCCTAGTAGGCCTTCAGGTAATAATCCATGCTAGTAGAAATAGACAGCACAAAGAGCTTGTACTAGAGCCAAACCTGCAAAGGCAACACAAAAATGAGAAAAAAAATAAATAAAAATAAAGAAGAAGAAAAAAAAGATAGCCGACTGGATCGAAAACCTGAAAAGGCAATCCAGGCAAAAGTTAAGGCAAGTCTGATGAATTGAAAGCCTAAAAAGGCAATTCATGCAAAAATAAAAAATTATTACCTGAAGGAGAAGTCTACTACCCCTTGTAGTAGCTTCAGTCCCATTCTGGGAAGAACGCACAACGATCAGTGTCTTAGCCAAACTCACCGCAATGGGAGATTTCCCCTCTAACATCTGATCAACGATAGTCAGAAAGGCAAAGCCGCAAACCATAGTGGGAACCTCACAAAGGATGACCCCCAATAAGAGCAAGTAAATTAGCAGAAGCCAGCTTGCGTCGTTAGGAGATAGGCTCCTAACTATGTCAAAGGTCACATCCAGCCTCAAGCCCTCATCACAAGTCATTTGTCGCCTGTCGAGTCATTGCAACTAAAAATGGTTCATCGATAGATCAAAAAACTCAGGACGATACATTGGAATGGTTGGGGGCATGTCAGTTGAAGATCTCTGAAGCCCACAGAATTCCTCAAATAAGGGGCATAACTCGTGCTCTCTAAAACGGAATACATTATCGATGGGATCCTAGAATCTGATAGCAGCCTGGATCACATTATACTTGACAAAGATGTGATAATATTTCTTCATATGTGCCAAACCGTAGACCCTGAGATGGTCCCAACCTTCAGAATTCTTCAGATAAACATTCAAATCTGCATGAAAACAGATGTAGCCCTCCATGGTAAAATTTCAAAAGAGTAGCAGTTCGCTATACGTAGTTTATGGGGCAATCTGCCGATATCTGGCAGATTACCCCGATAAACTCAATCATCGATAAAAGGCAACACAAAGCGAAGGAGTAACAAAGAATTCTTTTATATATAAAAAATGTTCATACAAGTAAAAGGCACTACAAAAGGCCCAAAGAAAAGAAAACAACAAAAGAAAAAAGGGAAAGCCTATCTACAGCCGGCTGGAACCCGGGTGGCTAGGATCAAAAGGTGATGGGGGAGGAGGGAAACCACCCTGAAAAAAGAATTTGGAGGTATCGCCCTGTCCCTACTATAGATGCTGCTATGGGTCATCCACCTGGAGCATCCCCAATAGACCTCGGAGTCTTCGGATCTCTAGCTGCAACATTTTATCATAGAGCATTCATATGCATCTCATAATGTGCCATGCATCATCATTCAAATAATAAAATAATGAACATACCGCCATATCAGAGTTTTGGTTCATCATAAACTGCTACTGCCCTTGAATATATCCCCAATAGGAGATGCTATCAGCGATGAGCACCTACAAGAACGAGAAATCAGAACAAATAGAGAAGGCTCACATGAGTGGTATCGGCCGGATAGAAGGCCACCGGATGCTCAGGATCCAAATAAGGTGGAATCACTAACATATAAGTACTCAAGTTAAGATGGTATATTAAAGACATGGGTGGCTGATACTGAAACCCTTGATGTCCCTCCACCATTGTCGAACTCTCAGTCGAGATAGATAACGCCGAAGAGCTACCTACATGAGCAGAAGTAGTCGCAGGTCTCTTCCTATCTTGGTGATCCTATAAATACCACAAAGCAAAGGCAAATTAGTCCAACTAAGCATGATAACAATTAAAAAAACAAGGAAGAAATTCAAGTCAATGAAGATGAAGGTGCCGTCATCCAGACAGTCCTAGGTGATCCTGATCTAGCTTGGCTGCTAGGGGTAAAAGTTAATGGGGCGTCACCCTTAAAAGGGTTGTGAATGTCTAGTTTAGGCTCAATAGGAATGGGATCTGTCTCTGGCCATCCGAGTAGCTGCAAATGGCAAAAATCCTCATATCCCCCAACCCACTGCAAGAAGGCACTAGGTAAGCCATCAGAGGCCAATTGCGCAAAGCCAGGCAAACTATAAGGCTGAAAAATCCACTATGGTACCTTAGGAAGACTAGAGCTCAACCTGGGAGGAACATGCTAACCCTGGATGTGCTCCCTGAGGTACCTCACCAAGGAGAAGGGAGTCTCTATAATCAGCCAGGTGTTCACAAACTCCCCATCTAATCTCATGACCTTTAACTAGTGAAGCTCATGCCCTCAAAACTGTGTCTTAATCTGAAAGAAAGAAAAGGCCAAATGAAGAAAATCATAGAATATACCCTCTCCGAAGACAGATTACGGAGGTGAACAGAGAGCACAGAACGAGACTCCATCTCCCAACCACGCTAGTAATGCGACAGTCAAGGACAAAATGGATAGCTACCATCTCGCACAATCTTGGTCCTTGGGAGAATCCCTATCTCAAAAAGCCAAATCTGCAAAAAGTCAAAAGAAATTAGAGCTTTGAAAGATGGACAAAAATGCTCATAAGAAAGAAAAGGAGTTAAACCCTTACATAAATAATCTGGAGACAAGATTTGAACTTGCCAATCTTGTTCCTCACGCACTGATTAAGGGCCCAATACAGTACGGCTCGGCCCCAAGCATACTTGTCAAAGTGGGATGGGTCAATCAAAGTCGGCGGAATATGGAGATTCACAATTGAACCCCCAGTAGGAAAGCATAACCATGACAAAGTAGCGGCCATGAAAGCTCTAGCCTCGCAGGCAGAAGTCAAGTGCCTTCTATCCCTAGTAGTCTTGAAGGTCATGAGTTTCTCGCAAGAAACTCGTCCAGGCTTATACCTAGAGTAGCCAATCAAAGCCTCAATGGTCTCCACATTGAAGTGGTGATAAGTAAAGCAAGCATTGAAGTGGATCACGTTACCATGGAAGGGGAGACCTGTGATGGCACATTAATATAGCAGAGTAATGGTATACTCCCCGCAACGGAAGTGGAAAGTGTGGGTAGTATCAGAACACCTGCTCAATATATGGGTAGAAGTACCGGCAGGGATGTACGGATACTTACGATGCCTCCGTACTTACAGTTCCTCACCATCCTCCCAAAAGATATCCCATCCACAATGACTTTGGCACCAGGAGATAGCACCTTGTACTACTCATGAAAGTGGGTAATACTACTACCCTCATGCCTGGTGACCTAAAATAATGCATGCGTACATATCACATACCAGTTTTTGATAAATCACACGGTTATTGAAAAATCATTGCATTTGATAAATCATTGCATAAAATAAATAAGCAATAAAACGAATAAATAAAAAAGCGTAATATAAAAGCATCGGTAAGGCTTACCAGAATCTGAGAAAGATGATCGGAAGGCTTTAAGGCAGGCGGAATAAAATCCTGAGGACGAATCCCGTGGTACAACCAATTCGACGGAAGCCCATATAAAGCATCGGCATGAACCTCAGATAGTTCCACTTGCTGACCATCAATGAGCACGTTCCGAGTAGTCACTTGAACGGCTGGCTGATCCAAGCGGATATCATAAAGCTTGAACCACATAGAAACCCCGCAAAATCAAAATAAAAGTGGCAGAAAAGGGAAGAAAATTAAAGAAATCATTGTCGAAAATAGCTTGGAAGAGAAGATTTTCAAAAAATGAGTAGAAAACGCAAGGGAAAGAAGAGAGAATTTTTTGTGTGGTGAAAATGGGAGCCAAGCTGCTGTTTTTATAGACCGCATGTAATTAGCCCGCCGGCTAATTACCTATCCAGCTATCACGTGTTTATGCGTCACACGCGTTTACGCGTAATGGATATAAAAGTTATCGTTACATAGGTAATTAGCCCTCCGACTAATTACGTGTGTTTGGAAATTTTTTTGTAATTTTCCATATTTCATTCATTTTCTGCATTGTTTATAAAACGAGTGGACCCAAAAGTTGTTTTTACCCAGTCACTCATACATTAAACACCCAAAAATATTTATTTTGACCCCCGGTCAACTTTAATCTAATGCAACTCATTAATAAATTTCTAATCGAAGGGGCGAAATATATTTTGTTTCAAAATTTGTCGATTAAAAATATTTTAACTCTTTGCATTCCCCACACACACTGTATTGTTGGTTTCGCATACGACAAAATTTCTAGGACGAAATTTATGTATGCGAGAGGCAAACTGTTATTACAGGTCCGTTCCGGCCAGATGAGGAATAATGCCTATTTTATTCAGTGATCAGACAAGAGAGCAAAAAAGGACCGAATTGTCATCCAAAATCCAAAATTCAAAAATCCACATTCCGGGGAAGCTTCGATTTAGCATTTCCTACTAAAAAATCAAAAATTCAAAGTTTGGTCAAACATAGGTAATTATCCCGCCAGATAATTACCCATCTAGAGTTAAAAAAATCAAATCTTACCGAGATCTAGCAAGATTTTACGGGATCTGATGTAAAATCTTGTCAGATAGGTAACTAGCCCGCTGACTAATTACCTATGTAATTAGCCCGTCGGCTAATTACCTCCCCATTGTAAATAGGGGACTCGCCCCCTTATCTTCAACAGACGAGAAGATTTATTTAAATCCTAAAATTCCCATTGTGTCCCTTTCAGTTTTGGGAGTCCTAAAAGCCCCGAAACTTTGTCAAAACAATTCCAAATTCGAGCTTTATCACCGACACTCGATATAAACTCAGTTTCCTGTCCTTTTTTTATCAAGATCTCATAGGCATTATTTGTCTAAAAATGACTTAAACCCTGGCAAATACCATATTTCCTTTACGAATAATCCAAGATTATAGCTATAACTTGAGTTAAACCTATTTTCCAATAAATCACAACCTCTGACAATTTCGGTCTTGCACCGGCTCTCAAGTCATCCTGGATAGACGAAAAGGTAAACTGAACGTAACTGGCTCCAAGTCCAACTTTAAAATTCATTAAATTCATCTTTTATTATTTTATTATTGCACATTGCATTCTCATTTCTCTGGTCAAGTGAGCCACTGGAGCCACTTAAACTATAATATGTGTAAATAAGGTCGCAATTCCAGATGAAACATCCAGAACGAGAGGAAACTCTAACCGAGTTTCCGGGCCAAAACCCAAGTGCTGTTGTTACTCTGCCAAAATTTCGGTAGCAAATTTCTATTTATTTATGCCGTTATAATGCCCGTTTTATTTCTTGAATTTAATTCTTAAATAAAGCCATTGTAATACCAAAATTACCGAAAATTCCAAAGTTCCAAAATTAATCCAAATGATTTGAACAATATGAGTACTTATTATGTCCGAACTCAGAATCTCATTTTCTTTTCTGTATAAAATCCCATTTTGGACCAGTTTACCACAATTCCCGGTGGAGCTGAACCGGGTGGCAACTTTATTTTATTTTTAAATAAAGTAAAAATGCTTTATTGTAAAAATATCTTTTCTCAAAAAAATGTGTAAATATATTTATCAATATAATCACATTTTTTGCTTATATAAAGTCACTTTGTTTAAGCAAACCAGATTTTGTCAAACCACACCAAAAAGAGCCCCGCGCACCCTACTCCGCGTGCACAACCAGACCCTAAAACTCTACCCGCTCACAGTGGCGACTCCACTGGGGAAAAATTATTTTTATAAAAACCCGATTTTTCTAAAAATTCTTTTTGACATAATAATTAAAATATTATTCAAATTGAATTTTGGAATTATGGAATATGTGGTAGTTTAGCATTACACAATTTCTAGGGTTGCATAGCATCTGTATTCTTTACCCCAAAACCAATTTAGGTGTCTTTCGGTGAAGTATCTCCAAGTTCACTTAGGGCTTGAGGGGTATGGATCTGATCACACCCCTTACGTAACATACGAGGGCCTTACTTGCTTAAGGGAAAGACTACCCCGAGTATATTATATATGGAAAAGTTTCCTTTGGTTCGCTTAGGGCCACTGGGACTCGGTACACAAAGGCGCAGGGTACCCAAATCGCACCCAATCCTGAGACCGAAACCCATATATAGATGAACTATAGACACTTCCCCATAGCTTTACCCAAAAACCATAAGTGCATGCGAGCAGACTTCGCTAAGTCCTCCACTGACTTTAAAGTGAAGTAACCAAATGGAGTTAAAAGGGCGGTAGGTGCGGTCTAACCATTTGCTACATGTGCAGGTTTATTAAATACAAATAAACTAAAAACGGACATCATAAACATCATGATTGTGTGAAAACTATTCACATCTTTGTGCAGCCATGACATTGATGTGTGCCATACCATTTTACTTCCTTAAGTTATAGGAACCTAAAATAATCGAGACCAATGAGTCCACCTAAGCTTAACTCATGAGCCGAAATAATTGAGACTAGTGAGTCTACCTAGGCTCAACCCATGAGTCGAAATAACCAAGACTAGTGAGTCCACCTAGGCTCAACCCACGAGCCAAAAGACATAAACCCTTTTTGAGGGACCAGCGGGTCAACTCACCCTTGGATCAATGAATCAACCCTTTTTGAGTGACTAGTGAGTCAGCTCACCCTTGGACTAATGAGTCAACCCTTTTCGAGTGACCAGCGAGTCAGCTCACCTTGGACCAATGAGTCAACCCTTTTCGAGTGACCAACGAGTCAGCTCACCCTTAGACCAATGAATCAACCCTTTTCGAGTGACCAGCGAGTTAGCTCACCCTTGGACCAATGAGTCAACCCTTTTTGAGTGACCAGCGAGTCAGCTCACCCTTTGACCAATGAGTCAACCCTTTTTGAGTGACCAGTAAGTCAGCTCACCCTTAGACCATGAGTCAACCCTTTTCGAGTGACTAGTGAGTCAGCTCACCCTTAGACCAATAAGTCAACCCTTTTCGAGTGTCCAAGGAGTCAGCTCACCTTTGGACCAATGAGTCAACCCTTTTCGAGTGACTAGCGAGTCAGCTCACCCTTGTAGACCAGAGAGTTAGCTCACCCTTGGACCAATGAGTCAAACCTTTTCTAGTGACCAGAGAGTTAGCTCACCCTTGGACCAATGAGTCAACCCTTTTCGAGTGGCCAGTGTGTCAGCTCACCCTCGACTATCATGTCGATTCAAAGATAGACTCACCCCCTAGTCTTCGAACCGCGCATTTCTAATAATTCATGAATATTACAGACTTGCTTTATCGATTGCTTCTTGAACAACTAGCGTGCACCCTACCCCTTATTATTTGGCTATATCCATTCATTCATTCATTCATTTGCACATTCATTTATTCATCCATTCATGCATCCCAATAGGCAGACGTAAGAAGGGCTCAAAGCCATACTTGATACACTTACTAACACTTTATCTCTTGCATTTTCAAGTTAGAAGCGAGAGAATAGGAGGTTAGTTATATTACAGTTAGCCAAAAAGTTACACCCCCACCACCAGTAGAATTTCTGGCCAGATTTTTCTCCGATCCAGGACCTAAAACCGCAATGGCAAACAATGATGTAGTCTAATAGTCCCTTAGAAGGATTCTTGATGCTTTAGAATTTTGTGATGTTTGGGAAAGGCTAAGCGCTTCTAGTGCTTAGAAAGCCTAAGAGCAAGAGGCTGAGATAATGGCTTTAAAGGGAAAGATGGTAGATATGGAGAAGTTGTCCCCCACCAAAGATAAATCTGTTGCTCCCTCCATCGAGCAATATATGGATATTGACTGATTCTAGCCAAAGGAATCAGAAGCCCTTCCGGCTAACTTTGTGATGCCTTATATAGCCCCATATGCTGGTACTAGGCCTCCTCACATGCATACAAAAGGTTATCTTTGGATTATGAGTAGCATGAACATCCCTAAGGTTCATATAGTCAATATATTCCAAGCTACTCTATGAGGGCCCGCCTCTGAATGGTATATGAGGATGCCAACGGACGTGAAATCTAATTAGAAGAAGCTATGCTCTGCCTTTCTAGAAAATTATGCTTTCAATCTGAAGGTCAAAACTACTTTTTAAGACCTTGAAAGGATCAAACAACGGCCAAATATATCCTTTAAAGAATTTTACCTGAGATGGATGGTCGTCCGTGTACTTATAACCGAGGCACCCAACCAAGATGCCCTAATGGTGAAGCTTGTCGAAGGATCTAGCCTAAAATATCGAGATGAAATGAAAATGAAAAGATTCAACACCTTCAACGACGTGGTGAACTATGCTAAGAGACTGAAAAAGTACGAGGAAGAAGACCGGGCAAAGAAGCAAGAATAGCAAGCTTATACTAAACCTCGATACTGGGAAAAGGGTGGATCCTCCAAATAGGGCAGTTCTAAAGACTCTAGCCAAAGTTGTAGCAGCCACTCAGGTGCAAACTCACCAATCTATCTCCCCATAGGTAGAATCATTGTCACAGATATTCACCAAACTGAGAAAGTCTAATCAACTCCAGAGCATCAAGCCATTTGCTCCACATACTGCGGCAGACAGGGACAACTTTTATGCCTATCACATAACCAAAGGACACCACACTAATGAATGCACCTGGCTACTAAAATATCTACAATAGATGATAGCCGATGGGAGAATGAAAGAGCCTAAGAAGAAACTAAGCACGCAGACTAATTCCCTATTGAACTTTGAGGCCATAATAAATGCCATCAATGTTCAGGTGGAGGCCGACGAATACGCTATTGATATAACAGATAACTTTTGACATGACCCAGGATGGGGGGATAACATGATTTTCGACAATATGGACATCATCTACATGGTCAATCAGTATGTCTTAAGCATGAGAAGAGAAGGGCTGGATCAATACCAAGTGCCACGGCACCTCATATACCAAGGAGACTCTGACCCAAATGAACATGTAAAAGAATTTGTCCAATTTATGCATGAACAAGGGATAGCCATGATTGATTTTTCACCTCAATTCCCCAAGTTCTTAGAAGGACTAGCCATGGACTGGTACGACACAATGCCAATGGAAGGTTGATGGAAATGGTACTTCATGGAAAGGTCTTCCTTCCACTACTTTAGGGCATCTCAACCGTACCCAGATATGCTTTGCTGGTGGTTGGCACCACAAGTAGACCAATGCAATGCTGGTTGGCAAGATATTCGTCCCCCATTACCTCCCATGTATGCTCCCCTAGATTACATGAGTCTGAATTATGTCGGAATAAGCTTGTTTGATTTTAAAGCTCCTCTGGGATAGCAAGCCAAGAAATTTAAGAGATGTATGATCCTAAACAAGCCTGGAGCAACCATGAGGACCAACAAAGGTATCTCAGCCTGCACCTAGAAGAGGGAACGCGAGTCCCATTTGAAGGAATTTGTGACGATATTATAGTACATGGTACCCGTGTAGAGGAAACATTTGCCAGCATATGAGCTATGGTCTCTGACTTTCACGTAGCTATCAAAGGGGTCGAGGCTAGAATAAATGTTGAAGAAGGTCCCGAGGAAGATTCCAAGGAAGGTCCCGAGGAAGATTGTATGGAAGATCTTGAGGAAGATCTCGAGGAAGGTCCCGAGGAGGATTCAAAAGAAGATTTTGATAATGATATACAAGCTCAGCATTCGCCAAATTGGGTCTTTGAACCACAGCCTTTCGAGGACTCATATGAGGAAGTATAAGAATTTATAGACTCTAGCAAATTGAATCACAAAGATGAAAGTGAGGTAGATAACTTGGGGTACAAATCAGAGGTCTTTTCAGGCGATGAGCTAAATCACTTACCGAGAGATTTTGAATACGCGGCTCCCTTCCCCAATGATATGATGGTTGATTACGATGGTTCTGAGAGCTATGCCTCATCTTTAGAGCATGACTCCCCAGGCGCCTTATGGTCTGCAGCAAGTGACGATTTTGGAGACTTTACTGACTTTGACTTAGGCAGCGAGCGCATCATTAATATGATTTGAGAAGAGGGACAAGAACCTTCTCAAGGGAATGTCATGGAGAGAATTCATGTCGAAAATGAATTAGCTAGAGCTAGTTACCGAATTCGGAGTCCAGACTTGGTAGAGGTTTATCCCATATTCTACAATGGAAACACAAGGCCACGATCCCACATCCGCGAGTTTGTGCAAATGATGAACGATGGGTACATTCACCATGCCTATTGGCCCGAAAGGTTTCGCCTGACTCTCCGAGAGAAGGCAATCGTCTGATATGAAGGGCTGATATTTTACCATAAGTCATTCTAGAATACTCTAGCTAGGAAATTCATTGACTACTTTACATGGGTCGATCCGCCGGAAAACTCAACCCCTAAGCTAGACAGACATGGGAACCCTTTATTATACTAGGAATGGGAAGCAATAAACTCTATCTACCCAACGTCGATGGAATCGACTAGGGAATACCCGTGGTACATAAATAAATATGACGACGGACAAATCGCCTACGATGATGGGCCAGATATGATCAATTATCAAGATGCATCTGATGGAGCCTCCTCGTCCATCCATATAATTAGATAGGAATCCAATCATGTCCTATGCCAGATCCTACAAGAGAACCCTATCATTTTAGAAAGACAGCCCGAAAAGGTTCCCTTTATATAATGGCCCTTCACCACCGAAGCACCATCTTCTGTAAACAAACCGATTTACTTGGGAGAGATACCACTTGATGAGGATTTTAATGAGTTTGAGGTCTTCAAAACAACAAACTCACCAACCCAGGTTGTCAATCTTGTCACTAGAGCAGGGAAAGTCACTAGATCAGTAGCCCCAGCTGTACCAAGTGCTTAGCCCCCAGCAACCTCTACTTTCATTAAATCCTCAGAAAGGATAGAAAGTCCAATTGTGGATCAATTGAAAGCCACTATAACTAAGATAAGTATTAGGGACCTTCTCCTTAGTTCTTAAGATCACAGGCTTGCTATTGTCAAAAAGCTGATTGAAATTAAAACATCTCCCCTGGCATCACTAGAACAGGTCTGTGCGCTACTTTGCAACTAGACTAGACTGTTATCCTCGACATTATATTCTCAAGCTTCGAATTCATCATAATAAGGCTCTCTACTTGAAGGCTAGCATTTTTTGGCACATCACACCCTGTATAATGGTTGACGACGGTTCATCACTGAATGTCTGTCCTAAGGATATTCTATCGATCATAGGACTAACTGATAAGGACTTAAAGAGATCCACAATGGTCATTATGGCCTACGATAACTCCAAGAGGACCATCATTGGCACGTTTGAGGCCGAAGTTACCATCGGTGAAATCTCATCTATAGTACTTTTCACAGTTATAGATATCCACATGACTTTCTCTATGCTGCTTGAGCGGCCATGGTTCCATACTATAGGAGGAGTTCCATCCACCCTTTACCAGAAAATAAAAATCCCGTTCCACAAAAAGATCGTTACTCTAGAGGCTGATGAGGCGTCAGTGGTGGCAGCACTAAAAATGGAAGAGAGCCATATGAAAGGATTTACTATAGCCACGATTGGGCAAGAATCGAACAAGCAACTAGAGGTGCACTAGGGCCCATGGATTCAGGTTTACATACAGAAACACCACACTCCTGAAAAGGGGCTAAGTGCCCATAAACAGGGAATGCCGACCTTTAAAATAGGGGCAGAAGAGTGGAAGCCCACATGGCTCAGTTATACAAGCTCTAAAAGAATCGCCCACAAAACGGTCTTTTAGAACAAGTTGCAACAGCCCTACAACGGAACCCTGGAGCCTGTTACTCACCAAGGAAAGACAGTTCCGAGATTTGAGATTTTCTTAGATGTAGTCGACTATGGTAAGTATGTTTAAAGCTCTATAATTTGTGTATTGAAGGAAGCAAGTCATCAGCCAGATGTTGGAGCAATTCTGAATCAGACCAAGCTTGACAAACCGGTACACCCAAAGAAGGTCAAGAAGCTAAGTAAAGAGAAGGAAATCTTTGACACTCTAACCAACCACCTTTAAGCACAGCTCAAGATAGTGGAAGAAGCAAAGAGCAAGGGAGGTAGCTTGAGCCAAGCCATCATGCATATGGTCAGGACCATGAAAGGCAAGGCCAAGGTACAAGAGGAAGACGACGAGGACATCTTGTTGAAGCCGACTGCCATAGGAGAATCATCCATTGTAAAGCCAAACCCCACTGATCAGGATGAGTCTTTTGTTTTCATTTCCAGCTTGTTTGAAATGAATAATGTATTTTATGATAATGATAAGATGAAGAAATTTGGTTATTTGGATTGTGTTTCTGATTACGATTCCATGCATCCATTCCAGCATTCATCTAGCATCTTTAACATCAATAATGATACTACAAAAGAAATTAACTTAAATACGGAAGATGATACAAAAACGGTATATATTTCCAATCAATTGCCCATCGAACAAGAGAGAGTGCTAATAAAAGTATTGAAAAATCATGTTTTAGCCTTCACTTGGTCTCATGAAGACATGATCGGACTTGATCGGCACATTGCCGAACACAAGATCCCTACAGACCCAAAAATTCAGCCAGTAAAGCAAAAGATAAGAAGAATGTGTCCAGAATGGGCAGAAAAGGTCAAAGCAGAAGTGGGCAAATAGATCAAGGCTAATTTTGTCAAGGTCATCGAGTATCCTACTTGGCTATCCAATGTAGTTCCTATACCCAAGAAGGATGGTGATGTTCAATTTTGCGTCGACTTTAGGGACTTGAATAAGGCTACTCCTAAGGATGATTTCCTGCTACCACACATTGATGTTCTAGTAGACAGCGCAACAGGAGCGGCCATGTATTCCTTTATGGATGGGTTCTCAGGATATCACTAGATCCTCATGAACATAATAGACAAGTTTAAAACCGCATTCATCTCAGAGTGGGGATCCTATTATTTTAGGTTGATGCCTTTTGAACTCAAAAACATAGGGGCAACCTACCAATGAGCAGTTACGACATTGCTACATGACTTGATCTATAAAGAAGTCAAAGTCTATGTACATGAAAAGCTTGTAAAATTCGCTACACTGGAAGAGCACCCAGCAGTATTAGAGCAATTCCTCCCGAGAATAGAGATATCCAATCTCCATCTCAACCCGAAGAAGTGTATATTCGGTGTCACGTCAGGAAAATTACTGGGACACATGGTTAGCAAGAGATGCATAGAGATGGATCCTGACAAAGCTAATGCTATTAGAGAAATGCATGTGCCGAAGACCGAGAAAGAAGTGAGAAGTTTCTTGGGGTCCATATAGTACGTTAGTCGATTTATAGCATGGTTGACCACCACATGCAGACCTATCTTCAAGCTCTTTAGGAAGTAGTAACCAATGGAATGGAATGACCAATGTTAGGAAGCATTCGACAGAATTAAACCTTACCTAATGAACCCTCCAGTGCTAAAGCAGCCAATTCTCAGAAAGCCGCTCATTCTCTATTTAGCAATAGAGGAGACATCTATAGGAGCCATGTTGGTTTAGGAGCACAAAGAAAAGAAGGAACATGCAGTTTATTACCTCAACAAGAAATTGCTAGAGTATGAGACTCGATACACCATTGTGGAGAAAACTAGTGCCGCCATGGTCTGGCTCAACATGAAACTCAGGCATTACTTCCAATCTTACAAAATCCAAGCAGTTGCAAAAGTAGATCTAATGAAGTACTTATGCTAGGCTCCTTCGCTAACTAGAAAACTGGCAAGGTGGCTCTTATTACTGTTGAAATTCAATATCGAGTACATCACTAAGAAAACCATCAAGGGAAGAGAAGTGGCTGAATTCCTAGCAAATCAACCACTTAAGGAACGAGAACTGGAGAACCTAGAATTCCCCGACAAATGCTTCATAATGACTATGCAAAATTCTGGAAAATGGGTCATGTTCTTCGATGGCACCGTTAATAAATGAGGAGCTAGCTTGGGAGTTATAATCATCACGCCAGATGGAGCACTCATACCTCTTTCGAAATGATTAGAATTTCTCACCATAAATAATGGGGCAGAATATGAAGCTTGTCTATTCGGAATGTCTACCATGATCACTCTTAGAGCAGATAAGGTGAAGATTATCGGTGACTCAGCTTTAGTCATCAACCACATCACGGGAGGTTGGGAACTAAAAGAAGAATCCCTCAGGCCTTACCTGGAGGCTATATGGAGAAAGCCACAATGTTCAGCGAATGCCAGTTTTGTCATACACCCCGAGCGGAAAACCAGATGGCAAATGCATTTACCACTTTAGCCTCCATGTGGGAAGGGCCCCAAAAGCAGCCAATCATACCCCTTGTTATGGAAACAGCTCGATTTTTATACTACTTCCACGCAATAAATGATACTATGGATAAGGAAGAACCCTAGTACTCTGAAATCGTCAAGCTCCTTGAAAGCAGTGAATTTTTAGCCGAGGCTACTGATTCCGACAGAAATACGCTAAGGAAGCTCACTATACAATTTTGCTTGATTAAAGGAGATCTATTCAAGAGGTCCTCCTCTGATGGCCTACTGTTAAAGTGCCTGACCCAATAAGAAGCTGAAAGGGTAATGAAGGAGGTACATTTGGGAGGCTGCAGTCCCCACATGAATGGCATCATGATGGCAAAGAAAATCCAAAGAACGGGATACTTCTGGTTAACCATGTTAGCCAACTGTGTTCAAGAAGCAAATACCTGCCATGATTGCCATATATATGGAGATGTGAGCCACTTACCCCCGACAACATTGTAGAGTTTGACAACTCCTTGGTCGTTCTCAGCCTGAGGAATCGATATCATCGGTGATATAAGGCCATGTTTATCTAACGGCCATTGCTTCATTATAGTAGTCGTCGATTACATTTCTAAATGGGTTGAAGCAGAATCATACGCAAGCATTACGGCCAAGAAGATGGCTCAGTTTATTCAGCGACATATCTTCGCCAGATATAGCATTCCTCATTAATAGTAAGTGATAACGGCATACAGTTCCAAGGGGAAACAGCCAATCTTATTGAGAAGCACGGGATTAAGCATCATCGTTCTTCGCCCTATCGCCCTTAGGCCAATGGTGCTGTAGAAGTGGCCAATAAAGCAATTAAGAAAATCCTCTCCAAGATGATCTCTAACTACTGAGATTGGGCCAATTGTTTGCCCTATGTCGTGTGGGGATATAGAACCAGCATCAAGACTCCTACGAGTCAAACTCCTTTTTCTCTCGTCTACGGAATGGAGGTAGTTTTGCCTGTTGAAATAGAGGTCAAATCTTTGCCCATAGCCCTTAAAGAAAGATTGCCTAAAGACGAATGGGCAAAAGCAAGACACGAGGAACTGACTTTGATCGATGAAAAATGATTAGCCGTATTGGAGAATCTACAATTATATCGACCGTGCATAGCCAGAGCTTACAACCATAAAGTTAAGGGGAAAGATCAACCCCTGAGAATGGGTGATCTAGTCTTAAAGCAATCTCGTAAAACACACACAAATGCATGAGGGAAGTTCCAGCCAAACTGGGAAGGTCCGTATGTAGTCAAAAAGACTCTCAGTAAAGGGGTAGTAAAGATCTCAGATCTGGACAGCAATGAATTTATGAATCTATTAAATCGTGACAAGTGAAGTGCTATTTCATATAAAAAGTAATAAAAAAATAATATAAAGGTCTATCAAGAGCTAGTGAGGGCTCTTGGGCAAAAATAAAGACCCGAAAATGAAAGAGTGAAGCCTTAGGTAAAATCCGTTCGGAACCTTAGGCAACGATGGGCATTTCTTAGGAATAAACACCATTTGTCCTTCCTATTTAAATGATATCTTATGTAGTAATACGTTCATGTTAAATATACTAAATGAGTGCATTAGATGGAAACTACGAATTGTTTAATAAAACATGCATTCAAATGACATTTTTTCATCTTTATTACACATAGAGTACGTTACAAACAGGAAACAAAAATGACAAAGATAGATGATGAGGCCCCGATGCCTTTATTCTCCCATAGGAACAAAAGACATATAATGATAAGCTCAATGAGCTCCAAAGAAACTGCGAAGTCTCTGCATTTCAGTAAGCCTCTCCTCAAGAGTAGCCAGTCCACGAGTACTCGCGGCCCAGACACATTAAGCCTCAGAAGGGTGGACGTCAAGAAGCATGGAATAGTTCATCTCCACCCAAGTGAGGTTGGTCCACCTCACGTCATGATGATAAACCCAGGTGTAAGAAAGCTTAAAGCCAATCAGGGCATACAAGGATGTCGGAAACCCCTGAGAATGGCCATACTGCCTGCACAAGTGACCAGGAGAATAAGTGACGATCTCTAAAAGACCAATGAGGACCACACCACCTCTGGAAACATCAGTAGTCATATGCGTAATTCCCCACCAAGGGCAAATCCAACAAATATCCTCAGTAGATAGACTCCCTATAAACTCTATCCACTCCTCGACGGTAAAATCTCTATGAGGATAATTGCCAATGCAAACTACGGAACCTCGTGCCCAGTAGGCCTTCGGGTAATAATCCATAATAGTAGAAATAGACAGCATAGAGAGCTTATCCCAAAGCCAAAGCTGCAAAGGCAACACAAAAATGAGAAAAAAATAAAGAAAAAAAGATAGCATGCTAGATCAAAAACCTAAAAAGGCGGTCCAAGCAAAAGTTAAGGCAAGTTTGATGAATCAAAAACCTGACAAGGCAGTTCATGCAAAAAGAAAAAAATTATTACCTGAAGGAGAAGTCTGTTATCCCTCTTAGTAGCTTCAGTCCCATTCCTGGAAGAACGCACAATGATCAGTGTCTTAGCCAAACTCACCCCAATGGGAGATTTCCCCTCTAACATCTGATCAATGATAGTCAATAAGGCAAAGTTGCAAACCATAGTGGACACCTCGTAAAGGAAGACCCCCAACAAGAGTAAGCAAATTAGCGAAAGCCAGCTCGCATCGTTAGGAGAGAGGCTCCTAACTATGTCAAAGTTCACATCCAGCCTCAAGCCCTCATCACAAGTCAGTCATCGCCTGTCGAATCATTGTAACTGAAAATGGTTCATCAATAGATCAGAAAACTTAGGACAATACGTCGAGATGGCTGGGAGCATATCAGCTGAAGATCTCAGAAGCCCACAGAATTCCTCATACAAGGGGCATAACTCATGCTCTCCAAAATAAAACATATTGTCGATGGGATCCCAGAATCTGATAGTAGCCTGGATCATGTTATCCTTGATAAAGATGTGACAGTATTCCTTCATATGCACCAGACCGTAGACCCCGAGATGGTCCCAATCGTCAGAATTCTTCAAATACACATTCAAATCTGCACTAAAACGGATGTAGCCCTCCATGGCAAAATTTCAAAAGAGTAGCAGTATGCTATACGTAGTTTATGGGACAATCTGCCAATATCTGGCAGATTGCCCCGATATATACAATCATCGATAAAAGGCAACACAAAGCGAAGGAATAACGAAGAATTCTTTTATATATAAAAAATGTTCATACAAGGAAAAGGCACTATAAAAGGCCCAAAGAAAAGAAAACAACAAAAGAAAAAGGGAAAGCTTATCTACTGCCCGTTGGGACCTGAGTGGCTAGGATCAAAAGACAATGGGAGAGGAGGGTAACCACCCTGCAAAAAGAATCTAGAGGTATCACCCTGTCCCTGCTACGGTTGCTGCTGCAGGTCATCCACCTGGAGCATCCCCAATAGACCTCAGAGCCGTCGGATCTCTAGCTGCAACATTTTAACATAGAGCATCCATATGCATTTCATAACATGCCATGCATCATCATTCAAATAATAAAATAATGAACATACCGCCATATTGGAGTTTTGGTTCATCATTAACCGTTGCTGCCCTTGAATATATCCCCAATAGGAGATGCTATCAGCGGTGAGCACCTATGAGAATGAGAAATCAGGATAAATTAGAACCATCATAATCTGAGATCTGAAAGAAAAAAAAAGCAGAGAAGGCTCACATGAGTCGTATCGGCCGGATAGAAGGCCACTGGATGCTCAGGATCCAAATAAGGTGGAATCATTGACGTATAAGTACTCAGGTTAGGACGGTACATCCAAGACATGGGCGACTGATATTGAAACCCTCAATGTCCCTCCACCATTACCAAACTCTGAGGCAGGACAGATGATGCCGAAGAGCTACCCACATGAGCAGAATTAGTCGCAGGTCTCTTCCTATCTTGGTGATCCTACAAAGACGACAAAGCAAAGGTAAATCAGTACAACTAAGCACGACAATAATAAAAAAAACAAGGAAGAAATTTGAGTCGATGAAGAAGAAGGTACCATCATCAGGACAGTCCCAGGTGATCCTGATCTAGCCTAGTCGCAAGGGGCAGAAGTCGAAGGGGTGTCACCCTCAGAAGGGTGATGAATGTATGGTTCAGGCTCAATGGGAATGGGATCCATCTCCAGTCATCTGAGTAGCTAAAAATGGTAAAACTCCTCATATCCCCCAACCCGCTTAGGGAAGGCTCTAGGTAAGCCATCGGAGGCCAATCGTGCGAAGTCAGGCAAACTATAAGGCCAGAAAATCCACCGTGGTACCTCAGGAGTAATGGAGGGTGACTTGGGAGGAAGATGCCAACTCTGGATGCTCTCCCCGAGGTACCACTCTAAGGAGAAGGGAGTCTCTATAATCAGCCGGGTGTTCACAAACTCCCCAGCTAATCTCATGACCTCTGGCTAGTGAAGCTCGTACCTCTAAGGCTATATCTTAATCTGAAAGAAAGAAAAGGCCAAATAAAGAAAATCATAGAATATACCCTCTCCGAAGACAGATTACAGAGGTGAGTGGAGAGCACAGAATGAGACTCCATCTCACAACTGCGCCAGTAATGCGACAGTCGAGGGTAAAATGGATAGCTACCATCTCACATAATCTTGGTCCCTGGGAGAATCCCTATCTCAAAAAGCCAGATCTGCAAAAAGTCAAAAGAAACCAAAGCACTAAAAGATGGTCAAAAATGATTAAAAGAAAGAAAAGGAGTTAAACCTTTACATAAACAATCTGGAGATAAGATTTGAACTTGCCAATTTTGTTCCTTACGCACTGATCAAGGGCCCAATATAGGTGACCCAATACAGCTTGACCCCAGGCGTACTCGTCAAAGTGGGACGGGTCAATCAAAGTCGGCAGAATATGGAGATCCACAATCGAACCCCTAGTAGGAAAGTATAACCATGACAAAGTAGCGGCCATGAAAGCTCTAGCCTCGCAGGCAGAAGTCAAGTGCCTTTTATCCCTAGTAGTCCAGAAGGTCATGAGTTTCTCGCAAGAAACCCGCCCGGGCTTATCCCCAGAGTAGCCAATAAAAGCCTCAATGGTCTCCACATTGAAGTGGTGATAAGTAAAGCAAGCATTGAAGTGGATCATGTTACCATGGAAGGGGAGACCTGTGATGGCACATTAATCTAGTAGAGTAATGGTATACTGCCCGCAACGGAAGTGGAAAGTATGGGTAGTATCAGAACACCTGCTTAAGATGTGGGTAGAAGTACCGGCCGGGATGTACGGATACTTGCAATGCCTCGTGTACTTACAGTTCCTCACCATCCTCCCCAAAGATATCCCATCCATAATGGCTTTGGCACCAGGAGATAGCACCTTGTACTACTCATGAAAGTGGTGACCTAAAACAATGCATGCGCACATATCACATACCAGTTTTCGATAAATCACACGAATATCAAAAAATCATTGCATTTGATAAATCATTGCGTAAAATAAATAAGCAACAAAATGATTAAATAATAAAGTGTAATATAAAAACAGCGGCAAGGCTTACCAGAATCCGAGAAAGATGATCGAAAGGCTTCATGGCAGGCGGAATGAAATCCCCAGGATGAATCCCGTGGTACATCCAATTCGACGGAAGCCCGTATAAAGCATCGGCATGAACCTCAGATAGTTCCACTTGCTTACCATCAATGACCATGTTCTGAGTAGTCACTTAAACGGCTAGCAGATCCAAGCGGATATTATAAAGCTTGAACCACATAGAAACCCCGCAAAATCAAAATAAAAGGGGCAGAAAAGGTATGTATTAAAATGAAAGAAATCATTGTCGAAAATAGCTTGGAAACAAAAATTTTTGAAAAAGAAGAGCAGAAAATGTAAGGGAAAGAAGAGAGAATTTTTGGTGCGGTGAAAATGGGAGCCAAGCTGTTGTTTTTATAGACCGTAGGTAATTAGCCTGTCGGCTAATTACATATGTAACTAGCCCGCCAACTAATTGCCTATCCAACTGTCACGCATTTACGCGTAACGGCTATAAAAGTTACAGTTACAGTTACATAGGTAATTAGCCCGCCGGCTAATTACGTGTGTTCTGAAATTTTTTTGCAATTTTGCATATTTCATTCATTTTCTGCATTGTTTATAAAACGAGCGGACCCAAAAGCTGTTTTTACACAGTCACTCATGCATTAAGCATCCAAAAATATTTTTTTCGACCCCCGATCAACTTTAATCTCATGCAACTCATCAATAAATTTTTAATCGAATGGGCAAATTATATTTTGTTTCAAATTTTGTCGATTAAAAGTATTTTAACTCTTTGCGTTCCACACACACACTATTTTGTTTGTTTCGCATACGACAAAATTTCTAGCATGAAATTTATGTATGCTAGGGGCAAACTATTAGCACAGGTCCGTTCCGGCCAAATGAGGAATAATGCCTATTTCGTTCAGTGATCAAACAAGAGAGCTAAAAAGGATCGAATTGTCATCCAAAATCTAAATTTCAAAAATCTACATTCCGGGGAAGCTTCGATTTAGTATTTCCTACTGAAAAAAAATTCAAAGTTTGGTCAAACATAGGTAATTATCCTGCCAGCTAATTACCCATCTACAGTAATAAAAAAATCAAATCTTAACGAGATCTGGCAAGATTTTACGGGATCTGATGTAAAACGTTGTCAGATAGGTAATTAGCCCGCCGGCTAATTACCTCCCCATTATAAACAGGGGACTCGCCCCCCCATTTTCAACAAACGAGAAGATTCATATAAATCCCAAAACTCCCATTGTGTCCCTTTCAGCTCCCGGAGTCCTAAAAGCCCTGAAACTCTATCAAAACACTTCCAAATTTGAGCTTTATCACTGACACTCGGTATAAACTCAGTTTCCTGTCTTTTTAAGATCAAGATCTCATAGTGATCTTCGATCTAAAAACTACTTAAACACTCGCAAATCCTATATTTTTTTAGGAATAATCCAAGATTATAGCCATAACTTGGGTTAAACCTATTTTCCAATAAATCACAACCTCTGACAATTTTGGTCAAGCACCGGCTCTCTAGTCATCCTGGACAGACGAAAAGGTAAAGTGAGGGTAATTGGCTCTAAGCCCAACTTTAAAATTCATTAAATTCATCTTTTATTATTTTATTATTGCGCATTGCATTCTCATTTCTCTGGTCAAGTGAGCCACTGGAGCCACTTAAACTATAATATGTGTAAATAAGCTTGCAGGTAAGGATGAAACATCCAGAATGAGAGGAAACTCTATCCGAGTTTTCGGGCCAAAACACAAGCGATGTCGTTACTCTGCCGAAATTTCGGTAGCAAATTTCTATTTATTTATCCCGTTATAATGCCCGTTTTATTTCTTGAATTTAATTCTTAAATAAAGCCATTGTATGCTAAAATTACCACAAATTCTAAAGTTCCAAAATTAATCCAAAGATTTGAACAATATAAGTACCTATTATGTCCGAACTCAGAATCTCATTTTCTTTTCGGTATAAAAATCCCATTTTGGATCAGTATACCACAATTTCTGATGGAGCTGAACCGAGTGGCGACTCTATTTTATTTTTAAATATAGTAAAAATGCTTTATTTTAAAAGTATTTTTTCTCAATAAAATGTGTAAATATATTTCTCAATATAATCACATTTTTTTTGCTTATATAAAGTCACTACGTTTAAGCAAACCGAATTTTCTCAAACCAAACCAAAATGCGCCCGCGCACCGCACTCCGCATGCACAATCAAACCCGAAAACGTCCGCCCCCTCACAATCATCTACCCATACTTCCTTACTACTATAGACATCTCCTATTCCATCTCCACTGTTGCCGCCATCCACCCTCATCCACAAAATGTTGCACCTCCTTTGCCTCTACCTTGGCCACCACCACCAATGCCGCCTATGCCTAATTCACTTTCACCATGTCACCACTATCATATATTCCATCTCATTCTATCCTCCATATATATTTATTTTTGGGTAAACTTCAAATAAGTATCATGTGATTTCACTCATTTGTAAAACATGGTCAGAGAAATGTTTTTGCAAAATGGGGTCTGTGATTTCAAAAAATTGGCAAAAAGAATATTACCAATATTAAATTATGTCACGACAATGGGTATTCTTGTTCGTTGTTATCTGAAATTTTGTAAAATAATTAATAAAAATGCAATACATATCATTAAAAATTTTTGAAAATTTTTTCACAGTGCAAATATTTTTTTTAATTTAAATATAATGATACACATTAAAAAATTATAAAAAAAATTGAATTAATCCAAAAATTACTCAAATCATGACTTATAATTTTTCAATAATAAGGTCAAATTATGCAAATGTTGAATTGATTAAAATATTCTGTGTAACATCACTATTTTGAATAAAAAAATATTGTTTATCCTCTTTTGGTCAATTTTTTGAAAACACATACGCTATTTTGGAAAAAAAATTTCTCATACCCTATTTTACAAATAAGTGAAACCACAAGATACTTTTTTTAAGTTTACCCTTTATTTTTTTATTTAAAAATATACATTGATATACAAGACTTGTTTTTTTTATAAAATACTAATAATTTAATATTTTACATACTTTACTCTTTTTACATAAACTAGTGTAGTATCCATGCGATGCACGGATATATCATTTATAATAATTATATCAACGATAAGTTTATTTCGTAATATATATATATATATATATATATATATATATATATATATTATACTAAAAATAGAAAATATTAAAGCTAAAAATATGTTATATTGTGTATCAAATTAAATTGCGAAAACAACATTTGCAGCTTCATTGGTTACTTGCCCATCGTCATCATAGACCAGAATTTTTAAACCCTCTCTTTTTGTCACTCGCGATAGAACTACATAAAGTTGTCCATGTGTGAACACGGGTCTTCTAAGAAATAATCTCACATGAGAAAGCGATTGTCCTTGACTTTTATTGATAGTCATGGCATATGATAGTGCAAGTGGGAATTGCTTTATATGAAATTTGAAAGGTAGTCGTGCATCAGATGGTGTTAATGTCATTCTGGGGATGAACACTTTTTCTCCAGCCTTGTTTCCTGATAGAATCTTTGCTTCAATGACCCGATCTCTAATCTCGTGACAATCAATCTCGTGCCATTACACAATCATGATGTTTGATCTATATTCCTAAGTAGCATCACTGGCACACCCTCCTTCAAAGTGATTGAGTGATTTGGAATGCCTGAAGATTTGATACTATTTAAGAACTCAGGTGTATATACATGCTCCAAAGGTCCAAAAGAGTGATCAGACATACATGCAGTATCAGAACTAAAATACGATTTCTCAAGGCCATGATTTAGTCAAACCATATATTCATTTATCGAATCCACCATGTCTAAGGTAGGAGCGAGAATTGCTTGTTGCTGCAAATAATCTGGATTACTAAATCGGCTTGTTTGGATAAGAGGATTAGGCTATAGCAGATATTGGATCATCTCTCTGATTTATGAGCAAATCATTAGGTATTCGCACTTTTCCAACGCCATCCACTAAATTTGCAGCCTTTCCATCTCCAATCAATAAAATCCATTCTGAAAAAAATTTCAACTCATCTGTATGCTCACCTTCTTGATTTGCTTGTAATCTCATATTCTTTGTCAATTTCAAAACCTGGCAATGAGGCCATAAATATGACGAATTTAAAGTAGCATTAACAATTCCTTGCCTTGAAGCTTTTGGAATGACAGACAATATTTGTCTAAAATCACCACCTAAGACTATAGTGTTCCCTCCAAATGGTAGATTCATACTTGATACATCTTGGAACCTCATGATATCTCTAAGAGCCCTATTAAGAGCTTCAAAACAAAATCTATTCTCCAATTGTGCCTCATCCCAAATAATTAATTTTGTTTTCACGATGAGACCCGCAAGAGGACTTCCTTGATTTGTATTGCATGTTGAGTCCTCATTGATATTGAGAGGCAATGCAAACCTGGAATGTGCAGTTCGACCTCCTGGTAATAAAATTGAGGCTATGCCACTGGATGCAACATTTAATACAATATCTCCTTTGGATCGAATAGCAGCAGACAGATCTCTCCAAATAAATGTCTTTCCAGTGCATCCATGTCCATTCAATCTCCTAAACATTAATATAGTTAATGAATTCTTTAAATACATTTTGCATAGAATTACGATACATGGTGGTGCTTGCCATGTACCGTATAATCATCTTTACTTAAATATGGGCAGACAATTTACTCAAATAGAATTTCCAATTCAAAACTATATTTGAATTTAAATGAAAAAATCTTTATAAAAATAACATTGCATACCTCTTTTGGTGTAGCTCACTGGCTCAGCGAATAATATGAAGAAACCGATGAGAGAATAAGAGTAAAGGGTAGGAGTTATCTTTTTCTTTTTTCTCCAAGGAATAATGAGCAGTTTAAAGAGAGAGGAAAATTGATAAGAGGAAGAATAAGAAATAATATTTCTTATTGAGTTATAGGCATTTCTCATGCTTATATTTAGAGTAAATAATTGTTTGGATGATATCTTTACATAAGAAACTAAATTAAATTTCAAATTTTTTTTCTTAAATAGGATTATAATGAACTGAATAGAATTAAATAAAACCAGTAACAACGTTTTAAATTTCAAGAAAATAGATTTATGAGATATATTAGTTGATAGATATACCTAAATGATAATTATGAAATTTGAATTCGATTCATCAAATAAATAAAAATATTCCATTATCTTTCATAAGAAGGAGTTACTATTATAAAATTATCCATAAGAAGGACTAAGTACTATTATAAAATTTAAATCTTTTCTTAAATAGGATTACAATTTATACGTTTTTGTCAATATTTGATGACGAAAAAAGAGTCACAATGATTATTAAATAAGAAAGAGCAAGTACTATTACGATATTCAAGTTTTTTCTTAAATAGGATTATAACCAACATAATTAAATAAAATCAAGAACAACAAATCAAATTTATTCTAATAATTTGAAATATTACATTATAGGAGTAAGTATTATTATAAAATCCTATTTTTTTATTAAATAGGATTATAAATTAAAATTTTCTGTAGTTACCTTGTGATTCCATGACAAATATTTGATGAAAAAAGAGTCATATTAATTCCTAAATCTATTTTTATAAATTTAATTTGTTGTGAATTTATTAAATATTTATTCTGATAATAATGGAGAATTTTTAATTATTTCACTTGATCAAATAATTTAAAATATTCCATTATTATCCATAAGAAGAAGTAAGTACTATTTTAAAATTCAATTTTTATTATGAAATAGGATTTTAATTTATACTTTTATGCAGTTATCTTGTGGTTCTCTGTCAAATATTTGAAATGAAAAAAAGAGTCACATTAATTCTTAAATAGGATTATATTCAATAGAATAAAATTAAATAAAATCAAGAACAAATTAAATTTTTAAAACACATTTAGGAGATATATTAGTTAATCAAATAATTAAAAATATTCCATTATTATCCATAAGAATGAGTAAGTACTATAAAAAAATTCAAATTTTTTCAAAAATAATAGAAATAATTTAAAAATTTTTGCAGTTATCTTGTGATTCCATGTCAAATATTTGATGAGAAATAAAGAATCGCATTAATTCCTAAATCTATTTCTTAAAATTTAATTTGTTGCGATTTTATTAAATATAATTTGTGATAATAATGGAATATTTCTATTATTTAACTTGATCAAATAATTATAAATATGTTCTTATTATCCATAAGAAGTAGATACTATTATAAAATTCAAATTTTTTCTTAAATAGACTTATAATCAAATAATCAGTAATGTTTTTTCCACTTTAGAGAAAATAATATAAAAATTACAAAATTTACCCAAAAATTTGGAAAGATAGAAATGGGAAGAAATAACACATGTTTGAAATAAAATAATCCAACAATACAAAATAAATAATACATAATACCAAATAATAGTTCTGCCAAGTTTGACATTATCTCAACAAATATTAATCTTTCTTTAAAAAGAGATATATCAATTATTCTTCTCCTTCGTAAGTTGTGCATTATCTTCATCTGTCAATATCGACGGTGTCAGAGTTTCATTTCTTATCTCTACATGTGTGACAGGAGAATTGACCTTATTTTCTGATACTGAATCATGCCAAACAAAAATAGATTAATAAAATAAATAAAAGAGCCAATTCAAATTGTAGTAGATAAATAATCATTTTTACATATAATATAAATGTTAGAATTACCTTAAAATTTTCATTTGTATCTGAAAATTGATCAACATCAAAATTCGGATCCTATCGTAAAAAAAAATTTAAAGTTAAAATATATATGAACTAAAATGCGAATAATACAACATACTAATTTGAAGTCTCCTATAAAATAAAATTAAACTTACAATTAATGAATTTTGAGGGAGAGAAAGATTATATTGTTTTAGAAGTTATTTATCATGCGTAACCACATAATACACTTCATCATGTGCAATAATATTGTTGCTCTTAACTGAAAGTTTGAACATAATTTCTCTTCCTATAATGTTCTCCAAATCCATTGGTATAGGTATTTCACCAAGTGCATCTGTCATCTAATATAATTTCAAAGGACAAAAAACAATAAAAGATTTTAACGGAGAAAAAATTAAAATTAATTGGAATTCAAATAAGATATATTATTGATATGCCAAAACTATGTACCTCAATTATTATATTCCTCAATTCATTTGCAGTTTTTTCAATCATTGTTACGCTTCACGGTCCCAAATTAGTTTAGAAATAAACTCAGTGTCATCCATTACACGAACTTGAAGCTTATATCTGTGAAACCAATTTGAATGTTTAATTCATTACAATTTTAATATCGAAATACTTTAACTATATTAATTGAACAATTGAAAGCCAAATTTTAGATGCACAATGTTTACTGTGGAAAGCCGAGTAATCAAAACGATTACACTTTTGGCAAAGGAACTTGTTCCCATTTACTTCTACCTTTTTGAAACATTTGCTATTTCTACACCCCGGATATGACCAACCATTTGGTACCCTAAGTGGGTTGATATCATCCACCGAATTATGTTTCTGCTTCAACATAATGAACAATATACTTTTCTATAATTATCTTTTGCTTTTTTGTCAAAATTTGATGATGAAAAAGGAGACACATTGAGACCATTAAATAAGGAGTAAGTACTGCTACAAAATTCAAATTTATTCTTAAGTAGGATTATAACCAACGGAATTAAATAAAATCAAGAACAACAAATTTAATTTTAAATAAATAGACTTGGGAGATATATATTACTCTGATTTGTTTCTATAATTCACCATAATTAATTATTTCCTTATAAAAAATAGTTATTGCTATTAATCATTATCATTTTTCTAAATCAGACCTATTCGGGAAATATATTAAAATCAATTTCCTAAAATTCCGATTTAAATTTATAAAAAAAAATCTAATTTAATAATTATTGTAGACGGCAATAAAATCTACTCATATATAGTGTAAAATTAATTAAAGTAAAGAAAGCTCTTATGTGTCAACAAATAATTGAAAAAGGTAACAATAACATATCAAATATTCACATTGGTAAAAAAAATAAGAATCAACTTGTAAAAAAAATTTCAAACAATTGGACAATATGAACGATAAATTAAAATTTAAAATATATGAGTCTATTGATTATAATCCTATTTAAGAAATAATGTGACTCTTTTTTCCTCATCAGATATTTTTTATTATTATTATTATTATTATTTTTATTTTTATTTTTATTTTTATTTTATTTCAATTTTATATTTTGGCATTGTTATGATTTTCATGAATATAACTGAAATATAATTTTATTGTTTTAATATATAGATTTTATGACTCTTTTTCCTCATCAAATATCTTATTGTTGTTGTTGTTGTTGTTGTTTTAATTTTGCAATCAGTAGAATTATATTTTTAGTGTTGTTATGATTAGTATGAATATTAACTAATTTTAAATACTCATCAAATATTTTATTATTACTAGTGTTGTTATTATTATTTTAATTATATTTTAATTTTATTCAATTTTATATTTTGGTATTGTTATGATTAGTATGAATGTTAACCAATTTTAATTACCATTATTATAGGGATATTAACCAATTTCTATAATAATAGTATTTTATATAGATTGGAATATATATATATATATATATATATATATATATATATATATATATATATATAAAAGAGTAATATAAATTGAAATAATATGGTAATAAAATAAAATAAATTTAATAATAAAATGTTACTATTTTTTTTGAAAGGTGTAAGGGTAAAAAGGTATTTTAAGGCTTCTTTTCTTTTATATATATATATATATATATTAATGATTGAAAATGTTTAAGTATAAAAATATATAAAATTATATGAGTAAATTTTTTATTGGAAATATATTGTAACCAAACACCATAATATATTTTTTATTGATGTAGTCAACCACAAAAATTTTAATTTTCTTACACAACATTCTTATGCAAACAAGCGAGACCTAATTCGATTGTACGCCGTTCAATTATATCAATTTGTTATTACCAAATAATTCAGTTACTTATTTAATAACAATCAGTTAATGTCAAATTATCAACTAACTAAATTACTTATTGTTTATAATCAGTATATGCAATTTGTTTTTCTGACATATTAGACGTCAAGTAACCTCAATCTAATATGGAAAATTCTGTTAATAATTTCATGTCTATTAAAAAGGTTGTACACTTGAGATGTTCAATCTCAATAAGCTTTGGCAACAGCAATGATTTCATTTAACAATATATATTGATTGATATACGCATAAAAATAAACTAATGGTATCTCCAAAATAACTCATATAATTAACTTACAGAACTAATATTTCTGAGAACATTTTACGCTAAGAGCAACCAAATTCAACATAAATTACATCAACTACAAAATAAACTCAAGTGCGGATAAAATAAAACCAAATGAAAATTGTAGACAGATCCCATTCAAACTTTAGGGATAATCTAGGTTCAAACTTTTTCCAACTCACTCATCTTGGTTTTAAACAGAGCAACAACCGACTTTCTTAACGGCCGAAACATCATCCTTAACATTGATATTTTGCCCTTTAGGGACAGCGGCCGGATCGTCCCCTATATCGAGGGCTTTCCTGCAAACCACATGGTATATTTGACTTAGCACTTCAGTGAAAGCATTCTCGACGTTTGTAGATTCCAAGGCCGATGTTTCCATAAAGTATGTTTTCTCCTTTTCGGCAAAAGCCTGAGCATCTTCAGTTGACACAGCACGTAAATGACGTAAGTCAGCCTTGTTTCCAACTAGCATAATCACAATGTTGGCATCGGTGTGATCTCGTAGCTCCTTTAACCATCTCTCGACATTCTCGAATGTGACATGGCGTGTTACGTCGTAGACTAGTAGTGCGCCTACGGCTCCCCGGTAGTATGCACTCGTGATTGCACGGTATCTTGGCAAAATCAACAAATCACCAATCACTTTCGAGTTTTCATAAGTAAAATTGTATATATCATAGACCATTTTAAGCATAGTTGTCAAGGTGCTAGGCGCAGCCGAAGGCGAGGCAGGTGCTTGAGATATGCTTGACGTAAAAAATATTTGCTTGAAAAGTGAAGTTAAATGCAATAACAATACCAGAAAAAGAACTAAGAGTGTTGTTAGATGTACTTATATATGTAAAATTAACATATTGCATTAGCAATATCTGGCCTTGAATTAACCTAGCCATAAAAGGAACCGATATAGGAATATCTAGCCTTGAATTATTATTAAAACTCTTAAAAACAAATGAACACATATTAAAGTAAGTTAAAACCCAAGAAAAAAAGTGTCCTTGAGGCGCGCCTGAGGTGCACCAAGGCGCACACCAAAAGGCGTGCCTAGGCCAAGGCGCACGACCGAGATACGCTACCTTGCCTGAGGTAGGAGCGGCTAGAAAGAAATTATAAATTTCTTCCTTGTACATCCAAATATTAACAGACAAATAAATGCAAGTTCCTCAATACTAAGAATAAGCATATGAAACAATAACATAACCAAGAATGAAACTGATTGAACCAAAGCCAAATAATTCAACTGTTAAAATGCAAGGGAGACCAAACTTAATTCACCCTGACCCATTGACAATAATTAATAAACAAGAAAATTCACCAACATCAACATCTACAATATAGCATTACTAATTATATACAATTACTAAGTTTATATACTCTGGACGATCCATCTTCATCTTCCTCTATGCAGTCAATGTGTTATATGTGGACTCTTCACCCTAAATTTTAGGCTTAATACATTCATAGCTCCTCCAACTTGGCACTTTTGGCCAACTGCCCCCTCAACTTTGAATTGTACCCAAGAGCCTCCTCAACTTGGTAAAAGTACACCTGGGAGCCGCCTCATGTATGGTTTGCTCTACAAATACAAATGTGCTCCTAGGTGAACTTCCGCCAAGTTGAAGTGGCGCTCAGGTGCATTTTGTCAAGTTGACACGGCTCTCTGGTGCATTTTTCCAAGTTGAGGCGGTTCTCAAGTGCACTTTTGCCAAGTTGAGGGAGCTCATGGGTACAATTCAAAGTTGAGGGGGGAAGTTGGCCAAATGTGCCAAGTTGGAGCGGCTATTAATGCATTAAGCCTAAATTTTATAATCTAACACTATGTTTTGAATACATATACTCCATGGAACCATATCTCCATATTATCATATTTAGTTCAAACTTCAAAGAAGTTCATGGCTTCCAAAATTGTAACTGATTACTGAGCTGAATGCTCAAAAAACACGAATAAATCTGGTTCATTTTATTTTGATTCTCTATTTTCTTGGTGTAAGGACTAATCATAAATAGTTAAACAAACCACAAGTTGGAAGGACTGAGAAACATCAGATAATTTCAGAACCAATAAATATATAAGGGGAAAAGGGGAAACAAAAGCTGAGTAAACCTAGACCTACGTTGAACACACGACAACAAGGAAGAAAAATAATAACAATGGAGATTGCCTCATTAAGTTCACTAAAATCCTAGCCAAAGGACACTAATTAGAAAGCTAACATTTCAGGTCGTATACTAATCTCTACAAATGGAACAGATTGCTGCAGGGCAGATCCTCACCTAGATTCTAATAATGCCGACAGACACCAGCTACTCATCAAAGAATTCATCTACAAGAAGTTTAAATTGATCCAAACTACAAACCAGATCTCCACTTCAACTGCATCAATTGAACTTCTAAAATTTCTTAAATCCACCATACAGTCCATAAGCACACACAAAAATCCCTTAGAGAAAACTCCAGATGAAAACGCCCAATTGTGGATCGATTTTCAACTAGTCTCCTATAGTTAATCTCAGCGAGGAACAATAGATCACAATAGGAAATACAAACTCAAATCGGAAGGAACATATGAGATTTCAGATTTTAACTCCCAAGACTACTGAACTGAGTACGGATTAAAAGGAAGTGAAAAGAAGAAGAAACGAACCTTTCTTGACCAGCGGTATCCCAAATCTGGGCCTTGACGATCTTGTCATCGACGTGGATGCTGCGTGTAGCGAATTCAACTCCGATAGTGGATTTAGATTCGAGACTAAACTCGTTTCGGGTAAATCGAGAGAGCAGATTCGATTTCCCAACTCCAGAATCTCCGATTAGCACCAACTTGAAGAGATAGTCGTAATCATCTTCCGCTCTGTAGGCCGCCATTGTTGCAGTAGAAGGTAAAGTGGAACCCTTTTCTTTCTTTGTGTTTTCAAAATTGGGGACTGAGATTTTCAGACATAAAACGCGGGGAAGAAAAAGGGTAGAAAAGAGATAAGAGTGAGGAAAAGGAAAGGAAAGGAAAGGTTGGATTTAGATAAACTTTTTCCCCTGATTTAAAATTTAAGAAGTTCAATATCATTTCTATCCTTTATTATTATTATGTTTTAGAATATAGGTCAAATGCACTTTTGCTTCTATAAACTTTAAAAAATCCATATAAGCCAAAATTTTTAAAATGTGTAATAATTTCCTCTCTTGAATGTGATATGTCAACATATAGTTAGAGAGATAAAAATTAGTGTACTGATATTTTTGAAAAGTTAATCCAACCAAAAGTTAACATATGACATTTAAATGGTAAACTGGTGCACTTTTATAAAGTTAGCTACAAGAACATTTTCAAAGTTCATAGAGTAGTAGACAAAATGAAATAAGTTGAGAGTGTTGGTGACGCATTAGGACTAGAATATGAGGCAAAATACTTCTTCAGTCGCCTCAACTTGGCATGTTTTGCCAACTGTCTCCCTCAACTTTGAATTGTACCCTTTAATCTCTATTGACCAGTGGTATCCCAAATATGGGCCTTGATAATGATAATCTTGCAAAATATGATTGCTTGTATCGGACTTCGAAACCGAGTTAACCGGGGCCGAGTGTCTTATTCCCCTAACAAAGGGCCACTCAGCTTCTCAAGACCGGCTCACATAACAGTCCAGCCGCCCTCTCTTAGGGTAGGATCCTAACCCGGTCCACAACCGGCTTGAAATAGAGCTCGCCTCGCCTTGACTCGGATAGAATCCGCTAGAAGATTCCATATTTTCAGTTATATCCTCTTGCTACCTAATTTAAGCTAAATAGGAAAACTATTCCTTTCCATAACAGCTTAAAAGGAAAGATCATCATATAAAGGAAGTAAATATTAAACAGGATCCTAAGTTGATTTAACTCTTACAATAATATAAGCAGTAATCCTATATTAAATAGGGATTATTCTTATACTCCTTCCTAAATCAAACAAAGATTCCTAATCACTGGTTAGGCCAATCTAAATGCTAAATAAAGTCCTTTAGGTCAGGATCAAAGGTACGCACAATCTGAAAAACTCAAGAGCCCTCACTAAATTCTATTGAAACCTCTTTTCTGACTTAGGCATCGGAGGGTCCCCTACGGGGCAACCACCGATCACCCCCAAGCTCGTGTCTGTTTTGCAGGTTCAACGTTCGTAAGTCGAAGCTATGAAATTGGAAGATCTATTTTGTAATGTTAGTATTTTGATACTATATTTTTCAGTGGTGCGGTGAGCGTGGACTAAACTTACTTGCTCAATCAAGAATTTTAGTTCCTCAAAGAACAACAAACCCTCTCAGAATTCAGTCTTGCATTACCAACATGTCCCAAAAGATTGGCGAATCACCCGCCGACGCCGGCCGCCATACCCAAGAGGGTATCGAAACGACCAACACTATCTACGACACTTCAATCATGCTTGCCAAAGCCGTTCCTAGAGAAAACTCTTCCCAGGCATCACTAAGCCCGTTTATAGAGATTGATCAAAAAGTAGCACTTACCCCGGAAGAGCAGAAGCAGATGCTTAAATCTGCCTTCGAGCACTATGTATCATCAGGCCGACTGGGAGCATCTAAAGAGCCAGATTTTGACGCCATAATTCCAACCGAGTCAGGTACCCAAAAGAACTTGCTCCCTCAGTTCAACTCCGTCCCCTAAACACAGACATCTGTGCCACTAGCAATAGGACGACTAAGGTAATAGGGCCTGTCACGACCGACTGGAATTGTGCCGGTACCAACACCAGCAAATCCCGACAGTCCACTCCATTGGACGTGGAATAGGTGGCGCTCCTACAAGGCATTGCTATGATGATACAACGCGGTCTTTCTATGCCATCCGGAATCAGCGGGGTTCAAAACAGAGCACCAGCTCAAATATGAAGTATACCTACCGACTCAATCACTGTTGCAACCGAGTCAGAAGAGCAGACTCACAGCACATTGAAAGGGAAAAGTGCAAAAAGAGGTAAGAAGCATAGATTCCCATCCTCTTCCTCCTCGCCGACTGATTTCGACTCAAACAATGATTCAAAATTTAAAAGAAGGCTGAAGAAGTATGCCATCTCCTACCAAGAACCCCTAAACAAGAAAAATATCTCTCCGTTCAAAAAGAGCATTTTGGGGCAAAAGCTGCCAAACTATGTGGTCACCCATAATTGATAAATATTATGGGAAAGAAAACCCAAAGCACATCTGAGTGGGTGTTGCAATCGGATGGACCTGATCAATGCCCTGTATTCACACAGATGCAAATATTTCTCTAACACTTTGGGCGGAACAGCCAAGAACTGGTTCCTCCAGCTCCCCCTAAATTCGATCAGAGACTTCGATCAGTTGTCAGGGATATTCATGAAACACTTCCTGGGATCGGTAAGACCTAGCTACTTTAGCTGGAATTTGCACAACATCATCCAAAAATTAGATGAATCACTAAGAGATTATCTAGAGAGGTTCAATGAAGCCTGCGTAGGCATCACTGACCTTGACTTTGGGATGGAAAAGGAAGCCCTTATCATGGGGACCCGGAATGAAAGACTCAAGTAGGAGTTGATAGTTCGCAGGCCAACCTAATACACGCAAATGATTAGAATGGCCTAAAACTTAATCGAGGTAGATGAAATCACTCAGTCGAATAAAAGAAACTCGAATGATAGAGACTATTCCAGACAAGATGATAGACACAATAAGAAAAGTAGAGGAGGCAGGAGCTTGAGTCGACTCAGCGAGTATGAGGATGGTAAGCCACAATTAAACACTACTCTAAGTAAGATTTTGGTGGTAATTAAGAATAGACCAAAAAAAGGGAATGTGACGTTTCCCAACATTCCGGAGGGGGAAACGGTTGGCACAGACTATGATAAGTATTGTGAGTTCTACAAAGCCAAAGGACATCACACTGATGACTATCGAGCCCTAGCAGAAGAAGTAAACCTCTTAATCAAAGCTGGTAAGTACAATCAGTTTGTTAAGGGGGTAAGTAGGAAAACAGATGAAAAGAAAGAAGACTCGGATGACTCCGAGGAAAGAACGATTGTAAGGCAACGAGCCAGCAAAGAAAAGAAAGTGATGGTAATAAACGGAGGCACTGACAGAGAACCGGCTCAAAAGAGGGCCCGACACCACGGTAGTCAATCATGTGAGTTTAGAGAAGACTCAGAGGTTAACAAAATTTATAGAAAAGCAACTATAGTGACAAAACCACACACTAATTCGCTTTGTAATCGAGGCGGTGGTAGAGGGATATGAAGTATATCAGGTGCTAGTAGACACTGGGAGTTCAGTCAACTTAATAACAAAATCAGCTTTTGAGCAATTGAAAGTAAATCATAAAAGGGTCCAGCCGGGATACGGGACCCTCTCAGATCTTAGTGGGCACTCCACAGTGTCCCTAGGTGAAGTAAGGCTATAAGTGGAAATTGGAGACAAAGAGCATGTTTATAGAGCGGAAGTGGACTTCACCATCGCCGAGATCTCAGTTGGCTTTAACATTATATTAGGACGCCCATTCCTTTATGAATCATTTACCTCAATTTCTCCCATTTACTTCATACCGCAAATACCAACCAAAAAGGGGATGGCAGTGGCAATAGGAAACCCATCTGTGGTGCATAAAGCATACATAGCCACTCTCAAGAGGGAGGCAGAGCCGACTGATAAGGACAGTAATGATGACCCGAACAATGCGAGGCCGGATAGAGATGAAGATAACCCAATAATAGATACAATCCGAGAATAAGAGGTACTCATAGTAGCTCCAGGCAAAGGGTTAAAAGCGGCTAAAGTTTTATCAGTGGAAGCCAAGGCGAGCATTAACGCCGTCCTCGTGAGCCAACAATAGGCGTTCTCTTAGTCTAATGATGATATGCTTGGGGTTCGACTAGAGATCATCCAACATAGCCTCAACCTCGACCCAGAGGTTGTACCGGTAATCTATAAGAAAAGAAAACATGCTCTAGATAGATAGAAATTAATAGAAGAAGAAGTTGATAAATTGCTAAAGGCAAAATACATTCGGGAAGTACACTATCCTAAATGGCTGGCAAACGTAGTCCTAGTCCAAAAATCAAATGGTAACTATCGGATGTGCGTAGAATTCATCGATTTGAACAAAGCCACTCCAAAAGATAGTTATCCTCTCCCGAGTATAGACCAATTGGTAGACTCTATAGCCGGTTTTGTTGTTTACTCATTCTTTGACACCAAAGCTGGATATCATCAAATACCCATAAACCCGGCAGACAAAGAGAAGACCTCCTTTATCACTCACAACGGAACGTATTGCTATATAATAATGCCGTTTGGGCTTTAAAATGCCAGGGCTATATACTAGTGATTAATGAACAAAATGTTTGAAGATATGATTGGGGAGACCGTGGAAGTTTATTTAGACGATATGATTGTCAAAAGCAAAACTTAGGAATCATATGTAGACGATTTGGAGAAAGTTTTAGAGGTTTTAAAAGCATACCGACTCAAGCTCAACTTGAAAAAATGCATATTTGGAGTAAAAAGCAAAAAATTCCTCAGATTTACAATATCAGAGAGAGGCATCGAGGCTAATTCAGAAAAAATTGAAGCCATTCTCTAGATGGAGCCACCTCGAACTCTAAACGAAGTACAATGCCTCAACAATAGAACTAATGCTCTAGGCCGGCTCATTTCTTTCTCAGCCAAGAGGTGCATACCCTTCTGCAAAGCAATCAAGAAGGACAGAGACTTCAAATGGGATGAGGATTGCCAAGAGGATTTTAATAAAATAAAAGATTTCTTGGCCAAACCCCTTCTTATAAGCCATCCTATCAATGGAGAAACATTATACATGTACTTAGCCGCGACGGACGAAGCGGTAGGAACTGTCCTGATAAGAGAAGATGACCAAGGACAGCACCCGGTTTATTATACGAGTAAAGTGTTGAGAAATACTGAACTCATGTACCCCAAAATTGAAAAGCTTGCACTAGCACTAATCCATGCGGCAAGCAAGCTGAGACCATACTTTTAAGCCCATACTATAGTTGTCAGAACTAGCTTTCCTCTTAAAAAGGTGTTGTAGAGGTCCAATGTATCTGGATGACTCACCAATGGGCCATCTGATTAGGAGATTTGACATTAGATTTGAAGCTAGAACTGCCTTAAAAGCTCAAGTCTTGGCGGACTTTGTGGTGGAATTTGCAGGTCTTAAGCCTGATCGACCAATTCGATCAGAAACTTGGACCATCTATATAGATGGATCTTCATGCATAGAAGGAGCCAATATCGGTGTGTACATTCGAGGACATGAGAGAATCAAGCTATCTTACGTAGCCAAGTTGGCATTCTTGTCCATAAATAATGCAGCCGAGTATGAGGCAGTCATCAAGGGGCTAGAGCTAGCCATTGAGATAGCTCCCGATGTGGTCATGATTAAAAGCGACTCCAAGCTAGTCTCAAATCAGATCAATAAAACCTATGGAACAAGGCAAGCCGGTATGGTGAAATATTTAGCCAAGGTGAGTACCTTACTAGATAATCTAAAAGTAAAAGGTACCGAGTGGAAAATTGAATACATCTCTCGGTCATAAAATGAGAAAGCAGATGACCTAGCCAAGAAGGCTGCAGGAAAAGGCTCATGGAAAGAGCTAAGTTGCCCTTATAAAGTCTTGACTCATCACACATCAGAAGAACAAGGTGAGAACCTTTGGATACAAAAGAAATCACTTGGGTGGATGCAACCAATTTATAATTATCTAGCCTGCGACAAACTCCCGGTGTTGGTCCCAGTGAGGGTCTTTATAAGGTCAAAGGGGGGGTGAATGACCCTTTTCCGCGGAATATAAAGACTTTAAAAAGTCTTAGTATAGTATGTTTGATTATGAACCAGATGATAGATCCGGATGATGCAGTTATGACAATATAATGCAAATAATAAAAGTTAGAGAAATCAAACACAAAAGGTTTTTATCCTAGTTCGGCCCCGCCTACTCCAGTCCCCGGAGTTTCCTTCCTTCGAGCTTTTCCACTAGTGGATTCCTTTCCAACTGGCAGGAATCAAGCCTTACAATTTGTCTCCAGATGGTAGCCCCTTCCGAATGTAGGATATACCACTAGAAGCACTAACTCTAGCTAAGTCCTTTAGTCTGTAGTAGGATATACCACTTAGACTTCTACCCCGAATCTAAGCTGAGTCCTATAGGGAGTTCCCACTCAAAGCACCAACTTTAAATTGTATCCTAATCTCCATAACTCACCCAAGTTGGAGATCCTTACACTCTTGTTTTCACAAAAGTTTTGGTTTTTAGATTTCCTTAAGTTTATAACTCACTTAGGAATCCTTACAATAAATTTTAAATTAATTGATTCTTGGAGGGATTGTAAGCTGATTGAATGCTTGTGCTTTGTTACTTGCTTTTTATCAATCAAATAACCAACCTTCTTATTTAGTGAAGCTTCCCTTTTATAGGCTTCCATCATAAATATAGCCATTCTGGGTTGTTGAACTTGTAATAAATCTTCACACTTGATCAGGTTAAAGGTGGAACTTCTGGAGCCGTTGATCAATCTGTTAGACTGTAATTTGACCCATTTGAATTCTAGGGATTGATGCTGAAAAGTTGTAAGTGATCGTTTTACTTGGCTTTTTGTGATGCACCCACTTTTACACCATTAGCTTTTTGGTATGAGCTCCACGCGCCTCCTTATTGGTCTAGGTGAAAAAGGTTGTTAGCTTTTTCAGTCTTGTGTTAGTCCTTTTATCCTTTCTCTGCAAAATGCAAGCTGTCATTTTGTCTTTATCTTGGGGAAAGGATCTTTGACTTTATAGACCAAAAGGTTGAGGGAAAAGCTATCTTTGAAACTTTTCTCATTGTCTTCAAGCATGATTCTTCCAGATGTCTTTAGACTCATATACTCCGAATCTGCCTTCTTCCGGAGATAAGGCATTCAGTCCTTCCGAATACTGTTCTTAAGGGATTAAAGCTTGTTTCCTTTCCAAGCTTTATTCTGATGATTCCATTTGCTTAGGTATTTGATGTCTTCATTGGACAGCCTTGTAGCTGGATCTTTGTCCGGATGTTTCCATTTGGATTTAGGATTTACATAGTTTAAGTTTTTTTTTCTTTCAAACCTGATCCGGATAATTTAGTTTAATTAGTGGTCTGGATCATAGTTTCCCAACAATCTCCCCCATTTGATGGAAACAAAAACTAAGCACAAGGGAATGAAGTATATATGAACTAAGTATGATTTTCGATACTTAGACATTTACAAATTTTACTCCCCCATAATTCCAGCATCCTAACTCCCCCAAAATTTTTTAATTCTAGCTTCTAAGTTTGTTTTAGTATAATTACATATTGTACTTTTAGAAGCAATATTTTGAGAATTAGATATTTTCACTATATATACTTCTTCTGTTAACAATAGTTAAAATCAATGAAGTTCAGATTACAAATTACAAAAATATATAATAGTGAATCTAGCTATTACAAAATCTATTACAAAATTTTACAAGTACAGATAATAGCTAGTCTAATTCTGATCCCTTCCAGATGGTTCTCCCTCTTTCTCCTTTCCCTTGCTGGATCCAGGTTCTTGTATATTCTTTTCCCCCTTTTTGTTTCCAGCTTGGGGGTCTATAACCATATAAGTCTTATTATCCCAAGTTGCTTGCCATGCATTGTATAGTCAGTGCTACCTATGGACCTTTCATCAATGATTTTGTCAACCATAGAAGGAGTGAGATAGAAGGGCCAGATAGTCTTCTTTAAATTGTCATAGGACTGCTTGATAGATGGATGAATATGCAAGGCAAGCTCTTGATCCTTTGGGTCATTGTAAGGAAAGAGGACTTTGAGGAGAGTTGTCATTCCTTTCTTTCCGAAGAAGCCAGAATCTCCAATGGCTTGTATGAGGTTGTGGAAGATCAGAAGAAGCTGGCTTTCCGGAATGGTAAGGGAGGAAGAGGATTCGGATATTGAAAGGTTATTTATTCCAGTCTGGAGGAGGGTGATTTCTTCACTAAGTCCTTTTTGGATATTATACAAGGGTTTAGATTAGAGAGAGAGTTCTTTTGAGGTGGATGCCTTCCAATCATTTATTTTCTTCTCTAATCCGGTTATATGGCTTTGCAGTTCATCACCCATATCATCCAAAATTTTCTCCTTGAATTTGGGAAGAATTTTCTCTATGAAGTGCACCAGTATTTCTTAGGTGACTTGTTGATCTACTCACAGATCTTTTATTACAGGAGTGGTGTCTTTTTCAGCCATGAATTTTTACAAGTTTTCAAACTTGGAATCCAGATAAGCCTTTATTTCTTCTGTTTGCTCGGAGGAGGATGATGTGATATTGTCAAGCACAGTTCCATAGTTATTTGAAGCCTATATATTGGCTTGATTAGCAGTCCGGTTAGCTGTGGAACCATTTTCCTTAAGCCCATTCAAAGTTGGCTTGATTAGAGAGAGAGGCTTCAGCTATGGCTCCGGGAGTAGGGAAATCGAAGACCATTTCTTCGATTGCCTTTACAGATTGCTTGATTTCACCCAGCTCCTTCTTTATTATCGGATTATTGGCTTGTCTGAGCAACTCTTTTTCAACTCCTCTAAGATGTGTGCATATGGTTCAGAGGCTTTGTTTGACATACCCTTCCTCATTTTCTTCTTGGGCAGCTTCTTTGAGAAGATGGAGTGTTGCAGAAACTTTGGCTTTAACTGTGTTATTAGCAGGCACTCTCATTGGGCTTACTTTTAGAGGAAATGCTTCTTCAGAGGAGCTTGATATGTCATCTCCGAAACTTGAGTTACTTCCGGAGGGTTCATTATCTGTTTGATTGTTACTCTACACTAGATCTTATTCTTCTTCCCTCTCTTCTGACCTATCCTCTGGACTTGCCTCGCCCGTTGAGTCCACTCTAGGAGTGTTCTCATTGGATCCCAGACAATATCCCTCCTCCGGAGTAAGATTATCCGGGTTGGGCACACCTTCCTTGGATACATTTTGGATATGTGTATCCAAGTTGTCCCTTATTTCAACTACTGTGTCATCAACAACAGTAATATCAGTGTTAATATTTATAGTAGCTGTGATAGGAAGTACCTCATTTAATGGAGATGGAATTTGGATGCTTGAGGCTTCCTTTTCTTCATTTCTTCCAACCTCAACCCTCGGATGACTGGAAGTGTCCTCAGTCATCCCTCCAAGTGCCTTTTCAGGACTTATTATATCTCTCTCAAGTGCATTGGTAATGTCCTTAATGCCCTCTATTGTTGCATTTATAGGACTTATTTTTATAGGGATCTCATCTTCTGGACTTAGCAGGTTCTCCGGAAGAGGTTTTGTAAAGGGCGGGAAATTGAAGGATCTGGATTCTAGAATTTTAGACAGTTCGACCATGACATTTGAGTCAATTAAGATTGGTTGAGCAGAAGATCCCCCGGGTCCCTCAATGGCTAAATTGTTCAGCTGTTAGTTTTCTGCCATAAAAGCCATCATCTCTTCATACTGAGGATCCTTCGGAAGGATATCCTCATTGGATCCGGGCACATTCTTGCCATTTGAGCTTTTGGCCTTAACCAACTCCTCTATAACTACCCTCTTTGATGCCTCCTCATCAATGACTATAGCAGTTGGCCTTATTACTTTCTTCTTCTGGTGCTTCTGAGCCTCGACAGCCTCATCAAATGTACAATTCCAGGTAAACTACTTCTTTGGTGCAGGCTTCTCATCTTCCGTCTCTTCTTCATTAGACCCATTTCCCCCTTTCAGCAATTTGGATGCTTTCCTCTTCTGGCCCTTCTAATAACCCTTTCTTATTGCGGCAGCAGCTACTGCAATGGTTTCCTTTGCCTCCGGGTCACATACCGGTCATTGCAATAGATCAGCCGTCTTAATTAGCCTTCCCCTTGGTTTTGGCTTTTCTGGGGAGTTTTTGAGCTGCTGGGATATTGTTTGTTGATCTTCATCCTCCACTTCATCCGAAACCACAACCATTTTCTTTTGAGCCTTGGTCCTAGGGTTTTTAGGAGTAGGGGCTATAGCATTCAGATTTGCAGCATTCTTTGTTCTGTTCTTCTTCTCATCACGTTGCCTTATGGCCTTGGCATCATCCCATGTTTCATTGAACCTTAAGTTCAGAAAATTCTTCTAGAGGATAGCCTTTCCATTAACACCCTAGAATCCGGTGAGGTTGACTTCAAAGGCCTGGAGGATCCGAGTGATCAAAGCACCATGTAAGCTCTTATGATGCTTTAGGAAGTGGGTTATTAGGACTAGGATATTCATTTTACTGCATTTCGCCTAGTGCTGCAGCATGCAATGTTGGAATGTTGACACTATGGTCAAAGACCTTTCCGGATGAGGATTACCTTAGCCAATACATGCTACGAGATTCGAGGTGCCTGAGGCTAGTAAGTGGAGAATTTATCCCCAAAATATCTCTCCAGAAGCCACATCTCCGGATCATACTTCACGTTTGCTTCATCTCCATCCACCCTCATTTGCACTCCACTATTCTTCATGTGAAGGTAGTGTTCAAAGAAGTTCAGAGCTATCGTAATTTCTTTGCCTTAGGCCTTTGTGCGTAGAGCATCCAGTTTCTTGTTAGCATGAAGGTTTTCATAGAATTCTATTACCAACTTAGGATAAGTTGGACAATTGATCTGGAGAAACTCTTTGAGGTTTTGATCCTCAATTAATTTGGAATAGGAGACTAGTTTGAATAGGAATCTATCCCCTAGATAGTCTGTAGGTACAACAGAGTCGCTTTCTTTAAGGGTAGCGGGTGTGAAGTCTTCATCTTTGAGATCGAAGATTGCAATGATGTTAGGGAGTTTTATAAGGCCTTTGCTAGTCATAAGTACGGCTATTTTTTAGAAAGGATTTGAAGGAATTAGGTTTTAGGTTTTGATTTTTGCAGAGTAACACTAGAGTAGTTGCTCGCATGAGGAAGAAGAGTGAATTTGAGGGGTTTATATAGATTTTTCATAGTAAGGGTATTTTGGTAATCCGTACGCAGGTTATTTTAGCTAGATTGATGACATGGCAGTCGGATTTTTAGGAGAGAGGTAAATTCAGTTTAACTAGAGAATAGGAACGATTTAATTTTGAAATAACTGTCAAATTTTTTGTACGTGTAACAGCCAATGGGCTTCTGAAATTCAAAAAGTAACTGTTACCTTTATGAGCTTTTACTGCCATTTATCATTCTTATCTGCTGACGTGGTATGCTTCTGGAATAGATTTCCCTCCAATGCTTTTTCTTTTCCGAATTGAGTTTTTAACCTTGGTTTCAGCTTGATTTCAAGCTGTCTTCCGGATTGATCCTAAATTGGATTGGACATTCCAATAGACTCCCTCAGCTTCCCAAATTGATCTTTACTTAGAGGCTTAGTAAAGATATCTGCTCTTTGCTTATTGGTTGGAATGTATACCAATGTAACATCCTTCTTCATCATATGATCCCGGATGAAATGGTGCCTTATGTTGACATGTTTCATCTTGTTATGGAGAACTGGATTCTTTGACACGTCAATAGCACTTTTATTGTCACACAATACATCCACACATCCAGATTGAACTCTATAATCTTCAAGTTGTTGTTTGATCCATATGAATTGAGCAACATAACTTCCAGCTGCCATATATTCTGCTTCTGTGGTAGATAAAGCAACTGAAGTTTGCTTCTTGCTATGCCATGATACTAAGCAATCTCCAAGGAAATGGCATCCTCTGGATGTACTCTTTCTCTCAAGAGTATCCCTACCATAGTCTGCATCAGTGAACCCTTGGAGTGTGAAATCTCCATTACTAGGATACCATAACCCAACATCAGTGGTTCCTAGGAGGTATCTAAGGATCTTTTTTACTGCCTTGAGATGAGAATCCTTAGGATTGGCTTGATATCTTGCACAGTAATAAACTGCATAATGTATGTCACGTCTTCTAGCTGTCAAGTCTAGGAGTGAGCCAATCATCCCTCTATAGAGCTTTTGATCAACATCTTCTTCTTCATAATCCTTGGATAGGACTATATCTGATCCCATTGGAGTGGACATACACTTGCTCTTGTCCATTTCATACTTCTTCAAGATCTCCTTAGTGTACTTTGATTAATGAAAATCCCATCCGGACTTTTCTTGATTTGTAGACCAAGGAAGAAGTTGAGTTCTCCCATCATGGACATCTCAAATTCCTTCTGCATTTGAAAGCTGAATTCTTTACACATCCTTTCATCGGTAGCTCCAAATATGATATAATCCACATAAATTTGGACTAGAATGATACCATTTTCTTCTTTTTGATGAACAGAGTGGTGTCTGCTATGCCCCTGATATAACCCTTAGATATAAGGAATGAGGTTAACCTCTTATACCAGGCTCTGGGTGCCTACTTTAATCCATAGAGAGCCTTCTTCAGCTTGTAGACATGATCCAAATGCTTTGGATCTTCAAATCCGGGTGGTTGCTTAACATAGACTTCTTCTTGGATAACTCCATTTAGAAATGCACTTTTGACATCCATTTGGTATAATATGAACCCCATGAATGATGCAAAAGCATATAGAATTCGGATTACTTCCAAGCTTGCTACAAAAGCAAAGGTTTCTTCAAAATCAATTCCTTCTTGCTGGTTGTAGCCTTGGGCAACTAATCTTGCCTTGTTTCTCACCACCACTCCGGATTCATCAAGCTTGTTTCGGAACACCCACTTAGTGCCAATGATTGATTTTCCTTTGGGAGGTGGTACTAGATCCCAGACATCATTTCTAGTAAATTGATCTAGCACTTCCTGCATTACCATCATCCAACTTTCATCTTCTTCCTTATCTTGAAATTTCTTTAGCTCTATGAGAGAGACAAAAGAGCCATGACTCATCATCCTATTGAGCTAACCTCTGGTTCTTATTGGATTCTAAATATCATCCAGAATATTCTCAATGGAATGATCTCTGTGTGTCCGAATCTCCCTTTGTATGCCTTCATGTTGAACTGGGACAAGCTCCACTTAAGCTTCAACCACTCCTTCTTAAGCTTCATTAAAGTCAATCTCATGTGGGTTGAGATTAACTCGTTGTACTTCTAGATCAAAGGATATTCCTTCATCTTCCTCTTTGTACTTCTTGATTTGAAATGAATCAGGATTCCCTCTTCCTTCTTTTCTCCAGATTTTTCAGGTTCCAGAATTGGATCTTTCGGAGTGTAGCTTTTCTTTCCTATAGTGTTAGTCTCATCGAAATCTACATGTATTGACTCTACCACAGTTTGGGTTCATTTATTGAAAGCTTTGTAAGCCTTACTATGTGTTGAGTAGCCAAGGAAAATTGCTTCATCAGATTTAGGATCAAACTTTCCTAGTTGCACTATATCATTAAGGATGTAGCATTTACATCCGAATGCTTTGAAATACCTAATTTTGGGTTTTTTTCTCTTCCAGATTTCATATAGGGTCTTTTCTGTGGTCTTTCTAATGAGAGCTCTATTTAGAATATAACATGTTGTATTCACGGCTTCTTCCCAGAAGTATTTTGGCAAATAATTTTCATTGAGCATTGTTCTAGCCATCTCAACTATGGTCCTGTTCTTTCTCTCAACAACTCCATTCTGTTGAGGAGTGTGGGGGGCAGAGAAGTTATGTTCAATGCCCTTGGAGTCACAAAAATTAGCAAAATGCTTATTTTTTAATTCTCCACCATTTTCACTTTGAATGCGTACAATGCTTATGCCTTGTTCTACTTCTATCCAGATGAATGTTTTGGAGAATTGGTCAAAGGCTTCATCCTTGCTTGATAGCAAGAGAACCCAGGTATATCAAGAATAATCATCCACAATGACCATGGTGTATCCTCTTCTACCTAAATTCAATGGTTTGATTGGACCAAAGAGATCAATATGCAAGAGCTCAAGTACTCTCTTAGAATGCATGAGATAGAAGGGAAACTTTTCTTATGCTGTTTACCTAATTGACATGCAATGCACAGATGATCCTTATCAAAAGCAACCTTAGGCAAACTCAATACTAATTCCTTTTTGGCTAGTTTGGACAGGAGGTTCATGCTGACATGTCCTAACCTCCGGTGCCATAGCCATGATTCTTCTTCTTTAGACACCAAGCAGATATTCTTTTTATCATTTTTAATGTTTATAGAATAAACATTATTTACTCTAGGTGCATAGAGAATGAGTTAGTTGGACTTATTGTAATAGATTGAGCAACCTCCGGAATCAAATGTGACTTTTCTTCCTTTGTCACATAGTTGGGCCACACTTAGCAAGTTGAATTTTATTCCATCAACCAGTGAGACATCTTCTATCTTTAATTCAGATCCAATGGTTCCGTGACCAATGATCTGTCCCTTTTGATTGTCTTTGAAGCTTACTTTGCCTCCCTTCTTCCGGGTCAATGTGATGAAGGCCTTCTCATCACCTGTCATGTGCCTTGAGCATCCACTATAAATATACCAAGTGTGTTGATCTACTGTGGATCTAAGGCATACCTGCAAAACAGATCAAGTGGGTTTGGGTACCAAATCAGATTTAGGTCCTCTCAGGTGAATAACTATCTCAGGCCAAGGGTAAACATCATAATAACCATTTTTTAATCTACATGATTTAGTAATATGATTATTTTTCCCACAAACCCTGCACCCTGAAATAGGTATGTTTTGCTTTTGCCTTTCGCTGATCTTCTCCGGATCCTTCTTCTCATAGTTGCCTTTATATCCAGCTTTTTGCACACTGATGGATGGTTCGGTGTTAATCTAGAAGTTGGTTAGAGGTGCAACTTCTGCTCCATAATTTCTTCTTTGTTTGATAGGCTATTGGTTGTAAGTCACCTTAGCCTTTCCCTTTTGAGCAACAGTATATCTTTGGACTTGTGGTTGCCTGCTAACTTCCTTCATCCTTTGGTTAGGGGTTTTTTGGAATCTGTTCTAAGCAGGAGGATGATTATCTCTTCTTGGAACTTTTTTCTCTGGCCTCTTCCTGGGTACTTCCTTTAATAGATTGATTTCTCTATCCAGTCTCATTACATTTGCATTTAGGATCTGGACTTGATTCATCAGGAAGTTTTCCTCCACAACATCAATATGCTTGGTTGCTCTAACCAGATTGATATCTTATGTCAGTACTTCAACATCTTCTGCCAACTCCATTACTGCTCTTTTAAGGGACTTGATTGCTTTTGCATTCTTCTTTACACCCTTGATTACAATAGATAGAGCTCTAGCAAGATCAAGATTAGAAGCAGAATTAGAACAAGAATTTACCTCAGTGTTTGCTATATCTGATCTAATTCTTTGATTTGCATTGTTTCTTGCTTGGAGGCATTCCTTCCGGATTGCTCTACTTCCGGATTAGTTAGAGCCATAAATGCGCAATTGGCAGTCTCCTCTTCTTCTGTTAAGGATAGGCTGCTTCTTTCTTCACTATTGCTCCAGGTGGCCACCATTGCCTTCTTTTTAAACTTCTTGGTTCTTTTGAGGTTAGGACACTTTGTTCTGAAGTGGCCTTTCTCACCACATTCAAAACATGCAGCTTCTTTCTCCGGATCCTTCTTTTTTCCAAATTCCTTCTAGGCATGTCTCTTTTGTATGTGCCTTCTCTGGATTTACGGGATTCATTCTTTCTTGATTTTCTTCTATCTTTCTTTTGTATGAATCGGTTTAGCCTTCTAGTTAGTAGAGCAAGTTGATCTTTGGTTCTCATTGATTCATTAATTTGCTCTTCTTCTCCGGATGAAGCTGATCCTGTGGATTCTGCCTTAAGTGCAATGACCTTCTTCTTCTCCTCAGGCTTCTTTTCTTGTTGGCTATATCTCTCCAAGGACAATTCTTGGGTTAAGAGATTACCAATGAGTTCATCATAACTATAAAAGTTTAATTCATGAGCTTCCTCAATGGTAGTCTTTTTATTGTCCCATTCCTTGGTGAGACTCCGGAGCACTTTCTTAACCATTTCTACTTCTGGGATCTCCTTTCCCAGCCTCTTCATCTCATTCACTAGATTGGTGTATCTAGTGTTCATTCTGCTGATTGATTCTTTAGGCTCCATTTTGAAGGATTCAAACTTATGCTGGAGTAGATCAAGCTTAGCTTCTCTTACTCTAGTGGTTCCTTCATAGGTTACCTCCAACTTCTCCCAAATCTCTTTTGCAGTCTCGCATCTGGATATCCTGTTAAATTCAGCTGCACTAAGAGCACAATGAAGCATGTTAATAGCATTTACATTTTCTCGCAACTTTTTAAAGTCATTCTCATCCCACATACTTGATGGCTTTTGGGTAGTCATACCCTCTACTTCATAAGTAGGCTCATATGAACCATTTAACTAACCATGCTTGCATACTTTGTGACTGGATGAAGTTCTTCATCCAGTTTTTCCAGAATGTATAGTGTTCATCGATGAAGAGTGGAGGACGGGTAACAGACTCGAGAAGGAGTTGTGAGTTTTGGAAACTCATTTTAATATGTGAATCCAAATATATGGACCTTTAGCTCGAGATTGTTACATCTCTAGTTTAAGCACTCGCTCTGATACCACTTGTTGGTCCTAGTGAGGGTCTTTATAAGGTCAGAGGGGGTGAATGACCCTTTTTCGAGGAATATAAAGACTTTAAAAAGTTTTAGTGTAGCATGTTTGATCATGAACCGGATAATGGATCCGGATGATGCAGTTATGACAATATAATGTAAATAATAAAAGTTAGAGAAATCAAACACAGAAGGTTTTTATCCTGATTTGGCCCCGCCTACTCCAGTCCTGGGAGTTTCCTTCCCGAGCTTTTCCACTAGTGGATTCCTTTCCAACTGGCAGGAATCAAGCCTTACAATTTATCTCCAGATGGTAACCCCTTCCGGATGTAGGATATACCACTAGAAGCACCAATTCCTAGCTGAGTCCTTTAGTCTTTAGTAGGATATACCACTTAGACTTCTACCCCAAATCTAAGCTGAGTCCTATAGGGAGTTCCCACTCAAAGTACCAACTTTAAGTTGTATCCCGATCTTCACAACTCACCCAAGTTGGAGATCCTTACACTCTTGTTTTCACAAAGGTTTTGGTTTTTGGATTTCCTTAAGTTTATAACTCACTTAGGAATCCTTGCAACAAATTTGAAATTAATTGATTCTTGGAGGGATTGTAAGCTGATTGAATGCTTGTGCTTTGTTACTTGCTTTTTATCAATCAAACAGCCAACCTTCTCATTTGGTGAAGCTTCCCTTTTATAGGCTTCAATCATAAATGTAGCCGTTGTGGGTTGTTGAACTTGTAATAAATCTTCACCCTTGATCAGGTTATAGGTGGCACTTCCAGAACCATTGATCAATCTATTAGACTCTAATTTGACCCCGTTTGAATTCTAGGGATTGATGCTGAAAAGTTGTAAGTGATCGTTTTACTTGGCTTTTTATGATGCACCAACTTTTACACCATTAGCTTTTTGGTGTGAGCTCCACTCGCCTCCTTATTGGTCTAGGTGAAAAAGTTTGTTAGCTTTTCAGTTCGGTGTTAGTCCTTTTATCCTTTCTTTGCAAAATGCAAGATGTCATTTTGTCTTTGTCTTAGGGAAAGGATCTTTGACTTTATAGACCAAAAGGTGGAGAGAAAAGCTATCTTTGAAACTTTTCCCATTGTCTTCAAGCATGAGTCTTCTGGATGTCTTTAGACTCATATACTCTGGATCTGCCTTCTTCCTGAGATAAGGCATTCAGTCCTTCCCGATGTTGTTCTTGAGAGATTAAAGCTTGTTTCCATTCCAAGCTTTATTCTAATGATTCCATGTACTTAGGTATTTGATGTCTTTAATGGACAGCCTTGTAGCTGAATCTTTGTTCGGATGATTCAAATTGGATTTGGGATTTATATAGTTTAAGTTTTTGTTTCTTTCAAACTTGATCCGGATAATTTAGTTTAATTAGTGGTCCGGATCATAGTTTCCCAACACCCGGAAGATAAAATTGAGGCAGAAAAGATCGTGTAAAAATCCATTGGGTTCGCTCTGATTGGAGACGAGTTATATAGAAAGTCTTACTCAAATGTATGGCTCAAATGCATTGCTCCAAAGCTAGGGAAACAGATCTTGGAAGAAATCTATGAAGGAAATTGTGGATCCCACCAATCGGCCGACACACTACTCAGGAGAGTTGTTTTAGCCAGTTATTACTGGAAAACCGTCAAATCCGACGCAGAAGGCTATATCAAAACCTGCCATCAGTGCCAAATTCACACCAGGAAGACACACATTCCCAAGGTAGATCAGAAGCCCATCATGACCGCATAGCCCTTTTCCACTTGGGGAATCGATATTGCAGGCCCAATACCAGAAGCAGCTGGGCAAAAGAAATGGACGCTTGTAGCAATTGACCATTTTTCCAAATGGGTCGAAGCAGAGGCACTCGGCTCAGTTATAGTAGACCGAGTCATTGATTTTGTATGGAAAAACATCATCACCCGAATTGGGGTGCCAAGGAAGATCATAGCTGACAATTCTCCCAGTTTATATTAGAGAAGTTCAAAGCCTTTTGTGAGCATTAGAAAATCAAGAACCACTTTTCCTCGGTAGCACATCCACAAACCAACGACCAAACCAAAGTAACTAATAGAACCCTAGGAGAAGGGTTAAAGAAGAAAGTCCTTGACCGGAAAGGAAAATGGCCGGATGAATTAATCAGGGTGTTGTGGTATAACAGAACTACTCCTTGCAAAACAACTAGAGTAACTCCATACTCCCTAGTTTATGGAGTTGAGGCGGTAATTCCAGTTGAGATTAGGGCCCCATTGGACCGGGTAGGATACTACCCGGAGGAAGACAATAACATTAACATGCAATACCATCTGGACAACCTAGATGAGAGAAGGGAGAGAGCATGGATCCTCATGGCGGCATACAAAGCAAAACTCAAAAGATATCATAACCGCCGTGTCAGAGAAATCCGTCTGAAGGAAGGAGACTTAGTTCTTAAAGATTCAGACGCCTCACAAGCTCGAGAAGGAAAAGGTAAGATGGGTGCCAACTAGGAGGGCCCCTATAAAGTCAACAATGTAATTGGGTCAGCCACATACAAGCTAGGAACTATAAAAGGCAGAGAGCTTCCTCATACATGGAACATCGCTAACCTCAGGCCCTATTACACAACAGATACTTAGGGATTCGAACACCCACACTCTTTTTCCTTCCTTTAGATTTTTTCCCATTGGATTTTTCCTAAAGGAAGTTTTTAATGAGGTGGCTCCCCTCAAGTAGTTATCCGGATGCATAGAATTCCAGGACTTGTACTCAATTTATTATCAATAAAAGCATTTTTCTTATGCTCATACATCTAAAATAACGGTCGTCGACTAAACGTAAGACCGACATAAAAAAGCTAAAGCGCAAAACTTAGGGCATAATATAAGATCTTAATATAATACGGGCTCTTAGTTAAAACTAAAGCGGTCTATTTTTAGGCGGTCAATTCCCGTAATATATGACTAATCTGCTGATAATGTAAGACCGGTGCAAATCAAACGCTTGACTTAAGCAAAATAGAATGTAAAACCTAAGCATTCATCTAAGTGCCAATAAGCCAACTTGCAAATATGAGACAACAACTCGGTAATCAAAATATGCCTCAAACGGCTGGATTAAATAAGATTGTTTGTACAAAAGTTGGCCAAAAGGACCAATAATTACAAAAATGATAATCAAACTGCAGGAGGAATAACATCAGAAGTAACGACCTCAGGCCGGCCTTCAAACTTGTAGCCCTCAACTCTCACGCCAGAGCCATCGCCAATTGCCTCCTGCTCCTCTTGCTCCGCTCCTGGATACTTGATTGAGTGGAGGAGGCTTTCTGGGATATCTAGATGAAGAAGTCGGTATGCCACCAACACCATCCGACCAAACTCATAGCAATTTTTCACCATCCCTTCGATGGATTGGATGAACTCGACCTCCTCCCTCTCCTTTGTAAGATGGACCGCCTCCAACTCCTGCTGAGAAGATGTAAGATCAGCCTGGGCCTTTGTCAGATCGGTAAAAAGGACTTAATGAGCTGATTGAAGGAGTGAGTGCTCATCTTTTAACTTGCTGAAGGTCACTCTCCAGCACCTTATTCTTCTTATCTGACTCCCTCAATCAGCCATTCAGCTCCTTGCACTTGTCTATGGCTTCTTGCAGCTCCTCAGCATTTGTCTTTTCAGCCTCCATCTGGTGAAACATCTCAGCTACCCGGGACAAGGACTGAGATAAACATTTGACTAACTTAGTAAACAAGTACAAAAGCTTGTGAAATAACAACATAAAAATGAAAGGAGATGGACCTGGCTGATGTTCTAGAAAAGCAAGCTGGACAACGTAAGAGAGTCCTCCTTCTGATAACGCAGAAACTCTTGTTCCAACGGTAAAGCATCTCGGAGGGACTCTTGCACAGCCAGAAGATTAATAGTCGGCTTCTCCCCAGCTACGCTCAACAGAGCCTCTTTAACTATGGCGATGTTGAGAGGAGAATTCGGGCTTGCATATACCTCAGGAGCTATTACCGAGTTGAGGACAACCTATTCAAAAAACATTACTTTAATCACAAAAAATATTCAAACTATACCAAGTCAAAAATAAGTAACCTTACCTCATCAGCTCCCTTTACCTTCTTCTGCTTTTTTCCAGCCCGCTCCGGTTCCTTGGCACATCCTCACTTCACTCCCTTTATCGACTCCACTTCGGCATTCTTGCCTAACAAAACTGCATTAGCAGCTTCATTAGTTTGAGCAGATAATTCCACTAGAGTAGATCAGGTGTTCTCTTGTTGAAGATTCTTGACTCGCTTAGCTATAGCATTGGAAATTTTTGCTTTAACTCTCAACATAACTGAAAAAGAAGTAATAAAGAAAAATTAGTAGAGGAAACTCACCAGGCGGGTCAGGGAGGATGTAATATTCAAAACCATCATCCGACTCAGATGAAAAGTCTATTATCCTATACTTATGAACAAAAGTGAAGGAAATGTGAGCTATGACTAAATCCCCTTCCGCAAACGCTCAAACATTTCTTCCCGAAAGTTCGGATCATCCTTAGGCGCATTCTAGGGAGGCGGTATAATAAAGTTCCACTAAGTAGGGAAGACATGCGCCTCCTCCTTCACCTTAATATACACAAAAAATTGTTTGAAATTCTTCACCGAATCTGACTTTCCGGTGAATGAATAAAATCCCTTCCTATGGGAAAAATGCAGGTGGTCCTCGCCCTTGATTATATTGCAAGAAGCCACCCACCTGATAAAAGTTAGCATTGAAGCTGAGTCCTAAATTAATACATATCTTATAATGCCCAATAATGTCACCCCATGCATTCGGATGAATCTGAGCCGGGCATATCTTCCAAGTGTTGAGAAGGTCACATATCCCCGGGGGAAGAGGGTAAATAAATCCGAACCATATCTGCTCCAAATAGATACTAAACCACCCGGGGGGGCTTGTGGACACGTTGACTGGGAGACGAGAGCATGACCTTGCAATCCCTCATCCATGGGAAAGTAAACCTTTAAAACTCCACATCCACTTCATAGATAATCGACACCATGTCCTCGATCCGGGGGGTCATCTTTTTCACTTACACTGCCCCCTTAACATCCGGTTCACGGGCAACCACTTTTGGTTTCCCTTTCAAAGTCGTTTGCTTCACCCTATAACCTTTGGGTGTAGGAGCTAGCGTTTCCTCCTGAACGATTTAGTCGATCTGTTCCCCCTCGTTAGCATCCCCGGCCCATGCTAAGTCAGACGAATGTAGCTGCGGGCTCAAGGCGGCTTTATTTGATGCCCTCCTCTCCTCAGAAACATTCCTCTCTATTTGGTCCATCCACCTGGCTGCTCTCTCAACCCTAGTGTTAGGAGTAAAGTTAGTTCAGTCTATATTAATATAACATCTTGACACCAAGTCAGGGAACTCAGTGCATAAGTCATCAAACATTCTATCGGCGGAGCTGGTGCTCTCAGAATACGAAGACATGACCTCCTAAAAAGGGAACAACCGCCTAGAATAAGTTAGATTCATAAGGTATCTATCCTAAAGGATCTACACTCTATTTCAGCCGGGAGGGACAATCCTAAATTATTTAAAACTATAAGTTCATCAAGTTCATATACATGAAAGTTTTCCAGAATCCGATGAACTCTCAACCCAAATTCTGGCAAAATTTGGAAAAACATTCTAAACATATATTTCGAAGGTAGCAAAAAGACATCAAGCAATTTCATGAAAGCAAAAAAGGCAGATTGCGGCAAAATATGAAACACCCAAAACAAAAATCAAACAATAAGATGCAGTTTTGGAGGATTCTCGAACACGAAAAATCTATAGCAGTTCTCAAAACCTCCAAAAAGTTTTTACACAACAAATATTGAATAGGATTAACACAAATGATCAAAGAACAAAAAGAAATTTTGTAAGAACTTACTTGTTAAGTAAAATAGAGAGAAAAGAAGCTGCTGGAAAATACGTCGCGCCGGAAAATCCCCCAAGAAGTTATCACCAGAAATCGCCAAAAGAAGCTTTTTAAGCAAAATGAAGAGAAAGTGAAAGTGGTGAAATGGATTTGCCCCGTGCTTAAATAAATAAAAAGCAAATATGAAGAGTCACTTATCATTATTACCTGCCACGTGGCAGGCTCTCATAGGCGGGTTTCGAAATTTGAAATTATAAACTGCCGCTCACTAGGCGAAAAGGCACAAACTTTCAGAAAAAGCCTACGAAATGCATAAACCAAAATCAACCATGTCACATAGTCTCATCTGCCCAAATCAAGATGGTTTACGACTGCCTGAAGCCCTAAAGAACTTCCTATACTTACGGGGAGGCTTTTGATAATCTTGCAAAATATGTTTGCTTGTATCGGACTTCAAAACTGAGTTAACCGGGGCGGAGTGTCTTATTCCCCTAACAAAGGACCACTCAGCTTCTCAAGACCAGCTCATATAATAGTCCAGCCGCCCTCTCTTAGGATAGGATCCTGAGCCGATCCACAACCGACTTGAAATAGAGCCCGCCTCGCCTTGACTCGGATAGAATCTACTAGAAGATTCCATATTTTCAGTTTTATCCTTTTAGTACCTAATTTAAGCTAAATAGTAAGACTATTCCTTTCCATAACAGCTTAAAAGGAAAGATCCTCATAAAAAGGAAGTAAATATTAAACAGGATCCTTCGTTTATTTAACTCTCACAACAATATAAGCAGTAATCCTATATTAAATAGGGATTATTCTTATATTCCTTCCTAAATCAAACAAAGATTCCTAATCACTGATTAGGCCAATCTAAACGCTATATAAAGCCCTTTAGGTTAGGATCAAAGGTACGCATAATCTGAAAAACTCAAGAGCTCTCACAAAATTCTATTAAAACCTCTTTTCTAACTTAGGCATCGGAGGGTCCCCCACGGGGCAACCATCGATCGCCTCCAAGCTCGTGTCTATTTTGCAGGTTCAACGTTCGTGAGTGAAAACTGTGAAATTGGAAGATCTATTTTGAAATATCGGTATTTTGATACTATATTTTCATATGATCTTTGTCATCAACATGGATGTTGTGTGTACGTAGCGAATTCAACTCCCACAGTGATTTAGATTCGAGACTGAACTCATTTTGGGTAAATCGGGAGAGTAGATACGATTTCCCATGTTCAAAATCTCCAATTAGCACCAGCTTAAGATCAAATTACATACGGTCACAAACTAAGGAGGAGTATATATGGAACTCTATGACCATTGAAGATAGATAGAGCTTTCCATCAGGCCATTCAAGTTCTCCAAATTGCACAGTCATAACTATCAAATCACAATGGACGATTAGGCTGGGATAGTATTACTTGTAATTCACAGTAAGAATGACTATTAAAGCACAATCATTAGTATACTTTGTGGTAGAATTTACAGGTTTCATATTGGAAGATACTCCTACAACTTATTCAATGTATGTAGATAAAGTTGCTGGCTTAAAGGGTTATGGAGTTGGAGTAGTATCAAGGGACCAATCACCATAATTTGATATGCAGTATGTTTAGATTTCCAAGAAACTAATAATCAAGCTAAATATAAAGCTATCCTATTAGGTGAGTCACCTTCAAGGCTCATACCATGGCAAAAAACTTATCATGTGCAAATACCTACCGGAAGCCTCCCAGTTATGCGACAAATTAAAATCAAAAGAATTTAATTATAAGTTTATGTTAGTGTCAAGAGAAGAGAATATGACGGTTGATACAGTTTCTTCGCTTGCCATTGGGAGAGATACGACAGAGATTTACTAATAAAAGTGCTTAAAGAACCATCCTACGGTAAAGATTTGTTCCTGGTAGAAGAAGCATCGACTGAAGATTGGAGGACTTCACTCTTGAATTACTTGAAGAAAAATATATTGCCAAAAGATAAAGTAATATTTGCAAAGTTTATTCAGAGATTATGAAGATATGCTTCTTTTAAAGGAGAGCTATTCAGGAAGGGTTTCTCACACCCTTAGATAAAAGGCTTTACCCAGAAGGAGGCCGACTATGTTTTAGATAAAATACATGAGGGATAGTGTGGATCTCACTAGGGTGAAATAACCATGCATGAAAGCCTAACTCTAGGGTTTTTTTTGGCCAAGTATAGATAGAGATGCCAAAAAAGTTATTACAACATATGTCTTATGTCAAGAGCACAGTTCATCAACCTTGCCTTCAGCAGCTAAAACAACCATATTTCATGCATTTTGGCCATTTTCAAGATGGGGTATTGATATTTTAGGACCATATCCACTTGGACAAGCACAAGTCTAATTTTTAATTGTAGTCATCGGCCACTTCTCTCGATGGGTGGAAGCACAACCATTTGCTAAAATGACATTCCAAAACATACTAATGTTTATACTATAGAGCATCATCTACCACTTCGGAATTGCAAATCAGATTATCTCTAATAATGGAGCTTAATTTGACAATAAAGACTAATAGAGCTGCTGAAAATGCAAACAAATATATTTTGTGTGGCACACAATGATGTATTAGAGAGAGACAGGGACTATAGACTAAAAAAATACCAAGCATACTTTGGTCTAACAAAACTTCACCTGATGAAGCAACTAAAGAGTCCCATTTCGCATTGGCATAAGGAACAAAAGTTGTGGAATAAGCCAAATTATTAATACCATCAAGAGTCCAATCCATACGTTTAAAAGTATCCTCAAAATGATAGAGATCTAAAACTTGAAGAGGCACTAGACACTTTGGAAGAAACACGAATTCAGGCTCAGCTAACCATGGCGAATTACCAAAATAAAATGGCCAATTACTATAATAAACAAGTGTGTCCCATACACTTCCTTTTAGGTGATTTGGTTATAAGACGAATTGATGTCTCTCAATCACGAGAAGGAAGAGAAAAATTAGGCAAAAATTGGGAAGACTATTTCAGATTCATTCGCGTTCCACACTCAGGAGCCAACACTATAGAGGACTTAAATGCCAAGAGTTGTCCACACTCGTGGAATATCTAAAATTTGTGAAATTTTTGCATAAGACAATGATGCACTTGATGCATTCAAGCTCTCCAAATTGCACAGCCATAACTACCCACCCGATCTATGCATCATGATAGAAGCTTTAGAGTTTTGATAGAACCGTCGCAAAATTTTGGGATACCTTGATGTTAGTCTCTGACATGTTATTCCCACAACTAGATTAGGAGGCGCTCTAAATCATTCCATATGGATCTCACATAGCACTACACTAGTGAAGAATTAAGTGACATCAGAAGCGGTACAGATAACAACAATAATTAGTTATAACAACATTCCACACCACACAAACAGAGTAAGTAATGATACATTTCACAAATAGAAAGCTCACTCAAAACGTCAAAGAGAGTAAACATAAAAAACACATCCATTGATTAAACACAAGGATTAACATTACATGAAAAAGGAGAACTTGTTATTCTATATTATTAAATTAAAAAAGCTTAAACAGAAGGGAGAACCAAAATACTAAATGGAATAGAACTAGTTATAGTGAGAAAACTTATGTTCAAGTGACAATATCTCATTTGACATTTCAAAAAAAGTATATAACAATATGAACTTTATATTCCCTTCTGGTATAATAGGAACAAATCCATCTTTTCTTTTGCATGCAAACAAACATCTACTCAAAATGGCGATAGCGCTCATTATGACTTACTTTAAGAATCATCCCTTTATTGACCATATCCCAATACTTGTTGTGCTAATTGAAACATTTGTCGGTGTTATGTCTAAGCTGCTCATGATATAGGCATGCAGAACAAGCAAAGTAAGTGGGGTGATCCCAATTAGGAGCCACAAGTTCAACGTAGCCCGATGCCTGCAACCTATGATATTCAACACTCGTATGTATAGGCTGAGGACCCTTGTGACAACCTGAGTTAATAAAACAATGAGTACTAGTAAGAGAAAGGACACAGGCATACTCAACATGTAGGTGGTGGCAAAGATAAGAGGGTCCAAGTACTCGTTTATACATATAAGGAACTAGTATCACAAGGTTGGGGTTCATCAAGGGTGCTACTGGTGTATAATCACCCTACGAGCTCTATGTAAAGATAAAGTCCTAAAAAGCTTCCCATACGTAAGAGATGAATGAAAAATAAGCCTAACAACAAATATCCTAACTGCTAAAATCTCATTTGAAGAGGGATTATTATTAGATAGTGAATTTCCCTCAAACTATGATGGACATTAATGTGGTTAGCATTGCAGGCATAGACACCCACTCTAGCTGCTTCCTCATGCGAAGAGCTCATAGTGATAAAAAGAAAGAAAAACTCCGAAACACCATCAAAATGAAAGTGAAGAAACCACATATTTATAGGAGCAATGAAGACACTAATACAAATCTCAGAGACATGCATTTCTGGGGTCCACACTCCTCAAGCATCTAGTAATATTAGTACTAAAATCTCTAAGAAATATATTTTTGGGACAACCCCTTCAGACTTTCATATAAAGTCAACTGTAAAACCTTAAATAAAGTCTCGAAGTCTTCAAGTACTAAAAACATATGGAAATAAGGAAGAGGGGACTTTAATCAATTTTTATCAACTCTAATTATGTATAGATTGAAGATTAATGAACAGTCTATGTTTAAGAAAACCCTTTAAGAATATTATGTGATATAAAAGTATCTAAAATAAATCAAAATATTATATGTTCACATATAATCAATATAATACCATGGAAGTTAAGTCATCATTACCGTTCAAAAAGTAAGCATATTCTTACTCAAACATCCAAATACAACACTTTTTACATACTCTCGAAGGGATATAAATCTCAATCTATACATATCGCCAAATTGCAATATTCATAGGTCAAGATATAATATGGAAACTTTTGAAAACAAGCCAAAAGATTAAGTCCATGAATCAAAAAGCTCTACTGTAACATTAAGAGGAAATACTATAACACCAAGCATCCATTATAACAAACAATGCTTAGAGGCATTACATTCAGAATAGGTAGCTAACCAAAGTTCACAAAAAAAATGAAAGGCCTAATGCATACTTAGCCCCAAACTTGACACTTTATATCAGGTGGCCCCTCCAACTTTCAAAAGTCCTTACCAGCCCCCAATCTTGGAAAAAATGTTCGCTGCAACCCCTTTAGTGGCACGTGTAACCTTTTGATTTGATAGAGGAAAATATAAATTTGACATCTTTGAAAATCCAAACCTATCACAAGGTGACACGTGGCACTGAGGGGGTTGTAGTGAACACTTTTTCCAAGTTTGTAGGGTAGGTAAAGACTTTTGAAAGTTAGAGGCGTCAATTGATATAAAGTGACAAGTTTGGGGGGCTAAGTATGCATTAAGACAAAGTAAAATACTGCTTGGAGGCATTACATTCAAAAAATAGGTTAATTAAAGTTCATAACAAACAATGTTTAGTGCATTGCATAAAAATGGTACGACTAACAAAAGTCCCTAACAAACAATGATTAAGACATCCGAAAAAGAATAAGTAACAAAAGTCTAAACAAAATTCCTCATAAGAAAAACAAGACAAATAAAAGAAAAAAAATTATAATGAAATTAAGGCTTAGTCACTTTGGAGCTTACTAGATTCACAATGACAAGGGGATCCTTCTCGTATAAAATTCTCTAGATAAATTCAGTGATAAAATCTCAGTCAAATTTGATTTTGATTATACTTTACAACAACTTCAAAAGCATATCCTAAAGTAACTGTTATCATTCCCCCTCTCGTGTGTTGTCCACTTATCTTGTAAAGCTTTCAACACATTGAAGTTTTCATCATGGAGTTTCATCAACTCTTTTTCTCACTGGGTTGTCACAACTTGAATTTTTTCTAAATTTTCCTCAAGATTTCTTATGTTGCTACTGGCATACATGCTCGACAACCAAAGATTCAACCAAATTAGCTATCATAGCCTTAGAAACCTCTTTAAAACAATCTCGCTCTTTAACATTAGCTTTAAGTTCATTTCTGTAAACTTTAAAAGCGGCCTCCAACTCTGCAACCCTAACTTCAAATTGATCTTTAGCAGTGTTAGAAACAACTAATTCAGCCTTGAGACTCTCATTCTTTTCAATCTCTGTTGAAATCATCTAAAGTAGAAGATTTAGCCATAAACTTTGAAATTTAGGACAAACAAATGCCCATGTTTTATACCACAATCCTTCCTTTCCTTTAGCGAGTTGTGTAACTTAGGGAAAAAACACGTGAACCATTCCACTACTCCAAAAAAAATTTTAAAGTCAATTTTAGATAACATCCACGTTGCTTTGGATTGCCTTCACATCTTTATGATTCACAATACAAATCCTATAACCCTTATCAATGATTAACTAATAATGATACATCAAGGATACATGTTGTTCTCCTTCATTTTCCATAGAATCGGGAATAGGCAATAATTTTACTACTTCAATTACCTATTCAAAGTCATGACAAATATACATTTAAAACTCTTGGAATGATATACCAATAAGGAAATTCCAAATTCTTCTTCAAATAGCCTTTAATATAAAACAAAAAACTCACTTCAAGTGTTGTTTTTTCTTTAAAAAACAAGAATTAGGAAGTACTGTTTTCCTTCCTTTAAGTTTGTTACCAACAAGTTTCGTGCCTCCATCTTCGGAACCCGACGAACAAATCTCATCTTCTTCATCTCCAATTTTTTTATAGTTTCTCTAACACTTTTTTTTGTGAAGAATCGCCAGCCTCTAATACAAAATTGAACTAGCAAAAAATAAAAAGCAATACATGAAAATGTATTAAAAACATACATTATAGATGAAATGACAACAAAATTCCTTATTTCTTCAACAAAGTCAACACTATTCTTTCTCCAATCTTCTTTACCTCTTGCATCCTTTGCATTCAACCACTCCATTAACGTTTGAGTAGTCGCATCCAAAAAAGCATCATCCAGAGGCAACTCTAGGGCAGATAGATCAACAGTCGAACCTATTCCAAAAGATTCCTCTTACATTATCAAACTAGTATCTAATTGCATTAACTCTTTTTACTTCATACCTAACAGAGATTATCAACAAGTAAAAATAGGAATACTTTAACATAATATACATGCCATTGCTTGAAAGTTCCTTAAGGGTCACTTCTATGGACTCTAAATCAGCAATATTTTCACGAGATACTTCATTTAGTTCCAACTAGCACGCCAACCTTTAATCTCTAACACCGTAAAATTCTACTATTTTCTAATTTAAAATAAAATAATAACTTCATTGCAGAAATTCATTTGTGGCGCTGAGGATAACAGCAGGAGTGATAGATTCATATTTTAAACGAGCTAAGATAATTTCCTCCACCGAAATAAGATTTCGAGCCACATACCACCCTTTGACCTTCCCTGGATTTTTCTTCCAAGAAGTAGGGAACAAGAAATCCTTTGGAGAAGTCATAATAAAAAGAATTTGACCTCCATTTCGATAATCTCCTCTAAAATTTACTTGTCAATCTTTTCTCCAAAGGAAGAAAGTAAATCTGATCACCCCGATTCATCCCTTGAGGGATGTAAAGCCAACAGAACACATTCTCTATCAATATAAAACCCAATTTCCACTACAGCCAGTACACCGATACAAGAACCCTCTAACCATTTGCATGAATTTGGGCATGACATACATCAAATTCATATAGAACTTATAGAAGAACGAAAGAAGAGGAAACCTAATACCTGCAGATAATTATGCTCCATATACAACAAATTTTCTTTAACAAGATCACTATTCTCTCGAACTCACTCAGCACAAGGAGCTAATGTATAAGGTCAGCCAATACAATACACCACAAATATAATCCTCATGTCTTGCCACAACATTCATGAATATGCCCCCACTAATGGAATGATCTCTTGGTAAATCAGGTCACTTATTCATACCTGAAATCACCCTCTTGTGTTCAACAGTTGAACGTAACTTTCGATACAGTACCTCAATTTTGAACTGAGAGTATTCCGATAAAATTATAGCCTCCCTAGCAATGAAACATGCTGACGAAACAGTGAAAAATAACCATCTTAGGAAATTCTTTAGATGCATCCTCAAAAAAACCTTCGTTGCAATCACTTGCATTATCCTCAACTGAAGTTTCAGTGTCATTATCACTCTCTATCTTTATATCACTCATTTCTAATACCAATCAACCACACCTACTCATACAAAAAAAATAAAAAGTTAAAGAAAAAGAAGAACAAATGAGTAAGCAAGAAATAATAATAATAAAAAGAAAATCACTTGTTATCCCTCTTTAGAAATTGCAAAGACACCATTAAAGTAAATTATCCCCTATTTTTAAAAAGGAATAAAACCCCTAAGGATACTTCACTTTTTTTGGAGACGACTCTATGGATTAGAATTCAAATAAGTGTTTCCTCTTCAACAACAAATGTGCTGAAAATGTATTAGAAATACCAGAAACATTAACACTATTTGCATATTAACTTAACACGCCTTTAATTACAAAGCATAGATTACCACATGGCACTACAAATACATAAATTCTTTTGAACTTGGGGGGTGACATCTTGTTCAATCAGTGGCGGAGGGAGAGGGGGGACGGTGGGGCACGTGCCCTACCGATCGTCGAAAAATATGGGATAAATATACTGTATAAAGTATGTAAACTTATATTGTATATTAAAAATATAGTAAGATGTTGGTAAAGAATAGTTCGTGCCTCAGCGATAAAGCAATGTTTCCTGCTATTATTGGTCCCTGGTTCCATTTCTAGCCCCAACTTTTTGACATTTTTCTTAATTCTATACCAATACAAGATCTTGACCTTGGCATCGAAGGGAAATCAATGACACCCCCCACCCTCTATGTCTTATGTCTTCTTTCATTTGTGTGATCATCACTCTAGATACGTAGAGAATGCACCCTCACTAAATATTATAAGTTTTTATATTATTATCAAACAGAGACCATATAATGAAAATGGCTATTACACGATCTAATTGTTTTTGTTGACTATTGTAGGATTTGAAACTAAATTAATATTAGTTATGAAATGTTCTTATTAGTTTCTTCTATGATTTTTCACTAATTATATATTTTGTACCAATTCTTTTCGAATTACCAACACAAAATAATTAAGTTGTGTATTACTTTATCAAAAAATTATATATCATTTTTTAACGGGAATATGAAATTCTTCGTAGAGAATAGAGACAATGAAAAATAATTTGGTACCTTATTAGGATGAGGGTGAGCAAAACTTTTTCCCAAAACTAATGAGCAATCAAAAATGTTACTTTTGGAAGCGATATATCTCGTTTAAGGCCCTGTTTTTTTCACTACAATTTCATAAGATTTTGGTTCAGTTCGGATCACTTCAGTTCAGTTCAGTCAGCTACTGTTTAATTCAATTTAGCTATATATAGTTATAAACTTACACTAAAATAAGTTTAGTTCACTTCAATTCAATTCAATTCAATCTAATTCAACCAACTTCAATTTAATTGAATTCAGCTCTCAAAAATTAAAAGGACGAGTTCCTCATGAAAAAAAGTCTACTAGTTCGCAAAACCCCCAATAAACAGTAATAAAAAATGTCTACTTTTTTTTTAAAAAACAACATAAGTTACATAGAAGCATCTTTACTATGATTATATGGCATATGAAATAGAAGTTTATATTGATGATATGTCAATAATTTTAAAAATAGACAATATCTATAAAAAAAGTCACACTAGATTATCTATTTCCTTAGAATTGTGTAATTAAATAGTGAAAAATACTCAATTACAAGCTTGTTTCGATGTTAAAGATTAAAATATTAATTAATTTAATGAGTTAATAATTCATTTGATTGTTTATATATAGAAAATTAAATAGATAATATATAACATTTATTTTACCAAATCATATAATAAAGAGAAAATAGACTAGTATAAAATAATTTTCTAATCCATTATCTATTTTTGTTGGAATGGTATAAGATGTAACGGCAGAGAGCAAGGATAAAAATGCTGGATAAATGCTTCGCTTATACGACGTCGTTTATCTAACAAATCAATATGTCGGTTTGCACCCCAACGGGACGGACAGAAATTTTGGAAGGTTTATACATTCTTTTTCAATTTCGCTTATTGCCCCATTCGATAGTTAGATACCGATTTCTCTGCTCTGTTTGAGGTACGCTTCTATTTCAATCTGGTTTCTTGATAGGTTTTTTCAATGATTCGAACTTCAATTTTCTGTTCTTGATAATCAGTTGATTTTTACCATATTTGGTCACTCTTCCTTTTTGTTTCTAGGGTTTGTCTGTATGTTCTTTCTATCGAGTTATTTTTTTTTGTTGCCAATGTATATTCTTTCTCGTTTTTGCGTTTTTTCTTGGGAGAACAGTTTAAGATAATTATGTGTAAATATCGTTCTTATCAGTATAGCCATCAATTTGAGTTTTTGAAGAGAAATTGACCGCTGGGTCAATTGATCTTGACAAAGGTTAGTTACAGTATTTTCTTCTCTTCCATCGCCTCTGTAATCTCCCCCCTCTGTCCTTTTCCATCGCCATTCAGGTAAACTTTTATTTTTGTTTGTGTTATCTCTCGTCAGTTTTGTAATTCTTCTCCTGTTTTCGAATTTTCAACAACTCAATTGTGAATTTTATGTGTCCGATCTCTTTGTTACCAAATCTGGGGTTGTGAAGCAGCACCCTCAGCTTGTAATCTCATAGCCGAGGGCCACCTGAAACAACCTCTAACGGTGGATTTTGGTGGTTGGGGGTTTTGTGCTACGCACATCCATTAACCCCCTTTATTTTGCCTCCAGTTCTTATTAATAGTATATCTTTAATGCTTGATGGTCTGGGCTGCATTGATGAGTTTGGCTTATATGTTTATGTTTCAGTTTTTGTTGAAAAATGGGCAAAAGGAAGTCAAGGGCAAAGCCTCCACCTAAGAAGCGGATGGACAAGCTTGATACTGTTTTCAGCTGTCCGTTTTGCAACCATGGAACAAGTGTGGAATGCCGTCTGTAAGTAACATGTTAAGATTTGTTTTACAAAGTAGTTTAAGATTTATGTCTGTCTTTCTGAGATAGAAAACTATTTCGGGGCGTGGATTTTGTCATATCATAATGGGGATTGTATTTGCAACTTCTTATTTCCAATAGAAATGTATTGAGCCAAAAGATTTGTGACATTGAAAGACATAATTTGGAGAAATTCACTATGTATTCATTGCTCAACAGTGAAGGGGTAAATGATGCTATGAATTTTATGATTGTATTTCGTGTACTAATACTTGATACATGCTCAGAGTAGTCTTATTCTTGGATCCTGAATTGGTAAGAAATTCAACTCTATGAATAATAAGGACATTGAAAATAAGCATGCGTCCAGGTTTGTCATTTTGTGAAATTTATTCAGTGAAGTTGTGTTTGTTTGGGTAAAAGATGTCAGTTGATCGGAAGCATACAACAACAACAACAACAACAACATTACCCCAATGGCTCCCGCACAAACGGGGTAAGGGGGGTCGGGTGTACGCAACCTTACCCCTGTAATTACAGAGAGGTTGTAAACAATTGACCCTGAAGTGGAGTTGCAAACAGCTATCCGTGACATCACAACAAAAAGAAGCTCAGACAGTTTAATTCATATATATTTATTTTGGGGCTTCGGTATGATTATTGCTAAAAATTGTTTGTGATTTCGTCTATGAAGCTTCATAAACAGTTCGCTTGGTGTGAGAATATGGCACTCAGCCGTGGGTTCTGATCAAAACTCTAGTGCTTGTTGAATTAATATTGATTTTTTTTTATTTCTGATATTTGATATGACCTTGTGGGAGTTGAGGTTCGGACCCAGCTCCTGATGAGCTTTTTGAGCTCTTCTAGCAATCCGTATTGTCAACTTCAACATGTTGAGTGACGTGATTCGGTTATGAGCTCCCTAATTTAGCAACAACCAAGGCCTTGTTTAGTCGTAGATAATAAGGAAATTAGATAATTAAGCATAATGTGCGATTTCCAAATTTGTCTAAATAGAAAATGGGAAAAGGTTTTCCATATTTTCCAAATTATTGTTCGATTATAGAAACTTACTATAAGAGCTTCTTTTTCCGCATTTTGAACTCTCCAATCTCTTCCCCCGCCTCAATTTTTAGATTTAACTTATTTTAAATTGATTGAATGCCTGTGTTAATATTTTTTCAGTTCTCAGGGGTTCTGAAAAACTTTAAACCGTCATATCACTTTTTTTCTTTTATTTTGTCTTTTATCACTGAAATTTGGTATTGAACAGATTTGTTATTTTTTTGTATTCATAGTGTTTGGAACACATGAAAATGCACTGTTTCGTGTAGTCTTAAGTGTTCTGGGTGTTGATTCTCTGATTTTCATAATTTCGTTGAGTTCACTGTTGTTAAAATCATACGATTTGTGATTCAAATTGTACGGTTCAAGTTGATTCAAACATATTTTAATGCGTATTTATTGGGAGAGCCAAATTTGGCTGTGAATCGTGAAAACTCAGCCGAGTAATCCGATTCCGATTTTTGAAACTTGGAAGAAGAATGATAACAATGGGTTCAATACTTAAGGTGAGGAAGTTTGGTAATGAAAAAGGAAATAGTACATCCATATTCCATAATGAAAAAGGAAAAAGAAGCAGAGCAATAAATTTGGAGAAGAATGCAAATTCCGGAAACTAAAGTAGAAACTTTCATCTTCAAAATTTCTTAAAGGACTTTCCTATTATACTGCTAATTCATACACTTAAAAAGAAACGTTCATCTTCAAAATCCAAGCAGAGCGATTGTCTCTTTAAAAACAAAACTTTCATCTTCATGTCTTCTACTGTCTGCTCTGTTGTTTGGTCTTCAAAATCAGGTTTCCTAATTCCTTTTGGTCTTCAGAGGAACTTGTTTGCTGTACTGGTTTTATTTATATAGTTGTGGATTGCATATTACTATATGAATTATTAGTCATTGGTTTATTTATATGAAATTGCCATTAAACCTCGAGTTGAGTCCTAGTGAATGCAAAAACTCCTTATTGGGAGACTCACCCACCACAATTAGGTGTGCAACACGGGTCGGATCTGGATGTAGTCGTAGCAAAGCTCCGGTGAACTAGATGGGCAACCAAAAAAAAAATATCCTATTTAGATAATGTTATGAATTTGAACTGAATTATACGGTTCAATTACCGATTTACAAAATTTAGATTTCAGTTCATGAGTAGAATATTGATTCAACAACTACAGTTCGGTTGAATTTAATGTCCTTTTGTCGATATTTGTGAAATCTTGTTGTGAAGCATGGACCAATAGTGAGTTTCCTATTATTTTTTACTAGGGGAATATTTATGCTTTTTATTTTTTTCTATGTTATGGCTATGCTTCTTTATGGATTATAAGTTTACATAATATAGCTGGTGTCTAGCAGAATTGAAAGCATATTCATACGAGTTGACTATGCCACATTATTAAAACATATGAAGTTAATACTCTGAGCTCTTAACTTATTCATAACTTCCCTTAATGGATTGAAGAGGAAATCCAGTGTATATAAAAGAATCTTATTATAGGCACAAGTTAACACAAGAAACATGACTCAAGCAACTGTTGTATCAAAGTTAAAACCATGTTTTTTTAATTGAATGTGAGTTATCCAACTGTAATAAAGTGAAAATAGTTCCTGGAGCATCTATATCATTTGTCTCACTGATCAAATTGAAGAAGGAAGAATTAGGAAATAGTTCTTTCTTATGACATTTTTCTGTCATGAGCGATGGTTACATCAGCTGTGATGGAAGTTAGAGCAATGTTGATTGATAGCATAGAGTAATGGGTCAAACGTGTGTTCTAGATGCTAGTTTGTTGTGTCATCTATTTATCAATATTTAAGGAAAATCTTGGGTTCAACTTTTTTACCTGATTAGCTTAGCGACTTTTGAAACTTCTGTGATTATTTATGTGAAAACTAATCATTTGTTTTCTTCATTTATGGCTTCAGCGACATGAAGAATTTGATTGGTGAGGCTATATGTGGGATATGCCAAGAAAGCTTTAGCACAACTATCACAGGTAAATATTTGGTTTCTTCAAATCTAAATTGGGAAAATCCAGAAATTAATGCTTTTAAAGTTTGCAAGGCCTATCGTACAATGATAGTACATCTGAGTGTGAATCCCCAATTTGAAATACTCAAAGCCGTTCAATTTCATTGTTCTGCACTAAATCTTCTCTCTGTTGGAAACTCAGCTTAGCTTGTTGGCGATTATGATAATAATACATTTGTTTGTGACTGTAAATTAAACTAAGTCTATACAAAGCATAGAAAGCTCAGATTATTACATTTTGCCTTTCGTTGTTAATCTGACTGTATCTGTGTTGTGTTTTTGCAGCCTTATCCGAAGCCATTGACGTGTAAGTGAAAGTTACCTAATTCAGATATAGAATGCAAGTTATTTGATATTTTGACGGTTAATAATTAGGAATATTGGATAAAAACAGATATAGCGAGTGGATCGATGAATGTGAAAGGGTCAATAACCTTGATGACGATGATGCTGCTTACCGAGCTGATTAGGTTCAAGAAGAGAGAGAAAGGTTTATTAATGTAATGTTGAATACGGTATAATAGTAGCATGGGACCTTAAGTTTCCAGCTATTAAACACAGATATGGTCCGTATGTTTGGTTGCATGTGCAGTAACTAGTGTACCATGTTGTACTAGGTTTTATGTGACAGTTGGACATGATTGCCTAATAATGTGGTCTATTATGTTTTATTTGGCTTAGTTCATGTTTTAGTTGTCTATCTTTCGCCCGGTTGCACTGTCTAGTTGTCGAGTCGAGGTAAGAGACACCTCTATTGTGAATTCCATGGCAGGAAGATGAATGTTTGGAACATAAACTGTCACTTGAGTTGCATATAGTATTGTTAGTTTTGTTCTAGGGGTAGGGAATATTTTAATTGGGTCCCTGAAATTTTAGTCTGGTATGTGAAGTCTTTGTATGTTTTGTGTATGATTGTTGGCGGATTTGGAGTTGTACATTTCTTTTAATTTTAACCATTCATTGAGTTCGGATGTTTGATATTTAATTGTATTATGGACTCGCAAACAACTAAAATTAAATTTTAACCATTAAAACTCAGATGGAATGAAATGTGTACTTTACTAATGAATAATTTTAGAGAATACAAATTTATTGTTGACTATTAGGCTTGAAAGTGAGACTCACCGGGCACGGATTGAACTCCCTCATTAAAATTTTAAGGCATTGCCATGGACAATTTAAAATTTCCCACAAAACAAAAAAGAAATATGCAAATTTTCTGTGTCAGAAACATCATGTCCAAGAGATGTGTTGAAAAATTAATACGATATTTAATCAGTGAAAATAATTAAATAAATTAAAAAGTAATATAATATAATTAATATTATATAATCTATTTAATAATTAATAAATAATTAAATATTATTAAATATTATTTTTCAAGTATATCATAGTTTTTTAAAGTTTAACAAAGTATTAGTATATAATTATATTTATGATATATTGTTTATGCTAAATTTTTTTGTTGTTTTTCTTTTTTAAATTTTGTGCAACCGAGTTATGTTACTAAATAAAAAGGAAATTCTCTGACCCATCCTAATATAGTTCGATTATGTCACATTTAGAGTTATAAATTCAGTCTCATCCACTAGATTGAATGTAACTTTCTCCATATTTTTTTAATTATCTTTCTACAAGTTTCACGCTTCGTAATAACTCATTTATTAAAGATATGAAAATACTAGTTTACCCTTGTATCTCAAATTAATGCCTTAATTTTTTAACTCAAGTGCAATTATTACTAAGGACATAGTTGGAAGTATAATAAAAAAAGTACATAAAAAAGTGCAAATGACAAGTATTTTGGTAATACAATTTTTTATTAAAATGCCTATTTTAAAAGGACGGAGGAATAAGTAGTTATTACAAATTAAAATTGATTTTTCTTATTGAATTTAGAGATTTTTCACGCTAAAGGAATGATATTCTCATCATCGTCCTTATTAACGATTTGGAATTAATATATTCTCATTTTCACCTTGTGGGTATTCTTAGGAATTTCTTGTCCTCATCATAGTGGATTCCCATCGGGTTTCCGGACTTCATGCCCTACTTTCAACTTTATCCAGACTATTAGTTAGTAACGGATTATGAGAGTGTGTGTATACCACTTCCTAGTTGTGGTATGTAAACTTAAGCTTAGCATACGATGTGATATGAAGGTTCCGTGTATTTACTAGAAATTATTTATATTTGGGTAATGCTTCATGTCACCCCCAAAAGTGCTTCCAACCGCCCCTTTTAAATAAGCCCTTTTACCATATTGTCCTTCTCATAATTTTGAGTTTTCTCTGTCTACCATTCCCATTTTCTCAAGTTCTCAAGTTCTCTCTCTAAAATCCTCACTTTCAATCCTTTCAAACCTCAATCTTTCAGAAAAACCGACCACAAAATCATGTTAAAACAACATAACCATGAGGGTTTGAGAATAAATTTTCAAACTCGCTAAGGGATTTAAGGGGATTTAGCTAGTTGAACATTACTGTTGAACCAAGCACGAGTTGGACTGACTCATTGGATGACTCAGTAGTGCTTAAGTTTTGATCATAATAATTAAGTTCAATTTGAGATAATTAAATCAATAATGATGTTAAAATAAATAGTCAACGGTTTTAAGGGAGTTAGTAAATTCAAGGGTAGAATTTCGAGTCTCCGCTAACCTAGCTATTTAGTTTAACTCTGAGTGATTTCTGGGCTGAGTACTTACGTAGTCGCTAACTTAGTAATATTCACTCAGCACTTGATATTTAGATTTTGTTTCAGCTGTGTACATTTTATTTTATCATTTCAGCTGAGTTACTTTATGTCTGTCCACTCTGCTAACCTTACCTTTTAAGGTTAAAAGGTATCTTTGCTTTTAGTGTTGCTTTTTGCAGGAACACTAATGAGACAAAGACAAAAAAAATTAGTGCCTTGACAAGACTCAAGATTAATGAGAAAATGACAAAGTCTTCCAATGCAAAGCTGCAACAAGTCAATTACCACTTCGGGTAATTCTGCAGATCTACCAACTTCATATCGCGCGCTCTGTAACATGTCAGAAAACTAGAGGGAATGGGATGAAGACACGTGGCAAGTCAGCGCGAGTTCTCTCTAACAGAAGACTGGCATCAAACGACAAAGGATTCAAATTGGAGCTCAAATTTCAATCTAACGGATTGAAATGTATTTCACAACGGTGCAATTCTATCTCTTAATGGATCGATTTTAAGAAGCAGCAGGTGAATTACTGAGCTGTCATTTTCAGAAGATGCCAAGACAAGTTCAAAGGCTACTTTCTCAATCCAACTATAAAAGGAGCAAGAAGGCAAGCGTTAGAACTTGGTGATTACACCTGAATTTTGTAGAAGCAAAGACTCTGTAAAATTACAAGCTTTAAAGGAATTCTAGCAAGAAAAGTACAAGTCAGCGAGAATCTGCTTAGAACAAGAGAGAGTAGATTAGATCAATCAATTGTAATATTAGATTATTTGTAACTGGATCAACGTTTCTATAAGTTGAGTCCAGCTCTTATTTAAACTCCTTTTGAGTTGCTGATAGAAGAGGGTATTCTAGTCAGCGGGTGAGCGATTGCAGTTTAGAGGGTACTTACTGTAATTGGGGAATTTGTGAAAGGCTTCTCCGCCTAGGGTAAAGGAGTTGAGATTAGTGGATTAAAGTTGAGACACTCTCTCGGGACTGGATGTAAGCACAGCTTGCCGAAACAGTGTAAGATCTCTATGTTCTTTACTTAATCGCATTTTCTAGGGTTTTCACTCAGCGGAGCCTTATTTATCGCAAAAGAGTCTTATAAGTTACTGAGTGAGTCATTCACCCCCCATTCGACTTATTGAGTGTATGCATAGGAACCAATAAGTGGTATCAGAGCAGTTCTCATTTCACAGATTTTGCAATCTTTGAGATAAAGACCATGGCATACAAAGGAGAATCCAGTGGAAGGGCTCAGGCCTATATTTTGCCTGAAGGCATGTCAGTTACCAGGCCTCCAATGTTCAATGGAGAGCATTATACTTACTGGAAGAATAGAATGACTAATTTCTTTCAGTCCTAGAGTATGCATGCTTGGATGGCCATTGTAGAAGGGCCATATGTTCTATCACATGTGAAGAATGGAGTTACTTATGATAAGTACTCTACTGAATGGGATAATAATGATTTGGCCAGACTTAAAGAAAATGTAGCTGCTATCAACTATCTTCATTGCGCTCTTGATGTTACTGAGTTTAATCGCGTTTCTGGATGTGAGATAGCCAAAGAGATTTAGAAGAAGTTGGAAGTAACTTATGAAGGTACTGACAAGGTGAAAGAGTCCAAGATCAATATCCTTATGAGGGATTATGAGTGGTTCATATGAAGCCTAAGGAGGATATTTCCAACAAAAACACCAGATTCATGAATATAGTCAATGAGATAAAAAAGGCTTGGTAAGACCTTCACAGAAGAAGAGGCTGTCAAGAAGATTCTTAGAAGTTTGACTCAAGATTGGGAAGCCAAGAAGAGTGCTATTGAAGAAGCCCATGATTTGAAGACCTACAAGTTTGATGAGCTGATTGGAACTCTGCTGACTCATGAGATATCTTTAAAGTAATATAAAGATGAGTCCAAGAAGCACAGGCACAAGGAGAAAGAGAGCTCTAGCAAAGGTGTTTTTCTGAGAGCTGATGATGATGAAGAAGAAGATTCCTCTAAGGAAGGATATCCAGAGGATAAAAAAGAAGAAATAGCTCTAGTGACCAAGAATTTCAGGAGATACTTGGGAAAAGATAAGAACTTTCAAAAGTTCAAAAAGATAGATAAGTACAAGAAAGAAGCAGATGATAGACAATGAAAGGAATTCAACAAAGAGCATAACAAGGATATCAAATACTTTGAATGTGGTGAGAAGGGGCATATTCAGTCGAGTCATCCTAAGGCTAAGAAAGATAAGTTCAAGAAGAAGAAGAGTAAGAAAGCCCTTGCTACTATATGGAGTGACTCTGAACAAGAGTCGTCATCCTCATATGAAGAGGCACAAGATTCTGCAAATGTGTGTTTCATGGCTAAGGGTGATCTAGTTCACTCAGAGTCAGCTGACCAACCAATTACTTCCGCCGCCAGACAATCAGCTGACCAGAGCAGAGAAAAAGGAAACCATTCTGAGGTAAATTCTGAACCCCCTTTATCTTCAGATAAGCTTGCCGCAGTACTTAATGATGTTATTAATGTGACTAAGAAGTTAACCAAATACATCAAAGTACTTCAGAGAAGGTGTGATGATCTAGAAGATGTTAATTCTTCTACCACACTTGATATCCTATACCTAATGGAAAAGGCTGAGTACCAAAATGGATATAACATCAAACTCACTAAGAGATTAGATAAGTTAGCTGCTGAATTAACAGCTTTGAACAAGGCGCTGGTCCCTCCTCAACCTAGCAGGAATACTCATAGTAATGGCACTCATCACTCTGAGAAGGTTTCTCAAAAGAGTAAAGTGAGCAGGCCTAATCCTAAAGCCACTTGTACTTTTTATGGTAAGCCGGGACACGTTATAGTCATGTGCAGGCATAAAAAATGGTTACTATAATGAGTATGACTGATCAAGGATGACCACCACTAACAAGGGAGGACCCAGCCAGAAAAAGGCATAGGTACCTAAGAAAGCTTAACTATTTTGCATGTGAGCATGAGATCCACTGATGATAGAAGAATGTGGTATTTGGATTATGGATGCTCGAGGCATGACAGGTGATGAAAAGGAATTCATCACATTGGAGCAAAGAAGAAATGGAAGTGTCAGTTTTGGAGACAACAAAAAGGGAAAGATTGTTGGCAATGGCACTGTGGGAGTCAAGCCTTCAATTGATAATATGTCTCTGGTGAAAGGCCTAAAGTTTGACCTGCTAAGCATTGCTCAGTTGTGTGACAAAGGTAGGAAAGTGATATTTGACTCAGCGGGCTGCTCAGTCATTAATGGTAACTCTAACCAAACTATTCTTTATGCTCCTAGAATTAATAATGTTTATATGTTTAATTTATCCCCCGGCTCCAATGATATATGCTTAGTTTCAAAGGAGGAAAACTCATGGCTATGGCATAAAAGGCTAGGATATATCGATATGACCAATCTGTCCAAATTAGCCAAAAATGAACTTGTTGAGGGATTACCTAATCTAGCCTTTGAAAAAGATAGACTCTGCTCAGTATGCCAACTTGGGAAATAATTTAGGAAGACCTTTAAATCATTAGCTAATATATCTTTTTCTTGTCCCCTTGATCTTCTACACATGGATTTGTTTAGGCCTGTTGTGCCAACAAGTCTAGGTGGAATGAAATACACCCTTGTGGTTGTAGATGATCTGACCAGTAGGTTGGCTACCCGAATCATGAATGAAAAAGACCTTAAAATTAATAGAATCCGCAGTGACCATGGAAGAGAATTCGAAAACAGGCAATTTGAGGAATTCTGTTCTAAGCATGGTATTGACCACAATTTTTCTGCCCCCCACACACCTCAGTAGAATGGGGTTGTTGAGAGAAAGAATCGTACTATTGCGGAGATGGGCCGTTCTATACTGAGTGATAATAATCTGCCAAAGTATTTCTTAGGAGAGGCTGTTAACACAGCTTGTTACATTCTAAACATGGTTTTAATTCGCCCAGTTTTGAACAAAACTCCTTATGAACTTTGGAAGGGACACAAGCCCAAGGTTGGTCATCTCAAGGCCTTTAGTTGTAAATGCTTTATATTAAACACTAAAGACCAATTGGCTAAATTTGACCCCAAGGCTGATGAAGGAATCTTTCTGGGTTACTCAACACACAGTAGGGCATCTAAAGTGTATATCAAGAGGACTGGCATCTTAGAGGAGTCCATGCATGTAGATTTTGATAAAACTAACAGTACAGGTAAAGAAGCCAGTAATGATGAAAGTGAAAAGGAACAAGTCAGCGGATCAGTCAGTCAGCCCATTATTATTCCTGATCTAGTACCAGAAAAAGAAGAAAATGAAGAAGTTAACTTGGAACAATCAATCAACTTTGGTGATGATATAGATGCTCAACCAATGATCGTAGCTTAGCGAGCTAATCCTGATCTACCAAAAGAAGTCAGAGCAAGGAGAGATCACCCAGTTGAGAAGATTCTTGATAGTGTGCAAAATCTAGTGCTGACTAGAGGTCAGCTGAATAAAATGATGAGCCATTCAACATTTGTTTCATTGATTAAACCAAAGAAGTTTGAAGATGCTGAGTTTAATGACAACTGGATGATTGTAATGTAAGAAGAGCTAGACCAATTTAGAAGAAATAAAGTTTGGGATTTGATGGAGAAACCCAAAGGAAAGTCAATCATAGGCACCAAATGGGTTTTCAAGAACAAGCTAGATGAAGTTGGAAATGTTGTCAGAAACAAGGCTAGACTAGTTGCTCAAGGCTACAATCAACAAGAAGGAATTGACTATGGAGAAACATTTGCACCAGTAGCAAGACTTGAAGCCATAAGAATTCTCTGTGCTTTTGCATCTCATATGAACTTCATATTATTTTAGATGGATGTTAAGAGTGCATTTCTAAATGGTTATATTCAAGAGAAAGTTTATGTCAGACAGCCCCCAGGCTCTAAAGATCCAAAGTTTCCAAATCATGTCTTCAAGCTAAAGAAAGCTCTATATGGACTGAAACAGGCTCCAAGAGCTTGGTATAAGAGACTGACTAACTTTTTAATCAGCAAAGGTTATGCCTGAGGAAAAGCATATACAACTCTATTTATCAAGAAGAAGCATCAAGGTGTGTTGCTAGTCCAAATATATGTTGATGATATCATATTTGAGCAACTGATGAAAAGCTATGCAAAGAGTTCAGCCAGCAGATGAAGAAAGAGTTTGAAATGTCAATGATGGGAGAGCTTAATTTCTTTCTTGGTTTGCAAATCAAGCAAGGCAAAGATGGAATCTTCATCAGCCAAGCTAAGTATGCCAAGGAAGTACCCAAGAAGTTTTACATGCATAAAGCTAAGCCAATGTCAACACCCATGGCCACTGATACTATTCTGAGTAAAGATGAGGAAGGTAAACATGTAGAGAGTAAGCTCTACATAGGTATTATTGGTTCCCTACTTTACTTAACTGCTAGTAGGCCTAATATTCAATATGATGTATGTTATTGTGCAAGAGATCAAGCTGACCACAGAGAATCTCACTTAGCTGCTATTAAGAGAATTCTCAGGTATTTGCCAGGCTCTATTGATGCAGATTTATGGTATCTATATAATGCAGACTTCACTCTGAGAGGATACACAGATGCTGACTATAGAAGAGGCAAACTTGAAAGGAAAAGCACCTCAGGAGGTTGTCATTTCCTTAGTGATTGTCTAGTTATATGTTACAGTAAGACGCAAACTTCTGTAGCTCTGAGTACAGCCGAGGCTGGGTACATGGGTGTAGGAAGTTATGTAGAACAACTACTATGGATCAAGCAGCAGCTGGAGGATTATGGTATAAAATCAAATTATCTTAAAGTCATGTGTGACAATAAGAGTGCAATTGACCTATCCAAGAATCCATTTCAACATGGCAGGATGAAGCATGTCAATATTAGACATCACTTCATAAGGGATCATGTGCTAAAAGGAGAAGTCAAGCTCACATACATTGCAACTAAAGAGCAGCAAGCTGACATATTCATAAAGCCTATTGGAAAGGATCAATTTAACATTCTCAGACAGCTAATCGAAATGTCCAATCCAATTTAAGGAAATACATCTCACTCTGACCTATTATGGAGCTGACCAAACTAGGGCACACTTTGAGCTCCTGCAAATTAGGTTAACTATTTCTTTTGCCGCTTGGATTCTGAACACATCATTAATTGTCACCGGTTATCTTTCAAATTTAAACTTGATAAAAACGGTAGCAAGTTATGAAATGATCCACATTCAGTAACAGTTATCCCGTGTTTTTTGCCTTCATTAATCCTACGGTATACGTTATGTAATCTAACCGTTGAATCTTAAGACCATGGATTATGAGTCATACACGTAGCTTTTGCAGGTTTATGTGTAGAGTGTTTGGGTATTTAAGGAGAAATTTAGAAAGAGAAAAGGTTATTTTAACAAAATTCCTTCTCTGCAATTTCCTCTCTAAATCCCTAAATTCTCCATCTTTCTCAAAGCAAAGTTTCAATGGCAAGCACATCAAGGAGAAATTTTGACCTTTTTATGAGAAACAAATAGGATACTTACTGGGCAACTACCAGAGAGCACATGGCTCAGTTAGCAATCAGTATGGATAAAATCAAAGAAATCAGAATTCCAGCAGGAACCAAGTACACCCCTACTCCTTGGTGTTTCATGGAAAAGACGGAGGTTGATAAACCTATTACAGTAGATATGTTAAGCTTATGTAGTGATAAGAGATTTAGAAAGTGGGCGCGTCAGCATCACTTGAGAGGTTTCTTTGAACTCCCAAATGGATGCTATGAGGAGATAGTGGACAGATTCTATAATGGAATTCATATGGTGAAGGTTAGAAGGACCTGTTTGTGACCACTATGATAAGGAGAAAGGTGTATGTTACCCCTAAGCTTATCGCTGGTCTACTGGGAACGAAGGAAAGAGGCTTAAAGCTGTGAGTCAACAATGATGAAGATCATGTCGATATTCCTATCGATTATGAAGTCCCCCATGACTACAAGGTAAGTGAACTGATTGCTTCCATGTTCACAAAAGAAGGAAAATGAGCATACGAGTTAGTGACAAAAGTACTACTGCCCAAGACAGGCTCTACAGGGAGTTGTTCTAAGTTTGAGCGAGTGTTTGTTTATGCGCTGACCCATGGCATAAGCATCAACTGGCCCATGGCCATTCTTTACTGATTCCTGAAGGTCAGTAAGCATAAGGTGTATGGACAGCTAGTAATGGAGATTTCCAGGGCCTATAAGATTGACATGGAAGGAGGGGCCATCAAGAGCAACATTCAAATGAAAGTAATTGAGCCCAGAATCCTTACCAATGCTCACTTTCATGGACTTAGAGAAAAATGAGAGGCCATCCAGTACCAATTATATAAAGCTGAAGAGAGGGGAAGTCAGAGTGAAGGATCCCAAGGCTATCATGGAAATGAAGTCTATTCAGCCTCAAGAGGAGGACCTGACCTTGGATGCTTTTATGGCAAGTGAGCTGGAAAGAATAACTAAGCTCAGAGCTAAAAAAGGAGAAGGAGAAAAGAAAGATAGTAAGAAGGAGTTCAGGAAGGACTCCAAGAAAGAGAAGAAAGGGAGCTTAGCGAGCTCAGTCCCGGTAGCTATTCCAAAGAAGACAAGATCTTTAAGGAAAGTTAAAAAAGACAAGAGGAGAGAGCTGACTCCTAAGGAAATGGAAGAAGAAAAAAGGGCTGAGGAAGAGCTTAGGGAAGAGATGCCTCTGAAGAGTGAAAAGAAGAGGAAGGCAGATGCTGCTCAGCTAGATGTGGTGACTATAAAGGGAAAGAAAACTACATCAGTTCCTATTCCCCAAGTAGGTCAGCCAAAGAAGAAGCTGATGGTGAAGAGAGGGGCAAGAGTTGACAAAGACGTAGAAGAGGCTGAGAAAGTAAGGGCTGCTGAGGAAGAGAGAATTAAGAAGAAGCAGGAGGAGATTGAGGCAATCATAAGAAGAAAGGCTGAGGAAGCAGCAGCAGCAGCTAAGGCTAGCACTGAGTAGATTCTAGAAAAGGTTGTAGCTCGCTTGGCTGAAAATGAAGTGCCAGAAGTTATTGATGAGATAATTAAAGCTCTGGATAGAATTGATAACCAAGAAGAGTAGGAGGAGGAAGATGATGTAGTTGAAGTAGAGGCTGTTGAATTCAATATGCTAAACTCTGACCAGCAAGTCACTCTGACTGCTGAGGAAGTAAAGGAGTCTAGGAAGGAGAGAAAGAAGGGTTTGTTGGAGAAAATGAAAGTTATAATAGATGAGGATGAAGGAGATTTGGAGGACAAGGAGGAAGAGGAAGTGATAGTTGAGCACGGAGCTCAGCTGGCTGAGGCTTCTCTAACTCAGGTCAGCGAGTCCGTTGTTGAAGGTGTTGTAGAGGAGAAGGAGAAGGAAGCTAAAGATTTCTTTTCTTTCCCAAACACATCAACCGAAACACCACTCTAATCTACACCAATCTCTGCCTTACCCCTACCAGATAACCAAATACCATCTATATCTAGTTCAAGCCAAATCAACCAACCCTCTGACCAAAATAACCCAGACTCTGACCAAATAGCCATTATCCCATATCTTTCCCCTGCACGATCTCCAGTGCGAGAAGTATTATATTTGGAAGGATCTCAAACAGTCAGAGGACCTCCAATCATTGAGGAGAATCCTGAACAACAATAACCTCAACAACCACAACCACTATTGGAAAACAATGATCCGGAACATAAACAGACCGGATCAGGTTTGAAGTAAATAAAACCTAAGGAAAACTTATCCGGATAACTAAATATAACAGGACCTAAGTACAGCAAGACTTAAGTCATTATATCCGAACAACCAAGTTTTCATCAAATCCAAGACAAGCTTTCAAGTAAATACTATTACCTAAGCATAAGTGGATTAGCATCCGGTTAGAGTTTGGAAAGGAAACAAACTACTAACTTCCTACAACATCATCCGGAAGACAGATTGATTGAAGCTACATCCGGATTAGATAAATCTGAAGCTATCTGGAAGATTCCATTCAAGACAAAGGGAATGATTATAAAATAATTCCCTTCCCTCCATTTGGTCTTAGCTGTCATCAAATATCCCTTCCCAAGAAAAGGACAAAAAGCTGACAGTAGAAAGAGAAAAAAGTAATAACCTTTTTAACCTAAACCAATGGGAAAGGCGCGTGGAGCACACGGAATGGACCACTGGCTAAAAGTTGGTGCATCACAAAAAGCCAAGGAAAACGATCACTGACAACTTTTCAGCCTCAATCCCAAGGATTCAAATGGGTTAAAATTGAGTCTAATAGGTTAATCAACGGCTCCGGAAGCGCCACATACAACCTGATTAAGGGTGAAGATTTAATGCAAGCTCAATAACCCACAACGGCTACATTTATGATAGAAGCCTGTAAAAGGGAAGCTTCACCAAATGAGAAGGTTGGCTGTTTGATTTACAAAAACAAGTAACAAAGAACAAGCTTTCAATTAGTTTACAATCCCTCCAAGAATCAAACAAATCAAAATCTATTGTAAGGATTCCTAAGTGAATTATAAACTTAAGGAAATCCAAAACTAAAAACCTTTGTGAAAATAAGAGTGTAAGGATCTCCAACTTGAGTGACTTGAGAGATTGGGATACAACTTAAAGTTGGTACTTTGAGTGGGAACTCCCTATAGGACTCAGCTTAGATTCAGGGTAGAAGTCTAAGTGGTATATCCTACTAAAGACTAAAGGACTCAGCTAAGAGTTGGTGCTTCTAGTATTATATCCTACATCCGAAAGGGGTTACCATCCGGAGATAAGTTGTAAGGATTGATTCCTGCCAGTTGGAATGGAATCCATTAGTGCAAAAGCTTGGAGGAAGGAAACTTTGGGGACTGGAGTAGCGGGGCCAAACCAAGATAAAATCTTTTGTGTTTGATTTCTTTAACTCTTTATTTATTGCATTATATTGTCATAACTGCATCGTCTAGATCTATCATCCGGATTATAATCAAACACGCTACACTAAGACTTTTTAAAGTCTATTTATTCCGCGAAAAAGGCATTCACCCCCTCTGACCTTATAAAGGCCCTCACAGGGACCAACAAGTGGTATCAGAGGAAGTGCTCAAACTAGAGATCTAACAATCCCGAGTTAAAGGTCCATATAGATTGATTCAAATATTAAAATGAGTTTCTAAAACTCATTACTCCTTCCCAAGGGTATGTCTATTACCCGCCCTCCACTCTTCATCGGTGAACACTACACGTTCTGGAAGAACCGAATGAAGAACTTGATACAATCACAAAGCATGCAAGTATGGTCAGTTATTAAAGATGGTCCATATAAGCCTACTTATAAAGTAGGGGGTATGACTACCCGAAAGCCATCAAGTATATGGGATGAGAATGATTTTAAAAAGTTGCACGAAAATGCAAATGTTATTAACATGATTCATTGTGCCCTTAGTGCAGCTGAATTTAATAGGATATATGGATGTGAGACTGTAAAGGAAATTTGGGAGAAGCTGGAGGTGACTTATAAAGGAACTAATAAAGTAAGAGAAGCTAAGCTCGATCTACTCCAGCAAAAGCTTGAAACTTTCAAAATAGAGCCAAAAGAATCAATCAGTAGCATGGACACTAGATATACTAATCCAGTAAATGAGATGAAGAGGCTCAGGAAAGAAATCTCTGAAGTAGATATGGTAAAGAAGGTACTCCGGAGTCTCACCAAGGAATGGGATAACAAGAAGACTGCCATTGAGGAAGCTCATGAATTAAATTTCTATAGATATGATGAGCTCATTAGTAATCTATTAACCCAAGAGTTATCCTTGGAGAGATATAGCCAACAAGAAAAGAAGCCTGAGAAGAAGAAGAAAGTCATTGTACTTAAGGCAGAATCCACTGGATCAGCTTCATTCAGAGAAGAAGAGCAAATCACTGAATCACTAAGCACCAAAGATCAACTTGCTCTGTTGGCCAGAAAACTCAACAAATTCATACAAAAGAAAGATAGAAGGAAATAGAGAAAGTATGAATCCCGGAAATTAAAAGAAAGCACATATAGAAGGACAGACCCAGAAAGAATCCGGAAGAAAAGAAGGATAAAAAAAAAAGCTTCCTGTTTTAAATGTGGAAAAAAAGGCCACTTCAGAACAAAATGTCTCAAGCTTAAGAGAACCAAGAAGTTCAAAAAGAAGGAAATGGTAGCTACCTGGAGCAACAGTGAAGAAAGCAGCAGCTCATCTTCAATAGAAGAAGAAGAGACTGCCAACTATGCATTTATGGCACTGACTGATTTGGAAGCAGAGCAATCTGAAAGGAATGCCTCTAAGCAAGAAACAGTGCAAATCGAAGAATCAGAATAAAAAATACCAAACGCTGAGGTAAATTCTTATTCTAATTCTGCTTATAATTTTGACCTTGTTAGAGCTCTGTCTATTGTAATTAAGAGTGTAAAGAAGAATGCAAAAGCAATCAAATCCCTAAAGAGGGCAGTGATGGAGTTAGCGGAAGATGTTGAAGTAATGGCATAAGACATCAATCTAATTAGAGCAACCAAGCATATTAATGTTGTGGAAGAAAACTTACTGAGGAATCAAGTCCAGATTCTAAATGCAAATGTAACGAGACTATATAGAGAAATCAATCTATTAAAGGAAGTGTCCAGGAAGAGGCCAGAAGAAGAAGTTCCAAGAAGAGATCATCATCTTCCTGATCAAAATAGATTCTAAAAGTTCCTTAATCAAAGGATGAAGAAGGTTAGCAGGCAACCACAAGCCCATAGATATACTGCTGCTCAATAGGGAAAGGCCAAGGTGGCTTACAACCAACAACCTGCCAAGCAAAGAAGAAATTGTGCAGCTGAAATTACACCTCCAACCAGCTTCTGGATACACTCCAGACCATCCACCAGTGTACAAGAAGCTGGATATAAAGGAAACCATGGGAAGGAAGATCTTGAAAAGATAAAAAAGAAGCAGGAACTGAACAGATCCATTGTAGGGTGCAGGTTTTATGGGAAACAAATCCCATTACTAAATTATGTAGATTAAAAAATGGTTATTATGATGTTTACCCTTGGCCTGAGATGGTTATTAACCCTAGAGGACCCAAATCTGATTAGGTACCCAAACCCACCTGATTTGTTTTGTAGGTATGCCTTAGATCCACAGTAGACCAACACACTTGGTATATGGATAGTGGATACTCAAGGCACATGACTGGTGATAAGAAGGCCTTCATCATATTAACCTGGAAGAAGGGAGACAAAGTAACCTTTGGAAACAATAAAAAAGGATAGATCATTGGACAGGGAACCATTGGATCTAAGTTGAAGACTGAAGATGTCTCACTAATTGATGGACTGAAGTTCAACTTACTAAGTGTAGCCCAACTCTTTGATAGAGGAAGAAAAGTCACTTTTGATTCCAGAGGCTCCTCAATCTATGATAGTAAGTCCAATCAAATTATTCTTTATGCACCTTCCATTTCATACATTCCTTCTAAAAGAGTACTTGAGCTCTTGCATATTGATATCTTTGGTCCAATCAAACCATTGAGTTTAGGTAGAAGAGAATACACCTTGGTCATTGTGGATGATTATTCTCGATACACCTGCTTGCTCTTGCTAGCAAGCAAAGATGAGGCCTTTGGCCAATTCTGAAAAACATTCATCTAGATAGAAGTAGAACAGGGCATAAGCGTTGCACGCATCCGGAGTGATAATGGTGGAGAGTTAAAAAATAGGCAGTTTGCTGAATTTTGTGACTCCAAGGGCATTGAACATAACTTCTCTGCCCCTTACACTCCTCAACAGAATGGAGTTGTTGAGAGAAAGAACAGGACCATAGTTGAGATGGCTAGAACAATGCTCAATGAAAATCGTTTGCCAAAATATTTTTGGGGAGAGGCCGTGAATACAGCATGTTATATTCTAAATAGAGATCTCATTGGAAAAACCATAGAAAAGACCTCATATGAAATCTGGAAGGGAGGAAAACCCAAAATTGGGTATTTCAAAGCATTTGGATGTAAATGTTACATCCTTAATGATAGAGAGCCGCAAGAAAATTTGATCCTAAATCTGATGAAGCAATTTTCCTTGGCTACTCAACACATAGTAAGGCTTACGGAGTCTTCAATAAATGAACCCAAACTGTGGTAGAGTCAATACATGTAGATTTCGATGAGACTAACCATGCAGGTAAAAGAAGTTCAACTCCGAAAGATCCAGTTGTAGAAGTTGAAAATTCTGGAGAAAAGAAGGAAGCAGGAATTCCTGATTCATTCCATATCGAGAAGTACAAAGAGGAAGATGAAGGAATATCTTTTGAACCAGAAATACAATAAGTTAATCTCCATCCACAAGGGATTGACTTTAATAAGGGCTAAGAAGGAATGGTTGAAGCTGAAGTGGAGCAAGTCCCAGTTCAATATGAACGCCTACAAATGGAGATTCGGACACACAGAGATCATTCGATTGATAATATTTCGGATGATGTTCAGAATCCAGTAAAAACCAGAGGTTAGCTCAACAGGATGATAAGCCATGCTGCTTTTGTCTCTCTCATTGAGCTAAAGAAAATTCAAGATGCTGAAGAAGATGAAAGTTGGATGATGGCAATGCAGGAAGAGCTAGATCAATTCACTAGAAATGATTTATGGGGTCTAGTACCACCTCCTAAAGGAAAATCAATCATTGGCACTATATGGGTGTTCCGGAATAAGCTTGATGAATCCAGAGTTGTGGTGAGAAATAAGGCAAGACTAGTTGCCCAAGGCTACAACCAGCAAGAAGGAATTGATTTTGAAGAAGCCTTTGCTCCTATAGCAAGACTGGAAGCAATCCGGATTCTATATGATTTTGCATCATTCATGGGATTCACTCTATTCAAAATGGATATCAAAAGTACATTTCTCAATGGAGTCATCCAGGAAGAAGTATATGTGAAGTAGCCACCTGGATTTGAAGACCCTAAGCATCTGGATCATGTCTATAAATTGAAGAAGGCTCTCTATGGATTAAAGCAGGCACCTAGAGCCTAGTATAAGAGATTAACTTCATTCCTTATATCCAATGGTTATATCAGAGGTAAAGTAGACACCACACTTTTCATCAAAAACAAGAAAAATGATATTATTCTAGTCCAAATTTATGTGGATGATATTGTATTTGGAGCAACTGATGAAAGGATGTATGAGGAATTCAGCTCTCAAATGCAGAAGGAATTTGAGATGTCTATGATGGGAGAACTCAATTTCTTCCTTGGTTTACAAATCAAGCAAAGTCCAGATGGGATTTTCATTAACCAGTCCAAGTACACCAGGGAAATCTTGAAGAAGTTTGAAATGGATAAGAGCAAGCCTATGTCCACTCCAATAGGATCAGATACAGTCCTATCCAAGGATTGTGAATGAGAAGCTATTGATCAAAAGCTCTACAGAGGAATGATTGGATCACTTCTATACCTGATAGCTAGCAGGCCTGACATACATTATGTAGTCTATAATTATGCAAGATATCAAGCCAATCCTAAGGATTCTCATCTCAAAGCTGTAAAAAGGATCCTTAGATACCTACTAGGAACTACTGAAGTTGGGCTATGGTGTCCTAGTAATGGTGATTTCACACTCTAAGGGTTCACTGATGCAAATTATGGCAGAGATACTCTTGAGAGAAAGGGTACATCTGGAGGTTGCCATTTCCTTAGAGATTCCTTAGTTTCCTGGTACAACAAGAAGCAAACTTCAGTTGCCTTGTTTACTACAGAAGCTAAATATATGGCAGCTGGAAGTTGTGTAGCTCAACTCCTTTGGATCAAGCAATAACTTGAAGACTATGGAGTTCAATCCGGATGTGTGGATGTTGTGTGTGACAACAAAAGTGCTATTGATGTGTCAAAGAATCCAGTACTCCATAGTAGGATGAAGAATGTCAACATAAGGCATCATTTCATCAGGGATCATGTGATGAAGAAGGATGTTACATTGGTGTACATTCCAACCAATGAGCAAAGAGCAGATATCTTTACTAAGCCTCTGAGTAAAGATCAATTTGGGAAGCTAAGGGAGTCAATTGGAATGTTCAATCCAATTTAAAGTTAATCTAGAGGAAAGCTTGAAATCAATTCGAATCCTTGGTAGAAAAAATTAATCCGAAAGAGAAGAAGCATTGGAGAGAAATCTATTCCTAAAAAATGCCACGTCAGGAGATAGGAATGATAAATGGCAGTAAAAGTGCATAAAGGTAACAGTTACCTTTTGAATTTCAAACGTCTATTGGCTATTACACGCGCGGTAAATTTGACAGTTTATTTTTTAAATAAACCATTCCTATTCTTCGGTTAAATTGGATTTACCTCTCCCTTAAAAATTCGATTGCCATGTCATTAATCCAGCCAAATTACCGATGTCCGAATTACCAAAATACCCTCACTTTGAAAAATCTATATAAACCACTCAAAATCACCCTTCTTCCTCACGCGAGCAACTAAGTACTGTTACCCTACAATTTTAAAAACCCAGGACCCTAACTTTCATTCAAACTCTCAAATGGCAGCAATCATGACTGAGGCGGGTCCCGTGATGCTTCCAACCCAAAATGTCTTCTCAGAATCCGATCTGAAAGACAAAGATTTCATCCTAATAGACTGTAAACCCTCCGATTCCATTATCCTTACAGATTTCCTGGGAGATAATTTCCTCTTCAAAACTGATCCTTATTCCCGGCTATTTGAGGATCAGCACCTAAGAGACCTCCTAAAAATAAACTGCCCAACTTACCCAGATTTGGGCTAGGAATTCTATGATAATCTATGAGCAAATAAGAAATTTGATGCCCTGCGAACTAAGGTTCAAGGAAAAGAGATTAATGTCACTCTGGATTTCTTTGAAAACTCATTGAATATGAAGAACAGTGGAGTGTTGATAAGAGTAGATGGCGATGAAACTAAAGTGAAGTTTGATCTGGAGATGTGGCTTCCGGAGAGGTATTTTGGGGACAAATTCTCAATATACTGGCCCCAAATCCCAAGATACCTTCAGCATGTGCTAGCAAAGTTAGTCGTGATCCAGAAGGGCTCATTAAACACAGTGTCTTCCTTCTAACACTATATGATACAATAATGGGCAGAATGCAGAGAAGTAAATATACTAGTGCTGCTAATCCATTTTCTAAAGCATCACAGAATTTCCCATGGTGCTCTGATCACCCGAATTTTTTAAGCTAATAACATCAATCTCACCGGTTTTAATAGTATCAGTGGAAAGCCAATTATGCAGAGGAACTTCCTAAATCTAAGATTCAATGAAACCTGGGATGAGGATAAAGCCAAGAGGCTAAGGGATGAGAAGAAAACCAAGACCAGGAAAGCTACAAATCAGAAAGTAAGTGGTCTGGTACCTAAAAAGGCCAGAACATCCAGGCCTAAGACAAAGAAGGAATTGGCCTTGGTTCTAGTGGATGCAGAAGAGAATGAAGATACCCAAACAATCACCCAGGTGCTTAACAAATCTCCAAGAAAGCCAAAGTTAAGGGGAAGGCTGATCAAAATAGCTGACAAGTTAAAGAGACCAGTTTGTGATTAGGAAGCAAGAGAGTCAATTGTAGTAGATGCTGCTACAATAAGGGTTATCAGAAAGGGAAAAAGAGAAAAATATCAGATTTGCTGACAGAGGGAAATAGGTCTGATGAAGAGGAAACAGAGGATGAAATGCCAATGCCAAAGAAGCAACTCACCCAAAAGGGGTGCACTTTTGATGAAGCAGTTAATGCACAGAAACATCAAAAGAAGACAGCTAAGAAGCCAACTGCCACTGTGATTGATGAAGAGGCTGCAAAGAGGGTTGTCATGGAAGAGTTGGCTAAGGCCAAAAATTTAAATGGAAAAAATGTGCCCGGAGTCAATAAGGATATCCTTTCGGAGGATCTATAGTATGAAGAGTTGATAGCATTTATGGCAGATAAATACCAGATAAACAACCACACAATAGAAGGACCCGGAGGATCTTTTGCTACACCCATCCTCATAGACTCCAATCCCCTAGCTCAACTGTCAAAAATTCTGGAGTCTGAATTATTCAACTTCTAAGCCATCACATAACCTCTTTCAGAGAATTTGCTAAATCCAGAAGCTGGCAATTAAAATGAAGTAAGTCCTGTTGAGGCACATGTAGAAGGTATTGAGGACATTGCCAATGCGCCTGAGAAAGCTATTATAAGTCCTGAAAAGGCACTTGAAGGGGTGACAGAGAACATTTCTTATCATTCGGGGGTTGAGGTGGGAGGAAGTGGAGTTAGAAATGCAGACTCAAACATTCAGATCCCATCGCCAATGAATGAGGTAACCCCTAACATTGTCCCTTTAAATGTTTGTGCTGATTCTGTTATTGGTAATATTACAGCATTTCTAAATAAGGACAACTTAGATACTGCATCTCCAAATGTGTCTAAGGAACAAGTGCCTAACCTGGATGATATCATTCCGGATGAGGGACTTGGTCTGAGTTCCCATGAGCACACTTCTAAAGTGGACTCAAGGGGCGAGGCCAGTCCGGAGGAATGGTCGGATGAAAGCAAAGAAAAAAAAGATCCCTCAAGCTTGGAAGAGAGTGATAAAGAAGAAAATAGTGATCCCTCTGGAAGTAGTTCTAGTTCCGGAGATGATTCATCCAGCTCATCCGGAGATAAACCTCTTCAGGTAGCAAGCCCCATTAAAATTTCAGCCGGCAATACAAAACAAGCAAAAGTCTCTACCACACTTAAGCTACTCCAAGAAGCTACTCTTAAAGAGAGTGAGGAAGGCTATGTAAAACAGAGTCTCCGGAACATCTGCAAGCACTTACAAACAGTTGAGAAGCTACTTCTGGATGAATTCCAGACTCTGGATTTAAAAGATGAATTGGGAGAGATAAAAGGGAAAGTGGAGAAGATTGCCTAGAAAGTGGAAGAGTTTCCCTCTCCAAGGGTTATGGCAGAAGCATCCATGTCCCAAGTAAATATAATTCTTAAGGAGATCAAGGAAAGCATCTCTTCAGCCAATCGGACTGCAACTCAAGCCAACACTCTAGCGTTAAATAATTGTGGCTCAGTCTTGGACAAAATCATATCCTCTTCCTCTGAGCTATCAACAGAAATAAAGGAGTACATAGACATCAAGTTTGAAAACTTGTCAAAATTCATTTCTAAGAAATAGGACAAAACTGCTCTCCCGCGCTTAACTGAATAACAGGAGACCATATTCGATAAATTGACAGATTTTTTTAATTATGACCTGTCTAAAGCGCTCACTACTCATGCTACAAATATTTCACAAGATGTATGTGGAAAACTAAATGGCCAAGATGCAGTAATTGAGCGAGCCAGGGATGCTGCGTACAAAGAAATTGACGCAGTAAATAGCAGCATTCATAATATCCGAAAAGGGATAAGTGAAGAAATAACCCTGCTCCAAACCGGAATCAATAACCTCTCTTTAATCGAATCCTCCTCCGCTCCTGTAATTCTAAAAAGTCAACTTCTCCCAGTCTTTTATAACATGGTCCAAGCCATTGGAGACTCCGGCTTCTTTGGTCAAAAGGGAATGTCAACTGTCCTTAAGGTACTCTTCCCTTACTATGATCAAAAGGATCAAGATTTTGTCTTGTGCATTCATTCGTCCATCAAACAATCCTATGATTAATTGAAGAAGACCATCCGACCCTACTATCTTACTCCTTCAATGTTTGACAAAATTATTGCTGAAAGGACCAACGGTAATGCTGACTACACTATTTATTCTAACACATGGCAAGCAGCTTGGGGTAATAGAACTTATATAGTGATAGACCCCCAAGATGGAAACAAAAAGGGGGATAAGAGTCTACAAAGTCAACAAGGATCTGGATCCGATAAAGGAAAGGAAAAGGAAGGAGGGCCATCCGGAGGGAATTAGATTAGCTATTATACTGGTAAAATTTTTGTAATAGCTAGATTCACTATTTCATATTTCTGTACTTTGTAATCTAGAACTTTATTGATGTTAACTATTGTTAACAGCAGAAGTATAAATAGTGAAACAATCTAATTCTCAAAATATTGCTTATAAAGTACAATCTGTAATTGTACTAAAACAGACTTAGAAGCTAGAATTGAAAAATGTTGGGGGAGTTAGGATGCTACAATTATGGGGGAGTAATTGTAAATGACTAAGTATCAAGAATCATACTTAGATCATACGCCCCTTTATTATGCTTAGTTATCTTAGGTTTTTGTTTCCATCAAATGGGGGAGATTGTTGGGAAACAATGATCCGGAACATAAAACAGACTGGATCAGGTTTGAAGTAAACAAAACCTAAGGAAAACTTATCCGAATAACTAAATATAACAGGACCTAAGTACATCAAGAATTAAGTCATTATATCCGGACAACCAAGTTTTCATCAAATCTAAGACAAGCTTTCAAGTAAAGACTATTACCTAAGCATAAGTGGATTAGCATCCGGTTAGAGTTTGGAAAGGAAACAAACTACTAACTTCCTACAACATCATCCGGAAGACAGACTGATTGCAGCTACATCCGGATTAGATAAATCTGAAGCTATCCGGAAGATTCCATTCAAGACAAAGGGAATGATTTCAAAATAATTCCCTTTCCTCCATTTGGTCTTAGTTGTCATCAAATATCCCTTCCCAAGAAAAGGAAAAAAAGCTGACAGTAGAAAGAGAAAAAGGTAATAACCTTTTTAACCTAGACCAATGGGAAAGGCGCATGGAGCACACAGAATGGACCACTGGCTAAAAGTTGGTGCATCACAAAAAGCCAAGGAAAACGATCACTAACAACTTTTCAGCCTCAATCCCAAGGATTCAAATGGGTCAAAATTGAGTCTAACGGATTAATCAACGGCTCCGGAAGCGCCACATACAACCTGATCAAGGGTGAATATTTAATGCAAGCTCAACAACCCACAACGGCTACATTTATGATAGAAGCCTATAAAAGGGAAGCTTCACCAAATAAGAAGGTTGGCTATTTGATTTACAAAAATAAGTAACAAAGAACAAGCATTCAATCAGTTTACTATCCCTTAAAGAATTAAACAAATCAAAATCTATTATAAGGATTCCTAAATGAATTATAAACTTAAGGAAATTCAAAACCAAAAACCTTTGTGAAAATAAGAGTGTAAAGATCTCCAACTTGAGTAAGTTGTGAGATTGGGATACAACTTAAAGTTGGTGCTTTGAGTGGGAACTCCTTGTAGGACTCAGCTTAGATTTGGGGTAGAAGTCTAAGTGGTATATCCTACTAAAGACTAAAGGACTCAGCTAGGAGTTGGTGCTTCTAGTAGTATATCCTACATCCGAAAGGGGTTACCATCCGGAGAAAAGTTGTAAGGATTGATTCCTACTAGTTAGAAAGGAATCCACTAGTGGAAAAGCTCAGAGGAAGGAAACTTTGGGGACTAGAGTAGGCGGGGCTGAACCAGGATAAAATCCTTTGTGTTTGATTTCTTTAACTCTTTATTTATTGCATTATATTGTCATAACTACATCATCTAGATCCATTATCCAGATCATAATCAAACACACTACACTAAGACTTTTTAAAGTCTATTTATTCCACAAAAAATGGTCATTCACCCCCCTCTGACCTTATAAAGAACCTCACAAGGACCAATAACCACAACCCCAATTTAATCTAAACGTTGCATTATTGGGAGACATAAGGAGGTTGGGAAGAGAAAGGTTTCCAGGATTGAGAACTGATGTTGAGATTGATGCTGAGATAGCAAAATAATTGAAGTTCTGGGGAAGATTGCAAAGGCTGTTGAGCTAGTGCAAGGTTTTATGGAGGCTATTGAGGAGATGAAAGCCCATGCCAGATTAGTACCTACCCAGTTTTCTTTGGTCAAGGCAATAGTATCCCATACTTTGCTCTTGTTATCTATTGCAAGTAGGCAGGTAACTGGTTTGAGGATGGAAGTTGCAGAGCTCAAGAAGCAAATGTCTACGATCTATGAGAGCAACTGCAAAGTACTTAATGATGAAAGGGATTTTCGCAATTCAATGATAGACAAATTCAATCCCTTACTTGAGGCTGTGTTGAAGGTGCTGGATGGTTATAGCATTCTGAGCAAGGAAAATGATGAGAACACAACTCGCTTGAATACAATTGTAGATGGACTGGATGCTCTAATCACAGTGGTAACCAAGCATCATGGGTTTCACACTAAGTTAAGGAAAGTGAAGGAAGAGATGCTAGAAGGAGTCAAGAACTCAGAGGGAGCTGTGCTTAACGCCTTAAAGAGGCTTAACCTTTCAGATGCTCTAAGTAGTGATATTGTGATGACATATGTTGAACTGGAGCCTAATCTGCATCAGAAACTTGGTCACATCAGAGACTAAATCAAGCAAGTTCAAGCTCATGTCCTTAATGATAGATAAGCCTTGGATAAGATTCACAATGAAGTTTCTACTCATATCAGGAGCACTCCTATACTAGAGCGCATTCTCAGAGAAAACAATCAAGCTAAAGTAATAGCATGTCTCACCTAGGTGTCCAAAGAAGGTTTAAATGCTCAATATCAGGTCAATCTGTCTCAATCTCGCGCTTTGGTAGGATTATTCGCCTTTCTTAGAGAACAAGAAGCTATATCACAGGAAATCTATGAGCTGCTTGTGTAGAATTTTTCATCAACTGTCTATGGTCAGCTAGAAACATTTGAGGAGTGTCTGAGCTCGTTTGATCATCAAACTCAAGTCATTTTAGATCCAATGGTAATGGGGGAGAAGGATTGCGAGAAGCGTGAAAAAGAGGAAAGGGAAAGAGAGCACATGATTGCTGAATTTTCTTATAATTTATCTAAGGATCTGGAGCGCATTCAGAGAGAATATCTTGAGACAAGAAAAAGGAAAGGCAAGGAGATAGCGCTGCCCAAAGAGAAGAAGACCAGATGGGATCAACAAGTGTATGAGGAGAGAAGAGCCAATTTGGGAGCCCCGCCTATGCCAAAGGATTATATTAGAAGCTTTGTAATCGCTAGTGCTAAATTGTAAAACTTAATGTAGAATAACTCTTTATTATCTGTACTCAAGTTATTTATTAATAAGAGATTACAATTTTTGTTCTAAGTTAAGATCTTCTTAACTTCATATATTATTCTGCTATATACATATGCTCTGATCACTTGCAGAAGTATATGAGAAGTATGGAGGGATGCTGAATTCAGAAAATTCAAGAATTATGGGGGAGTTAGCATTCACTCTGAGCAGATTGTAGATGCTGAACAAAAGTCATATCAAGCATGAGTATAAGGTAACTCTGATCTAGATATCTTATTGATTTAATTCTCGCTCAAGTTAATTGCCATTGATCAAAATGGGGGAGATTATTGAACCAAGCACGAGTTGGACTAACTCGATGGATGACTCAGTAGTGCTTAAGTTTTGATCATAAAAATTAAGTTCATTTTGAGATAATTAAATCAATAATGATGTTAAAATAAATAGTCTACGATTTTAAGGGAGTTAGTAAATTCAAGGGTAGCATTTCGAGTCTCCACTGACCTAGCTATTTAGTTTAACTCTAAGTGGTTTCTGGGCTGAGTACTTACGTAGTCACTGACTTAGTAATATTCACTCAGCACTTGATATTTAGATTTTTGTTTCAGCTGTGTACATTTTGTTTTATCATTTCAGCTGAGTTACTTTATGTCTGTCAACGCTGCTGACCTTACCTTTTAAGGTAAAAAGGTATCTTTGCTTTTAGTGTTGCTTTTTGCAGGAACATTAATGAGACAAAGACAAAGAATTAATGCCTTGACAAGACTCAAGATTATGAAGAAAATGACAAAGTCTTCCAATGCAAAGCTGCAATAAGTCAATTGCCACTTCGGGTAATTCTGCAGATCTACCAACTTCATATCGCGCACTCTGCAACATGTCAAAAAACCAGAGGGAATGGGATGAAGACAAGTGGCAAGTCAGCGCGAGTTCTCTCTAACGGAAGACTTGCATCAAACGACAAAGGATTCAAATTGGAGCTCAAATTTCAATCTAACGGATTGAAATGTATTTCACAACGGCGCAATTCTATCTCTTAACGGATCGATTTAAAGAAGCAACGGGTGAATTACTGAGTTGTCATTTTCGGAAGATGCCAAGACAAGTTTAATGGCTACTTTCTCAATCCAACTATAAAAGGAGCAAGAATGCAAGCGTTAGAACTTGGTGATTACACCTAAATTTCCTAGAAGCAAAGACTTTGTAAAATTACAAGCTTTAAGGGATTTCTAGCAAGAAAAACATAACTCAGCGAGAATATGCTTAGAACAAGAGAGAATAGATTAGATTAATCAATTGTGATATTAGATTATTTGTAACTAGATCAAAGTTTCTATAAGTTGATTCCAGCTCTTGTTTAAACTCCTTTTAAGTTGCTGATAGAAGAGGGTGTTCTAGTCTGTGGGTGAACGATTGCAGTTTGGAGGGTACTTACTGTAATTGGGGAATTCGTGAAAGGCTTCTCCGCCCAGGGTAAAGGAGTTGAGATTAGTGGATTAAAGCCGAGACACTCTCTCGGGACTGGATGTAACCACAAGTTGCTAAACTAGTATAAAATCTCTGTGTTATTTACTTAATCACATTTTCCAGGTTTTTCACTCAGCTAGCTGACCTCAGTCAGCGGAGCCTTATCTATCGTGAAAATGTCTTATAAGTTACTGAGTGAGTCATTCACCCCCCCCCCCTCTAACTCATTGAGTGTATGCATAGGGACCAACAGTTATAATCTCAAACCCAAAAAGGGATCTAAGGGGATTCCATAAATCGAGCACAAAATCATGTTAAAACAACATAACCATACGAGTTCGAGAATTAATTTTCAACTCGCCAAGGGGATTTAAGGGGATTCAGTGGGAATTCTCTTAGCTAGTTGAAAATTACAATTTCAAACCCAGAAGGGGATCTAAGGGGATTCAGTGGGAATCCTCTTGGCTCGTTGAAAATTACAATTTCAAATTTAGAAGGGGATTTGAGAGTATTTAAAGGGATTTAGAAAATCGACCACAAAGTTATGTTAAAACAACATAACATAAGGGTTTGAGAATTAATTTTCAACTTGCTAAGGGGATTTAAGGGGATTCACACTGAATCCCCTTAGCAAGTTGAAAATTACGATCTCAAACCCAGAAGGGGATTTGAGGGATTTAAGGGGTTACATTTAATCTAAGTTTATGAAATCGCTTCTTTTTCGTAATTTTTTTAAAATATAACATAAATTGAGTCTCGTTTGTGCATTTCTTCCTCCATTGTTTTCATCTGTAATAGTTTTTTTTAGGTTGATTTGGTTGAAATGTCGACATTTATAAGGTTTAGGGTTTTTAATTCGTTTTTCATGGAAATTCGAAAGAAAAAACTTTAACTGAGAATGGTTGGAAGTTTTTCTGTTCTAGTTATGTTGTTTTATCATATTTTTTGTCGAATTTGTTAAAAGATTGATATTTGAAAGAATTGAAAGTAAAAACGGGGGAAAACGAAAAATATGAGGGAAACAAATTATGAGAGGGGCAAAAAAAAATAGGAGAATTATATTGGGAGCGGTAAAAAGCAATTCAGGGGTGACATGAAGCACCCCACTTATATTTTAGATTCTCAAATATTTGTTGCACGGGGTATAAAAAAATATTTGTTTCACTTAAAAAAATAAGTTAAAGAAAAATGCTTTGCTAGGAAAATGTACTAACTAAGAATAATATTAATAATATTTCAAAAACTTAATAATTATTTGTTTTGCAATGATAAATTACGTTTGATAATGAATAAAGGAAATAAAAGATCAATTGGGTGCAACGCAATTAATACACCATTTAATATAGTAATGGGTAATTCTAAATTTAATACCTAATCTCTTAAAAAAAAATTTAATTATAAAAAAATAAAAGTAACAATAATTATTTTTTTATCTTTCAATTAAATTCATAATAATTATTATAAGAATAAAATTGAAAAATCTAAAACATAATATTCACAATAATGATAATTGTAATAACATAAAAAATAAAATAATAATGCATGATGGTAATTTACTGATTGCCGTAATTAATAAATTTTATACTATTATTTATAATATTTTTAATTAATGTTGTTAATATATAGAATATTTATAATTCTATTACTATTATTTATAATTTTAATTACTTTTGGTTTAAAATTTAATTAAATTTATATTATTTAGTTCAGTTGCAATAATTTAATAATTTATTTTAGATGAATACACCTGGAAATAAATTGAAAATTTGAAGGTAAGTTTTAGGTTCTGTTTTTCTCAACTTATATTCAATTTAATTTAGTTCAATTCAATACTATATATACATAAATTTAAACTGTAATAATTAAGTTCAATTCAACTATTTATAAAATAAAAATAACAGGCCTTAATTGTGTATTATTGACAATTTGTGCTATTTACGGAAAAGAAAAAAAAAACTTCGTCCTTTAGCGCTATATTAAAATTGTTGATTCAGTTGTGACTGGGTGGAGTGTAGCTGTAAATTAGGTCAAACGTTTGCTTCCAATTTGAGCATTTTGCCTCTTTAATTCAAACACAGAAGAAGAAATTTGCGTTCAATCCAAACAGAAAAAATCATATATCAGAATCGACGCCCAATTCCAAATCCAGATTGACGCTTCTTCTCTGTCCCGCCCAATTTTGAATACATGTACGACTCTTATGCTACTTTTTCACTCAGCTACGCACTGAACCAGAATAATCAATAATCAATCTTAATTCTGATAATCACCTATTTCTTTGTCTCTGATTTATTTCAGTTAGATTTTTCGCCCTCAGAGCTGTCATGGGTCGACCTCCCAGTAATGGCGGCCCTGCTTTTCGCTTCCTGACTAATGAGGTACCTTCTTCTCTTTTGAGTATGTATCAATATTACGTACATGTATCTCTACTATTTCTAACAGTTGTATCGTTCTGATTTCTGGGTTTTGATTTTTTCTTGTTTCCCATTGGACGCTTGTTTTGATTTTTGAATTTTTTTCTCTCCCTCCAGTTAAAATGTTATGTGTATCTTTTCAATTGTATTTGATTTCAATTCTTTTCTTGCTTTTCTGTCATGTTTGAAGTTAAATAACGATTAACGGCCTTCAACTATTTTGTTCTTCACAAATTTAAGATTCTGTATTTTAGGGCTTTGTGTAAAAGTCCCATATGGTGCTGTAATGAATTTTGAAGAACACTCCTAGAGGGAAGACAACAAAATGCATTTTTCCTTATTGTGATATAACTCATTAACCTCAACCTTCTTAGTAGCGGTGGCAACTGAGCCGGGTGGGAAGGTCTTGTGGAGACTGATTCTTGAATCCTCATGTATGGCATTACAATAAATGGAAAAATTGATTATCCTATATATATTTTTAGGTGCCAAATGAAATCATATTCTTACTTAAAATTTGGTTATTCTACATCTATTTTAGCAAGAGTTTTGAAATTTCAGAAATCAGTAATTAATGATTGCTTTACAATCAAATTGTTTGTTAACGAATATAAAATGATTTCAAAAACATTTCTACTTATAACCCCAATTTTGAGTTATGGAGGTGTGCGCAAACCTTAATTCAACATTTTATATTGAGCTGTGGATGTGTTCATAGCATTAAGCAAGGAAATATCCACACAAATACGAGTGTTTAAAATTGTGTAAAATGTCGGGGTCCCCATGGGATTCTTATTGGGTATGGGGCGGATATTTCAATTGAGTTTGGTTTTATTTTCTGTAGCTTAGTATTTTCATCTGACCTATACAGTGTGGAATTATGCTTACACGTCTGTGTTTACCCTTTTTTTGTTCTGCTTATTGGCGTTTGTGATGTAGATGCTGTCAATGCTTCACTATAATTACAAAGATGCAGCAAGATGAAACTTATTGTATTTGTGTGTGAAACCTCAAAAACTTTCAATATTGTGATTTATGTTCTCTTCTTTGGTTAGGTTACAGAGATGGAAACTATTTTGCAAGAGCATCACAATAACATGCCAGCTCGGGATTTATTGGTAGCACTTGCTGACAAGTTCACGTATGCATCTTGCTTTCTATCAAGAGCTTTAGATAGTCATATTTTGATGTTAGTGTTGAGAATGAAATTGTGGCATTTTCCTTTGTTATAGTGAGTCTGCTGATCGAAAAGGAAAGACCGTTGTGCAAATGAAACAAGTGAGATGCATTTTGTTGTATTAATTTTAAGTTGCAATAATTTGGAGTCCGTTTATCAATTAGAAATTTTTGTTATAGGTTTGGAACTGGTTTCAAAACAGACGGTATGCAATAAGGGCAAAAACAAGCAAGACTCCTGTGAAGTTAAATGTTTCTCCTATGTCCCGGGATGAGTCAACTCCAGTGAGAACTGTGCCTCAACCAGTTGTTGCTCCCATTAATGCTCCTGTTCCTGTTCCTGCTGCGATGACTACTGCTTCGGGTATGACTTATGAAGTTATAAGGGTCTTCCTTCCATTTCCTTATAAAATGACATGTCTTTTTTTATTCATTTGATACTGACTGAAATGAGCCTAGTGATCTGTGAGTTGAAGTTAATGCTGATGTGATATTTAAAAATTGTCTCGAGTTGATACAAGTAAAATGCCTTTGAGTTGGTTGATTGCTGTTTGGTCAAAACAATTTCATTGCTAAAGAGCCATCAAACAAATGATTTATTTCAGTATAGAATTTCTGATATTACACTCCCCAAATGTTGTGATTCTTGTTTAAGCAGGTTTTGTTTATTTAAATGTCTAACAATATGTAGTGTGTTTTTGTCTGATTACGATGCTTTATAAGATCTTATTGACTTCTTCCAAATCTTCCCACTCAATGTTGTTTACAGAGCTATTATCTGAACTTCAGTTTTCCTTTTCTGTATCTCTGCCTTACATCTGTCATAAAATATTTGCATTATCTGTAGAAGTTCATTAGTGGAACATCATTTTGCTGTATTCAGCTCTTTTTGCTCACTCTTACTGCATAGAAGGACAATTTTGAAAAAACAAATTGTCAAAAACTTCATATAGAAGTGATTTACAACAAAAGTGGAGAGTATGCGACTAAAGTGGACTCTTCTTTAAGTAAACTGTAATTTTTCATTTTCTTCCTATGTTATTGGTTAGCACTTCAATCCCGCACAATTCTTTCATAGCAAAATGATGTTCCACTAATGAATTTGGAAACAGATTCTTTCAGCCTTCCCTTCATCATTTGAAAACTAAGTAATTGTCAAGTGTTTACAGTGGGAGTATTATTTTTAGTCCTTAAGAGCTTTGTCACTCCTTTTTTCATTCTTCTTCTCTCTGTGTTTTAATTCATGCTGTATTCAGCTCTCGTGATGAGAGGAAAGATGTAACAACTGTTTTTCTGAGTATTTGGAAACAGATTCTTGTGTGCTTCCCTTCATCATTTGATAATTAAATAGCTGTCAAGTTTTTGCATATTCTGGTGCATGTAGTGTTGTGTGTTGATCAGTCATTGAGTGACTCAATAAAATGACTATTGATTTTCCGTGTACTACAAGTTTAAACTTGTGCTTCTTTTGGTTGACATTCTTGTATTTATTTGGTTCTCATTTTGTCAACAGTTCCTCACTCAGCAAGGACCATTACAGAAAACTTTTACATGGAATTTGAAGCCAAATCATCACGGGATGGGGCATGGTGAGTATTTTGCAGTGGGTCATTTAGTCACTTCTGTGCTTTTTTGGGACTTATTGACCTTATCTCGAACTATAGCAAAGCGACCCTTGTTTGGTTCATGGTTTTTTATAGTATGGTATGGTTCTAACTCAAAATCTTTTGTTTGGTTCCATGGTTTTCTTCGTGGTATGGTTCTTTCATGGTTTAAAAAACCATGAAATTAGAATCACAGATTTGGTGGTTCGCCGTCAAAGTAAACTAAAAGTTCTTAAAAAAACAATACATACCATACAATCTATCCAAACAAGATTTTTTGAAAAACTGTACCATACCATACTGTACTTTAATGAACCACAGAGAACCATCAACCAAACAGAGGGCTCCATCTAGTTCAGTTTGATTATATATGTGTGTTTTTCAGTTTGACTTTGTCTTGTATATGTATAGATACTAGAATCCTAACCTTTGTCATCCTCTTTGTCAGGTATGATGTTGGGACCTTCCTATCTCATAGACATTTGGACTCAGGAGATCCGGTATGGTTGAGCTCAATTTCTTTTTTGCAAATATGCAATATATAGTTAGATACTCTTGATATTCTCTACTAAACAACCAAAAGAAAAGGAAAAACATTTTTTTTTACCTTGGAATACTTTTAATATTTTCTATCTGCTCCTCTGAAGTTGTGTTCCACTGTCAGGAAGTGTTGGTTCGGTTTGCTGGCTTTGGACCAGACGAGGATGAGTGGATAAATATTCGCAAGCATGTGAGGCAGCGGTCTCTTCCTTGTGAAGCATCAGAATGTGTTGCGGTTCTTCCTAACGACCTCATACTCTGCTTTCAGGTGGCTATAAACCGATCTTAGAAGAAAATGCTGTTTTATTCGAATACCATCTTGATATTTTGAGTGTTTGACATTTTCAGGAAGGAAAAGATCAGGCTCTCTATTATGATGCACATGTCCTTGATGCACAGAGACGGAGGCATGATGTTAGAGGCTGCCGTTGTAGGTTCTTGGTGCGATATGATCATGACTTGTCCGAGGTGTGCATATCATCTTTCTTTTTTCCTTGCCCAAATACATCAATTACCCCTTGAACTTGGCCCAAATGGTCTATTGCTCCCTGAACTTTCACTTGTTTCTGTTAAGTCCTTGAACTTTGCAAAAGTGTAACACGTTGCCCCATAGCTTCTGGTTGATTTGACTTTTCAAATGTTATAATTTTTCTCTCTCCAAATAGATACTGACATGTGGCATTCATGGGGCAAATCAATGCGCTTTTGCCAAGTTCAGGGGGACAATAGACTCTTGGCCAATGATCCTGACTTCTTGAGTACCCTAAATTTGGTTGATTTCTTGAAACAATTTGATGGTCAGGAAATTGTGCCGTTGAGAAAGATATGCCGTAGGCCGGAAACCGACTACAGGTTACAGCAACTTCATTCAGCAAATGACGCCGATCAGAAGAAAGCTAGTGTTGTTGATCCAACTAAAGCAGTGCAGAAGCAACCAGTTCCTGAACTCCGTTCCCTATCACGTCCTAACATTTCTGCTCCTCCTCCCAAAACTCCATTGCCTCTGCCTAAAGAGCCTGAAAGTAGCAGCACCGTCAATGTCGGAAATCCCGCTACTGACATTGTCACTACTGAATCAAGTATCGGTGCTCCTGGTGGTTCTGTAGAGAATGTTCAGCCTGGAAAATGATTACAAAATTAGAAATGTATGTAGCTAGGTAGCACATCGTTTTGGGATGATATGAAAATGCTCCAGTGGTAAAAATATTATTGTTCTGATGAATCATGCAAGTTAAGGTTACAAATTATGTTCTGTAATTTTAGTTGCTATATGTAGTTCTCTTATATTTATTTTTTTATTACTATCAGTAGTGAGTAGTCAATGGTGAAAATGGGAAGTTGAGTAGTGGCTTTCTACTTATGCTTTGTTGCACAGTTTAATGCTGTTTGAAAACATTTTTTCAAGGAATTTAATTTATTTCAAATTATTTTACGTGTAAAATTTTTGAATCTTGTATGCAAAATGTCCTTGAAAAAAAAATGTTTCCAAATGGAGGGTGAAGAGATTTGCTGGAATTGTTGAGAGAATTAAGATCTCTTTTTATGTGGTTGCTTTACTTGCTCTTCTTTTTAACTTTTCATAGGTTGGTAATGCTTGTTGGAGTGAGAGCAGACTCTCAATATATTTTTTTTGGTTGCCTATTTGGTTTACTGAATTTTTGTTTCGATTATGTCCAAATTCGATCGTAACGAACAATCAACAGGTGAATCTAGTAGGACATGGTGCGGCTGGTTCAATTTAGTCTAGTTATTTATCTCGTGTTATTATTATTTAAATTTGGATTAAAAATACAAAGTTAAAACTTAAGTTATACATTTCATTCGATCACAACCATTCATTGAATTTTATTGGTTCAGATTTAGTTTTAGTGGTTTGTGGGTCCAAGATGCAGTTAAATCCCAACCATTAAAATTTAATATATTGTTGAAATTAAATGAAATATACAACTTTGAGGATAGGTGTTCGTGCTTTTGCCATTATACATTAATTCAATTTTGAGATCTAAATTTATTTCACGACATTAACCTCATATTGATATGGTTATCATAATTTCACCGTTATCTTTTTCGATAGCTAATTTGTTAATTCTAGAAATACAAAACAATATTTTTATATAGAATTTTGTGCTGCTAATATATGGCTTCATTTTAAACTGCTAGATTAGTTAAACAGAACCGATAATTGTTTAATATTTAATTGGTTGAACATTGTGGAATGATACAATTTTAATAACATCTATGTAAAAAAGCGTTGAACAAGATTATGTTAATAAAAGAATGTATTGTTTATAATGTTTCACCAAAAAAATATTAATCTCTGAATTAAAAATTATTTATTTTGAGCTATTTTGAATTAAAATTTCCAGTATAAAAGCTATATTTATCTCTAAATAATAAAAGTTGGAATTTCATTGATATCAGATTGCATTAAGAAAATATTTTTGAAAAATATTTTTTAGAGAAGGTAAATAAAATATGATGATAAAAATGATTATCAAAATTAAAAGTTAGTAGTATTTAATTTCATATAAAAATGGAGACAAGACAAAATAAATAGTTATTTTTAGCAACGAATATAAACAAGTAGTCATTGAATAACTGATGAGCATGCGGATGGTAGCAGAGACACGTTCCACCATTTTAATTCCAAAGATTCTCTTCATTCAATAACCCTAAATCAAACTCAATTTCAATGCACTGCAAATCTCCCACTCTCTAACAATGCAGTTTCTTAAATCTCCCTGCTCTACCACTGTTTCTCTCAATCGTTCCCCTCAATTGCTGTTCTATTTCGGCTCTGCAAGATTCCTTGTCACCTCTTGCCGAGCGGTGCTGCTGCCCCGTTTCGGTGGGCCTGAGGTGCTCCAGATATGGCCGGATGTTGAGGTTCCTCAGCTTAAGGCTAATGAAGTTCTCGTTCGAACGCGCGCTGTCTCTGTCAATCCCCTTGATACTCGAGTGAGTTGCTTCATCTTTTGTCTGTTTCTTTGAAGAACTGTAGGTCCTCAATTGATGTAGGCATTTAGGAGATCGTTGGAAATATGAAATTAAATCGTCTTGAAATTGATGTCGGTTTAGAGATCATGATTCATTCATTCAAGACATGTTCATACGGGTGGATTTGGAATGTTAAATGATTGGATCACACATTCTGATTTTGTGCGGAATAATTGTCTCTATGCATACTCCTCTGTTAAGGTTATAAACAATGAACCATAAAAGGAGAAAATATTTGCGGATTGATTTTATTTATTTTGTGGGAAATTGGAAGTGTTGTAAAACTTTTCCGAATTGAATTTCTAATGCTTGTTTTTAACAGCCTAGGTTTGGTAGAAGGTATAAAAGTAATACTGTTATGGTAGAAGATTTAGTGTTTTGTACTAGGGAATGTTATTCATGTTATATTCTGTTTAGAGGTTGCTGATTCCTTATCATCTATAATGTATCTAGGTCACAAGTCAACCAATTCTTGGTTTATTGCTGGCTCAAATTTGTCTCTGGTTTCTAAGCCCACTTTTGAAAGCGAGTATCATGGATTGAGGGACTTTTTTTTATTCTAGGCTTCCATTGGATTCTTTATGTACTAATTTATTAGTGTCTAGCAAAGAATGGACAATTTGTACAAGTCTCTGAATAGCATTAATGAAATCTGCTTTCAGAAGCGAATTCAAGAGTGATCAATGATCTTGAACAAGCTTATATGACTAATAATTTCATGCCAATTCGTTGAAAATGTTTTTTTTAATCTCTATTCCTAGTTCAAAAACATCATTTACCTTGGGCGAAATTTGGGAATATCACCTGCATTTTCGGCCACCCACTCTTCAACGTCGACTATCCTCCTCTTTTTGCCTTATCGTACTTCAAATCCAGGGTACTAAAAGTTGTTGCTACCAAACTTTTGACACTTAACTAATATTCGTATTTAATGGTGGATGCAATCTTTTCTGTTGTCGCATCTCTTTTCTTCTTCCCCTTCTATCAACAGTTTCCCCTTTAATTAACTTTTTTTTCAATCCTTATAAAAATGAAAGATAATTAGAGAGATAAAGTTAATAGGAGAGAAAATAGGAGAAAATAAGGATTGAAAAAAAAGTTAATTAAAGGGGAAACTGTTAATGGATAAAGAAGGGGCCAAAGGAAAAGAGATGTGACAACAGAAAAGAAATCGAAGCAGGAGATATACGATCTGAATCCAAGACTTCATGTTGATTGAAGAATTTGTATCCACCATTAAATACGAAAATTAGGTAAGTGCCAAAAGTTTGGTAGCATCAACTTTTCATACCCGAGATTTGAAGTACAGATAAGGCATAAGGAGGAAGATAGTCGACTTTGAAGACTGGGTGGCAGCCAGTAAAATTTGGTACAAAAAGTAAACTGCATTTGACATTCCCAAATTTCGCCCAACGTAAATGATGTTTTTGAACTAGGAATAGAGAAAAAAAACCTTTTCAATGAAATTTTAGTAGGAATATAAACTTGTTCAAGATCATTATTAGCAAAGGATGGACAATTTGTACAAGTCTCTAAATAGTATGAACAAAGTAAAACTAATATGATTGTCATATATAATTATCAAATATTGAATATTTTACACAACTTTAATGCTTTCAGATGCGATCAGGTTATGGTCGATCCATATTTGAGCCTCTACTACCTCTTATTTTGGGTCGAGATGTAAGCGGTGAAGTTGCAGCTACTGGAACTTCAGTTCATTCTCTGATTGTGGGTCAAGAAGTCTTTGGTGCATTGCATCCAACTGCTGTGAGAGGCACATATACTGACTATGCAGTTCTATCAGAAGATGAGCTTACTGCAAAACCTGCATCAATTACACATGTGGTACGCGCTCTCTATTCATCTTATGTGCATATAATAAGTTTTGGAACAAATGAAGCGATACTTAATCTTGTATTTCCTTTAGTTTTATATCCTCTGAGGTATGTTGCCCTGGAAATTTCAGTGCTGCATTAAATGGACAATTTTGCTGTAGCGAGCATGTTCTTACAATTCAAATTTTATACTTTTCAATCAGCGTGATGGTTGACTTTTTTATCTACTTAACCAAATATGATAATGTATAAGTTTCGTACACTTGCATTCTCAAATAAATAATTATTTTCAAATGTTGTTGTCAATAGTGAGAATTTAAGCCAGCCTTTTTCATAGTACTGGGCAGTGGCACCATAACATCCTTGTAGTCAGACCTTTCATAAGTTTTTTTCTTATATTATAAATAAACTTCATCTTGACCTTAAATTAGAAAGAAAAACTATTTTCATTGGTATAATATACTTTTCTCTGTTTTAACAGAAGACATGGCCTGAATTTCTTATCTGTTTCTCTTGCAGGAAGCAAGTGCCATTCCTTTTGCTTCACTAACTGCATGGCGTGCTCTGAAAAGCACTGCTAGGATAACCGAGGGGTATGGTATATTTCCATCTTATTACTTGCTACTTTTTATTTCTACAAATTCTATTGTAATGATTTTTAAGAGTAGATCACATTGGCTTTTGTTTGGGATATTCAGTTTTGATGCCTTCTCCTTGGAGATGAAGGCAACTAGCATTTATAGCTGTTTTATGCCTTTCGTGAATAGCCAAACCAAAAGGATTATATGTGATGAATCTCTCAAAGTATTAGTGGAAAAAATTGAACTTCTCATGATCCCATACTTGATAATCACTTACATCTTGTCAATTCCAACCTTTGTTGCTTATATGATTTTTTTTTCAAACTGAAAAATCTCAAATTTCGTGGAAATAGCCACTGACATGTGTGTTATGGTATGCTGCCTACAATTCACCTCTCGGAGTACAGCTCTTCCCCCCTTCCGTGAGTGTGCCAGGCTGCCTTTTTTAAAAAAAAATTTTCAAAATAGATATCACAATCTTTAAAATTGCTTGTTAGCCAATCATTTGCTAGTTTTCAGCCTTAAAATTTGAACTTCTTGAAGTGCTATAAATATTATAATAAACATGTAGGCCAAATTGTCTTGTATCACTCTATCTAGGCAAGCATACTTGCGTTCTCAGTTTCGCTTACAAAACTCCCTTTGATTTTAGAATTTCTCATTTCTGTATAACAGAATGTAGTTGAGTTCAGAGTTCCAGTATCTTGATGGAGACAGTCTATTGGATTTTGTAATATGAAGTCAGCCACCTTTATTCACTAAATTTAATCAAGGAACAAAAGATATTATAATGTAGAGCATAAGGCATTCTTTCTTGTTATTATTTTTTTCCAAATAAGAGATGAGTGTGCGAGTTTGGTGGGAGGAATCTCATAAAGGAATAGTGCTGCCAGGAGGGTTCGGATGTAGCAGCTAAACTCTATCTTTTTTGTCAATTTCTTTGTTTTTGTGCTGATAATTTTTATTATTCTTTAAAGTTGCTGACCATCAATGCTTTTTTTTATTGAAGTTGGTCATGGTAGTTATGTGTTTCATGCTTGAGAATGTGAGTACTATTTTGATAGTACTGACAGTTGCATTCCTTTTGGGCTTGTATTCTAGAATAAAGGAAAGTGTTCTATGAAGTTTAGGATTGAAATAAAAAAGAGTCTGTCTTAATAAACTCGAGAATTTTTTTTTAACATTTAAGGTGGGTAGATCAAGGAGAAGTAATGGTGAACATTATCCAGATCAAAGGAATTTCTCCATTGAATCTCATAGCATAATTTGTTGGTTTCACAGCCAATAGTAAGGGGGACAGGGACTTTTGAGAATTCTAACAACATGACACATTCTAAAGATGTACCAAGAAGATAAGGGAAAAGAGAAATTAGAAAATTAACAAGAATGGGCTGGACGTAGTACCAAAATTAGGGAGAGGGGTCATTTAATTTCCTTTAATTGGACTATCGATTAGTGAAAGAACTAATTTAACTCTTGGAATCAAGGGTAATGAACAGTACCAGTATATACAGATTCATCTGTTCTCAAATATTAAAAAAATGAATCTTCCACGTTATCAATGATAAATTAATTGTCAAATTAAAGAACAATATGGTCTATAAATTCAGGGGTAGGGCATAATTAGTACATGAAGTCTGAAAAAAGGCCGTCTTGTTGCTGGTTGCTTATTAGATTCTTCAAGTTTGTTCTAATATTCTGTGGTTGAATTCTTGAATCTGATTTTTGCTTCCTAATGGAGTTGGAGTTGTGTTAGGAGTCAGTTGAGACAATGGGGCTCTACATGGTTTACCAATTAAACGGTTTTACAAAATCAGAGTGGTTGTTGGAGCGATTCTAGGAGTAATGTTAGGAAATAGAGTTATTACTTTCCTAATCTAGACTGTCTTATGTATAAGTACGTATAGCATTTCTGTGCAATATACAAGTAACTATGATCAAAATCTAACAAATGACAGCACATTTTTGGAACTCTGGGTTTCTAGTGATTGAATATAATGAATGAGATTTAGTTTGGTAAGTTGGTCCTTCAACATAGATGATTTGTTAGAAGATGTTATTGAGATGGCTATTGGTTACAACAATTTTGATCTTGGTTGCATCTGCATTTTCAATAAGGGGTTTCTTAATGTAATTGGTTAATTTGTTATTTTATTTGATTCTGATTTTGTTTTCTTATGAAATCTATATGCCACTTCAGACTTATCCATATAATAAATAGGCTATGTATCTCCTTATACCTAAAAGTATAAGGTGCTTTAATAGCTCGATCTTGAACCCACGCAAAATCGCATGTGTAGTGGATCTAACAAATGGGATTCCTTTAAGATGAGTAGATGGCATGGTGTCAGCTACTTTGTTATTGTTATTCCTTCTGAACTTGTATTTGAGAACTGGGAGTTTTGGAAACTGGGAAGCATAGTGCTATCAAGCTCCTTTTCCATTAGGATCATATAATTGTTTTAATCCTTGAATTTTTATCCTATCTCAACATAGGTGGAAAAGGCAAAAGGATTTCTGAACATAATCCAGAATGTATGTATGATTTGCCTATAACTAGGGTCACATTTTTTTCAGGTTTTTCTGTTTGTTTGTGTGGAGATTTTGTGCGTGAGATATACCAGTAGTCATTCAATTCCGACATCAAATTGTGGATAAAGAGCAAAAGTTATATGTCTTACAAGATTTTTATCTAAGAAAACGGTTAACAATACAGAGTCTTACACTCTCAGATGGTATTAGGAGGGACAAGTGAATTCTAAATCCATAATGTTGTCAGGACCAAATTTTAGAGATGATTTAATTTGTGATTATGTGTTGCCAAGCTCAAAGTAACAGAATACAGTAATACATTATGCTAATGAAAGAATGGAGTTGGCTTCTCAAGAGTATAATGGTGTTAGCTGTAATATTAAATGTTAGTTGTATGTAATGTTAGTCAGCTATTGGGTGGCTTGTTGGGTAGCTTGTTGGTGGCTTGTCTGTGGGCTGTCTGCAGACTCTATGTTTAATATCTATGTATATATATGTATAACTTGTAACTGATGTAAGCTAAGTGAATTCATTATTCATTTCATCTGAGATTTCATGGTATCAGAGCGGCCCTGTTGAGCTTGCTTCTGTTTGGCCGATTTTATTTTTCCGGCGACCTAATCTGTCCTCGAGTGCAGATTGTTTTCCGGCGAGTATTTTCTATCACCGCCCATCCCAGCAGGACCACCACCCTGTTTCCGGCGCATTCCTGGACGTCCGGTCACCGGCGACCCAACGCGTGATTCTCACTCGATGCTTCTGTCTCCGGCGAGTTCACACACGCGCTGGCGCGTGTAGGCGCGTGCTGACATCTCCAGCCACCGCTCAAGCTCCGCTATACTCCGGCGTCGCCTCTTTGATTCCAGCCTTCCCATATACTCAGTTTCTGGTTTTGGAAACTTTCAATTTTTAAGTCTTCCACTGACGCAGTCTGTCTGATTTTCTTTTCATCAAATGGCTGACCAAAAGAGTGAAATTACTAAAACGGTTGTGCGGTATCTCCCAAAATTACTGATCATAAGTTGACTGGCACCAATTTTATTGCCTGGTCCAAAACAATTAAAATTTATCTCTGGAGCATCCGTAAAAGTCATCACTTGACTGATGAGCCGAAGAAAGATAATGAAGATTGGATGGCTGATAATGTGGCACTCTTTCTCGGTATTACAAACTCAATTGATGCAGCCATAGTTTGTATGGTTCGACACTATGAATTTGTCAAATAGTTAATGGATTGCTTGCAGTATTTGTATGCTGGCAAGGGTAACGTCTCTCGCTTGTATAATATATACAAGTCGTTCTATACCACTGATCGTCAAGGTCAATCTGCTCAGGAATACTATATGCAGCTGAAAGAAATTTTTGAGCAGTTGAATGAATTGCTACCTTTGAGCACTGACATAAAGGTGTTGAAAACTCAGCGGGAGCAGATGTTAGTTATCCGGTTCTTAAGTGGCCTTGGGACAGACTTTGAAGGAGTCACCTCTCAAATTCTCTCCAGTGCAGAGATTCCCGATGCTGAAGAAGCCCTGACTCGTGTTCTACGGAGTGGCTTAGTTCTCTCGTCCGCCATCGTCGCTCCTTTCAGTGCCCTCGCAAGCCAATAACCATCATCTGATCGCTCTTACCACGGTCCTCCTAAAGGAAATGGTCGTGACACCAAAGGGTCATCTGACAGCAGGGAAGTTACATGTTACCATTGCCATCAAATTGGTCATACGAAGCGCACTTGTGCTCTCCTCAAGGAGAGAGCTAAACCGCGGAGAACTATGACAGCTGATGTTGCAGTTAGTGAGGCTACATCTTCCGGCGGTACCTATACACTCACGGAAGAAGAATATGCTCAATATCAAGAAGCCTTAGCTTCGAAGCATTCATCCTCCTCTATCACTGCCATTGCTGAGTCGAGTAATTCCAATAAGTGCCTCATTTCTTCATCCTCCAGATGGGTTATTGATTCTGGTGCTACAGATCATATGACGGGTAATTCTTCCTTATTCACCTCTCAAAATAAAACTTTTTCTTCACATGTAACTGTGGCCGATGGTACTCTTTCCTCTATCATTGGTTCTAGAACTGTTAACCCAACCTCGTCACTTTCACTTTCCTCTGTTCTTAATGTACCTGTTTTTGCTTTCAATCTTATCTCTGTGAGTAAACTTACTCGTTTGCTCAATTGCTCTATCTCATTCTCTCCCGATCATTGTGTGTTTCAGGATCTCGTGACGAAGAAGATTATTGGTAGTGGGAAAGCATGTGGCGGTCTCTACGTTTTGGATACACCTGTTAGAAGACCTGTTGCCTGCTCTAGTGTATCCACACCTTATGCTGAACATTGTCGGTTGGGACATCCTTCTTTACCTTTGTTAAAGAAATTGTGTCCTCAGTTTGAGAATTTGTCTACTTTAGATTGTGAGTCATGTCAGTTTGCTAAACACCATCGTTTTTCTTCCTTCCACGAGTCAATAAAAGGTCAGAGTTTCCATTTGAATTAGTTCACTCTGATGATTGGGGTCCTTGTCCGGTTGTGTCAAAATTTGGTTTTCGATATTTTGAAACCCGAGTTTGACCGACTAACCCCACAAACCAACACAAGTCTTTCTAGTGAGCTTTGTCCTCACTCGCTCACTTCCTGGAAATTACTTTCCAAGAGGTCACCCGTCTCAAGATTCACGCTCAACTTTGGAGTTCTCCCGAGTAGGCTCCCGAAAAGGTGCACCTTGTTGGTATAGGTAGTACCACCGCCCAGTTCTCCGGCGAGTGACTGCGCTTTAATAAGGCTCGACGACCAGTTCTCTTCTCCTTCGGAAGTGTCTTAAATTCCGGCAAGATTGTTTGGCCGGTGATCGGAAATATGTTGCTGACTCTGACGGTGATGATGGTCTGTTTGTGTTGAGAGCATACTACTTTCTAGTGGGCATCTAGTAGCAATGGGAAGTATGGGGTTTGCTTACTAAGTTTATCTTTTGGACTAGTTTTAGTTAGACTTCTTTGTGTTGGGTCTGTTATTTGGGTTTCCTATGGGTTATTTAGGAAATGTTTGAGGTTTAATGGTAGGGAGGTTGAGCTAATGTAATTTCGGTACTCCAAGAATTACCCTTATGCGTAGTGTTATTTGTTGGCAAATTTAGGTGGCTGCCTTGCATGCACAGTCTGGCCGAGTTTTGGACTTAACAATGAAGGGGACTGATGCTTGTGTGTGCAGCATTGTTGGGATTTCAAGTTCCCGTTTGGATTGCCGTTTGAAGCTTGCCCATGAGTACAGCGTTTGGGGATCCCAATTTTGGATCCAATTTCTACAATAAGTTCTTGTTTCCTAACAAACCTTTATATCCTGTCTCACCCCGTATTTTTGGGAGCACTTGTTTTGTTCGTGATGTTCGTCCACATATCACTAAACTTGATCCAAAAGCACTTAAATGTGTTTTTCTCGTGTACTTGCGATCCCAGAAAGGATATCGTTGTTTTTCTCCATCTCTCAATAAATATTGTCTTCTGATGTCACATTTATGGAGTACCTTCCTTCTTTCCTGTATCTTCTGAAGCATCCAATTCCGAAATTGATGATATATTAGTATATCAGGTTGACTATGTCTCATCTCTACAGCCTTCTAGGCCTCGATTTAGACAGGTGTATACAAGACGACCACGGACCCCAGCTTCTAACCCACTGCCAATGGCGACTTCGTCTCTAGATCTTCCCGAATCAAGTTCTGCTAGTGATACCCCTCCTATAGCTCTCCGAAAAGGTAAACGCTCGTGCACTTATCCTATTTCGGCTTTTGTTTCATATGATAAGCTATCATCTCCATCGAAAGCCTTCATTGCATCTCTCAACTCTACCACTATTCCTAAATCTGTTTCAGAAGCCTTAGCGCACCCAGGTTGGCGTAATGCAATGATTGAAGAGATGAATGCTTTAGAAACTAACAGGACTTGGGATTTGGTCAATCTTCCAGCTGGTAAGAAACCTGTTGGTTGTAAATGGGTGTTTTCTATAAAGGTTAATTCTGATGGGTCCGTTGCTCGGTTGAAAGCTCGCCTTGTTGCTAAGGGATATGCTCAAACTTATGGGATTGATTACTCTGATACATTTTCACCTGTCGCCAAAATGACATCTATTCGTCTTTTAATATCCATTGCAGCTTGCTCTAACTGGTTATTGCATCAGTTGGACATAAAAAATGCTTTCTTGCATGGTGATCTTTCTGAAGAAGTTTATATGGAGCCACCACCTGGTTTTGTGGCTCAGGGGGAGAATGGCAAAGTGTGTCGCTTACGAAAATCCTTATACGGGTTGAAACAAAGTTCTCGCGCATGGTTTGGAAAGTTAAGTCAAGCCATTGAAAAGTTTGGAATGAAACAATGCAAGTGTGATCACTCAGTTTTTTTTTAAGCACTCATCTTCTGGTATCATCCTTTGATTGTTATTACAGGGAGTGACCCTTCAGGAATTTCATCCCAAAAATCATTTCTACATGGACAATTTCAGACCAACAATTTGGGTACCCTAAAATATTTCTTGGGAATTGAGGTCTTACGAAGTAGACAAGGAATCTTTTTGTCTCAAAGAAAGTATATCCTTGATCTGCTGTTGGAAACAGGAAAGTCTGGAGCGAAGCCATGCAATATGGCTATGACTCCTAATTTGCACCTAACATTAGAAGGCAAACCCTTTGAAGACCCTGGCAGATATAGGCGGTTGGTGGGAAAATTAAACTATCTCACAGTAACGAGACCTGATATTGCCTATTCAGTCAGCGTGGTTAGCCAATTTATGTCTTCTCCTACTATTGATCATTAGACTGCACTTGAGCAAATTCTATGTTACCTGAAGGGAACGGTTGGAAGAGGATCATTATACAAGAACCATAGGGGCTTCAACAACAAGCCTATCAAGATAGAATGCTTCACAGATGCAGATTGGGCAGGTTCCAAGGATGATCGTAGATCTACTACTGGCTATTGTATATTCGTCGGAGGTAACTTAGTCTCTAGGAAGAGCAAGAAGCAACATGTTGTCTCTTGGTCTAGTGCTGAATCTGAATATCAGGCGATGTCACAATCAGTATGTGTGATCATATGGATTCGTCATCTCTTGACAGAACTTGGATTTAAGGCCACCACTCCAGCAAAATTGTGGTGTGACAACCAAGCAGCACTTCATATCGCTTCCAATCCAGTATTTCATGAACGCACAAAGCATATTGAAGTAGACTGTCATTTTGTTCGTGAAAAACTAGAAGAAAATATTATCTCCACCGCTTACGTGAACAACTAGGAGACATCTTTACTAAAGCTTTAAATGGGGTTCGGGTGAACTACATTTGTAACAAGTTGGGCATGTCAAATATCTATGCTCCAACTTGAGGGGGAGTGTTAGCTGTAATATTAAATGTTAGTTGTATGTAATGTTAGTCAGCTATTGGGTGGCTTGTTGGGTAGGTTGTTGGTGGCTTGTCTGTGGGCTGTCTGCAGACTCTATATTTAATATCTATGTATATATATGTATAACTTGTAACTGATATAAGTTAAGTGAATTCATTATTCATTTCATCTGAGATTTCAAACGGCAATGTATAGAGGTTTTGTAACACTGGTGACCTGCTTCAGCGATATATTTTGTGTGCCATTATCTTTTTTTCATTTTCTATCTAGCTTATATAAAACAAATCATGAGTGAATATTCTTCTATATTTCAGTTGTTTGTTCAAATATATTGTCTGTTCCGTGAGCTATAAGCTTCTATGTAATCTACCTTTTGTTACTTGAGGATTAAGTTCTCACATGAGAAAAGATCATATTATATGAACTGAGATGTGCGTGATCTGCATTGGTCTTCTTGAAAATTTTGTTTTGCCTCTGGATTAGAGAAAATCATTATTGCATGCTTAAAACAAATATTACCATATGCTTTTTGTAGATTGTCATCATCTATTTATTCCCTTATAGCTTTATCTTCAATTTAATTTATACAGGCAAAGACTGTTAGTGATTGGTGGTGGAGGAGCTGTAGGCTTCGCTGCCATTCAGCTTGCAGTAGCTGCAGGATGTCATGTTTCAACTACTTGTGGAGGCGAAAGCAGAGATCGTATGCTGAAAGCTGGTACTGAGCAGGCCGTTGACTACACTTCCGAGGTGATGTTTCTTTAGTTTAATCCAGCAGACATATAATTGCTTGCTCCTATTTAGAATTTTCAAGTACGAAAGTTCATTAAAGTCTAGTTTGCATGTAATGCAGGACGTGGAAATAGCTGTTAAAGGGAAATTTGATGCTGTTTTGGACACTATTGGTGTTCCGGAAACAGAAAGAATTGGCGTAAACTTTTTAAAGAGAGGTGGACACTATATGACCCTTCAGGTAAGATATCATCTTAAATACGTTTCTTTCAATGGAGAAGACTGACTATGATCCCTTAAAAGCTAGAAGCTAGTTTCACACATGCTCTTAAACAGTGTATTTAGAGAAATTTACTTGTTATTTACAGGGTGAGGCAGCATCCTTGGCTGATAAGTATGGCCTACCCCTTGGGATCCCTATTGCTACAGCTCTTTTGCTGAAGAAACAGATTCAGTACCGATCTTCTCTTGGAATAGGTATTTGATCTGTCATCTGTGAAGTAAAAAAAGAATTTCCTAGCTATTCTATTTTTCATATTGATGAGTTTTTCATATTTTAGCCTCAAAGGAGGTTCATCTTACAAATTTAAAAAAAAGACCAAAATACATCTTTACCCGTCTGAACTTGGCCCAAATGGCCTACTGTCCCCTGAACTTTTCAGAATATCTTTGAGCTCTATGCACTTGGCAAAAGTGCACTAGTTTGCCCCTTGAATGCCACATTTCAATTTCTGGTTGGTTTAACTTTTCAAAGATGTCATTTCCTGATTTGTCTCGCTCCAATAGAAGCCGACACGTGGGATTTAGAGGCCAAACTGATGCACTTTTGCAAAGTTTAGGGGGTTAAGAGAAATTTTGGAAATTTTCCATTTGGGCCAAGTTTAGGCGGGTAAAGATGAATTTAACCTTAAAGAAAGACGCAATAGACCTGCATGTCAACAAGTTATAGGGCATTGATTTGTGAGGCAGTGGTAGCTGAGATATATACATCCAAATTCTGCTGTAAAATCACCCAATTGGAAATCTAGTGGCGTGGAACAATCAAATGTCTCAAGTTTTGCAGAATGTATTTGCGAGCATGCAGTGTTAATTCCTTAATTCGGTTATATCAACTCGTTGCCATTTCATTTCATTCTTTCCATAGTAGAATTTCTTTGATAACACATTTGACAAGAAAATCACAATATTCATTTAGATGTTCGCTTTTAGAAACCTTAGGCTTTGCTTGGATGATGGTTTTCGAATGGAATGTAGAGGAAAGGAAATAGAATCACATGATTGGGAGCATGTTTTCTTAAAAATTGAATGAATGTGAGGGGAACTCATTTCCACCAAAATGGTGGAATTTGGAATGATGGCGAGCTAATTTTTTATTTATCTATGAACACTTTTGTTTTTAAAGGATATTTGAGTGATTTCCATCTCTATTTTACTTTAATATTCCATCCCTTCCTCCCAAACACAACATTATTCAATCCATTGTGTTTCCATCAAATATTATCCCTCACTTTCCTATCCTTTCATTTCCTTTACTGCTATTGAACATTTACCCGTTGTTTGGAAACATTATTTTCCAAGGAATCCAATTCATTTTAAATCATTTTACATACAAAATTAAAAAATTTGATAAACAAAATGATTCAAATGAATTGAATTCCATCAAAAACAATGTTTCCAAACACACCCTTAATACATCCCACTGTTGAACATCCTTTTACTCCATTACTAGAGACTAAACTAATACCTAGCGGTTACAGAATATTCATGGACATACATGAGGGCTGATTCAGACGGGTTGGATGAGATCCGCCTTTTGACTGAATCAGGAAAGTTGAAGATACCGGTCGACAGAACATTTCCCATCACAGAGGTGAGGGAGGCTCATCAGGCAAAAGACAAAAGGTTAATTCCTGGTAAAGTGGTGCTGGAACTTGATTAAAGTAAGCTCAACTTGCTCATACTGATTCTATCGAGTCTCTTGCTTTCTGGGTTATGCTGTATAAACAACGTTTATCGCTTCACATTTTTAGTGAGTTGATCTTACTTGAAAAATAAGTTGTTTTAGGGTTTTTTTTTTTTGTATAGAGATGGAAATGTTTTGGGAGGGAGTTTCAAATGTTTGAGTGGTGACCTGTATATGTTTGCGGATGTGCTTTTTTTGTTTTATTTTATAGTTTTAAGTTTTAAGTTTTGTCTGTTAGGAATTTCAGGTATTTGATTCAAGTTCTTTAGAAGTAGGGGATTGCAGTATATGCTGATGTGTTTTGCTGTGGGAGACCTATCATTATTCTATGGAACTGCAGTTTCTTCCTACCCGATTCTTATAATTTATGAGAAATGATAAATCAGAATGACAACTTTTTTAAGGGACCAAAGCATGTAATTGATTTAAAAAAACAATCAAACAAATACCATAATCCTCATTAAATTTTTTATTAAATATCAAAATAAAATCAGCATTTGACTGCATCCACCTAGCGTGTGATTAATGTTTGATACGAGTGTTCACATTTGGAGGGGTATTGCTTTCCAAATATCGAAAATCTCTTTTATCTCCTAATTTTTTGTATATATTTTTCACTTAAATCGAATTGGATATTTTATTTATTTTATTTTATCTTCAAAATTAGATACATACTAGTACAATAACAACATTATCATGATGCCTGACAAGGCTCCTGTACAAGTGGGGTAAGAGGGTGGAGTGTATGCAGTTTTATCCTTGTAATTACATAGGTTGTTCTAATTGACCCTAAATTGAGTTGCAACAGCTATTCATGGCTTCGCAATAAAAGAAGTTCATATTAATATATTAAAAAAAAAGCATTCTTCCTTGTACTGTGTATAAGATTATGAGATGTTGCTCGGAACTTGCATATTATAACTCTTGTACAATTCTTATACTTGTGAGGCATCACTAGCTATAATATAGATAACCTTTTGCAACAAGGCAAGTGTGCCTTAAGTGTTGCAACTATTATACAAAAATCAATTTGTAGTCACACAATTGAAAAGAGTTGCAATTGATAGCTAAAACCAATTTTTACTGTATGTCCTACAACACTTATACAATGTGGCCAAAATTCTTGAAAAATAGTAAAACTAAGTGAGACACACTATAGTTGACCGACTTGCGAAGCTTACGCGTTGCCAAAAAACCTAATAAAGAAAAATGTATATAAAAGATATAATAATGTAATAGAAAAGTTATATGTTTTATGAAAAGCTATAAATGTATAGAAAAGTTACGAAAAAGGTATCGGGAAGGTGTATGAAAGGTATGGTAAGTTATTGGTTATTTAAAAGTTCATAGAAGGGTTTGATTGTGTTAGAAAGGAAAGATTGATCTAATTTGAAATCGGATTTTATTGGAAAGGAAATAAGAGCCATATATGGAATGGTAATCATTTTGCTATTCAATAATATGATTTTAGGATGCTATTATAAAAATATTTTTATTTTATATTTATTTTCTATTTAATAGCCTTTCTTTTATAAAGATTTATTTTCTTACACAAGTTTGTTCTTATCTCTCATATTGTGAGATTATGTTTTTCTAGTTATTGTAGGATATTTTGTATCAGTCAAAATGTTATCAGTAGTTAATGAATTCTCCTATTCAGTAAAAAAAAAGGTTTTGAATACTGCAGGTTCTATAGTTAAGACCTCCATGAAAAAAAAACATTAAATCAAAAGAAATTCATATCACAAGTTCACAAGTTAAATTACTCTTATGCTTTAATAGGTTGCAGTTTACAGGGAATTCAGAAGCAATGTTTTAAAAGGCGCTAGAGCTAGTCGGGCGGTCGAGGATTCAAAACGTCAAGTGGGGTCTAGGCGGGAGCTAGACGAATTTGTATTTTTATTTTTTAAATATTTTTTAATATATAAAAATATAAATTCAGTTAAAAAATAAATTATAATAATATAAAATATAAAAAAAATAATTTAAACCATGTTTTACAATTTCTTTTCTGAAAAATCCCGCCTGGGGGCCTCTTGGGCGCCGCCTAGACAGCCGCCTAGGTCGATTTTTAAAACAAAAGACCCGCCTAAGACCGCCTAGCCCCGCCTTGAACCGCCTAGCCCCGCCTAAATCGGTCAACCGCCTAGAACGGCCCAACTACCTAAAATCACGGCGGTGTTATGAAAAATCCCGCCTAGGCGCCGCCTAATCCGATTTTTAAAACACTGTTCAGAAGTGATTATATCACATGCATTTTTTTGCAATTTGTATACAGGGAGCGGAGGGAGGGTGGCGACCCACCGGTCGCGGGAAAAAATGGAGTTAGGGATAACTTGAATGTATGATTATATTTACTGTAAGTGTTTAAATTGAACAATAATGTAGTTTTAAAGATGACTGTAGACATGACCAAATCAAATTGGAACAGGATGAATCAGACTGAATCGAACCGGTTAAAACCTGGTCAAAATCGAATCAAATCGAAACCGACGGTTCAAAGGTAGATAAAGTTTAAGTTTAGGTTTATAAAAGTGTAAATCGAAGAACCGAGATGAATCTGCTGTTCGAACCGGATATTTAAATTTAATTAAATTTTATATTAATTAAAATAAGAAATATATGTTTTTTTAGCATATTCAAGAAAATATATTCTTTTGTAACATATAGTAATGTTAACATAAATCAAAATCAAATGTATAAAGTTAACATTAATTAAAACTTAAATATCTAAAATTAAATATCTAACATATATAAAGGTTTGAACTGGAACCGAAACCGTACTTGAATCGGGTCAAAATCTTGTCAAAACCGAAATTAGAACCTAAACCGACGGTTTCAAATTAAAACCGAAATTAATGGTTCCACCATATATAAAATTTAGGTTTAAGTTCATAAAAATTATAAACCGGAACAGATGGTTCCTGAACCGTGGCCATGTCTAGATGATTGTTCCTCACCGGATTGGCGTGTGTTCAATTCCTGCTGGACCCCTTGACTTTTTCTCTTTTTATCCCTGTATTTATTCCACTCTCTTTCATTTCTGGTATTTCTTTAATATAATATTCCTTTCAAATTAGTAAAACTTCTAAATCATGTTCTATCATCTGTATTTTGTTAAAAAAATAAATATTTTATTTATTTCTACAATTTTCGTTTCGGTTAGAATCATTAAGCATATCTTATTATATCGAGAATACATTCTTAGTATATTCATTAAGTTTTCTATATCCAACTTATCAAGGATTTATGGGAAATTTCACATTCTTCATTACTCAATGGGTATTCCACAGTACCAATAAGGTGTAGTTCAGTTAGATAAGCAGGTTGTAAGTTAAAGGAGAACAAGGTTCGAATTCCACTAAATATATTTATTAGGAGGGGTGAGGAGCCTTAACTGTTATTAAGTCCCACACAAAATTATCTCAATAAAAATACTTGTTATTATTAAAAAAATGAATATTCCACAATCACCCAATAAAAATAAATAATATGTATTTTTTAATGTCTCAACTTCCATATAACAAAACTAGTTTTTAGTAAAAGGTTAAACTATATATAATTGATAAACACAACAAGCACAAAACTATTTTCCATTCTAATTTATCTATTTCACATCATAATATAATTTAAATGCACTCCTATATAATTTATGGATGAAAATCCAACTAAGAATTTCAACCTATACTATAATGACTTCAAGGAAAAAATATAAATTCGCATTACTTATTATATATATACTATTTAATTCATATGGAGTCTTATTGAACTTTTTCAAGGCGTAGTTGTGCCCCATCGGAGTTGCTCCGCCACTGTTTGTATACCTCACTTATACCACTATTATATCTTTAATTTCATTTTATCTTAATTATACAACTTTTATATCACCGTATACCGTGTATACAATGTTACACCTGATACTTTTGCTACTATCATACCTTTTTATACTTTCATTATACTTACATTTCACTTTCTCCCCACTTATAACTTACTAATATCACTCTACATTTCGCATACCTCTCTATTATATTTATACGTTACTTACAAAACTATATCATACATTTTTTTGTAACTCATTTTATATTCACTAAGGAAAGTATACCTATTTTATACATTTTTAGGCCTTGTTCTTTTCAACTTTTCAAAGCAGAACAAAACAGAACTTATTTTAGTGTAAATTTATAACTATACATAGCTGAACTAAACTGAACTGCAGTGATCTGAACTGAACTGAACTGTTGTAGTACAAGAGAACAAGGCCTTATCATCTCTTTGAAGTAAAAAGGTACGTGCATATGAATGTTACATGGTTTCCATATCTTCATATACGGAGTTTTCGGTAAATCAAACTTTAAAAGTGAAGTACTTGTTCCGTAAAATTAAATATTTTAAGGTCAAGCTTAGGCTAGCTCAACGGGTTACATGCATGCCCTCTTTCACATATATACTAGATGTAGTGATGATGATTTTTAGTGCTAGTCATATTGGTATAAACCAATTAATAAAATTTAATTTTTTTAAATAATATGACGGCACCCAAAAAGTTAAAAATCAGTAGAGATTCTAATGATTCTAAACTTAAGAATTCCTCCATTTGTTCCTTTATGTAAGTCGTTTTAGAATTTTCACCAATACCAATAAAAAAGTAATTACATTATTAAAATGACTAATTTATCATTTACTAAAATTCTATTTCTTCTTAATTACCAACATATAATTCCATCAATTCATAATCTCTTTCCTAATAAATGAAAGGGTAAATTAGAGAAAAAATGGTGAAAAATGCATTGATATTCTTAAGTGATAAATAAAAAGGAATAAAATAAAAAAGTTAAAAAGTATTAAAAAAAATGGAGGGATAATTTCAATGTTTAAAGTAAATATTAAAATTTCATAATTAAAGTCAAAATTTAAAAGTAGTACATGTTCCAAGTGGAAACGGTTGGCCCCGTATCCGGAATCCTCTCTTGTTCTGATAACCTGGATATTCCCACACTTTAAATATATGTAATGTCATTCAGAATCTAAGAAAAAGTAGATGCAGGTAATAAAATACTCCCCATTCCTTTTAGATAGCCGTTTTAGAATATTTCATACCAAAAAAAGTTATTACACCGTTGAAATTTATCATTTGCATACATATACTAAAACTATTTGTCTACTTAATGCACAGAAAAGTTGAAGAATAAATGGTGAAAAATACATTGATGAAAAAAGGAATAAAATCAAAGGTTAAAAAGAACTCGAGGGAGCAAATACAAACCCAATTTGACATACATGACTTTCCTCCCAGGGGCATGAGGAAAATTGAAGACAATTCTGTTAAACAACTGAAAAAGTGTAAAGCAAATAATATCAAGGTTGCTTGTCATATGGTTGGTGTGCCCTAGTTCATAGGCACTGCTTCTTAGTAATGTATGATGAAATGTATATACATTAATTGTGTCACATTAATGAAGGCAATAAACTTACTGCATTTAAATCTTATGCTATGAAATGAGTAGAGTATCCATTGATTATAAATCATAAAAATGTCCCAAGTCTGTTCGGTCATGGAAATGATTAGAACTAAAGACTTGTATGTTAGATGATCTATAGTAATGAGTTTCTAGTGTTGCTTGGTAGGTAGATCATGAACATGAACACATGTCTGGTGGCATGGGGCTGGACCGATCCATGCTAAGTGACTCTTGATTATCCTCAGACTTAATTGCAACATACTACTAATACGAAATTGGATATGCTGTTGCGTATACCTAACGGGTCCTTAAATATTGGATTACAAGTATGGGTACGCCCGGTATATTTCATGAACATGTTATTAGTAGTGTTGTAGTTTAAGGATTGCCATTTCAGTTTGAGAAACTAAAAGACATCGAGTCGGTGATGGATTGTAATAGAGGGTGATAGTTATCACGCCTTGTTCATCAGTTAAATGTCGAGAGCAAAGGATTTTGCGAGATGACTACTGGGTTCAGTATCTATATTTGACAACTGTATTCTGTCCCAATTGGGGGATCTAATAGTTTGCTAGAATCCGCTTACAGTCTGTAGGGTAGCGCCTACTGCCAACATATGAACAGACCTAAAGGATTTTGCACTTTGAATCACTGATTCAGGATTTCTTGTATATGCAATGTTACAAGTTGTGATGAAGAAGTGATTATTAATTAATTGACATGTCAAGTCAATTTAATTGAATAATCTTTATAACTCAAGAGAATTTAATTTAATTTTAATGGTATAATATAAAGTTATTTATATTATTTATTAAATTGGATTAAAGTATAAGGTTTAATTAGTATATGGATTTAATTTGAAATAATTATATTTTGGTAAATTGAATTGTTTAAGGAATTAAATCTATGGATTTAATTATTAAACATATTTGATTTGAAATCAATTTACTATCAAATAAAATTTTAATTATAAATTTGGTAAATTGAATTGTTTAAGGAATTAAATTTATGGATTTAATTATTAAATATATTTAATTTAAAATTAATTTATAATTAAATAAAATTCTAATTATAGAATTGGTAAATTAAATTGTTTAAGAAATTAAATCTATGCCGATTAATTATTAAACATATTTGATTTGAAATCAATTTATAATTAATCCTAATTATAAAGTTTGTAATTAGATTGTGTTTAAGGTGCTAAGTCTAATTAATTTAATAATTAAATATATTTAATTAAAATGTAATTTTATAAGGAGAATAAGAAATTATAAATTTTGTAAATTGAATTGTTTAAGGAATTAAATCTATGAATTTAATTATTAAGTATATTTGATTTAGAATTAATTTATAATTGAATAAAATCTTAATCTGCATCTAAGGATTATACATAAGACTAATTAAGCATAAGAAATATAAGTTTTTGAGATATGAAAAAAAGTTCTTGAGTTCTTCGTGTTCTTCATCTCTTCGGCTAGCACCGGTCCCGATTTGAGAGGGGTTCGTGCATGTGATCTTGGAGGACTTACCCTTGTGAGCCTCAATTACATCAACCCCTTTCAGAGATATTCCAAGTGAGTTTTTAATACTTTAGTCTCACGTATTTAAAATCATTGTATGGTATTCGAATAAACGTTCCTCGACGAATTTGAGAAATTCAATTATTTTTCCTGTAATTGAATTTGGATGAGGAATTCCCTACACATATATATTATGAGCATCCACTTGATGTATAATAGTGCATCCCATTTCTTCTAGCTCCTTCAAGTTACTTTCACCCTTTATCTAAATTAAAAAAAATATTAGTATGATATATTTCCTTAAAGAAAACTCAATAAATGGTGTAGTATGATATGATTTTTTAAATTTTTTGTTAGTAAAGACGTGATTTTTTTTTGTAATAGAAATAATTAGAACATGAAGAACCACTAAATTCATGCCATTACAAAAATATCTATAATTAATAAGTGTTGGTCCAATCGGTAAGCGGCTTGGTATTGCTTATGCAAGTCTCGAGTTCGAGTTCTAGTGAATGCAGAAAATTCTTATTGGGAGACTCACCCACCGCAGCCAAATGCGCAACCCGAGTCGAATCTAAATGTAGTCGGAGTAAAACTTCGATGAAACAGAAGAGTATAAAAAAAAAAGATATCTATACTTTCAAACATAACATAAAAGTAGGTACCTTGAGAATCCAAAGAGGTAGCAACGATATTGGAAGCAGACCCAAAAGCATTAGCCAAGCAAAGTGCAAAAGAGAAGTCACCTTCTCCTACTAACAGTATTTTATGTAAACTACTGTGGTGCTTTATCCATTTTTCATTACCACTATTATCTGCCATTTTCACACTAACGCTTCCTTACTTTTACTTTCGTTTTATGATTGTTTTAACTTCTAGTTTTGGGCAAAACTCATATATACTACCTTTTCAATTAATTTTTTGAGCTTATTACTGTTTTCTGTCACAATGCCATTTTCTCAGTATTTGTTTTTTAAAAATTTGATAATCAGTATATGTCATTTGGGTGCGTTATTAGGAATACAGCGAGTATATCTGTAGCGGCGAAGGCACGTGCTCACTTCTCATTTGTCTATCTTAGAGGCTAATAGCGTGATCTGATCGTGAATCATTATCATGGATGAAGAACACGGTTGTTGTAATGAACTGTCTTTTTAGATATGTTGTGTAGCTCGTTTATTACAAATGCATCAATGGCACATCTTTCTTTTTACAAACTAAATAGTCTGAATTTATCAAATGTTAATTGAAGTTTACTGAAATGGCTGGTTTTACGCATTTCATGTGGAGTTTTTTTTGTAGAAAGGGGTGTGAGGTTCCGCACCGTTAACCGACACCGGGCACTTCTGGAAATTCCAATTTCTCCTTCTCCTTTGTTTTTATCAAACCTTTAAATTCCATTTATCCTCTAACCTTTGACTGCATCTCCTCAACTTCTCTACCTCTATGTCCAGCTTCAACACCAAAATCAAAGTTGGCTCTACAATTACAACTGAAACCACCCGGGATTTCACCGGGGAAGTTCAGATAATGAGTTCTACGGAAGAAAATCAGAAGGAACGAAGAAGCGGGTGAGTTTGTGGGTAAGTGGTAAAGGCTGACAAGATCGGGAGAGGGCGTAAAAGAAGAACCAGGTAAAAGAGGAGTTTAAGGACGAAAGACAAATTTGATTATGATTTTACGAACTGCCGTCACTGAGGTCGACGGAGGAGCAAAACGCGGCGAGTCTCATGTTAATTAACGACTAAAATTGGGATAGAATGATTGTAAAATTGAATCAGGTGGAAAATTGATGGTACATTAATTTGTAATTCGATATTTAGAAACTGAAAATTGAAGACTGAAAGCTTGACTGGTGGATTGATTCAATTCAAGTTTAGTTTTTACTGATTTCGGCTTTTGACGAATTTGATTTTTCTTTTTTGGTTTGTTTAGAATATGAAATCGAGTTAGGTTGATGGTTTGAGATTTTGGGTGTAGTTTCAATTTGAAAGATATTAGTAATGTTTTGTTTGGGGAAGATGGTAAAGATATGCAATGGTCCTTGAATTATTGGGTTGTTACAGATATAAAGATGAAGATAGGGCTGCAAACGAGTCGAGTCGAGCCGAGTTATGGCCTGTTCGTGTTCAGTTCATTTAATTTTTAATCGAACACGAGTCGAGCCGAACTAGAATCGAGCTCAAAATCATGTCCGTGTTCGGCTTATTTACGTGCTCGTTTAGTCACAAGCTGTTTAAGAACAATTCATTTATTTTATTTGTGATCAGTTTGTTAATTTATTCGTGAACAAGCTCGTTATTTTTGTTCATGAATGCAATGAATAATAAAATATGAAAAAATAAGTTTGTAACACAATCCTTAAACAAAAGACAAAGTAGAAAACCTTAATTTAAGACTTTAAGTATTTATACCATGAGAGTGTTTCTTCAAACTTACAACTTATTACTAATTACTTAAAATATACTTATAAGTAAATTTTAACTTGAAATCTCCTTATATAAGGAGATAAGTAAAAAGTAGCTATAAGCTACTTTCTTTTCAACTTATTTTCTTATAAGGAGAAAAGTTTAAAGGAAAAGACCCCTATAAATTAATTCTTTGGGTATAAATTTAGCCATCAAGTATTTGCCAATATGAGTCATAAATTGGTTAATGGACTATGTGTTTATATTACAAATACAAATGATTTAATCAACTATATTAAAAATATGTTTTATTATAGTTTTATAAATATTTTATTATGTGAAAATTATAATTGAGTTAGTTCACGAGCTTTTATCGAGTATGTTCATGAACTTGGTCACATGCCTTTAATCGAGTTTGTTCGCGAGTTTTCGACCCGAGTTAGGACTTGTTCATGTTCAGCTCACTTATATTCGAGCTCAAAATCATGTTCACGAATTGTTCATTTATAAATCGAGTCGAGTCGAGCTCTTATCGAGTCAAACATCGAGTTGTTCATGAACGACTAGTCTCATTTACAGCCCTAGATGAAGAAGAAAAAATTATGAATTTCTAGAACTGCCCCTTGCCATGTCAGCATTTTTAACGTTGTCAGCTAAAAATCCTTTATTTGCTAACAATGTGAAATCTCAGACCACTTTTTTAAAAAAATTCCACAGACCCCATTTTAAAAATGAATGAAACCACGTGATACTTTTTTGAAGTTAATATTTTTTCTTTACTTTTTTTCAATTTACATTATGTATTAATAGAATTATAAGTTAATTAATAAGAACAAAGTTTTAGTTAAAAGTATAAAGGATAAACTAGTGATTTTGATTTCGTAATAATTATCTTTAGTAGTGTTTAGAGACGATTTTTTTAATAGCTCTGAATTTTGTAACTTTCTCACCAATTTGATGAATTTGTAAGGATATATCAACCAAATTTCATTGCTATGATTTGTTTACATAGAATTTAATTTTATGTTTATGGTTAATTAGTCTAATTATTAATATTTACTATTTTCACGAATTTGATACCTCAATTATCAAACACTCTTTCTAGAAATTCTTATTTACTTATTGAATATTAATATTATGTTTATGGTTAATTAGTCTAATTATAATTTTAAAAAAAAAACTTAAAATTAATGTCAAGGAATTATAATTTTCCTTTAATAAATTTTAAAAGACCTAAATTAATAATTTTAATTAATATTCAAGAAAATAATTAACAAAACAAAAAAAAGCACAGAAATTCCAGAACAGCAACATGAAAAGCAAGGATAATGAGTGGTAGTAGTTGATCGATCAACTATAGCAAGACAAGTAGATAAGTAATAGGAATAATACTTAAGTGCAAATTTTGAAAGTGCTGCATAGTCCAACTAGAAACGACTGGTCGCATTTCCACCCTTGTCCTCTCTTATTCTGATATCCTGGATATTCTCACTCATCAAATTCCTCTTCACCTTTCAAAATCCGCAGCCCAACTTCCTTTGCTCGTTTTTTAACATTCCATTTGCTAAATGGGTGAGCAGTCTTTTGTGTCACGTGCACTTCTCCTCCTCTCGACACCATCTCACATGCATTGCTCATGAATTCTCACACTAGTTCCTGGTGAAGTCTATATAACAAACAACAACATATACAATTCAAGATTCTATTGGTCCGAATAGTTAAAATATCACATACAAAGATAGAACAAAAATGCATAGCACGTGATTGAGGAAGCTACAGTTGAAGGGTATAGAGACGGTGAAATCAAGTGGAGTCTCCGGAGCATATGCGATCAACTAAAATCCGTGGAGAACCTTGTCAAACACAAATCTGTAACTCCAGATCGAAAGGCTGAATTGGGGGAAATTAAAGGCTCGGTACAGAATATAGAGAAGAAAGTGGATGCCTTCCCCTCCGCAGAACTGGTTACAGAAACATCACTGTCTAAAATCACTCCGGTGCTGAACCAGCTGAATTCAAATATTGCAGGAGCAAATCGCTCTGCAACTCAAGCAATCACTGGAGCTGATAGTAATTGTGCAACAATAATGGGCCAGATAGCCTCCTCCTCCACTGATTTGAAGACTGAACTTAAAGAATATGTTGACAACAAGTTTGAAAGCTTGGAAAAATTCATCCCCGGAGCCATCACAAATTCTGCCAAGGGCATCTCCTCCAGAGTGACATATCTAAATGAGGAACATCAAGCTGCTCAAGAAATGCTTTGCAATTTTCTTGATGAAGGGTTACCTAAGCTCTTGGAGAAGCACATGAACGATATAAGTGAAGACTTTAGGAGTCACATCTCCAGAACTGAAAAGCTCATTAATAACCTAAAGGAGACTGTCAACAAAGACCTCACAAAGCACTACTCCAGTTTTCACAACGTCCGGAGAGACATCATCAAGGACATTGAGCAACTCCAGTCTAGTATGTCTAATCTTTCGCTCAATGCTCCTTCTACTTCTACCTCTGGATCCTCATCTGCCATTCCGAGGAGCCTTCTCCTCCCAGTCATCCAGAACCTGATCCAATACATGGAAGATACCGGATTCTTTGGATATAAGTGCAACTTAACGCTTCTCAAGGCACTCTTTCCATTTTTTAAAGAAGAGGACAGGAAACACGCTTTGAAAATGATTCCTGACATGGTCAAATCCTACAAACAGATCCGAAACCTCCTCAACCCAGTCCATCTCCTTCATGCTACTATTGAGACAATCATTGAGAAGTGGCTTGAAGGAAATGTTGACTACTCAGTCTATTCCGGAGCTTGGCAAAAGAATTGGGACAAACGAACTTACATGGTAACTGACCCCCAATCTAATGCAAACAATAAGGGGGAGAAGATCACAAGCAAAGATGATGAGGCTATAGAAGTAGATGAGTAGAATAGTACATCTAATAGATTAGCTATTTTTCATTGCAAATTTTGTAATAGCTAGTTCTGTAATTTTTCACTTATATACTCTGTAACTTGTAATCCGGAACTTCATGAGGTTAACTATTGTTAACAACAGAAGTATAGATAGTGAAAATTTCTACTCAAAATTTCTTCTAAGTACAATCCATAATTGTACTTCAAAAACTTAGAAGCAGGAATTCAAAAATATTGGGGGAGTTAAGATGATAAAATTACGGCAGAGTAAAATTGTAAATGGCTGAGTATCAAGAATCATACTTAGTTCATATAACTCCTATATGCTTATGCTTAAATGTAATTAGGTTTTTGTTTCCATCAAATGGGGGAGATTGTTGGGAAACAATGATCTTTAAGAACAAATTCAAGACATATCCGGATCAAGTTTGAAGAAAACAAAAACATAAAAAACAACAACATATAGTCTCCCAAGTCCAAAATGGAAGCATAAGGTCCAAGATAAGTCATCAGGACACTTTGAAGACTACAAACACCTAAGTTCACAAGTGAAGCATCCGGTTAAAGTTTGGAAAGGAAACAAACTTTAAACTCTAAGAAACAGTATCCGGAAGCAACTGCGAAGATTCAAGAAGAATATTTTCTGACCAAAGGTCTAGAAGGAACTAAATTCCAAAACTCTAATAGATCATCCAGATTAAGGAAACAAGTCATCAGGTACTAAAGGATCGCATCCGGACTTAGCATTAAATATAAACAAGTCTCTAAGTCCGAAGAAATATGCATCCGAGCTTAAAACAATGCATCCCCAAAGTACAAAGAAAGAGAAATCCGGAGAAGTCAACTTATTGAAGAGGTCAACTGACTAAAGTATCATCCGGAAAAGTTGATAAATGAAGATATCCGGATGGTTCAAAAGACTGGGAAAGGGAAAATAATTTGAATAAAAGTTTTCCCTCCAATATTGGTCTACATCTATGTTCCTATTTACCTTGGAGATTAAAAAAGAGACAACTTGCACAAATTCAGAAAAAGGACAAACGGACTGACATAGGAAAGAGAAAAAGGTAACAACCTTTTTAACATAGACCAATAGCATTGTGCGTGGAACTCACACTTCTAAAAAAGTTGCTTGAATTTTGGCAAGACACAAAATGCCAAACAAACGACTAATGACAACTTTTTCAACGGACTAATCAATGAGTCTAATGGACAAATCAATGGTTTTGGAAGTGCCAACTCATATCTTATCAACGGTGAAGATTCAAGATCATTCCAATGGAACACAACAACTACATTTATGATTGAAGACTATAAAAGCCAAGATTCACAGGTTGAGAAGTTGCTGATTGATTCTAGAGTTACAACATTCTAAGAAATCCACTACTCAACCAGTTACATCAATTCCACCAAGAACTAAACAAATCCATATTTGTTTGTAAGAATTCTCAAGTAAACTTATAAACTTGAGTAATTCAAAAACCTACCTTTTGAGAAAACAAAGAGTATAAGATCTCATACTTGGGTAAGTATTGAGATTGGGATTAAGCTTAGAGTTGGTGCTTTAAGTGGGATCTCCCTGTAGGACTCAGCTTAGGTTTAGGTAGAATCTAAGTGGTATATCCTACTAAAGAAAAAGGACTCAGCTAGAAGTTGGTGCTTCTAGTGGTATATCCTACATCCGGAACGGGTCACCATCCGGAGACAAGCTCAAGAAGACTCAGCTAGGAGTTGGTGCTTCTAGTGGTATTTCCTACATCCGGAGGAGAAGAAATCTTCGGAGATAAATTGTAAGGCTTGATTCTTGCCAGTTGAAAAGGAATCCACCAGTGGATAAAGCTCAGAGTAAGGAAACTTCGCGGACTGGAGTAGGTGGGGCCGAACCAGGATAAATCTCTCTTGTTTAATTTTTCTTACTCTGCCTTTAATTAATTAGACTTTATTTCAAATTTGCATCATCCAGATCCACTACATCCGGAACATATCAAACACGCTACACAAGACCTTTTTAAAGTCTGTTAATTCCGTAAAAAAAGGGTCATTCACCCCCCTATAACCTAAAAATCACCCTCACTTGGACCAAAAAGTGGTTCAGAGCAATTACTCAAAACTACAGATCTAACAATCTCGAGCTAAAGGTCAATATTTTGATTCAAGGATCAAAATGAGTTTAAACAACTCACAACTTCTTCTGAAGGGTATGTCCATTACCCATCCTCCACTCTTCACCGGTGAATACTACACATTCTGGAAAAATTGGATGAAGAATTTCATACAAGCCTAAAGCATGCTAGCTTGGTTGACCAATGAAGAAGGGCCTTATACTCCAACCATTGAGGATGAAGGTTTAACCATTAAAAAACCATGAAGCAAATGGGATGAAAACAACTACAAAAGATTGCATGAAAACTCAAATGCTATTAATATGCTCCATTGTGCTTTGAGTGCAGTACAATTTAATAGAATCTTGGGATGCAAAACTGCTCAAAAAACCTGGCAAAAGCTTGAAGTGACTTATGAAGGAATAAGCAAAGTCAAAGAGGCCAAGATTGATCTACTTCAATAAAAGCTTAAGGCCTTCAAAATGGAGCCCAAAGAATCCATAGGAAGCATGAACACTAGATACAAAAATCTAGTGAATGAAATGAAAAGGCTAGGAAAGGAAGTCATAGAGGAGATGGTAAAGAAAATTCTCCGGAGCCTCACCAAAGATTGGGACAACAAGAAGACTGCCATTGAGGAAGCTCATAACTTAAAGTTTTATGGCTATGATGAGCTCATTGGCAATCTCCTGACTTAAGAAATTTCCTTGGAAAGATACAGCCAACGAGAAAAGAGGCCGGAGGAGAAAAAGAAAGGAATTGTTCTAAAGGCAGATTCCTCCAGATCAGTCTCATCCGGATCACAAAAGAACTCAAAAGAATCTCCTCATAACAAAGAAGAGGTAGCCATGCTAACTAGATAATTCATTAGATCTATGAGAAAAGGAGAAAGAAGGTCAAGAAGGAGCCTTAGAGAATATGACTCTAGAAATTGGAAAGAAGAAATCTCCAAGAAAGATAAATACAAGAGGAGTCCTGAAGAAAAGAAAGATTCGAAGAAAGACGCTGCCTGCTATGAATGCAGAGAAAATGGACACTTCAAAACAAGCTGTAAGCTCAGAAGGAGTAAAAACTTCAAAAAGAGGGCAATGGTGGCTACATGGAGCAATAGTGAGGAAAGTTGTAGCTCATCTTCAACAGAAGAAGAAGAGTCTGCAAATTATGCATTCATGGCACTAATAGAGCAGAAGTAAATTAATCCGCAAGGAGAACACTTGAGCAAGTCACTGGGATAATAGAAGAATCAGAATCAGAATAAGAAAATACAGAGGTAAACTCTCACTCTAACTCTTTAGCTAACCATGAACTTGTCAGGGCCTTGGGGATAGTGATCAACAATGCAAGGAAGAATGCAAAAGATGTCAAATCTCTTCAAAGACAAGCAGTAAAGATCAATAAAGCAAATGAAGCAATACCCCAAGATATCAATCTGATAAAAGGAATAAAGCGCACTAATGTCACTCTAACAAGTCACTTGAAGAATCAAGTATAGACATCAAGTGCCAACCTATTTGGGATAATAGGGAACTAGCATTGTTGAGGGAATCATCCGAAAGAAAACCAGAACTCAAAAATCAAAGAAGAAATCTGGATCCTTCACAACAAAGAAGAAGAAATGAATGCAGATAATCCCAAGGACAAACACACGCAACAAGTCATAAACAAAAAGAAGTAAAGGTTTATCATCATCAACAAGCCAGGAAAAAAGAGAAGTCAGAACAAACAACACATATCTCTGGATGTACCTACTATGGTAAGAGTAATCATACAGTTAAAATGTATAGATTTAAAAATAATCATAATATTCTTCCACAACCTGGAAAGGTGGCTAACATGAGAGGACTCAAGTCTAATTCGGGACCCAAAATCACTTAATCTATTTTACAAGAATGTCTTGAATCCACACAAAGAGCAACAAACCCAACAAATTGATAGTGGATGATCAAGGCAGTTGATTTATGGTGAAACACTTTCATCACACCAACCCAGATATTAAAATCCGGAAGACATAATTCTGAAGGGAGAAAAGCTTTCAGAAACTGATCCAGAGCTAACTCTGAACTTAAAATTGGCACAAAATAATCTCTACATTCATAAAGATAAGACAATGAAGGCAAGATGGTGATCATACTAGAACCAGATTAACTCTCAAGAATATGCCTTTTTCAAGAAGCCATTCGAGAATAAATTGTGAAAAGCAAATCATCTTGACTCAAAGCATCCGGATCATGCTCGTAGGATCCCCTAAAAAGGAGTCTGATAGCACACTACATCAAGTCAACAAGCTAAGAGAGGGTATTGGAACGTCAAATTTAACTTGAATAAGAATCTGGAAGACAATCCAGAGTTATTAAGATCTGTGGCAACTCAAGAAAATCAAGGAAGAAAGAAGAGGATTCAGTGATGGATCCGGAGAAAATATTGCCAGCTCAGTAGACAGAATTGAGAAGTGGAATTAAAAGTGCCTAAAGGTAACTATAAAAGTTTTGAATTTCAAATGTCTATTGGGTAACCCACGCATGGTAAAATTCAACAGATGTGTTTGAATAAACCGTTCTAATTCTCCGATTTAAACGCCATTTACCTCTCAAAAATTTTAACTGCCACATCACTGATCCAGTTAACTTTAACTGCATCCAGATTACCAAACTACCCTCACTCTAGGAATTCTATAAAAACCCCCAAATTCTCTCATCTTCTTCACTCAAAGTATTTCACTTACTGATACTCTGCCATTTTTCTTCTATAACCCTTATTCCCAAATTTCCTCCTTCCAAATTTTTTGAATGGCAAATACTCAAGATCAAATCATTCCTCCTCCTCCAAGACACATCTTTAAAGAATCTAATCTAAAAAAACAAGGACTTTATTCCTCTAAAACTCAAAAGCCCTGATTCAGTAATTCCCTCTTATTATTTGGGCGATAACTAATAGCTTAACACTGAACCCTACTCCCAACTCTTAAAAGACCAACATCTTGAGGTCTTCCTCATGATGAACCTTCCTACCTATTCGGACCTTGTCAGATAATTCTACGATAATTTAATGGTCCACTCTTATTTTGATGCCCTCTTGACCAAGGTACAAGGAAAAGTGATAACAATCACCCCAAAGTTCTTTGTGACTCATTTTCAAATGAAAAATAACGGGGTTCTTTTAAGGAATGATGGAGATGAGCTCATGGTCAAATATCATCCCAAGATGTAGCCCCCAATCCGCTACTTTAAAGAAAAATTCTCTACTTAGTGGCCAGAAACCCCTAGGGTGTTGCAATTCGTCTTAGCCAAGTTTGTCCTAATCAAGAAAGGCTCTCTAACCACCCCATCTTCCCTTTAACACTGTGTTCTGCAGCATTGGGTAGAGAGCATAGTTGTCAATATGCCAATCCTAATCATCCACTTCATGAAACATCATAGGAACTCTCATGGCACACTAATTACTAAAATCCTTCTTGAGAATGGAATAAATCTATCTAGAGTTCAATCCATTCAAGGAAAGGAAATCCTAGAGAAGAACTTCAAAAAGTTGTCCTTTGGTGAAGTCTGGGATAAGGAGAAAGCCTGAAAGCTGAGAAAGGATAAGCAACACAAGAGTAAGGTTAGGAAGGCTAGAGTGGAAATTGCTCCGAAAGCAAAAAGGGCTAGAACTACAAAGCCCAGAGATCAAAGGAAGATAAATCTCAAGCCTATGGTAGTAGAAAGGGAGGAAGCAAATGAAGATAAATTAACTCTAATGCAAATCATGGCAAAATCCCCAATAAAGAAGCCTAGGGGGAGGCTTATTAAAGCTGCTGCTAAGAAGATGAAACCAGTTTATGAGCTAGAAGCTCATGAGAATATAGCAGTAGTTGCTGCTGTAATTAGAAAGGGATGGAAGAAAGGGGAGAGAACAACAATTGAAGATATTCTGGTAGATTGTGATGGCTCAAATAGTGAGGAGATTAGAGATGGTGAGCCTATACTAAAGAGGTAGTTTATTTGGAAGGGATCCACCTTCAGTGAAGCCCTTAAGGATAAGCAAGCAAAATTGGATATTAAAAAGCCTACTGTTGGAATTCAAATATAAGAGCCAATCCCCAAGGCTATAATAGCAGTAGACATGAGCAAGGAGAAGAAGATTGTAGTTATTGGAAAGCCCATCATTCAGGATAACATACATCTGGAGGATCATCAATACAATGAGATGATGGGTGCTATGAAAGACAACATGAAAGCCAATCAACTCACTAAGGAGGGACCTGGAGGCTTTTCCAGCACTGCAATAAATATCAGTCAATCTATCCTCATTTCTTCGACAGATCTAGCACTCCTCAATGAAAGTGAGTATCCGAAGGAAGACCTATTTGTATTTAAGGCTAGAAGTGAACCTCTTTCGGAAAATCTGTTAAACCCAGTGGATGAAGTAATTGAGGTGGAAAGTTCTGAAAAGGCATCTGGAGGGATGGTAAGGACAATACCACCATTCCGGATCAAGAAGAGGAGGTGAGAGTTATAAGTCCTGAAAAGGCACTTAGAGGGGAGACTGAGGAAAATGATAGTCTTCCGGAAGCTGGAGTTGAAGAGAGAATAGAAACAGAGCATACTGAGCCACAACAGAACACTGAGGTAACTCCAAACCTTAACTCTTCTATTGCTGCTAATGAATTGGCTGGTAATGTCACTGAAAACCAAGGCAAACTGGATGACACTAACCCTCACAGTGCATCCAAGAAAGATGAGCCTACCTCGGAGCAAAATGCTCCGGAGGAGGGAGTTAGTTTGGGACCCACTGAGCATACTTCTAAAGTGGACTCCAAGGGCGAGCCCACTCCGGAGGAAAGGTTAGAGGAAAAAGAAGAAGAATAGAAGAAGGCAAAAGAAAGTAATGGTGAAGAATCTTTCGGATCAGAAGAATCTGAAAGGAGCTCTGGGATTGAAGAAACTTCTTCTTCAGATAGCATTTTAAAAAGCTAACTATCAATCCAAAACCCTCTAGAGTTGAGAAATTAAGAGTCGCAATGAAAATGATTGAGGAAGCTACAGTTGAAGGGAATAGAGAGGTTGAAATCAAGCGGAGTCTCTAGAGCATATGCGATCAACTAAAATTTGTGGAGAACCTTGTTAAAGAAAAATCTATAACTCCAGTTCTAAAGGCTGAATTGGGGGAAATCAAAGGCTCAGTAAAAAATATAGAGAAGAAAGTGGATGCCTTCCCCTCTGCAGAACTAGTTGTAGAAACATTATTGTCTAAAATCACTCCGGTGCTGAACCGGTTGACTTCAAATATTGTAGGAGCAAATTGCTCTGCAACTCAAATAATCACCAGAGCTGATAATAATTGTGCAACAATAATGGGCCAGATAACCTCCTCCTCCACTGATTTGAAGACTAAACTTAAAGAATATGTTGAGAACAAGTTTGAAAGCTTGGAAAATTCATCCCCGGAGCCATCACAAATTCTGCCAAGGGCATCTCCTCCAGACTAACATATCTAAATGAGAAACATCAAGCTGCTTAAGAAATGCTCTACAATTTTCTTGATGAAGGGTTACCTAAGCTCTTGGAAAAGCATATGAACGATATAATGAAGACTTTAGGAGTCACCTCTCCAGAACTGAAAAGCTCATTAATAAACTAAAGGAGACTGTCAACAAAGACCTCACAATGGTCAACTCCAGTCTTCACAACATCTAGAGAGACATCATCAAGGACATTGAGCAACTCCGGTCTGGTATGTCTAATCTTTCATTCAATGCTCCTTCTATTTCTACCTTCAGTCCTCATCAGCCATTTCGGAAAGCCTTCTCCTTCCGGTCATCCAGAACCTGATCCAATACATGGGAGATACCAGATTCTTTAGATATAAGTGCAACTTAATGCTTCTCAATGCACTCTTTCCATTTTTTAAAGAAGAGGATAGGAAATATGCTCTGAAAATGATTCCTAACTTGGTCAAATATTACAAACAGCTCTGGAACCTCCTCAAACCAGTCAATCTCCTTCCTGCTATTGTTGAGATAATTATTGAGAAGCGGCTTGAAGGAAATGTTGATTACTTTGTCTATTCCGGAGCTTGGCAAAAGAATTGGGACCAATGGACTTACATGGTAATTGACCCCCAATCTAATGCAAACAATAAGGGGGAGAAGAGCACAAGCAAAGATGATGAGTAGAATAGTACAGCTAATAGAAAAGCTATTTTTCATTGCAAACTTTGTAATAGCTATTTCTGTAATTTTTCACTTATATACTCTGTAACTTGTAATCCGGAACTTCACGAGGTTAACCATTGCTAGCAACAGAAGTATGTATAGTGAAAATTTCTACTCAAAATTGCTTCTAAGTACAATCCATAATTGTACATTTAAAACTTGGAAGCGAGAATGCAAAAATATATGGGGAGTTAGGATGCTAAAATTATGGCGGAGTAAAATTATAAATGGCCGAGTATCAAGAATCATACTTAGTTCATATAACTCCTATATGCTTATGCTTAAATGTAATTAGGTTTTTATTTCCATCAAATGGAGGAGATTGCTGGGAAACAATAATCCGGAAGAACAAATTCAAGACATCTCCGGATTAGGTTTGAAGAAAACAAAAACATACTAACAACAGCATATAGTATCCAAAGTCCAAAATGGAAGTATGAGGTCCTAGACAAGTCATCAGGACACATATTGAAAACTACAAATACCTAAGTTCACAAGTGAAGCATCTGGTTAAAGTTTGGAAAGGAAACAAATTTTAAACTCTCAAAAATAGCATCCGGAAGCAATTGTGTATATTCAAGAAGAATGTATCCTGATCAAAAGTCTAGAAGGAACTAAATTCTGAAACTCTAATAGATCATCCGAATTAAGGAAACAAGTCATTAGGTACTAAAGGATCGCATCCGGACTTAGCATTAAATATAAACAAGTCGCTAAGTCCGAAGAAATATTCATCCGGGCTTAAAAGCAATGCATCCCCAAAGTATGAAGAAAGAGACATCCAGAGAAGTCAACTTATTGAAGAGGTCAATTGATTAAAGTATCATCCTGAAAAGTTGATGAATGAAGATATCCGGATGATTCAAAAGACTGGGAAAGGGAAAATAATTTGAATAAAATTTTTCCTCCGATATTTGTCTTCATCCAAGTTTTATTTGCCTTAGAGATTGAAAAAGAGACAGCTTGCACAAATTCAGAAAAAGGACAAAAGGTCTGACAAAGGAAAGAGAAAAAGGTAACAACCTTTTTTAAAATATACTAATAGCATGGTGCGTGGAGCTCACACTTCTAAAAAATTTGTTCGAATTTTGGCAAGGCACAAAATGCCAAACAAACGACTACTGATAGCTTTTTCAACGGACCAATCAATGAGTCTAACAGACAAATCAATGGTTCCAGAAGTTCCACCTCATATCTTATCAATGGTGAAGATTCAAGATCATTCCAATGGAACACAATAACTACATTTATGATTGAAGACTATAAAAGCCATGCTTCACGGGTTGAGAAGTTGCTGATTGATTCTAGAGTTACAACATTCTAAGAAATCCACTACTCAATTACATTAATTCCTCCAAGAACTGAACAAATCCATATCTGTTTATAAGAATACCCAACTGAACTTATAAACTTAAGGAATTCAAAGACCAACCTTTTGAGAAAACAAAGAGTATAAGATATCATACTTGGGTAAGTATTGAGATTGGGATTAAGCTTAGAGTTGGTGCTTTAAGTGGGATCTTGCTGTAGGACTCAGCTTAGGTTTGAGTAGAATCTAAGTGGTATATCCTACTAATGAAAAAGGACCCAGCTTGGAGTTGGTGCTTCCAGTGGTATATCCTACATCCGGAAGGGGTCACCATCCGGAGACAAGCTTAAGAGGACTCAGCTAGGAGTTGGTGCTTCTAGTGGTATATCCTACATCCGGAGGAGAAGAAATCTCCAGAGGCAAATTGTAAGGCTTGATTCCTGCCAGTTGAAAAGGAATCCACTAGTGGACAAAGCTCGGAGTAAGGAAACTCCGGGGACTGGAGTAGGCAGGGCCGAACCAGGGTAAACCTCTCGTGTTCGATTTTTCTTACTCAGCCTTTAATTTATTGCACTTTATTTCACATTTGCATCATTAGGATCCACTACATCTAGAACATATCAAACACGCTACACAAGACCTTTTTAAAGTCTGTAAATTCCGCAAAAAAGGGTCATTCACCCCCTCTGACCTAAAATACAACCTTACAGGGACCAACAAAATAAGTCTAGTTTAAGTTCAAACTTGAATTTCAAAGAATTACAGGCTGAAGTAGCCATAACAAGAAGGATCAAAAACTTTATAAAAGAAATTATAGTAGATACAAGCATAATCTATAGCCGGAGATAACAGAACACCATAAACTAGAAACATAATTGTACCGCAGTTACCTAGCATTGCAAGTGACACCATCTCAGACACATGACAAGGAAGCTAACGAGATAGGAGAAGAATCAAAAGGAAGAACAAGAAGAAGGTAGAACGCAGAACAAAAAGAGAGAAACGAAGATTGGAGATCGCAAGAGAGAAAACGTATAATACAGTTTATTCCAAAATAGAATGCTTATATACAACGTAATGCTGTAGAAATTTTGTTAAAAAAAATTCAATTGAAAAATGTTTACTGTCATAGTAAAAATGTAATTATTTTGAAAAAAGTGACCCATCTTGATAAATACCCATGAAAAAATAGCATATACGAGATGTCTCAAAAGTTCTTCACTGCCAATAAAGTAGTTAATTAGAGTACCCACTCAATTTGTCCGAGATCATGTTCCTTCCATACAAGGGAGCATGAGGAAAATTGAAGACAATTTTGTCAAAACTAGTGTCCCAAAGAAGAGGGTGGTTTGCCATGGTGCGAGCATCCACTTTATGTATGATGGTGCATCCCTTTTTCTTCTAGCTTTTTCAAGTTACTTTCGCCCCTTGAATACATTGCCTTCACTCCATCTAAATCACAAACAAATGTTAGTATGTCATATTTTTTTCATTGAAAACCCAATAAATTTACTAACCTGGCTGCATTCTTTTATACATCAAAGTGGTTAAGATTAAACTTGTGGCTTCTAGAGATCTCAGATTTGAACCACATCTAGTACACTAGTACTGCTCCCTTATTCAAACTTCGTTTTATAATTCTTCGAACTTCTGGTATTTTGGTACAATTTATAATACCTTTTCAATTAATTGTTTTTGAGTGGTGCACCAGATCATTCCTGTTTTCTGTCCCAATTAACCATTAGTGACTCTTCATTTTCTCTTTATTTATTTTCTAAATTTTACTAGTATTAATACAGTTCTATACTTTTCAGAACTGTGTGTTTAAGGAATTCAATTTAATTGGATTCATCTTATATAAATATTTGTTTTTTATCGAAGAATATGGTCTATTATGTTAAATCAGAAGCAATTATAACTCTAATTAAATGTAAAAAAACATGACGTCAATTCCCCTACATGTCGAAGAATCAACCTAAAAACACCGGAAAAAACAACACATATCACAAACACACTAAACTTGTTTTCCCGCAAGACAAAAATGTCTTTAAACAAAACTAAATCTTAAAATAAAATATAAAACACTGCAACTTATATATTCACATTGTTTTTTAAAAGTTGCAGCTTATATTTGTTCCCATTTTACACTCTTATATACTGTAGTATCATTTTCAGGTCATAATAAATAGGTATTGCCAACCCTGTTTGTATTTGATTAAACATATTAATTTTTTTTTTTAATTTTATGACTTATTTAATTAGTTTTCCACCTCACTTAATTGTTGTTGTTATAGATTTATACCGCTTCTAGAAAATTTCAAATGCTGATTGAAATTTTTTTTTAAGAAATAGGATTGCAATAAACTCATAATAGATGGGTAACACAATCAGGAGCCCAATATCTCATTTAAAAAGATAGCTCTTGCTAAAATATGGTCAGCTATGTTATGATCTCGACTTATCCAACTAAAAAGACACGAAACATATTGACTGGCTATGTTTTTACAATCCTCAACAGTATTAGCAACATAAAAATGACCGAAATCAATGCTAATCAAAAGCTCATCATACGGTTTATCATATGTTTCGACAATAACATGAGTTTAACCCGTATCCTTCATCCAAGATAAAGCCTCTCTCATCAATAAAGCCTCTGACTCCAAAATAGAAATATATGAAGAAAGAAGGCTTGCTCTAGCTCCAATGAAAAAGCCAACCTACATTACGAATAATTGCCCCATACGAAATATACTCACCATCATTGAATTTGCCGCATCGCATTTACACTTCAAGAATGGCGTGGATGGGGCCTCTTTATGGAAAGAATTAAGGTGATATGGAAAGGATCAAGGTGATATGGAAAGAATCAAGGTGTAAAAGGAATCAAAGAGAAAAAGACAATGTATCAAGGTAGAATTAACAACATATTCAGGGAATTCATTGTCTTTCTATATGTCACAAGATTTGTATTATTACTTTTCCATATTGTAAATATTTACATATTTGTAATACTAGTATAAATAAGGCACAATGTAACCTTTGTTATAAATAAGGCACAGTGTAACCTTTGTTATCCAAGTAATAGAAATATAATTTTTATCTTCCACATATCTATGTCTACATGGTATCAGAGCAAAAGAAGGCCTAACAGCCAGAATGATCTTAAGTTCGTGTTTAAAGTCCTGGTGGAGTTTGGGCTAGTATAGAAAAGGCTAGACCCGGTGTTGACCTTGAGCCTCAGAGATGATAGGCGAAGGAATAATGGCAAGTGGCAATTGGTCCAGGCCTAGTTGCACTTGAGGGGAGTGTTAGAGATGTCAAGCTCATGAAGTTGTTGCCCGTGTGTCAGGCTCTTGAAGTTGCTCTACTGTCAGCTAGTCATTTGACGAGAACACTGCCTGCACCCCTTCGTTCCTCGTCTCACCAACTGCAATCTGCCGAGAATTGGGCACCATTTTCGGGTGTCCTCAACGATTTTGTCAAAAGCCAATGCAAAGTAGATTGTTGCCTTCGGTTTAGTGTAAACATTTTGCCATAGCCTTTTGTTTGTCGTGCACCAAATGGCCCAAAACAAGCAGTACACCTGCTGCATAAATGATAAAGATTTATCACAAAGCCAATTGCATATAACATCAATTATGCTGACATTATCAGGTATTGAGCATCAAAGTCCTTCCACAATCTTGGCATAAGAGCACTCAAGGAAAACATGATCAACGCTTTCAGCACTTAAAAAGCATGTAACGCACAATGATCACAATTCACAACATGCCTCAACACAAGATTAGAACGGGCAGGGATCAAATTATTTAATAAACGCCACATAAAAACTCGAATTTTTAGAGGAATTTGTAGTTTCCACATGGCATTCCAGCAAAAAGGGGCAAAATTATAGTGACGTCTAAAAGTCTAGACAATTCCCTATATGATGATTTGAGCGTGTAAATGCCTTCAGTTTCAAAAGGGCAACAGACTACATCACTTCCATGCACAATTAGTAAAGGAGTTTGCGATATATAACCAGCCTCAGTGTCATTAAAAAATTCATGAACTTTGCTCACATTCCATTCCCGGTTTAAGATAAACTCTGAAACAGGGTCGTCTCGGAAAATTTCGGGACCCTGAGTAAGAAAGTAAATTCGGGGCCCTTGTAAAATAAATATATGTTAAAAAATTCAACCAAATTTATCAAACTTTGCATATACATATATTTTTTAGATTACGATGTTGTCATTTGAAATCTTGTTATTCGAGTATATTTTAAAGCAAATTTCAATAGATTTTTCATTAGAAATTTTATCTAAAATTATATTCTTTATTTTATTGATAATTGATATGTTTGACAAATATAAGAATACAATGACTTTATTTAAAATAATATATTAAAATCTCAAAAATATATATTGAATTAATTAAATTAATATTTATTTTTTTAAATACATAACTTTATTTAAAATAAGGTATTAGAATCTCGAAAATATATATTGAAATAACTAAACTAATATTTATTGTTTTTGAAATACAAAATATCTGTTAATTTTTTATACTCAATAGATTTTAACTTTTGCATTATGAATTGTAATTAAAGAAATGAAATAAAATTTAAATACCAAAATTAATTGCTTATGAAAAAAGTAGTATGTTTGATAAATCAATCAAACCTTTAAACTGATACCAATTAAAAAAATCACTATAATTGATAATTAAGTACTATGTCTAATTTTTTTAATTAAGGAATTAATATATGTAAATGTTAGAAAAAAAGAGATTTGAAAAAATGCTCCCGAGAAATGAAAACAAATACCAAATTTTTTAATTTAGAAACTATTATATAATGTTAGGGAAAAAGGATATTTGAAAAAAAAAGGGCTCTAAGAATTGATTCCATGCACAACAGGAGAAGTAAAGCCCACTCTAACCACTAAGCCAAACCAAAGTTTAGTATTTTTTTTCTCATATTAATATATATTATTTTTTCCTCAATTTGATTCAAACTAAAATTTGAGGCCCTTGAAAACTCAAGGCCCCGAACGATCGCTCCACTCGCTCCCCCTAATGGACGGCACTGCTTTGAAACCTTCACACCCTCTATTTGCAAGCCTTCATGGGCACTAAAAATCACTCTTTGTTTGTGATTAACCCATACCATGTCAAATGCATCAATATTTGTATCGTCGACATCTACTCGCCAACGAATTGAGTTTATGAAAACTCCATAGCCGGAAAAATACTTCTCGAAATGTAACTTGGGGAGCCAGAGAGATTAGCCGTTAAAACTAGTCCCATCTTGAAGTAACGAGCCTTAAAAACACAGGTGACAAGACTGTTAGGAAAAACTAGGAAACGCCAAAGTTGTTTCCCAAGGAGGACAATATTAAGTTCGATAATATTCCTAAAACCCATTCCACCAAATTTCTTCGATTTACACAACAATTCCCAACGTTGCTAGTGGATTCCTCTTCTATCCCCATTATTTGAAGTCCACTAGAAAGAGTTCAATATCATATGAATAGAATCACAAAGGAAAATGGGGAGGCGAAAAAGAGACATCAAATATGCACGAATGGATTAAAGTACCGACTTAATCTCCACTTCTCTACTCCCAAACCTAAGAACTTAGAGCTACAAGAGCTAATTCTCTTCTAGATTTGATCTCTAATGAAGCCAAATAAGGCTATTTTACTTCTACCCACCATCGTAGGCCTACCAAGATATAAGGATGATGATGATATTGTCATAGAAACATTAAAGTAGTTCGCATATAATCTGCTTGTACACACTATGTTATAGGCTTGGTCTAGTGGTTGAGCCTTAAAGCTGTGATCCTAGAGGTTGTTGAGTGGTGTCCCTCCTATTGTGGGACCCACTGTTTAATTAAAAAAATAAAAAAAAGAAAAAGGAAAAAGAAGCAGGTCGGCAGAAATTTTTTTCAAAAAGTGCACAGTAAAATTATTGTGTACAATTCGGCCATACGCTTTTTGAATCTCCTATAAATAGAGGAGGGTTTTGCTCATTTGAAGAGTAGACCAAAATAGAGAGTAATAGAGAGAAACACAGATAAAAATGTAATCTGTGTAGAGAGCCTTAGGAAAAGGGTTCCTAAGAGCTGAGTAAGAGAGAAAATAGTGAGGTTTTGGGAAACACTTGAGTGCCACTATTTTTTAATCTCTTGGTGTACCTACTATTATTTTATAGTGGAAGAATTATTCGGAGTTGGTCCCGCGATTTTTCCCTAATTTATTTGGGGTTTCCACGTAAAAATCTATGTGTCTTTTTATTCTGCTGCTATTATTTTTCTCGTAATCTATTATTGGGCCTAACAAGTGATATATTTATCCCTCCTATTGTGGGACCCACTGTTTAATTAAAAAAATTTAAAAAAAAGAAAAAGGAAAAAGAGGCAGGTTGGCAGAATGTTTTTTCAAAAAGCGCACAGTAAATTACTGTGCACAATTCGGCCATACGCGTTTTGAATCTCCTATAAATAGAGGAGGGTTTTGCTCATTTGAAGAGCAGACCAAAATAGAGAGTAATAGAGAGAAACACAGATAAAAATGTAATCTGTGTAGAGAGCCTTAGGAAAAGGATTCCTAAGAGCTGGGTAAGAGAGAAAATAGTGAGGTTTTGGGAAATACTTGAGTGCCACTATTTTGTAATCTCTTGGTGTACCTATTATTATTTTATAGTGGAAGAATTATTCGGGGTTGGTCCCGTGGTTTTTCCCTAATTCATTTGGGGTTTCCACGTAAAAATCTGCATGTCTTTTTATTCTGCTGCTATTATTTTTCTCGTAATCTATTATTGGGCCTAACAAGTGGTATCAAAGCCGAAGGTTGTTTTATCAGTAAAATCCGTGGATATATTTTTCAAAAATAAATATACCACGACGACGAGAAAATTACGATAAATCTGGTGGCGCAATCCATTCGAAAAACCGTCGCAGATACGCAATTTGAGTGAATAGTAACATGAGTAATAGTATTCATATATAATACTATTCATATTCGGCCATCTTTTATGAATAGTATTATTTAAGTATACATACTGTTACTATTTTAATATACAAGTATTATCTGGGTATACGGTACTATTCACATATACAGTCACTATTTATGTGAATAGTGAAATTCGTGAATAGTAAAATTTTGCCATTTTTAAATTTTTGACATGGCGTATGACGGTGTAATGATGAAATTGACGGATATAAATTATTCAATGTGGAAATCTAGAATGGGGGACTACCTCAATTGCAAAGATTTGTACGATCCAATTGAGGGTGACGACGCAAAGCCGAAGGATATGAAAGATCAGCAATGGATAAAGTTGAAGAAGCAGACATTGGGTACAGTACGCCAATGGATAGATGTTAGCCTGTACAACCACGTGAGGAATGAAACAAATCCCAAAGTTCTCTGGAAGAAGCTAGAGGATATGTACGAGGCGAAAAATGCTCAAGGAAAAGTGTTCATGATTCGCAAAGTCATGAACTTGAAACTGACAGAAGGACGATCAATCACACAACACGTGAACGACTTTGAAGGATTCATAAGTGAGTTAGCAGTCACCGGTATGTCCTTGGATGATGAGATGCAAGCATGTCTTTTGATGGGAACTCTACCAGATAGCTGGGATACTCTTGTCGTATCATTGAGTAACTCAGCTCCAAATGGTGTGGTAACAATGTCTATGGTAAAGAATAGTCTACTTAATGAAGAGCTTCGTAGAAGGGACGTTGCCAGTACCAGTTCACAAGCCCTTGTCACAGAGAATAGGGGCCGAAGTAAGAGTAGAGGTCGAGGGAATGGAAAATCGAAAGATAGATCCAAGTCCTAGGAGAAGAGGTCATGCTACCACTGTAGAAAGCAGGGTCATCTCAAAAGGAACTGCCGTTTTCTTAAACAAGAGAATGCAAACCAAAGTCATGATGATGACAAAAACACATCTGCTGTAGTCACAATAGAAGATGGAGAGGTGGCTTTAGTATCTCATGATGCAGATTATTGTCATGTTGGAGATGCAGATACCGAGTGGATTGTAGATTCTGGTGCCTCATACCACTGTGTTCCAAAAAGGGAATACTTCTCAACATATAAAGCAGGCGATTATGGTACTATTAAAATGGGAAATATAGTGTCTCGCAAATGGTGGGAATCGGCGATATCTGCGTGAAGACAAGTGTCGGATGCACATTAACACTTAAAAATGTGCTACACGTTCTAGATCTTCGGTTGAACTTGTTGTCTGTTAGTGTATTGGACAAGGAAGGTTATCACAAACATATAGGCGATGGAAATTGGAAACTCACCAAAGGATCGTTGGTGGTGGTGAAAGGAAGATTGTGTTGCTCGCTATACAAAACCCATGCAATAGTATGTGCAGGTCAACTGAATACAGTTGGAGATGATGCTTCACCAAATTTGTGGCATAGGCGACTGGCACATGTTAGTGAGAAAGGGTTGAATATACTGGCTAAGAAGTCCCTCATCCCATTAGCCAAAGGAAAAATAAACCCATGTGATCACTGTTTAACTAGGAAGCAACATCGAGTTTCATTTCAGAAAAGCTCTAGAAGGAGAAATAATAAGTTAGAGTTTGTACACTCTGACGTTTGTGGTCCCATAGATACAGAATTCATTGGAGGAAGAAGATACTTTCTTGTATTTCATGAGAATGATATCATCAATGAAAGATCTACAAGTGATGGGGTTATCGATATTACACCAGAGAGCATTCTATCACATGATGCCACAGAAAAAAGAATGCACCAATCAGAACAAGATGGAGAAGAAGAGTTAGTTGTAAGGGATCAAGATGCGATTATAGATGAAGATACGAATGAAGAGGGTATTGAGCAGGGGGAGCCAGAGAACCCCATTCTACCAGAAGAAGAACCTCAATTAAGGAGGTCAATCAGAGAACGCCAACCATCTACAAAATACTCCAGTTCTGATTATATTTTAATCACTGATGAGGAGGAGCTTGAAAGCTTCCAAGATGTGCAATCTTGTAATGATAAAGATTGTTGGATGAAGACCATGCAAGAGGAGATGAATTCTTTGAAGAAGAATGACACGTACGAGCTGGTGAAACTTCCTAAGGGGAAGAGAGCACTCAAGAACAAATAGGTGTACAAGCTAAAGAAAGATGATGGAGACTTAGTGAGATACAAAGCTCGATTGGTTGTCAAAGGCTTTACTCAAAAGAAAGGTATCGACTTTGATGAGATTTTTTCACCAGCTGTGAAAATGAGTTCCATTCGAGTTGTGCTAGGTCTTGTAGCCAGCTTGAACCTTGAGTTAGAACAACTTGATGTAAAGACCGCGTTCTTGCATGGGGATTTAGAAGAAGAAATTTATATGGAACAACCAGAAGGTTTCAAGGTCAAGGGAAAGGAAGACATGGTGTGTCGCCTAAAGAAAAGTTTGTATGGCTTAAAACAAGCCCCGAGGCAATGGTATAAAAAGTTTGATTCCTTCATGGTGAATCAAGGATACAAGAGGACAGAAGCTGATCCATGTGTATATGTCCAGAAATTCCCTAATGGAAAATTTATCATTCTTCTCTTATATGTTGATGATATGCTAGTCGGTGGGCCAGATGCCAAAATGATTAGTAAGTTGAAGTGTGATTTGTCTAAGGCGTTTGACATGAAGGATTTGGGACCGGCAAGGCGAATTCTTGGAATGGAGATTACCCGAGATCGAAGGTCCAGCAGGCTGTGGTTATCGCAAGAAAAATATATTGAACAGGTACTAGAAAGGTTCAATATGAAGAATGCTAAACCAGTTAGCACTCCACTTGCCGCTCATTTCAAGTTGAGTAAGAAATCCTACCCTTCAACAGAGAAAAATAGAGAAGATATGTCAAATGTTCCATATTCTTCAGCGGTCGGAAGTTTGATGTATGCAATGGTGTGTACGAGACCAGACATCACTCATGCAGTTGGAGTTGTGAGTCGATTTCTGTCAAATCCCCAGAAGACACATTGGGAAGCAGTTAAATGGATCTTCAAATACCTGAGAGGAACTTCAATGTTATGTTTAACTTTTGGAGTTGAAAAATCTGCACAGATGCAGATATGGCTGGTGACCTTGATGAAAGAAAATGTACATCGGGTTACTTATTTACATTCTCAGGGGGAGCTATTTCATGGCAATCACGGTTACAAAATTATGTTTCATTATCAACAACCGAAGCAGAGTACGTTGCAGCAGCGGAAATAGGAAAGGAAATGCTTTGGTTAAAGTGATTCTTTCAAGAATTGGGTGTGCAAGAAGAAGACTACATAGTTTATTGTGATAGTCAAAGTGCACTAGACTTGAGCAAAAATACTATGTATCATGCACGGACGAAAAATATTGATGTAAGATATCATTGGCCCAGACTTGCCATTGAAGAAAAAGAGTTCAAGTTGCCGAAGATTCATACAAATTAAAATGTTGCTAATATGCTGACGAAGGTCGTACCAAAAGAAAAGCTCGACCAGTGCATTGAAGCAACCGAGATGGAGAGTCCCACAATGTAGTCGGGAGGGGGAGATTTGTTGAGTGGTGTCCCTCCTATTGTGGGACCCACTGTTTAATTTAAAAAAATAAAAAAAAAAAGAAAAAGGAAAAAGAGGCAGATCGGCAGAAATTTTTTTCAAAAAGTGCACAGTAAAATTACTGTACACAATTCGACCATACGCGTTTTGAATCTCCTATAAATAGAGGAGGGTTTTGCTCATTTGAAGAGCAGACCAAAATAGAGAGTAATAGAGAGAAACACAGATAAAAATGTAATCTGTGTAGAGAGCCTTAGGAAAAGGGTTCCTAAGAGCTAGGTAAGAGAGAAAATAGTGAGGTTTTGGGAAACACTTGAGTGCCACTATTTTGTAATCTCTTGGTGTACCTACTATTATTTTATAGTGGAAGAATTATTCGGAGTTGGTCCCGTGGTTTTTCCCTAATTCATTTGGGATTTCCACGTAAAAATCTGCGTGTCTTTTTATTCTGCTGCTATTATTTTTCTTATAATCTATTATTGGGCCTAACAGAGGTCGCAGGTTCGAGTACACATTCAGGTGGGGTGAAATAAGATTCTCTCTTGTTATTATTGTAAGCCTAAGTAACGAAATTTTTTTTTTTTAAAAAAGAATTAATAATTCCATTATGCAAAAAGTTGAGCACCACCTCCTTTCCCCCTACCCCAACAAAAAAATTCAACGGCAATTCATTGCATCTTATATCATATGCAATGAGATTCTGTAAATGAAATGAACTTTAAATAATAATTAAATTGATTTTGTCATTTTATTCAGGTTTTCAGTACACATTTTTGAAAATATTTTTTTCACTATAAAATAAAAGATTTGACGACTGTCCAAGCATGTTGCCATATACCACAGACTAATAACTTACTAATATAGATTTCATTTCTTTTTTTTTTAAGTTGTTTGATTTATAAAAAAAAATAAAGTAATTTTCTACACAAACATGTTACCAGCCAAATGTATCATAGGTTGCTTTAATTTATCTCATTTCATCTATTGTCTCATGATCTTTGAAAAGGTCATTGTATCTCTTTAAACTTTCAAAAAGTTTATTAATTTGTCCACTGAATTACATGTGTCAATTTATTGTTGGACAAAGAAAATTTACGTGAATGACATAATTGAAAAGTCAAATCAATAAGAAACTAACATATGTCATTTAATGGATGAACCGATGCACTTTTTTTAAGGGGCTAAGACTAGGAGTCTGTGATACATTAGTAAAAAAAGAGGCAAAAGTTGGACGAGTTTGACCGTGAGTTTTTCAGCTTTTTTCAGCAAATTTTTTAAAAAGCGCTATTTTTAAGCTTTTTTTTAAAGTTATAGATTTAATTTTAAAAAAAATAAATCAAACAATTTCTAATTAATTAATATAAAAAATTAAAATATGTTATAAAATTAAAATATATAAATTTATTAAAAATTTATAAAAATAAATTATTTTAAAAACAGTTTGAAAAGTATTACCAACTCACACTTGTACGGACATGATATTTTTTTTTATAAAAGAACAAATATGACCAAGAAAACTCAAACGATATTTTTACAAAATAAAATTCTAATTAAAAAAGATAGAAAACCAAATTCGTGTGTCTAAATTGTGAACTGTGAAATCTCCAGTCCAATCCAATCCAAATCCATAAAATTAAAATGTTGCATTGCCAAAATCCCCAAGTTCTCTATCCTCAAATCTTCCCTCTTAATCTCTATCCTCGCTCTCCTACTCTTCGATTCACTTGTTTCAGCACGCCCTCTTCTGTTTTCTCCATCTCAGCACTTCCTCCGCCCAATTCTGACCTATGGCTAGCCGAGATTACTCCCCCTGAGGACGGCGGTCCTATGGAGCTTCCGTTCTACTCCAACCCTTCAATTTTCGCTACTACAGATGATCCTTCCACTCTCCAAGTCGCCTCCAGTCTTCTCCTCACTGGAGCTATTACTATCTTCCTCTTTCGCTCTCTTCGCCGCCGTGCTAGGCGTGCTAAAGAATTGGTACTTTACCCCCTTTTTACTTGTTGTTCTTGCTGCTCCCATTGAATTAATTTGAAATTTTTGGAGATGTCCATGTACCTCATGGGTTTCCATTTGGAATTTTAGGGTTGTTGTTTGGGGATTTTTTTAGATGTGTTTGTTTGTTTTGTCTCTAAATTTTCATGTGTTATGGTTTCATTTTGATTCTAGGGGTTTGTTTTTATGAGATAACGTTATACAATCCAATTTTTGTATATAACTGATTTGTTCCAATGATTGCTACGAAACCTCTTATGATAATTTAAGGCTATATATTCCTAATTCAGTTCCTACAAATGTTTGATTAATTCTATAGTTGTATATAACTTTAATATGGAGTTTCCATCCATTTTTAAGAGTTTCAATGATGATTTAAGGCTAGATATTCCTAATTCAATTATACAAGGCTAGAAATTTCTAATGGAATATGTAAATTTTACATACATATACATCAAACTATTCTCTTAGTTCTTTTAATGACACTGTAATTGCATTTACCTTCAATTTTCAAGTGAATAGTTTTTGCGCCTAGCTTAACTTGTGTGCGCGTAATCCCAGGGCAGAGAAATTTATTTTATTGGCCGGGTTTGAAACGCCAGCTTCTTCGCTATTTTTCACCTTACCAATGAAGCAATTTTTGGTGGATGACAACAAAAAAGAAATAAATGTTTGTTCATCTTTTACATGATCTACTCCTTCAAGAGTAAGTCTGACCATACTTTCACTTACATCAAGTTTATTAGATCTGAAATTGCTCATCAGTTCTTCCTGAAAATGATCTACACGCTCATTTTCCCACGAGAACAAACTTCCAAGGATCGAACCAGCCTTCTAGTTTCTTGGAATATGAAGAGTCTTAAGCATCATATCATAATTCAAAACTCAAGACCACATATCTGAAAGCTAGCATCAAGATAGATAAAAGGATCAGGATGTCACACTTGACCTGCTACAACAACCATGAATACAAGCAGAACAAAATGAAAAACATTAATTAATGCTTGTATTCATGGATGTTGTAGCAGGTCAATGTTATTCATGACTTAATTAATGTTTTTCATTTTGTTTTGCATGTATTCATGGCTATTGTAGCAGGTCAAGTGTGACATTCTGATCATTTTATCTATCTTTGAGATATGTGGTCTTGAGTTATAAATTATGATTCTGGTGCTTAAGAAGTTATCTCTTCATCTCATATTCCAGGAAACTAGAAGGTTTGGTTTGGTCCTTACAAGTTTGTTCTTGTGGGAGAATTATCCAACTCTGAGCAGGAAGAGCTGATGAGCAATATGGAATCTGATAAACTGGATATAAGTGAAAGTATGTTTAGGCTTATTCTTGAAGGAGTAGACCATGTAAAAGATGGACAAGCGTTTATTTCTTTCTTGTTGTCGTCCACCAAAAATTGCTTCATTAGTAAGGTGAACAATTGTGAAGAAGCTTGTGTTTCAGACTCGACCAATAAAATGATATTCACCAATACTTTTTCTTCAGAAATTTAGGTCAACAGGGGCAAAGAAAACATTGAAAGAGGAAGCATTAGAGAGTTTGAAGGCAATAGGAACAGCTCCAATTGATGCTCAAAAGCCTCCTTCCCCAGCTCAGGCTTTTTTAGGCGGAATTTCAGCTGCTGTTATCGCCCTTATTCTCTACAAGTTCACTACTACTATCGAATCATCTCTCAACCGCCAGACTATTTCTGATAATTTCTCGGTTCGTCCCATCATTTATTAAAGACTCAATGCATATCCATGTACATGAACTTGTCCCAGATGACCAACTGCCCCCTGAACTTTCAAAGTGACCTCGTTGGTCCCTCAACTTTCAAAAAATACGCAAATTCGCTCCTTGAATGCCACATGTCGGCTTATGATTGGTTTGACTTTTCGAAGATGTCATTTTCTGATTTTATCTCTCCAATAAGAAACTGACACGTGACGTTTAAGGAGCAAAGTGATGCACTTTTTGATGTTGAAGGAGCTACAAGGTCATTTTAAAAGTTCAAGGGGCTGTAAGTTTTTTGGGACAAGTTCAGGTACCAGGAGATGCATTAGGCCTTTTTAAAAAGATTCCTGATTGTCTATACCCGTGTAATAACTTATGAAGTATCCTTTAAAATATGTATAATCTCTTGTGATTTTTCTGGTTTCAGGTTCGTCAAATAACTATAACCATTAGGTAGCTGTTTTTCCAGCTCGTTTTTTTAACGTTTGTGATTAGTTTTATTTGCGAAAGGTTTGAGATTTGTTTGGGAAATGCAGGACGATTATAAATGGGTTATGCTACCTAGCGACATTTGTTTTCGGGTTCAACTCTCTTGGTTTGTTTTTCTACTCGGGTCAGCTTGCCTTCAACTCTTTCATGGAGGATTCAGAAAGTGAAGTTAAACCAAATGAGCAGTCTGATTCACAGAATTCAGTTTTTGAGAACCCTACCGATAGCAACTCGGGAGATCAAAGTACAGATAATTCGCAGTAGTATAAGAAATCGAGAACTCATGTATTTATATGGAGCAAGGCTTAATTGATTTTGTTCTTTAAATCATAATCAGACATAATCATAGTTATGCTCTTATTTATGCTCATGTTCTTTTCATGTTTACTTAGAAGCATGATATGGAGAATAATTGGTCTAAAGTAGCTGCAGCTTATAAACTTATTCCGTACTAATCCTCGTAAAAACAGGCAACTGGTGTAGAAATTCAGGTAGCTATTTTAGTGGAATTGGTTAGTTTTTTTTTTTTAGAAATAGGGGTATATTTTTTGCGGGATTGAACTCAACCCCATAGTCTTTTCATAAGAAAGTGGTTTACGCTGTGTTTGTTTGCATGAAAATATTTTACAGGAAAATATTTTTTAAATTTTTTGTTGTTTGTTTTAACTGTAAAATAAGTCAAAGAAAAATAGTTAGTTAGTCAACAATAAAATCCTTTAAAAAAATGGAAAATGTTTTCCCCATACAAAAAAACATTTTCCCTATTAAACACATGATAAAATTACGCTGTTTAATTCCACTCCTCCTTAACAAACAAAACAGACGCCCATCAAACCATGCCACTACCGCCGCACTGTGCTCTTTTATTCCACTACTCATTATTACGGTTAAAATTTCTGATCAAGTTTTTTTCCTTGTCCTCATCCCGTTTTAAAAAAAATTCACACTCATGCAATATCAATTTAATCAACGAAATTGAATTTTAACAAATCGTAAAAATCACTGGATTCACAGCCCAGAATGCAAATTTGCCTGGTCTTTCTACCAATTCAAGCATCAATTATTCAATTAGCGTTTTGATTGGGTTTCGAAGTATGATGCATTATTACCGTTTGTGTCCTGAGTCCTTCAATGACTGATGCACTCCTGATTATGGGCACAATTCATGCCCTTTTTTTGTTTTCTTGTGTGCTTGTATTATGCTTTCTTTTTACTGCTTCAGTCTTGCTTATTTTTTTAAAAAATCTAGTCTGCAAGTGTGTGTAGAAATAATCCTTAAGGAACCAATCTCATGTATCTTGAATAAATTTGTTACACAGTCGCAACCAAGCACTAGAAAATAATTTTTAGTATTTTGATCAAACACAGAAAAATATTTTATTTTCTTGAAAAATATTTTACCTTGTACAATATTTTTCATTGCATTATACATTCACGGGGCCTTAATTTGTTGAATTAAAATTAATTATCTACAAATTTGTAGATTTCAAGGATTGAACTAAGTTTGTTGGACCCAACACATGTAGGCGTATAAGAATTTTATCCATGTCATTATTATTATTTGGTTGGAAAGAATAAAAACAATTAACAATTCCTTTTTTTTATCACCCACCCTTTCACTATTAATCCCACATGTTTCTCTTTCGTTTCTCATTCTTCCAAATTCTCTGTCGGTGAAATAAGAAGTTGATGTAGCCACCGCTTACAAATCTGACGACAAGTGGAAATCTCGTTACTCTTCCCTTTGAAGAGAAAAATCAAGCTCGTTATAATTTCATGATTATTAGTGTTTGATAGAAATCAAAATATTGAAAAAAAGAGACGTGAAATGGTTTTATAAAGTTGTGATATTTTTAAGAAACTACAGAACAATCACCACGCCATTGAAGAAATCTTGCAAGGAAAAATGGATAAAGCTCATAAATCTTGACCTACCAACTCTCGTAATAACCATTTCTCTTCCATTAAGAATTTTTTGATTTCACTGGCCACCCAACCTACCATATAAACCTAGCTTTTACTTTTCTTTAAACCTAGGAAATTAGAAGCAATTACAGTTCTAATTAAAGGTGAACAAACATAAAGTAAAATTCTCCTACATGTCCAAAAATCAACTGCTCAATCTAACAATCGTGCAGTGTGATTCGCAAACTGATAAACATAGAGTAGTCTAAAAATGCGAAAACTATAGTTCACCGGACAGAACACAACTAAGTTCCTGTTCTCTTGAACTACAATTCAATGTAGTTCAGTTCAGTTCAGACCACTTCATTTTAGTTCGGTCGAGTTCAGTTCAACTATGCATAGTTATTAATTTACACTGGAATAAGTTAAGTTCAGCTCAGCTCGCTTCAGTTTAGCCAACTTCAGTTCGGTTCAGTTCAGCTTTCAGAAGTTGAAAAGAACAGAGCCTAAACACAAACAAACTAAACTTGCTATTGCCGCAAGACAAACATGCCCTTAGGCAAGACTTAATCTGAAAACAAAAGATAAAACACTGCAACCAAAACTTTTAACCCCCAACTAACGATCTCGAATATCCACAACCATAAGAATATCTGCTTACGCCATAACATCAACCAGTAGTGCAGATCTGAAACGATCTTGTTGTACATAGATAGATCTAGGTATCTACTCTGAAAGATTAATTATCTTGTCTAAAGGCCGATGAAGTACAACCCAGTTTCAAAACTATCAAGATTGAGATAAGTAGTAAGAGATCCATGTTTGGAGAAGATAATTGTGTGGACGATAAAAAATAGTTGATGCATGTTATTCTCACAAAAAACACCGAAAAAATAAAGAAAAAGCAGGACAAGAAAATAAATGATAGGAAGGAGATACAACCTAATTAGAATTTTCTCTCTCCCCAACAAACAAACTTATAAACGAAAAAGGCGCGAGTTCTCAAATCAATGGCAGTCAGAATTTTAATTTTTTTAGAGATAAAGGGGAGAGTTATTTATTTGATTTATAAACCTAGCTTTTATGTACTTTGAGTTTCACTGATTTTTTTTGTTTTCTCTTGATTATCTGTAGATTAACCTAAGGTAAATGAATCGGCTCTTTTAGAATAATGTTTCTTCAAGAAACTTAATTGAGGCTAATTTATATCAAATCAATTTTGGTAAATTTATAAACTAAAGCTCGCAATCACCAAAACTCATTACACGATTGCATGAGTTTAATGGGAAAGGAGATTCTAGATTTTCATCTAGCTGTGGAACCCACTTGAATTGTGATGTGTAAACAGTCGATTTCATAAAGTTTTAGAGAGAAAAAGATTTATCTTTGTAAATGAAAATCAATAGAGATAAAATTAGATGAACTATATGAGTAGATATTTAATACTTTTTTTTATAAATATGTATAAAAAATAAAGTTTCCTTTCATCCCAACATTTAAGTCATAACTTTTCCTAATCAAATAAGTTTTAAGATTAAAGTTTTACGTTTTTTAAAAAAAAGTTTTTTTTAAAAAAATTAAAGTTTTACGTTTCACCCTTACTCTCCACTATTCATGTTACTGATCACGTGCACTATTCACACACTATTTACATTTTTTTTAATTTCTCAACTTATTTTTCCATTATCTCTCGAACCGTTTGTTTTTGTTACACGCCGCTTTAGAGTTTTTTGTTTGTCTCATTTTTATCTTCGAAACATTATCCATTATGATACACTTTTTCAAAACTTTCTTTCAATTGTTCGACATATGGTAGGAAACCGGTAGGCACATGGTAGGAACCTGATAGGAACCTTATATTTTATTGGAAGTTTGTCAATCCACCAAGTTTATGTTTGTAACATATTTCTATATTATTTCATGAATTTACTATCATTCTACCAGGTATCTACTGTTAGCATTTTAGTGTAATTAGATCGACTAGTTGACCAATGCGATCATGATATTTCATCGAACAAGTCGGGAGAGTGCGGAGTGCACGCTTGTTCAAGTTCTGATACGATTTAGGGGTCTGGGGGCAGCGCCCCCAGGTGCGGGGTTTAGGGGCAACGCCCTTGGCAGGGTCAGAGGGGCGGCAGCCCCTGGAGGGGGTCCCGAGGCAAATGAATTTTGGACCCAAAACAGCATGTCTTTTGGACACAAATGAAACCCAAAAAGCATGCCTTTTAGACATAGCTGCTACTCAAAATAACATGTCTTTGTGTCTATTAACATTTTTCGCTATATATATCACCAAAAACGAAATTGGCCGACACATAAAATTTCGGTTCATACTTTTCATAGCAAATTTAATTCTTGTTCTTGATACAGTTTATGATTTTATCCGATTGAAAGTTTAGTGAATCGACCAAAGAAAATTTCAATCTGACAGCGTATTCGCGACTTCAGAAACGTCCAAGTAATCCCCGTTTTCCAACATCTACCATGTACTTACCAGTTTCCTACCAGAGTCATTCAAAAACTTTTTTTTATAATTGTTCAATATCTGGTAGGAGCATGGTAGGAACCTTATATTTCATTGGAAGTTTATTCAATCAACCAAGTTTATGTTTGTAACAGGTTTCTACATTATTTTATGAATTTGCTAGCATTCTACCAGGTATCTACCAGGTACTTACCAGTTTCCTACCAGATTCATTAAAAAACTTTTTTACAATTGTTCAATATATGGTAGAACCTGGTAGGAACATGATAGGAACCTTATATTTGATTGGAAGTTTGTTCAGTCCACCAAGTTTATGGTTGTAACACATTTCTATATTATTTCATGAATTTGCTAGCATTCTACCAGGTACTTACCAGTTTCCTACCAGATTCATTCAAAACTTTTTTACAATTGATCAATATATCTTAGGAACCTGGTACGAACCTTATATTTGATTGGAAGTTTATTCAGTCCACCAAGTTGATGGTTGTAACAGGTTCATACATTATTTCATGAATTGCTAGCATTCTACCAGGTATCTACCAGGTACTTACCAGTTTCGTACTAAATTCATTCAAAAACTTTTTTACAATTGTTCAATATATGGAAGGAACCTGGTAGGAACATGGTAGGAACCTTATATTTGATAGGAAGTTTGTTCAGTCCACCAAGTTTATAGTTGAAACAGGTTTTTACATTATTTCATGAATTTGCTAGCATTCTACCAGATATGTACCAGGTACTTACCAGTTTCCTACCAGATTCATTCAAAAACTTTTTTACAATTGTTCAATATATGGTAGGAACCTGGTAGGAACATGATAGGAACCTTATATTTGATTGGAAGTTTGTTTAGTCCACCAAGTTTATGGTTGTAACAAGTTTCTACATTATTTCATGAATTTGTTAGCATTCTACCAGGTATCTATCAGGTACTTACCAGCTTCCTATTAGATTCATTCAAAAACTTTTTTACAATTGTTCAATATATGGTAGGAGCCTGATAGGAACATGGTAGGAACCTTATATTTGATTGGAAGTTTGTTCAGTTAACCAAGTTTATGGTTGTAACAAATTTCTACATTATTTCATGAATTTGCTAGCATTATACAAGGTTGTCTACCAGGTACTTACTAGTTTCCTACCAGATTCATTCAAAAACTTTCTTATAATTGTTCAATATATGGTAGGAACCTTATATTTGATTGGAAATTTGTTCAGTCCACCAGCTACAAGAAAATCAATGATCTGCAACGGAATCTGCAACAGAAATTCCGTTGCAGAAGCTGTTTTGCAACGGAATTGCAATGGAACTGATTCCGTTTCAATACATCTTCTTGCAGATGAGTTAGCAAGGGTTTGAGTTCCCTTGAAGATCCGCGACGGAATAAATTCCATTGCAGATTCCGTTGCAAATTTACAAGTAGATTTCACTTGCAATTTAGCTTCTTGCAGATTTGCAAGTGCATTATCTCTTGCAATCTTCCCTTGCAGATTTGCAAGTGCATCTTCCCTTCAATTTTCTCTGGCAGATTTGCTAGTGCAAATCCCTTGAAATTCAATAATCAGATACTAATAATTATTATTTGGATTGAAGGGAGCTACATTATAAATAATATTGTACTTTTAATTACACAAATAGTTTTTAAATGGATGTTATAATAATAATAATAATAATAATAATAATAATAATAATGATAATAATAGTTATTATTATTATTATAACAATAATAATAATAACAATAATAATAATAATAATAATTATTATTATTATTATAACAATAATAATATTTTATTATTAATATTAATAAACAAATATTAATCAAATGCCAACAATAGAATCTCGTTCTTGTATTCTTCTGAATCTTGCGTGGTGCCCTTTGACAGCTTCTTCACTACCATCTCTTAACCATTAGAAAGTGTTCCCTGCAAATTTGCAAGTCAAGAAAGAATGACTTCAAAAATATAATTGGGTTTTCATATTATCGTGCTACATTGTCTATATAGTTTGTATAATTATATATTGCTAGAAATGCAAGCAAAAGCAATAATCATATGAAACGATTAATTTTTATAAAGTGGTAAGAAATTGAAAGTTCTACGCATAGATACAAATCACATATTTTGTAAACCTCTCCGAATCCACCTTCTCCAAGCTTGTGATCCTCGTAGAAATTATTTGTTGCCACTTGTAAAGACTCCATAGTTGTAATTTCATTTACACTTATACAACACACAGAGCTCATGAATTAATTTATAATTTAATGAAACCTTACCAAAAACATAGATTAAATAGAATACGGATAGAAATTATAGGGAATGTCTGTTCAAAGAAAAATAATTTAATAAGGCAGCATGGATGCAGGTAAAAAAATCTGGATAAAGGCAAAAAAGACAATATTGGTCTTTTCTTACTTTAGCCTTTAGTATCTAGACTAAATAACCAAATTCTCTAATGCATTTGATGCTTAATATGGTGGTAGAATATTACCCCACAATAGTCACAGCCAATTGGATAATGTATCTTCGAATGGGAATTCGCTTCATTCTTCACTGATGGGAAACAATCTTTTTTGCTAGCTACTGTAGAACATGGTGCAGAATACGTGTGAGTGTGAGTCATAACGTCCCAAAAAAAAACTTAATATTGCGATACGGAATGACATCAAAACAAACTACCACAGTATACTAACGTTTTATCAATAATTAGATTTGAAAACCAAAACAAAATAAAGCAAAATATCTTTGGGCAGAGATCAAATAAAAACAAAATTGTAAACAAAGGCCTTATTCAGCCCAAAAGGCAACATAGAAAGGAGAACCGGCCCACATACATAAGGGACTACACAGACGTGGAAAACTCAACAGACACCCCTCATGGCTGGAATTACTATTTGGGGCATGAAGCAAATACCTGAGTGACCCAAATTTACATACTAAGCTTTTATTTATACTATGTGAACAAAAGCCCAACTCACAAATACAAGTACCTCCGAGGGGAAGAGTGCCTCATGTATAATGAACTATACATAGTTACATGGATAATACATATTAACGTAAGCTAAAACCTTGAAAAATAAGTGTGCTTGAGGCACGCCTGAGGCGCACGAGGCGCACACCAAAAGGCGTACCTAGGCTCACAAGGTGCGCATCCGAGGTACGCTACCTTGCCTGAGGTATGGCAATACAGAAGACCTTGCGCCCTGTGTGAGGCGCGCCTTTAACAACTATAAAGCTATATAGTTCACTCGTTGAGCAATGTGAGATATTCCAAAAAAATCTTGCAAGCTTAGATATTCAAAAACATGCTCCATTAATAGGTAACTTAAAAATTGGTATACCAAATACCCTAGCGAACATGACACAAGGATTGGAATTCAAGCAAGAATATTATAGAGGAAGTAAAGAAGTTATAGAGAAGAGCAAGCATACAGCTACCACCATTCTCGATGTTTTTCTCATTCTTGATTTGTACTTTAAGCTGAACAACTTCCCTTCTCAAGGCATAATCTAAAGAGAATTGTTTCTCCAGAAAATGATCAAGCTCCAAACAGACTTTCAGCACACCAGTCCGATGCAGAGATGGACAGAGTTGGCATTTAAGCAACAGGCCTTACTTCTTGCTGCTGTTCTTCTTCTTTTTTCGGTTTTTCTACATGTTTTCACTTTAAATTAATACAATTGATAAATTGACACTGAATAAAGATGAACCCTGTATTTTTAAATTCACACGAGAAACAATCAGACTGAAACCATTAGATCCATACCTAAATTCTAATTTCCAACCATGTAAATTATCAGGAAATTAGTTTAAATGAAAGGAACTTCAGACCCTGGCTGCTCTAACATGCTATTTGCAGCAAAAGACACATTCAATAAATCGCTTAGAATGCTATAATAAATGATAATAATCTTACTATGATCAAATGCAACACAAACAACCACACTAACAGTCAAATTCCTAATTTTGGTAATTACAAAGTAACTATATACTATCTGTCGTCAACTACAAATCCTTTTTTTATGATAATAAAGTGAAGAGCTCTACTGTTCTAGCTCTAAATAACTACATTTCACTATTTTTCAATGCAGTAAACGTAAACAACTAGTGTCTAACCCTTTTAAGCAATTAGTTTAACAGCATACATAAAAAAAAAATTCTAACTGATATAGTTTTATTCAATTCCATTGGCTTCAGAGTTACTGGAATTATCTTACTCTTAAATATAGAATTCAAAATTTGTCTAAGTAAACCTGAACCAGCAAAAGATTTTACAAGAAAATTCACTTAGTTGAGTGATTTAGGCCCAAGATCGACAGTTAACCAAACTAAAAGAGAGTAACTGGTATAACTATCTCAAAAATGAAAATGAACTTACACACACTTACACCAATTAGTTATAGTTCATAGATAAAATGCAATCATTAATAAATAACAGTCTTTACAAATAATAAATCAGTTTACAATTAACAAGTACTAGGAATTCATCACACATCAATACAATTGATGATTTATTGACATTATATTCACTACTCTAACACCAATCCGTTGACCATTATTTGTTCACGGGTTAAAATCTTGATATATTTGATTAAAGGCTTTTACAGGCTCAATGCATTCAGGCATGGGAGCGAGATGTACTTGCTCTACTTAATCATTTGTCCTTGCATAATCTAATGTGGCATTGTAGATCATTCTATAAAAACAGATTTAGGACAAATATGCATAGTGTCAAGAAATTTTTGGGTAGTAAGTTTAGAAAAAAGGACCAAGGCATCTCAAGTTCTTTTTAGGCATTAATGTTTTAAGGAAAAACAAAAGAATCTTCTTTACTCTGATGTTAGCTTTATTTTGTTAGCAGCAAAATCTTCACCAGTAACAGAGGATCGTCCTACACATATGTCCAAACTATTCCAACAGCTCTAAAAGATGGAGCATGATGGGAATATTGGTTTACTTAAAAACTACAAGACTAGAAACTACTATTACAGTCACCCAATTGAAGTCAATTCTTAGAAAAACCTGTTCATTTTCATTTCCAAGCTCCAATTATTGTTCTCAGATATACTAAAAGCAACTTGGATAGGGGAAAATGTCCTGATACCCGAAGTGTTGTATTTTTAGGGAATTCATAGAACAGTAAAAGTATTTGTTGTATTAAAAAGTTCAACTGAAGCCAACCTAACACGGAATTATTGCAAACAACTAATGAAATCGAATGATTCAAATATGTATCAAATAACTTATCTTTCACTTAGAAAAGACCAACAGAGAACCAAGCATTCAGTGAAGAATTTAAACAAGTGGCTGAAATAAGAGAAACCCTTAATTTAGTTCACAACTTTGAAGAAAACAAGAAAATTCTTCAAACAAGATACGTAACTTCTGATATGCAATGAGGGGATAAGCGTAGGAAGAAAAGAGTCATCAAATTTACCTTCAATTTGTCGATTTAGGGTTTTAGATCAATTTGATTTAAGGAGGAGATACGATACCGGAACTAACGAAGTTGGTCACTGAGACGTGATTGAGACGGTGTTGTAGTCGTTCCGGCAAACCCATGGAGAGTGGCGAACCAATGGAGAACGGCGAACCCATGGAAAGCGTCGAACCCTTCCGTGTTCTCCTCGTGAATAGGCTTTTGAGAAAAAGGAGAAGAAAGTGAAATACGCTAGAGTTATCTTTAGTTTATATTATTATTATTATTATTATTATTATTATTATTATTATTATTATTATTATTTATTTTTATTATTTTTATGATTATAATAATCACGGCAAGGGAAGTTGCAAATATTTTCTTCTAAATTGGCTTTGATAAATATTGCAACGGAGTATAAATTTAATTTGCAGATTTTGTTGCAACGTTTCCCGCTTATTATTTCAGCCTACTATATTGCAACGGAGTCACAATACACTTGCAATTTCCGTTGCAATGATATATAGGATTTAAATTATAATAATTTTGCAACGGAATTCCATTTACCTAGCAGATTCCGTTGCAATATGAAGAATTTGCAAGGGAAAAAAAATCTGTTGCAAGCATTTCGTTGCAGATTGCGATTTTTCTTGTAAGTTTATGGTTGTAACAGGTTTCTACATTATTTCACGAATTTGCTAGCATTCTACCAGGTATCTACCAGGTACCTACCAGTTTCCTACCAGATTCAATTAAAAACTTTTTTACAATTGTTCAATAAATGGTAGGAATCTAGTAGGAACATGGTAGGAACCTTATAATTGATTGGAAGTTTGTTCAGTCCACCAAGTTTATGGTTGTAACAGGTTTCTACATTATTTCATGAATTTGCTAGCATTTTACCAGGTATCGACAAGGTACTTACCAGTTTCTAAGCAGATTCATTCAAAAACTTTTTTTATAATTGTTCAATATATGGTAGGAACCTGGCAGGAGCATGGTAGGAACCTTATATTTCATTGGAAGTTTATTCAGTCCACCAAGTTTATGGTTGTAAAAGGTTTCTACAATATTTCATGAATTTGCTAGCATTCTACCAGGTGCCTACCAGGTACTTACCAGTTTCCTACCAGATTCATTCAAAATGTTTTTTACAATTGTTCAATATATGGTAGGAACCTTGTAGGAACATGGTAGGAACCTTATATTTCATTGGAAGTTTGTTGAGTCTACCAAGTTTATGGTTGTAATAGATTTCTACATTATTTCATGAATTTGCTAGTATTCTACCAGGTAGCTACCAGGTACTTACCAGTTTTGTACCAGATTCATTCAAAAACTTTTTTACAATTGTTCAATATCCGATAGGAACCTGGTAGGAACATGGTAGGAACCTTATATTTGATTGGAAATTTGTTCAGTCCTCCAAGTTTATGGTTGTAACAGGTTTCTACATTATTTCATGAATTTGCTAGCATTCTACCAGGTATCTATCAAGTACTTACTAGCTTCCTACCAAATCCTTTCAAAAACTTTTTTACAATTGTTTAATATATGGTAGGAACATGGTAGGAACCTCATATTTGATTGGAAGTTTGTTCAGTCAACTAAGTTTATGGTGGTAACTGTTGGGAAATAAGGATCCGGAACACAAACAATCCGGATTAGGTTTGAAGTAAACAAAACACCTAAGTATAAAAAGACCTAAGTCACTTATCCAGAAACATATCCAAAACATCCAAAGTCCAAGACAAGTGAAGACAATCACCTAAGCATAAATTGAAGCATCCGGTTAAAGTTTGGAAAGAAAACAAACTTTGAACCGCCCAAAACAGCATCAAAAGAATTGATTGCACAAGCATCCGGAAGAAGACAAATCCAGAGATATTAAAGTCTGAAGACATCAGGAAGGCTTTAATATCTTAGACAAAGGGAATGATTCAAAAAAATTCCATTCCCTCCATTCTTTTGGTCTCTAAGTCATAGATCCTTTTCCCTAAAGTAAGACAAAAATGACAGCGAGCACTTTTTAGAAAAAGGACAAAGGACTGACACCGGACAGAGAAAAAGTTAATAACCTTTTTCACCTAGACCAATAAGAAGGCGCGTGGAGCTCACACCAAAAAGCTAACGGCATAAAATTTGGTGAGTTTTTAAAATACAAGGAAAACAATCACTGACAACTTTTCAGCCTCAATCCTGAGAATTCAAACGATTTAAAATCTCCATCTAATGGATTGATCAACGGCTTCGGAAGCGCCACATATTACGTGATCAACGGTGAAGATTAAATATAAGTTCAACAACCCACAACGGCTATATTTATGATCAAAGCTTATAAAAGGGAAGCTTCACAAGTTGAGAAGGTGCTGGTTGGCTTGAGAAAGTAATTAACAAGAGAACTTTTAAAAGGAATCAGAAAATACATCCCTCCAAGAATCAAACATTTCCAAATTAGTCGTAAGGATTCCCAAGTGAGTTATAAACTTGAGGAACTCCAAAACCAAAACCTTTGAGAAAACAAAGTGTAAAGATCTCCAACTTGGGTGAGTTGTGAGATTGGGATACAGCTTAAAGTAGGTGCTTTAAGTGGGATCTCCCTATAGGACTCAGCTTAGGTTTGGGTAGAAATCTAAGTGGTATATCCTGCTAAAGACAAGAGGACTCAGCTAGAAGTTGGTGCTTATAGTGTATATCCTACATCCGAAAGGGGTTACCATCCGGAGGTAACTATAAGGCTTGATTTCTGCCAGTTGGAAAGAAATCACACTAGTGGAAAAACTCAAAGGAAGGAACCTTTGGGGACTTGACGTAGGCGGAGTCAAACCAGTATAAATCTCTTGTGTTTGAATTTTCTTTACCTTGTTTTTAATTTACAGCAATTCATATTACTTGCATCATCCGGACCCAAAATATCTGGAACATTTAAACACGCTACACAATACTTTTTTAAAGTCTGTTAATCCCGCAAAAAAGGTCATTCACCCTCCTCTGGACTTATTAACATAAGTACATGGATCAGCCAGTGGTATCAGAGCAAGTGCTCACACTAGAGATCTAAAAATCTCGAGCTAAAGGTCTATATATTTTGATTCAAGAATCAAAATGAGTTTCTGGAACTCACAGCTCCTTTCGGAGGGTATGTCTATTACCCGACCTTCACTCTTCATCGGTGAACACTACACATTCTGGAAAAACCGGATGAAGAATTTCATTTATGCTTAAAGAATGATGGCATGGATGGCCATTAAAGTTGGTTCATATGAGCCTACTCATGAGGTAGATGGTTTAACCATCCGCAAGCCCTCAAGCTTATGGGATGAGAATGATTATAAAAGATTACGTGAAAATGCAAATGCTATTACATGCTTCATTGTGCTTTTAGTGCAGCACAATTTAATAGAGTATCTGGATGTAAAACTGCATAAGAAATTTGGCAGAAGCTGGAAGTGACCTATGAAGGAACAAACAAGGTCAAGGAAGCCAAGATAGATCTACTCAACAAAAGCTTGAATCCTTCAAGATGAAGCCCAAAGAATCCAACAGCAACATGAACACTAGATACACCAATCTAGTAAATGAAATGATGAGGCTAGGGAAGGAAATCTCAGAAGTTGACATGGTCAAGAAAATACTCCGAAGTCTCACCAAGGAATGGGACAACAAGAAGACTGCCATTGAGGAAGCTCATGACTTAAACTTCTACAGTTATAGTAAGCTCACTGATAATTTCTTGACTCAAGAAATATCCCTGGAGAGATACAACCAACAAGAAAGAAGGCCGAATGAAAAGAAGAAGGCCATTGTACTTAAGGCAGACTCTGTCAAATCAACCTCTTTCAGATCAGAAAAGCAACCAAAAGAATCAAAGTACAGTGAAGAAGATATGGCTATGCTAGCCAAGTACTTTGATAAATTCCTGAAGAAAAAGGATAGAAGAAGATTCGAATCAAGAAGGCCTAAGGAAGGCACCTCAAGAAGAGATAAGCCAAGAAAGGCTCCAGAAGAAAAGAAAGATTCGGAGAAGGATGCTGCCTGCTTCGAATTCGGCTGAAAAGGGCATTTCAGAACCAAATGCCCCAAGCTGAGAAAGGAAAAAAGTATAATAAGAAAGCTATGGTGGCACATAGAGCAACATCGAAGAAAGCAGCAGTTCATCTCCAACAGAAGAAGAAGAGACTGCTCACTGTGCATTTATGGCACTAACGGATCCAGAAGCAGAATAATCTGGAAGAAAGTCATCCAAGCAAGACACTAAGCCAATTAGGGATTCAGAATTAGAATCAGCAAATATTGAGGTATGGCTTAGATCCACAGTAGATCAACACACTTGGTACATTGATAGTGGGTGTTCAAGGCACATGACAGGTGATGAGAAGGCCTTCATCATATTAACCCGGGAGAAGGAAGGCAAAGCTTGCTTTAGAGGCAATAAAAAAGGTTAGATCATTGGACATGGAACCATTGGATCTGAATTAAAGATAGAAGATGTCTCACTGGTTGATGGACTGAAGTTCAACCTACGAAGTGTAGCTCAACTCTGTGATAAAGGAAAAAAAGTCACCTTTGACTCCGAAGGCTACTCAATCTATGATAGTAAGTCTAATCAACTCATTGTTTATGCACCTTGAGTAAACAATGCCTATTCTATTAATATTAAAAATGAGAAAAAGAATATCTGCTTGGTGTCTAAAGAAGAAGAATCATGGCTATGGCACCGGAGGTTGGGACATGTTAGCATGAACTTCCTGTCCAAATTAGTCAAAAAGGAATTGGTTGTGGGTTTGCCTAAGGTTGATTTTGATAAGGATCATCTATGCACTGTATGTCAATTAGGTAAACAACATAAGAAAAGTTTCCCTTCCATCTCCTACATTCCTTCCAAAAGAGTACTTGAGCTCTTGCATAGTGATCTCTTTGGTACAATCAAACCATTGAGTTTAGGTAGAAGAGAATACATCATGGTCATTATGGATGATTATTCTCATTATACCTGGGTTCCCTTGCTAGCAAGCAAAGATGAAGCCTTTGACCAATTCTCAAAAAATTCATCCAGATAGAAGTAGAATATGGCATAAGCATTGGACTCATCCGGAGTGATAATGGTGGTGAATTCAAAAATAAGCATTTTGTTGAATTTTGTGACTCCTAGGGCATTGAACATAACTTCTCTGCCCCTCATACTCCTTAATAGAATGGAGTTGTTGAGAGAAAAATAGGACCATAGTTGAGATGGCTAGAACAATGCTTAATGAAAATGTTTTGCCAAAATATCTCTGGGGGGAAGCCGTAAACATAACATGTTATATTTTGAATAGAGCTCTCATTAGAAAGACAATAAAAAAGACCCCCTATGAAATCTGGAAGGGAAGAAAACCAAAAATTTGGTACTTCAAGGCATTTGGATGTAAGTGCTACATCCTAAATGATATAGAGCAACTAGGAAAATTTGATCCTAAGTCCGATGAAGCGATTTTCCTTGGCTACTCAACACATAGCAAGGCTTATAGAGTCTTCAACAAACAAACTCAAATTGCAGTAGAGTCTATACATGTAGATTTTGATGAGACTAACCATGTAGGCAAGAGAAATTCTACTCTAAAAGATCCAATTCCGGATGCTGAAAACTCTGGAGAAGAAAAGGAAGCCAAAATCCCTAAGTCCTTCTAAGTCAAGAAGTACAAAGAAGAAGATGAAGGAATATCTTTTGATCCAGAAGTGCTACCAGTTGATCTTAACCCATATAAGATAAACTTCAATGATGGTCAAGAAGAGGAAGTTGAGGCTGAAGTGGAACAAGCCCCAATCCAGCATGAAGATCTACCAAGAGAAGTCCGGATTCACAGTGATCATCCGTTTGCAGCCATTTTAGATAATGTCTAAAATCCAATCAGAACTAGAGGATAACTCAATAGGATGATGAGCCATGTAGCCTTTGTCTCTCTTATTGAGCCAAAGAAATTCCAAGATGCAGAAGAAGATGAAAGCTGAATGATGGCCATGTAAGAAGAGCTAGACCAATTCACCAAGAATGATGTTTGGGATCTAGTGGCACCTCCAAGAGGAAAGTCAATCATTGCACCAAATGGGTATTCCGAAATAAGCTAGATAAATTCGGAGTAGTGGTAAGAAACAAGGCAAGATTGGTGGCCCAAGGCTACAATCAATATGAAGGGATTGACTTTGAAGAAAGATTTGCCCCTATAGCAAGGTTAGAGGCAATCCGGATTCTATGTGCTTTTACATCATTCATGGGATTCACGTTGTTCCAAATGGATGTTAAAAGTGCATTTCTCAATGGAGTTATCCAGGAAGAAGTCTATAGGAAGCAGCCACAGGATTTAAAGACTCAGAACATCTGGATCATGTATACAAATTAAAGAAGGCCCTCTATGGATTGAAGCAAGCACCAAGAGCTTGGTATGAGAGACTCACTATATTTCTCATGTCCAAAGGGTATATCCAGGGGAAAGCAGATACAACACTTTTCATCATCAAGAAGAAGAAGAATGATATCATTTTACTCCAAATTTATGTGCATGACAATATCTTTGGAGCTATAGATGAAAAGATGTGTGAGGAATTCAGCTCTCAAATGCAGAAGGAATTTGAGATGTCCATGATGGGAGAACTAAATTTCTTCCTCAATTTACAAATTAAGTAGAGTCCAGATGGAAGTTTCATCAACCAATCCAAATATACCAAGGAGATTCTCAAAAAGTTTAAAATGGACAAAGGCAAGCCAATGTCCACTTCAAATAGGATCAGATGCAGTCCTATCGAAGGATGGTGAAGGAGAAGATGTTGATTAGAAGCTATATAGAGGAAGTGGATCACTTCTATACTTGACAGCTAGCAGACCTGACATACACAATACAGTATGCTATTGTGAAAGATATCAAGCCAATCCTAAGGATTCACATCTCAAGGTAGTAAAGAGAATCCTTGGATACCTACTAGGTACCACTGAAGTGGGGTTATGGTATCCTAGTAATGGAGAATTCACACTTCAAGGCTGTACTGATGCAGATTATGGCAGAGATACTCTTGAGAGAAAGAGTACATCCGGAGGTTGCCATTTCCTTGGAGATTGCCTCGTATCATGGTACAGCAAGAAGCAAACTTTAGTTGCCTTATCAACCACAGAAGTAGAATATATGGCAGTTGAAAGTTGTGTAGCTCAACTCCTTTGGATCAAGCAATAACTAGAAGATTATGGAGTCTAATCTGGATGTATGGATGTAATGTGTGACAGCAAAAGTGCCATTGATGTGTCAAAAAATCCAGTACTCCACAGCAAAATGAAATATGTCAACGTAAGGCACCATTTCATCCGGAATCATGTTATGAAGAAGGATGTTGCATTGGTATACATTCCAACCAATGAACACAAAGCAGATATCTTTACTAAACCATTGAGTAAAGATCAATTTGGCAAGCTAAGGGAGTCAATTGGAATGTCTAATCCAATTTGAAGAAAATCCGGAAGACAGTTCAAAGTCAACTTGGATTCTTAGCAAGACAAAGAATCCGAAAGAGAAGAAGAAATGAAGTTAGCTCTGCCGGGGAGGGAATATTGCCACATCAGTAGACAGAAAGGACACACGGCAATATAGGCACTAAAAAGTAACTGTTCCTTTTTGAATTTCAAATGTCTATTGGGAGTTACACATGCGGTAAATTCAACAGCTGGAATTTAAAATAAACTGTTCCCATTCTCCGATTAAATGGAATTTACCTCTCTCTTAAAACTTAGCCTACCATGTCATCAATCCAGCCAAAATTAACGGCATTTGGATTACCAAAATACCTCACTTTAAAAATCCTATAAATACCCCCTAAAATCTTTGTCTTCTTTACGCGAGCAACAATTATCTACTGTTACTCTGCAATTTTCAAAACTCAAACCCTAAACTCTTCTAAAATTCTCAAATGGCATCCATCATGATAAACAACGAAATCCAAATGCTTCTCACCAAAAACATCTTTATGAGTTCGATCTTAAAGATGCAGATTTTAAACCCCTCAAACTTAAAACAAATGATTTTGTTATCTCCACAGACTTCTTGGGCGATAATTTTCTGTTTAAGACAGACCCCTACTCTTAACTAATTGAGGATCAACACCTGACCGATATCCTTAAAATAAAATGCCCAACCTATCCAAAACTTGTGCGAGAATTCTATGACAATCTGAGAGCTCACTCCCACTTTGATGCTCTTAGAACCAAGGTACAGGGGAAAGAGATCACAATTACACCGGATTTTTTTGAAAAATTCCTAAATATGAAGAATGATGGGGTCTAACTAAGAATCAATGGGGATGAACAGAAAGTGAAGTATGAACCCAAAATATGGCTACATCCAAACTACTTTGGGGACAAGTTCTCAACATACTTCCCAGAAGTGCCAAGATTCCTCCAACACGCAATTGCCAAGTTTGTTTTAATCCAAAAGGGCTCTCTCACCACAGTGTCATCCTTCTAACATTACGTACCATAGCACTGGGTAGAGAACAGAGTAGTAAACATGCCAGTGCTGATCATCCATAACCTAAGGCAGCATAGGAACTCCCACGGTGCACTTATCACTCGGATCCTAGTTGTAAATGAAGTAAATGTATCCGGGTTCCAGGCAGTCAATAGAAAGGAAATTCTGGAAAAGAATTTCAAAAAGCTGACCTTTGGTGAGAAATGGAATGAAGAAAAAGCTAAGAAGTTGAGGGATGAGAAAAAGAGTAAGGCCAGGAAGGCAGTGGATCCGACTGAAGAAGCTCCGGTTCCTGAAAAGGCCAGAACCACTAAACCCAAAGCAAAACAGCAACAACCTTTAGTTCTGGTAGAGGAAATTAATGAGGATGCCCGAACCATCAGCCAACTACTAAAGAAGAGTCCGAAAAAGCCAAAGACAAGGGGAAGACTAATAAAGGCTGCAACCAAAAAGGGGAGAAATATGGAAACCCCAGAAGTTGTGATAGAGGATCAGCATCCAATTGTAGCAGAGGCTATATTGGCCAGAAGAAGAAAGGCCAAAAGAAAGCTAGATGAGATTCTACCGAATGATGAAGAAGATGAGGAAATAGATGATGAGGCTCTGGTACCTAAAAAGCAATTCACCTGAAAGGGGTGTACCTTTAATGAGGCAGTTAAAGCCCAGAAAGCTGAGAAAAAGAAAGCCAAGAAACCTACTGGTATTGTGATAGATGAGGAAGCTGTTAAACGTGCTCAGGAAGCTGAATTAGCTAAGGCCAAAAGAATAAAGGGGAAGAATGTGCCTGGATCCACTGAGGAAGTCACTATGGATGACCCTTAGTATAAAATTATAAAAGAAGCTATGAAAGATAATGACAAGATCAATAAGCTTAGAACTGAAGGACCCTTAGACTCTTCTAGAGCTTAAACCATTCTCATTGATCCTATAGATATGGCAACAATCGCCCAGGATCCGGAAGCTGATAATTTCCCATTCCTACCTCGATCCGAACCACTTCTGGAAAATCTTCTTAATTTGGAAGCTGAGATCCCAATTGAAGTAAGTCCTATAAAGGCAAGTAGAGAGAGCATTGAGGACACTACCAATACATCCAGCGAAGAAATTAAAGTCCTGAAAAGGCATTTATAGGGATGACTGAGGACATTTCTAGTCATCCGGGGGTTGCGTAGGTTGATGCAGAAAGGAGAGAGGAAGTATCTACTCAGGATCAAGCATAAATCAATGAGTTAATTCCTGATTCTGTGTCATTTGATGTTAATGCTGACAATTCTACTGCTACTGTTGAAACAACAAATAAAGCTGAGGATAACTTAGATACACAAACTCCAAGTGTATCTAAGGAACATGAGTCCAACCCAGAAGACACCATTTTGGAGGAGGGACAAAGTCTGGCTTCCTAAGGGCACACTCCTAGAGTGGACTCAAGGGACGAGGCTAGTCCAAGGGAATGGATGGAAGAAAAGAAAGGGGAGGAAGAAGAAAAATCCTCAAAAGAAGAATCATCTGGATCCGATGTGACCGGAAGTAGCTTCGGATTAGAAACTCCCCTTGCAAGCCCAATTAGAATACCAAGCTCCAGTGCAAATCCAGCAAGAGCCAAAAATATCTTAACTGCTCTGAAAATCCTTTAAGAAGCTACTCATGAGGAACATGAGGAGAGCTATATTAAACAAAGCCTCTGGAATATATGCAAGCACCTCAAATTCGTCAAAAAGGTACTCGTTGAACAATTCTCGCCTCCGGATTTGAAGGATGAAATTGGGGAGATTAAGGACAATATCAAGAGGATTGAGCAGAAAGTAGAGGATTTTCCTACTGCAGACTTAGTTGCAGAAGTCTCCCTTGCCAAGGTAAAACCAATCCCGGAACAAATAAACACCAGCATTGCTGGAGCTAACCGATCTGTAGATTAGGCTAATACAGTAGCCAAAAATAACTGTGCTATAATCATGGACAAAATCACTTCCTAAACCACTGATCTGTCCCCAAAGATCAAGGAATATATAGATTCTAAGTTTGAAGGCTTGATAAAATTCATCACTAAAGAAGAAGAAAAAGCTGCTCTCCCTAGCCCAAAAGAAAATCAGCAAGCAATATTGAATAAGCTGACAAAATTCATGTAGGAAGATCTACCAAAGTACTTACTAAATAAATAGCCGACATTGGAGAAGAACTTGCTAGACACTTCAATGGCTAGGATTCAGTCATTAAAAGAATAAAGGATGATCTTCGCAAGGACCTGACCACAGTTAACTCCAGCATCCACAATATCCGCAAGGATCTGGGCAAAGACCTTGAGAGATTATAGTCCGAACTGTCAAACCTATCAATCTCCAGATCCTCCCCCTCTCCCTCTATCCTAGAAAGCCAACTACTTCCAGTCTTCCAAGACCTAGTCCAGCACATTGGGGATACAGGATTCTTTGGACATAAAGGCATAACTACTCTTCTCAAGGCACTCTTTCCATATTTTGATGAGAAGGAAAGGGATTATGTGCTATGGATGCATCCCTACATCACAAGATCTTACACCCAGCTCTGGAACCTCTTCCACCCTCTACATCTCTCTCCGGCCACTATGGACCATATTTTAGAGCAGAGAAGATAAGGCAACTTGGACTACTCAATCTATTTCAAGGCCTGGCAGGAAAAATGGGACGAAAAAACTTATATGGTGATCAAACCCCCGATCGGAAACAAAAGGAGGGAGAAAAATATAAAGAGGGAAAAAGGGAAAGAAAAGGAAGGAGGAGCATCTGGTGCATCTGGAAGGAATTAGACTAGCTATAACTTGTAAAATTTTTGTAATAGCTAGATTCACATATATATTTTGTATTGTGTAATCTAAAAGCTTCATTGATGTTAACTATTGTTAACAACAGAAGTATATATAGTGAAAATATAATACAATTAAAAAATTGCTTCTAAAGTACAATCTGCTATTGTACTACAAAAATATTAGAAGTTAGAATTGAAAACTGTTGGGGGAGTTAAGGGATGCTAGAATTATGGGGGAGTAAAAATTGTAAATGACTAAGTATCAAGAATCATACTTAGATCATAAAAACTCCTTTTCTTATGCTTAGATATCTTAGGTTTTTGTTTCCATCAAATGGGGCAGATTGTTGGGAAACGAGAATCCATAACACAAACAATATGGATAAGGTTTGAAGTAAACGAAATAGCTAAGTATAAAAAGACCTAAGTCACTTATCCGGACACATATCCAAAACATCCATAGTCTAAGTCAAGTGAAGACAATCACCTAAGTATAAATGGAAGCATCCGGTTAAAGTTTGGAAAGGAAACAAACTTTGAACGGCCCAAAACAGCATCCGGAAGAATTAATTGCACAAGCATCCAGAAGAAGACTGATCCAGAGATATTAAAGTCTGAAGACATCCAGTAGGCTTTATTATCTTAAACAAAGGGAATGATTCAAAAAAATTCCATTCCCTCCATTCTTTTGGTCTCCAAGTCAAAGATCCTTCTCCCTAAATCAAGACAAAAATGATAGCTAGCACTTTTCAGAAAAAGGACAAAGGACTGACACCGAACAGAGAAAAAGGTAGCAACCTTTTTCACCTAGACTAATAAGAAGGCTCGTGGAGCTCACACCAAAAAGCTACTGGCATAAAAGTTGGTGAGTCACTAAAATACAAGGAAACGATCACTAACAACTTTTAAGCCTCAATCCCGAGAATTTAAACGGGTCAAAATCTCTATCTAACGGATTGATCAACGGCTCCAAAAGCTCCACATATTACTTGATCAATGGTGAAGATTAAATACAAGTTCAACAAAATGGCTACATTTATGATCAAATCCTATAAAAGGGAAGCTTCACAAGTTGAGAAGTTGCTGGTTGACTTGAGAAAACAATTAACAAGAGAACTCACAAAAGCAATCCGAAAATACATCCCTCCAAGAAATCAAACATTTTTAAATTAGTTGTAAGGATTCCAAAGTGAGTTATAAACTTGAGGAACTCCAAAACCAAAACCTTTCAGAAAACAAAGTGTAAAGATCTCCAACTTGGGTGAGTTGTGAGATTGTGATACAACTTAAAGTAGGTGCTTTGAGTGGGATCTCCTTGTAGGACTCAGCTTAGGTTTGGGTAGAAATCAAAGTGGTATATCCTGCTAAAGATAAGAGGACTCAACTAGAAGTTAGTGCTTCTAGTGGTATATCCTACATCGGGAAGGGGTTACCATCTGGAGATAACTATAAGGCTTGATTTTTGCCAGTTGGAAAGAAATCACACTAGTGGAAAAGCTCAAAGGAAGGAACCTTTGGGGACTGGATGTAGGCGGGGCCTGTTGGTCCCTATGGTTATGTTAATAAGGTCAGAGGGGGGTGAATGAACTTTTTCACAGAAATATTAGACTTTTAAATAGTCTTGTGTAGCGTGTTTGAATGTTTAGGATGTTTTGGGTCCAAATACGCAAGTAATATAAATTGCAGTAAATTAAAGGCAGAGTAAAGAAAATACAAACACAAGAGATTTATACTAGTTCAGCCCCACCTACGTCTATTCCCCAAAGGTTCCTTCCTTTGAGCTTTTCCACTAGTGTGATTTCTTTCCAACTGGTAGAAATCAAGCCTTACAATTGTCTCCGAATGGTAACCCCTTCCGGATGTAGGATATACCACTAGAAGCACCAACTACTAGCTGAGTCCTCTTGTCTTTAGTAGGATATACCACTTAGATTTCTACCAAAACCTAAGCTGAGTCCTATAGGGAGATCCCACTCAAAGCACCTACTTTAACTGTATCCCAATCTCACAACTCACCTAATTTAGAGATCTTTACACTTTGGTTTTCTCAAAGATTTTAGTTTTGGACTTCCTCAAGTTTATAATTTCAATTGGGAATCCTTACAACAGATTTGGAAATAATTGATTTTGGAGGGATGTGTTTTCTGATTGGTTTAGCGATTTCTCTTGTTAATTGCTTTCTCAAATCAACTAGCACCTTCTTAACTTGTGAAGTTTCCCTTTTACAGGCTTTGATCATAAATGTAGCTGTTGTAGGTTGTTGAACTTATATTTAATCTGTACCATTGATCAGGTAATATGTGGTGCTTTTGGAGTCATTGATCAATCCATTAGATAGAGATTTTAACCCATTTGAATCCTTAGGATTGAGGCTGAAAAGTTGTCAGTGATCATTTTCCTTGTATTTTAGTGACTCACCAACTTTTACGCCAATGGCTTTTTGGTGTGAGCTCCACGCGCCTTCTTATTGGTCTAGGTGAAAAAGGTTGTTACATATTTCCTGTTCGTTGTTAGTCCTGTCCTTTTCTGAAAAGTGCTAGCTGTCTTCTTTTGTCCTACTTTAGGGAAAAGGATCTTTGACTTGGGGGCTAAAAGAATGGAAGGAATGGAATTTTTAAATCATTCCCTCCGTCTGAAATATTAAAGTCTTCTAGATATCGTTAGATTTAATATCTCAGAATTTGTCTTTTTCTGGATGTTTGTGCAATCAGTTCTTCCGGATACTGTTTTAGGCAATTCAAAGTTTGTTTTCTTTCCAAACTTCAACCAGATGCTTCCATTTATGCTTAGGTGACTTGTCTTCATTTTTCTTGGACTTTGGATCTCTTGGATATATGTCTGGATACAATGACTTAGGTCTTTTTATGTTCTGGATCCTTGTTTCCCAATAATCTCTCCCATTTGATGGAAATAAAAACCTAAGGCATCTAAGCATAGAGAAAGGAGTTTTTATGATCTAAGTATGATTGTTGATATTAAGTCATTTACAATTTTTACTCCCCCATAATTCTAGCATCCCTTAACTCCCGCAACAGTTTTCAATTCTAGCTTCTAATATTTTTGTAGTACAATAGCAGATTGTACTTTAGAAGAAATTTTTTAATGGAATTAGATTTTAACTATACATACTTCTGCTGTTAACAATAGTTAAATTTAATGAAGGTTTCAAGATACATAATTATGTATATGAATCTAGCTATTACAAAAATTTTTACAAGATATATAGCTAGTCTAATTGCTTCCAGATTCTCCAGATGCTCCTTGTTCCTTTTCCTTGCCTTTCTCCCACTTCATATTTTTCTCACCCTTTTTGTTTCCAGCTGGGGGGTTGATCACCATATAAGTTTTTTTGTCCCACTTTTCCTGCCAGGCTTTGGAGTAGATGGAGTAGTCTGAGTTTCCTTGCCTTCTTTGCTCTAGGATGTGATCTACAATTGCCGGATATAGATGTAGAGATAGGAAGAGGTTCTGGAGTTGGGCGTAAGATCCGGTGATGTAGGGATGCATCTTCAGCATATAATCCCTATCCTTCTCATCAAAATATGGAAAGAGAGCCTTGAGTGCCCTTGTGTCCAAAGAATCCTGTGTCCCCAATGTGTTGGACCAGGTCTTGAAAGATAGGAAGGAGTTGGCTTTCTGGGATAGATGGAGAGGAGGGGGATCTGGAGATAGATAGATTTGATAGTCCGGATTGCAGTTTTCAAGATCTTTTCCCAGGTCTTTGCGAATGTTGTGAATGCTGGAGTTAACTGTTATTAGATCCTTGCGTAGATCATCCCTAATTCTTTTAATGGCAGAATCCTGGCCATTGGACTGTCTAGCAAGTTCTTCTCCAATGTCGGCTATTTGTTTGACAAGCAGATTTGGTAGATCTTCCTCCATGAACTTGGTCAGCTTATTCAACATTGCCTGGAGATTTTCATTGAGTTTGGGGAGAACTGCCTTTTCTTCTTTTTCAGTGATGAATTTTGACAAGTTTTAAAACTTGGTATCAATGTACTCCTTTATTTCTATGGAAAACTTCAAAGAGGATGATGTGATCTTGTCTAAGATGGTTGCGCAGTTATTTGTTGCTCCAATATTGGCCTGATCAGTAGAGCAATTTGCTTCTGTGACACTTATTTTCAGCTCATTCAGTATCAGAGTAACCTTGGCTAGTGATACCTCAAGTACTAAGTCTGCAGTGGGGAAGTCTTCCACTTTCTACTCAATCCTTTTAACACTGCCCTTAATCTCCCTAATTTCTTATTTTAAGTCCGGAGGAGAGAATTGTTCAAGTAACACTTTCTCTACAGATTTTAGATGTTTGCATTTATTTCGGAGGCTCTATTTAATGTAGCTCTCCTCATGTTCCTCATGAGTAGCTTCTTGAAGGATTTTGAGTATGGTGGAGATCTTCTTGGCTCTGGTTGAATTGATGCTAGAGGATGGTATTCTGACTGGACTCACAAGAGGAGTTTTTGATCCGGAGCTACTTCCGGTCTCATCAGATCCAGATGACTCTTCTTTTGAGGATTACTCTTCTTTTTCCCCTTCCTTCTCGACCAACCATTCCCCTGGACTAGCCTCGTCCCTTGAGTCCACTCTAGGAGTGTGCCCTTGGGAACCTAGACTTTGTCCCTCCTCCGGAATGGTGTCTTCCAGGTTAGACTCCTGTTCCTTAGATACACTTGGAGTATGTGTATCTAAGTTGTCCTTATTTTCAACCACTATTTCATCAGCAATAGTGGAAGAATTAGCATTAACATTAAATGAAGCAGTATCAGGGATTACCTCATTTGATGGTGTTACGGTATTGATTTTAGCTGCTTTTTCTTCTTCCAACTCCATAACCCCTGATGACAGGAAGTGTCCTTTATCATCCCTATAGTTGCCTTTATAGAACTTTTGATTTCTCCCCCAGGTGCATTGGTAGGGTCCTCAATGCCCTCTCTAGTTGCCTTTACAAGAATTACTTCAATTGGGATCTCATCTTCTGAATTAAGCAGATTTTCAAGAAGTGGTCCTGTTCTTAGCTCAAAGAATGATAGGTCTGCTTTTGAAATAAGGGTGATGGTTGCTAAACCTACAGGATCCACTAGGACTTTTTGAGCACCGAAAGAGCCTTCGGGACCTTCTATTATTTGTTTGTTTATTCTATCATTATCATTCATTGCTTCCCTAATAGTTTCATATTAAGGATCATCTGGATGAACTTCCTCAGTGGATCCGAGCACATGTTTGCCCTTTGATTGTTTGGATTTGGCCAATTCAGCTTCCTGAGCCCGTTTAGCAGCTTCGTCATCTATCACAATACTAGCAGGCTTCTTCGCTTTCTTTTTCTCAGCTTTCTGAGCTTTAACTGCCTCATCAAAGGTACACCCTTTCCTAGTAAACTACTTCTTGGGTATCAGAGCTTCATCTCCTATTTCTTCATCAGCAGATTTCCTTTTCTTATTTGCTACTTTGATTAATCTCCCCTTGGTTTTGGCTTCTCCAAGCTCTCCTTTAGCAATTGGCTGATGGTTTGGGCATCCTTATCAATTTCCTCAATCGGAACTAATGCCAGTTGCTTTTGAGCTTTGGGCTTAGAGGTCCTAGCCTTTTTAGGTACCTGTGCCTCTTCAACCAGATCAACTGCCTTTCAGGTCTTGCTCCTTTTCTCATCCCTCAGCTTCTTCACTTTCTCCTCATTCCACTTTTCTCTAAAGCTGAACTTTCTGAAATTCTTCTCCATAATTTCCTTTCCATTCATAGCTTGGAATCTGGTCAAGTTTACTTCTTTGGCTATAAGGATTCCGGTTATAAGAGCACTGTGGGAGTTCTTGTGCTACCTCAAGCCGTGGATGATTAGCATTGGCATGTTAACGACCATACTCTCCACCTAGTGTTGCAAGACATAGTGCTAAAAGGATGATACTATAGTGTGAGAGCCCTTCCGAATTAGAACTAGCTTTACAAGGGCATACTGGAGAAATCTTGGTACCTCCGGGAAGTATGTTGAGAATTTGTCCCCAAAGTAGTTTGGATGCAGCCACATCTTTGGTTCATACTTAACTTGTTGTTCATCTCCAGTGATTTTGAGTTAGACCCCATCATTCTTAATGTTCAGGAATTTTTCAAAAAATTCCGGCGTAATGTGATCATCTTTCCCTGAACTTCAGTTCTTAGGGCATCATAAAAGGAATGAACTTTCAGATTGTCGTAGAATTTGCGCACTAGGTCTGGATAGGTTGGGCATTTGATTTTGAGGAAGTCAGTTAGGTGTTGATCCTCAATTAACTTGGAGAAAGTATCTGTCTTGAATAAGAAGTTATCTCCTAGATAGTCCGTGGGAATTAGTGAGTTTGAGGGTTTAAAGGTGATGAGAGTGAAATCTTTATCGTTGAGAGCAGATTCTTCAATGATATTTCTTTGAGAAAGCATTTTAATTTCTTCGCTAGTCATGATGGCTGCCATTTTAGAGATTGAAAAAAGTTAGGGTTTGAGTTTTGAAAATTGTAGAGTAACAGTGGATGATTGTTGCTCACGTGAAGAGGACAAAAATTTTGGGGGGTTTTATTGGATTCCTAAAGTGAGGGTACTTTGGTAATCCGAACGTCGTTAATTTGACTGGATTGATGACATGGCAGGCTAAGTTTTAAGAGAGAGGTAAATTTTGTTTAGGCGGAGAATGGGAACGGTTTATTTTAAATTCCAGCTATTAAATTTACCGTGCGTGTAACTCCTGATAGAATTTTGAAATTCAAAAAGGAATAAATACTTTATAGCGCCTTTACTGCCATGTATCCTTTCTGTCTGCTGATGTGGCAATATTCCCTCCGGACCAGTGCTAACTTCTATTTTTCTTCTCTTCCGGATTCCTTGTCTTGCTAAGAGTCCAAGTTAACTTTGAACGGTCTTCCGGATTTTCTTAAAATTGGATTTGACATTCCAATTGACTCCCTTAACTTCCCAAATTGATCTTTATTTAATGGCTTAGTAAAGATATCTGCTCTTTGCTCATTGATGGAATGTATACCAATGCAACATCGTTCTTCATCACATGATCCTGGATGAAATGATGCCTTATGTTGACATGTTTCATCCTGCTATAGAGTACTGGATTCTTTGACACATCAATGGCACTTTTTTTGTCACACATTACATCCACACATCCAGATTGGACTCCATAATCTTCTAGTTATTGCTTGATCCAAAGGAGTTGAGCCACACAACTTCCAGCTGGCATATATTCTGCTTCTGTGGTTGATAAAGTAACTGAAGTTTGCTTTTTACTGTACCATGATACTAGGCAATCTCCATGGAAATGGCAACCTCCGGATGTACTCTTTCTTTCAAGAGTATCTCTGCCATAGTCTGCATCTGTGAAGCCTTGGAGTGTGAATTCTCTATTACTAGGATACCATAACCCAACTTCAGTGGTTCCTAGGGTATCTAAGGATCCTCTTTACTGCCTTTAGATGAGAGTCCTTAGGATTGGATTGATATCTTGCATAGTAGCAGACAACATAGTGTATCTTAGGTCTGCTAGCAATCAAGTATAGAAGTGAACCAATCATTCCTCTATATAGCTTCTGATCAACATCTTCTCCCTTAGAATCCTTAGATAGGACTGTATCTAATCCCATTGGAGTGGACATTGGTTTGCTCTTGTCCATTTTAAACTTCTTCAAAATCTCCTTGGTATACTTGGATTGATTAATGAAAATCCCATCCAGACTTTGCTTAATTTGCATACTAAGGAAGAAATTTAGTTCTCCCATCATGGACATCTCAAATTTCTTCTGCATCTAAGAGCTGAATTCCTCACACATCTTCTTATCTGATGCCCCAAATGTGATGTCATCCATATATATTTGGACTGGAATGATATCATCCTTCTTTTTCTTGATGAAGAGTGTAGTGTCTGCTTTGCCCTGGATATATCCCTTGGATATGAGAAATGTAGTGAGTCTCTCATACCAAGCTCTTGGTGCTTGCTTCAATCCATAAAGGGCTTTCTTCAGTTTATAGACATGATCTGGATGCTTTGAATCTTCAAATCCAGCTGGCTGCTTCACATAGACCTCTTCCTGGATAACTCCATTGAGAAATGCACTTTTGACATCCATTTGGAATAATTTAAATCCCATGAATGATACAAAAGCACATAGAATCTGGATTGCCTCTAGTCTTGCTACAGGGGAAAAGGTTTCTTCAAAGTCAATCCCTTCCTGTTGATTGTAGCCTTGGGCAACCAATCTTGCCTTGTTTTTTACCTCTACTCCAGATTCATCTAGCTTATTCTGGAATACCCGTTTGGTGCCAATGATTGACTTTCCTTTTAGAGGTTCTACTAGATCCCATACATCATTCCTGATGAATTGATCTAGTTCTTCCTGAATTGCCATCATCTAACTTTCATCTCCTTCAGCATCTTGAAATTTCCTTGGCTCAGTAAGAGAGACAAAAGCAGCATGGCTTATCATCCTATTGAGTTATCCTCTGGTTCTGATTGGATTTTGGACATTGTCCAAAAGGGCTGTAACTGGATGATCTCTGCGAGTTCGGACTTCCCTTAGTAGATCTTCATGTTGGATTGGAGCTTGTTCCACTTCTGCTTTAACTTCTCCTTCTTGACCTTCATTAAAGTCAATCTCATGTGGATTAAGATCAACTTGTTGTACTTCTAGATCAAAAGATATTCCTTCATCTTCTTCTTGTACTTCTTAATTTGGAAAGAATCAGGAACTTTGGCTTCACTCTTTTCTCCAGAGTTTTCAGCTTCCAGAATTGGATCTTCCAGATTGGAATTTCTTTTGCCTCCATGGTTAGTCCCATCGAAATCTTCATGTATAGACTCTACCATAGTTTGGGTTCATTTTTTGAAGACTCTATAAGCCTTACTATGTGTTGAGTAGCCAGGGAAAATTGCTTCATCAGATTTAGGATCAAATTTTTCTAGTTGCTCTCTATCATTAAGAATGTCGCATTTACATCCAAAGGCTTAGAAATACCCAATTTTGGGTTTCCTTCCCTTCCAGATTTCATAGGGGGTCTTTTCTAAGGTCTTTCTAATGACAAGTCTATTTAAAATATAACATGCTGTGTTTATGGCCTCTCCCCAGAATAATTTTGGCAAATAGTTCTCATTAAGCATTGTTCTAGCCATCTCAACAATGGTCCTATTTTTTCTCTCAACAACTCCATTTTGTTAAGGAGTATGGGGGGCAGAGAAGTTATGTTCAATGCCTTTGGAGTTACAAAATTAAAAAAAGTGCTTATTTTTTTAACTCATTACCATTATCACTCCGGATGCGTGTAATGCTTATACCCTGTTCTACTTCTATCCGGATGAATGTTTTTGAGAATTGGTCAAAGGCTTTGTATTTTCTTGCTAGCAAAAGAACCCAGGTATAACGAGAATAATCATCCATAATGACCATGGTGTACTCTCTTTTACCTAAACTCAATGGTTTGATTGGACCAAAGAGATCAATATGCGAGAGCTCAAGTACTCTTTTGGAAGGAATGTAGGAGATGGAAGGGAAACTTTTCTTATGCTATTTACCTAATTGACATGCAGTGCATAGATGATCCTTGTCAAAATCAACCTTAGGCAAACCCACAACTAATTCCTTTTTGGCTAATTTGGACAGGAGGTTCATGCTAACATGTCCCAACCTCGGTGTCATAGCCATGATTCTTCTTCTTTAAACACCAAGCAGATATTATTTTTCTCATTTTTAATGTTAACAAAATAGACATTATTTACTCTAGGTGCATAAAGAATGAGTTGATTAGACTTACTATCAAAGATTGAGCAGCCTCTGGAGTCAAAGGTGACTTTTCTTCCTTTGTCACAGAGTTGGGCTACACTTAGTAAGTTGAACTTCAGTCCATCAACTAGTGAGACATCTTCTATCTTTAATTCAAATTCAATGTTTCCACGTCCAATGATCTGTCCTTTTTTATTGTCTCCAAATCTTACATTGCCTCCCTTCGTTCGGGTTAATGTAATGAAGACCTTCTCATCACCTGTCATGTGTCTTAAGCATCCACTATTAATGTACCAAGTGTGTTGATCTATTGTAAATCTAAGGCAAATCTGCAAAATAGATCAAATGGGTTAGGGTACCCAATTAGATTTGGGTCCTCTCGGTTTATCAACTATTTTAGGCCAACGATAAATATCATAATAACCATTTTTTAATCTACATAATTTAATGACATGGTTGTTTTTCCCACAAAACCTGCACCCTGAGATGGGTCTGTTCTGCTCTTGCTTCTTTTCGGTCTTCTCAAGATCATCCTTCCTATAGTTCCCTCTATATCCAGCTTTTTGTAAGCTCTTTTTTGATCCGGTATGTATCCGAAAGCTGGTTGGAGGTGCCACTTCTACTGCATAATTTCTTCTTTGCTTGGCAGGTTGTTGATTGCAAACTACCTTAGCCTTTCCTTTTTCTATAGCAGTGTATCGTTGGGCTTGAGGTTGCCTACTGACCTCCTTCTCCTTTTGGTTGAAAGGCTTTGGAGCTTTCCTTGTATTCCTTCTTGGTTGTGAAGGACTGGATCTCCTTCCGAATGCTTCCTTCATCAGAGTCAGCTCCCTATCTAACCCTGTCAAGTTAGCACTCAAGATCTAAACTTTATTTTTCAGGAAGTTTTCCTCCTCCACATCCATGTAATTTGTGGTTCTGATCAAGTTGATGTCTTGTAACATAGCTTCAGCATCTTCAGCCAATTCCAGAATTTGTCATTGTATGGATTTTATGGCTTTGGTGTTCTTTCTCACATTATGGATCACCACCTTTAAAGCTCTAGCAAGATCAATGTTAGAAATAGAATTAGAATGAGAGTTTACCTCTGTATTTGCTGATTCTCATTCTGAATCCCCTAATTGGCCTAGTGTCTTGCTTGTATGAGTTTCTTCTGGATTATATTGCTTCCGGATCAGTCAGTGCCATAAATGCAAAGTGAGTAGTCTCTTCTTCTTCCGTTGAAGATGAACTGCTGCTTTCTTCACTATTGCTCTATGTGGCCACCATAGCTTTCTTCTTATACTTCTTTTCCTTTCTCAGCTTGGGGCATTTGGTTCTGAAGTGCCCTTTTTCCCCGCATTCGAAGTAGGCAGCATCCTTCTCTAGATCTTTCTTTTCTTCCGGAGCCTTTCTTGGCTTATCCCTTCTTGAGGTGCCTTCCTTAGGCCTTCTTGATTCGAATCTTCTGGATCTTCTTTTATCCTTTTTCTTGAGGAATTTATTAAAGTATTTGGCTAGCATAGCCATATCTTCTTCACTATACTTTGATTCTTTTAGCTGCTTTTCTGATCTAGAAGAGGCTGATCCAACAGAGTCTGCCTTAAGTGCAGTTGCCTTCTTCTTTTCTTCCAGCCTTCTTTCTTATTGGATGTATCTCTCCAGGGACAATTCTTGAGTCAAGAGATTGCCAATGAGCTCATCATAACTATAGAATTTTAAATCATGTGCTTCCTTAATGGCAGTCTTCTTGTTGTCCCATTCCTTGGTGAGATTCCGGAGTATTTTCTTGACCATGTCAACTTATGAGATTTCCTTCCCTAGCCTCTTCAATTCATTTACTAGATTGGTGTATCTAGTATTCATACTGTTGATAGATTCTTTAGGATCCATCTTGAAGGATTCAAGCTTCTGTTATAGTAGGTCAATTTTGGCTTCTTTGACCTTGTTTATTCCTTCATAGGTCACTTTCAGCTTCTGCCATATCTCTTATGCAGTTTTACATCCAGATATCCTGTTAAATGTAGCTACACTAAGAGGATAATGAATCATGTTAATAGCATTTGCGTTTTCACGCAATCTTTTATAATCATTCTCATCCTATAAGCTTGAGGGCTTACGGGTGGTTAAACCATCTACCTCATGAGTAGGCTTAGATGAACAATCTTTAATAGCCATCTATTCCATCATGCTTTGAGCCTAAGTGAAATTCTTCATCCGGTTTTTCCAAAATGTATAGTGTTCACCGGTGAAGAGTGGGGGTTAGGTAATAGACATACCCTCCAAAAGGAGCTGTAAGTTTTGGAAACTCATTTTGATTCTTGAATTAAAATATATGGATCTTTAGCTTGAGATTGTTAGATATCTAGTTTGAGCACTTGCTCTGAAACCACTTATAGGTCCCTGTGCTTATGTTAATAAAGTCAGAGGGGGGGGTGAATGACCTTTTTCATGGAAATATTAGACTTTCAAAAAGTCTTGTGTAGCGCGTTTGAATGTTTAGGATGTTTTAGGTCTAGATGATGCAAGTAATATAAATTATAGTAAATTAAAGGCATAGTAAAGAAAATTCAAACACAAGAGATTTATACTGGTTTGGCCTCGCCTACATCCAGTCCCTAAAGATTCATTCCTTTGAGCTTTTCCACTAGTGTGGTTTCTTTCCAACTGGAAGCCTTACAATTCTCTCTGGATGGTGACCCCTTTTGGATGTAGGATATACCACTAGAAGCACCAACTCCTAGCCGAGTCCTCTTGTCTTTAACAGGATATATCACTTACATTTCTACCCAAACCTAAGCTAAGCCCTACAGGGAGATCCCACTCAAAGCACCTACTTTAAGCTGTATCCCAATCTCACAACTCATCCAAGTTGGAGATCTTTACACTTTGGTTTTCTCAAAGATTTTGGTTTTGGACTTCCTCAAGTTTATAATTTCACTTGGGAATCCTTACAACAGATTTGGAAATAATTGATTCTTGGAGGGATGTATTTTCTGATTACTTTAGCGAATTCTCTTGTTAATTGCTTTCTCAAATAAACCAGCACCTTCTCAACTTGTGAAGCTTCCCTTTTATAGGCTTTGATCATAAATGTAGTCATTGTGGGTTGTTGAACTTGTATTTAATCTTCACCATTGATTAGGTAATATGTGGTGCTTTCGGAGGCGTTAATCAATCCTTTAGATAGAGATTTTGACCCATTTGAATCCTTGGGATTGAGGCTAAAAAGTTGTTAGTGATCATTTTTCTTGTATTTTAGTGACTCACCAACTTTTACGCCAATGGCTTTTTGGTGTGAGCTCCACCCGCCTTCTTATTGGTCTAGGTGAAAAAGGTTGTTACCTTTTTCCTGTCCGTTGTCAGTCCTTTGTCCTTTTCTAAAAAGTGCTAGCTGTCTTCTTTTGTCTTGCTTAAGGGAAAAGGATCTTTGACTTGGAGACCAAAAGAATGGAGGGAATGGAATTTTTGAATCATTCCCTTTGTCTGAAATGTTAAAGTCTTCCGGATATCTTCAGACTTAATATCTCCAGATTTGTCTTGTTCTGGATGTTTCTATAATCAGTTCTTTTGGATGCTGTTTTGGGCGATTTAAAGTTTATTTTCTTTCCAAACTTTAACCGGATGCTTCCATTTATGCTTAGGTGACTTGTCTTCATTTGTCTTGGACTTTGGATCTCTTGGATATATGTTTGGATACAATGACTTAGGTCTTTTTATACTTAGTTATTTTGTTTACTTCAAACCTGATCCGGATTATTTGTGTTCCAGATCCTTGTTTCCTAAAAACTTTTTTACAATTGTTCAATATATGGTAAGAATCTGGTAGGAACATGGTAGGAACCATATATTTGATTGGAAGTTTGTTCAGTCCACCAAGTTTATGGTTGTAACAGGTTTCTACATTATTTCATAAATTTGCTAGCATTCTACCAGGTACCTACCAGGTACTTACCAGTTTCCAAAGATTCATTCAAAAACTTTTTTACAATTGTTCTATATATGGTAGGAACCTGGTAGGAACCTTATATTTGATTGGAAGTTTGTTCAGTCCACCAAGTTTATGGTTGTAATAGGTTTCTACATTATTTCATGAATTTGCTAGCATTCTACCAGGTATCTACTAGGTACTTACCAATTTCCTACCAGATTCATTCAAAAGCTTTTTTACAAATGTTCAATATATGGTAGGAACCTTATATTTGATTGAAAGTTTGTTCAGTCCACCAAATTTATGGTTGTAACAGATTTCTACATTATTTCATAAATTTGCTTGCATTCTACCAGGTATCTACCAAGTACTTACTAGTTTCCTATACCCGATTGATTAAAAACTTTTTTACAATTGTTCAATATATGTATTTGATTGAAAGTTTGTTCAGTCCACCAAGTTTATGGTTGTAACAAGTTTCTACATTATTTCATGAATTTGCTAGCATTCTACCAAGTATCTACCAAGTACTTACCAGTTTCCTACCAGATCCATTCAAAAACTTTTTTTACAATTGTTCAATATATGGTAGGAACCTGGTAGAAAGATGGTAGGAACCTTATATTTGATTGAAAGTTTGTTCAGTCCACCAAGTTTATGGTTGGAACATGTTTCTACATTATTTCATGAATTTGCTCGCATTCTACCAGGTACTTACCAGTTTCCTACCAGATTCATTCAAAAACTTTTTTGCAATTGTTCAATATTCAGTAGGAATATGGTAGGAACCTGATATCTACCAGTTACTTACCAGATATCGAACAACCGAAATAAATTTCAAAAGAGTATATCACAATGGATGACGTTTCAAAGATAAAAATGAGATGAACAAAAGACTCTAAAGCGGCATGTCAAAAAGAATGAACAGTATGAAAGATAATGTTAAAATAAAATGGAAAAAATGAATAGTGCGTGAATAGTAGTTGAATAGTGGTGGAGCGTATTCCTTGATAATGGAAACTTAAAATTGGTTAGAGAGTGGAAAGAATAAACAATGAAGTAAATATGTAAATATGAAACTTAAATAGTGTATATTATTAACAATTTCTCATAATTAATAGCATTAATATAATTGATTTTTTTATCAGAATAAAATAATTAATTTTATAAAAAATAAAAATATAATTAAATTTTTTTTATCAAAAACTAGTATAGTACCCGTGCGATACACGGATATGTTCAAAATGACACATTTTTTTCGTTATTTATGAAATCTCATATATATATATATATATATTAAATAATTGTATTTTTTTATTTAATTCAGAGTTTATTCATAAAAAAAATAAGTATTTGTAACTCAAAATAAGTAATAAGAATAAACTAACAAATCAGTTTATTTTTAAAATTATTTTCTAAGTTTTAAATATAAAATATTATTGGAGGTAAATTTATGTTTTATTCATATATTGAAAATAGCTAATAAAAATAAAGATAGTATATTACTTATTACTTATTTTACCTGATCCAAATAATAATTGTCGTAGAATTTGAGGAGGCTCCTTTGGTTCAGACAGTTTAATCCGTTCTTGATTACAGCTTAAAGAAAATTTAGGTGTTGAAGAATTGTAATGTTTTTGTATTCGCTCCTCATACCAAAAATATGCTCCACATTTTTCGCATTCTGAGTTCGGGTCTCCAATGTTCGGGTAGTCTGTATTTTAAATTTATAAAATATTGTAGGCGATCACTATTATTAAAAATACACCCACACAAAGATAAAATCATAGAGTCATTTCCTATATCACTGAAATTTGACGATGTTCTTGCTCGTTTTTTACATCAAATCTCCATTTATTACTAAAAATATTAATATAGTTAATCAAAAATAGCTTTTTATAATTTAATTGCCATTGAAAAAACTATATTTATAACATCTAGATCACAAATATTTCTTTCAATACTAACATTTTAATTGTGCATTACGTATAAATTAGGCATTACAACTAATTAAATGGCGCACAGAAACACTAATAAATTTGTTGGGACACTATCCAAACACCATATATTATACTCTAGGTACCAATCCACCACTAAACTAACTCAACCCTAGTTTACTCCTAAACCTAACCCAAACATTTTGAGTTTTGAGAAAAGGATGCAGTGAAACCTGTATTTTGCATCCTTGTTTATAGTGGATCGAGTCTCTATGTTTACTCTCTTTTTTCTTTTCAGCGTTGTTTCAATCGTTGGTTTTCCAAGCTTGTGTCCTGCGGCTAGGGCAACCAGTATCGTTTTTGTTTTTTCCAATTGTATAAGATCCCTCCAACGGCTGATTTCCCACTGATTATCACCTACTTCTAAATCGTTGGAGCAACCAAACTCAAATGGATGAATAGGAGATAGTGAGACGACGGTGTGAGCTACTTACCATCACCGAGGATGAAGAGGTGCACTTTCAACTCCCAGCGAAGAAGCAGAACAAAGATGAGTAAATACTATTATAAATTTATAGCTTGTGGAATAAAATATAAACTAATAAAGCGATAGAAAGAACTCCAGCTCACTTAAACAGAATTAAAAGAACTAAAGTATCGTACTCTCTTGGTTGTGTTGTGTTGTTGATTAGTTGAAGTAGTGGTATTTATTAATAAAAAAAATATGAATTCTTGATTTCTGGTCATTTTTATTGTCAAGCAAGATTAAATATGTTTTCATAAATATTGAAATATGTTCTTTTAACTAACATAAATTCAAAAACATAAAATTTATTTAATTTTATTAATATAATATTAATAATCTGGCTTGAGAATGAATTGTTAAATTTAATTTGACTAATTAATAATTTCAAAACCACATAAAAGATGATGATTAATTATGAATTTGATTAATTAATTAATAAAAGATTGTTTACTTTAGATTACAATAAGGGCAATAAAGTATTTTAAGACTTCTTTCCTTTTATAAATATATAGATAGATTAGATAATTAATTGTATGAAAATAGTAAGGAGATGATCAATACCATTAAAATATCATATAATTGATTACGTGGATAAACTTATTCTATAATACAAATAAGGTGCCGGCTATGCTAACTTGGTCCAAAAACAAAGTAAATGCACTTCATGTTTTTTCACCATTGATTAAAAATAGGATTAATCTGAGCCATTGATATTTAAAAGTATTATTAACATGAAACTTCTTGTACCGGTTGATACGGATATGTCAATCTAATCGTTCTTGTCTTTGACTTCAACCTTCTTCCTCTTCCAACCTGCTAATCGACCAAAATCCCGTCAGCCAAGTTGTGGCAATTTCGGTGATTTTCCTTCTTCAGTCATCAGTCCGGTTCACTCCATTCTTACATAAAGCCAACTGCACATCGTATTACTAAGATTCTTTCTTTGTCGAAATTCTTCCCAAGCTAATCAGACATCACATTTGCTGGACGTCGGACGAAGAAATCGAGTTGAGTAGATGGTGAAGTTCAAAATTCTCATATTCTTAATTTTCTACAATTATCTAGAGGATTTTAATATTTGAGTTTGATTTCTTGTACCACTCACATTCATCTTTGCCCTCTTTCCAATTTCAGTTGGGAGTTGTCATTTTCTTTGTATGCCTTGGATTTATTGATTGATTAGCCACTCGGGTTCTCATCATCTCCTTCACTGCATCCACTATAATTTGTAAGTTTAGATTTTCAAGCTCTTACCTATGGTATTTAATAATATGTTGGTGCTACAAATATTAAGAAGGTTTTTGTTTTTGAAACATAATCCTTGTGTATACGGAGAAATGTATTTGGGGTATGTTAGGGCTCTGTTTTAGTTTGTTGTTTGCATAGGTTGGTATGCTATATTGTTGGCTAATTAGACTTTGTTTTATGTGTTGTTATATATTCTTTTGGCTTGTAATAAAGCTGATAGTTTCATTCAAAAACTATGTGTGTGGTAATGTCTGTTCCCTGAAAGATTCAAGGAGAACTCTACTGGATAATTTAGAGTATTAAGAATAATGTGTATGTTCTTAAGACATTTAATGATGGAGTTGGAGTTTGATTTAAAACGTCATAAGATGTTTTTATAGTGTTTATATGAAAAGACGTGTTGATTCATGAAAATACATGCTGTTTCATGGAAGTACATGTTGGTTCATTGAAAGACATGTTGGTTCATGAAAAGACATTATGTTTCATGAAAGTACATAATGGTTTGTGGAAAGACACATTGTTTGATGAATAGTCATATCTTTTCATGTAGGGACATGTTGTTTCATGTCTAGGGACATAATGGTTAATGATAAGTTATATTGTTTCATGAAGAGTCATGTTGTTTTATGAAGAGTCATATTGTTTCAAGAAAAGAAGTAATGTTTCATGAGAAGACACGTTGTTTCATAAAGAGACTTGTCATTTCATGAACCATCATCCCAACTCTATAAAGAGGGCTCATTTGTGCCTTTGATACACAACGAAATTGAGAGCAATTTCTTGAAATAGAGAGGAAGCATTAAGACATTTTTGTTTCCTAACCCTACATACAAAAATTCTTATCCTACAACAAATGTATTATAGTTGATTCACATATGAAAGATTGTATGTGAATTGATATCCCCATTGTATCTCATAAGCAAATTTTCGGTATATTCCCACTGCTTTGTAGGGAGGAAATATTGCTTAAACAAAAATGATTAGCATGCCTTGGAGATTAGGATTAGATTAGTAATATTTGTTTTGATCAAGATTGCAACCAATTCTTCTCTCCATTTGTAAACAGTAAATGAATTTATTTTACTCTAGAATTTGAAACAACATGATGGTAATAATATCAAAAATAGTGATGGTTCACTAGAATTTAAATGCAATAGTAATTTGCAACATTTATGTTGATATTATAAAGCCAATGAAGTGACTTGTGATTTAAAGGAACAAAATTATTGTCTTGGTTTATTATGAATCTCTTTTGGTTTTTGAAAAAGAGGATGATACTAGTTGTATCTTTACTAGAAGAGGATACATGTTAATGTCTAAACAGACAAAGAGATATATTCGGTAAAACATTAATTATTTGATATAAAGTTGTTATCACAACGGTTAATGCCAAACATACTCTTTGTACTATAATAATAAAAAGACATATTATAAGTCTATTAAATTGGTGAGCCAATTTTAAAGTTCTAAAAGGAAACCATAGGTTATTGTTTCATTAAGTGTGGATAACAAGACTATGTTATCAAAAGTTTATAGTCAAGTTTATAATGGTAAGTCAAGACGTATTGGTTGAGACATAGTTATGTCCATCGACTTATCGTGGAAAAGGATCATAATAGTTGGCTATGTATGTACAAAGTCAAATGTTGTTTATTGCTTTACTAAAGTATTAAGCTGACATTCTGTTGATGATATTTCAAATATATGAGTTTGTGGCCTTATTAAACACATCTAAGGGAACCTTAACTTACGCTTGTAAACATCGAGTCCTAAGTTCAATAAGGTTAAATATCTTACATGATGTTTGGAAACCATTTCATATGATCCAAGTATGGTTTCGGTACTGTGATAGTTTTCAGAGGTTGATTAAATTCTTAATAAGTTTCTTGGAGATGCTAGTCATAAGGCTCGTTTTAGAGAAACTTACCTATGTAAGTGTGAAGTGAGCCGCTTCAAAAATTCACTTAAGGCGCGACATTGAAACACTTATGAATAGATACGAGCATATGGCTGTTAAAAGTGCTGGTTTAACTGTTAATATGAAGGACTTGATTTATGTGTATAACATCTCTGGCTAATTGCTATGTTCGTTTGGTTCAATCCTTTGTGACACCAATCAAATATGATTACTTGGAATCTGTGTTATACTTGGTGGAAGTTCAATCCTTGTGACACTTTCACTGAAGAATAAATTGCAGAATTTTTCGTATGTAGTATTTCAGTTCCTAAAAATACTCTAAAGGGGGGATGATTGTTGGATAATTTAGAGTATTAGGAATAATGTGTATGTTCTTAAGACATTTAATGATGGAGTTGGAGTTTGATTTAAAGCGTCATATGATGTTTTTATAGTGTTTATATGAAAAGACGTGTTGATTCATGAAAATACATGTTGTTTCATGGAAGTACATGTTGGTTCATGGAAAGACATGTTGGTTCATGAAAAGACATTATGTTTCATGAAAGTACATAATGGTTTGTGGAAAGACACGTTGTTTGATGAATAGTCATCTCTTTTCATGTAGGGACATGTTGTTTCATGTCTAGGGACATAATGGTTAATGATAAGTTATATTCTTTCATGAAGAGTCATGTTGATTCATAAAAAGTCATGTTGTTTCATGAAGAGTCATATTGTTTCTTGAAGAGACTTGTCATTTCATGAACCATCATCCCAACCCTATAAAGAGGGCTCATTTGTGCCTTTGATACACAATGAAATTGAGAACAATTTCTTAAAATAAATAGGAAGCATTAAGATGTTTTTGTTTCCTAACCCTACATACAAAAATTCTTATCCTACAACAAATGTATTATAGTTGATTCACATATGAAAGCATGTACGTGAATTGATATCCCCATTGTATCTCATAAGCAAATTTTTGGTATATTCCCACTGCTTTGTAGGGAGGAAATATTGCTTAAAGGAAAATGATTAGCATGCCTTGGAGATTAGTAATATTTGTTGTGATCAAGATTGCAACCAATTCTTCTCTCCAATTGTAAACAGTAAATGAGTTTATTTTACTCTAGAATTTGAAACAACATAATGGCAATAATATCAAAAATAGTGATGGTTCACTAGAATTTAAATGCAATAGTAATTTGCAACATTTATGTTGATATTTGGAAGCCAATGAAGTGACTTGTGATTTTGAAAGAACAAAATTATTGTCTTGGTTTATTATGAATCTCTTTTGGTTTTTGAAAAAGAGGATGATACTAGTTGTATCTTTACTAGAAGAGGATACGTGTTAATGTCTAAACTGACAAAGAGATATATTCGGTAAAACATTAATTATTTGATATAAAGTTGTTATCACAACGGTTAATGCCAAACATACTCTTTGTACTATAATAATAAAAAGACATATTATAAGTCTATTACATTGGTGAGCCAATTTTAAAGTTCTAAAAGGAAACCATAGGTTATGGTTTCATTAAGTGTGGATAACAAGACTATGTTATGAAAAGTTTATAGTCAAGTTTATAATGGTAAGTCAAGACGTATTGGTTGAGACATAGTTATATCCATCGACTTATCGTGGAAAAGGATAATAATAGTTGGCTATGTATGTACAAAGTCAAACATTGTTTATCGCTTTACTAAAGTATTAAGCTGACATTCTGTTGATGATATTTCAAATATATGAGTTTGTGGCCTTATTAAACACATCTAAGGGAACCTTAACTTATGCTTGTAAACATCGTGTCCTAAGTTCAATAAGGTTAAATATCTTACTTGATGTTTGGAAACCATTTCGTATGATCCAAGTATGGTTTCGGTACTGTGATAGTTTTCAGAGGTTGATTAAATTCTTAATAAGTTTCTTGGAGATGCTAGTCATAAGGCACATTTTAGAGAAACTTACCTATGTAAGTGTGAAGTGAGCCACTTCAAAAAGTCACTTAAGGTATGACTTTGAAACACTTATGAATAGATACGAGCACATGGCTGTTAAAAGTGCTGGTTTAACTGTTAATATGAAGGACTTGATTTATGTGTATAACATCTCTGGCTAATCGCTATGTTCGTTTGGTTCAATCCTTTGTGACACCAATCAAATATGATTACTTGGAATCTATGTTATACTTGGTGGAAGTTCAATCCTTGTGACACTTTCACTGAAGCATAAATTGTAGAATTTTTCGTATGTAGTATTTCAGTTCCTAAAAATACTCTAAATGGGGGAGGATTGTTGGATAATTTAGAGTATTAGGAATAATGTGTATGTTCTTAAGACATTTAATGATGGAGTTGGAGTTTGATTTAAAACTTCATAAGATGGTTTTATAGTGTTTATATGAAAAGACGTGTTGATTCATGAAAATACATGCTGTTTCATGGAAGTACATGTTGGTTCATGTAAAGACATGTTGGTTCATGAAAAGACATTATGTTTCATGAAAGTACATAATGGTTTGTGGAAAGACACGTTGTTTGATGAATTGTCATCTCTTTTCATGTAGGGACATGTTTCATGTCTAGGAACATAATGGTTCATGATAAGTTATATTATTTCATGAAGAGTCATGTTGATTCATGAAGAGTCATGTTGTTTCATGAAGAGTCATATTGTTTCATGAAAAGAAGTAATGTTTCATGAGAAGACACATTGTTTCGTGAAGAGACTTGTCGTTTCATGAAGAGACTTGTCATTTCATGAACCATCATCCCAACTCTATAAAGAGGGCTCATTTGTGCCTTTGATACACAATGAAATTGAGAACAATTTCTTGAAATAGGGAGGAAGCATTAAGACGTTTTTGTTTCCTAACCCTACATACAAAAATTCTTATCCTACAACAAATGTATTATAGTTGATTCACATATGAAAGCATGTACGTGAATTGATATCCCCATTGTATCTCATAAGCAAATTTTTGGTATATTCCCACTGCTTTGTAGGGAGGAAATATTGCTTAAAGGAAAATGATTAGCATGCCTTGGAGATTAGGATTAGATTAGTAATATTTGTTGTGATCAAGATTGCAACCAGTTCTTCTCTCCATTTGTAAACAGTAAATGAATTTATTTTACTCTAGAATTTGAAACAACATGATGGCAATAATATCAAAAATAGTGATGGTTCACTAGAATTTAAATGCAATAGTAATTTGCAACATTTATGTTGATATTATAAAGCCAATGAAGTGACTTGTGATTTTGAAGGAACAAAATTATTGTGTTGGTTTATTATGAATCTCTTTTGGTTTTTGAAAAAGAGGATGATACTAGTTGTATCTTTACTAGAAGAGGATATATGTTAATGACGAAATAAACAAAGAGATATATATGGTGAAAAATTAATTATTTGATTTAAAGTTATTATCACAACAGTTATTGCCAAACATACTCTTTGTACTATAATAATAAAAAGACATATTATAAGTCTAGTATATTGGAGAGCCAATTTTAAAGTTCTAAAAGGAAACCATAGGTTATGATTTCATTAAGTATGGATAACAAGACTATGTTATCAAAAGTTTATAGTCAAGTTTATAATGGTAAGTCAAGACGTATTGGTTGAGACATAGTTATGTCCATCGACTTATTGTGGAAAAGGATTATAATAGTTGGCTATGTATGTACAAAGTCAAACATTGTTTATCGCTTTACTAAAGTATTAAGCTGACATTCTGTTGATGATATTTCAAATATATGAGTTTGTGGCCTTATTAAACACATCTAAGGGAACCTTAACTTACGCTTGTAAACATCGAGTCCTAAGTTCAATAAGGTTAAATATCTTACATGATGTTTGGAAACCATTTCATATGATCCAAGTATGGTTTCGGTACTGTGATAGTTTTCAGAGGTTGATTAAATTCTTAATAAGTTTCTTGGAGATGCTAGTCATAAGGCACATTTTAGAGAAACTTACCTATGTAAGTGTGAAGTGAGCCGCTTCAAAAATTCACTTAAGGCGTGACTTTGAAACACTTATGAATAGATACGAGCACATGACTGTTTAAAGTGTTGGTTTAACTGTTAATATGAAGGACTTGATTTATGTGTATAACATCTCTGGCTAATCGCTATGTTCGTTTAGGTCAATCCTTTGTGACACCAATCAAATATGATTACTTGGAACATGTGTTATGCTTGGTGGAAGTTCAATCCTTGTGACACTTTCACTGAAGCATAAATTGCAGATTTTTTCGTATGTATTACTTCAGTTCCTAAAAATACTCTTAATGGGGGAGGATTGTAGGATAATTTAGAGTATTAGGAATAATGTGTATGTTCTTAAGACATTTAATGATGGAGTTGGAGTTTGATTTAAAACGTCATAAGATGTTTTTATAGTGTTTATATGAAAAGACGTGTTGATTCATGAAAATACATGCTGTTTCATGGAAGTACATGTTGGTTCATGGAAAGACATGTTGGTTCATGAAAAGACATTATGTTTCATGAAAGTACATAATGGTTTGTGGAAAGACACGTTGTTTGATGAATAGTCATATCTTTTCATGTAGGGACGTGTTGTTTCATGTCTAGGGACATAATGGTTAATGATAAGTTATATTGTTTCATGAAGAGTCATGTTGATTCGTGAAGAGTCATGTTGTTTCATGAAGAGTCGTATTGTTTCATGAAAAGAAGTAATGTTTCATGAGAAGACACGTTGTTTCGTAAAGAGACTTGTTATTTCATGAACCATAATCCCAACTCTATAAATAGGGCTCATTTGTGCCTTTGATACACAACGAAATTGAGTGCAATTTCTTGAAATAGAGAGGAAGCTTTAAGACATTTTTGTTTCCTAACCCTACATACAAAAATTCTTATCCTACAACAAATGTATTATAGATGATTCACATATGAATTGTACGTGAATTGATATCCCCATTGTATCTCATAAGCAAATTTTCGGTATATTCCCACTGCTTTGTAGGGAGGAAATATGGCTTAAAGGAAAATGATTAGCATGCCTTGGAGATTGGGATTAGATTAGTAATATTTGTTGTGATCAAGATTGCAACCAATTCTTCTCTCCATTTGTAAACAGTAAATGAATTTATTTTACTCTAGAATTTGAAACAATATGATGGCAATAATATCAAAAATAGTGATGGTTCACTAGAATTTAAATGCAATAGTAATTTGCAACATTTATGTTGATATTTGAAAGCCAATGAAGTGACTTGTGATTTTGAAGGAATAAAATTATTGTCTTGGTTTATTATGAATCTCTTTTGGTTTTTGAAAAAGAGGATGATACTAGTTGTATCTTTACTAGAAGAGGATACATGTTAATGTCTAAATAGACAAAGAGATATATTTGGTGAAAAATTAATTATTTGATATAAAGTTGTTATCACAACGGTTATTGCCAAACATACTCTTTGTACTATAATAATAAAAAAACATATTATAAGTCTATTACATTGGTGAGCCAATTTTAAAGTTCTAAAAGGAAACCTTAGGTTATGGTTTCATTAAGTGTGGATAACAAGACTATGTTATGAAAAGTTTATAGTCAAGTTTATAATGGTAAGTCAAGACGTATTAGTTGAGACATAGTTATGTCCATCGACTTCTCGTGGAAAAGGATCATAATAGTTGGCTATGTATGTACAAAGTCAAACGTTGTTTATTGCTTTACTAAAGTATTAAGCTGACATTCTGTTGATGATATTTCAAATATATGAGTTTGTTGCCTTATTAAACACATCTAAGGGAACCTTAACTTACGCTTGTAAACATCGAGTCCTAGGTTTAATAAGGTTAAATATCTTACATGATGTTTGGAAACCATTTCGTATGATCCAAGTATGGTTTCGGTACTATGATAGTTTTCAGAGGTTGATTAAATTCTTAATAAGTTTCTTGGAGATGCTAGTCATAAGGCACATTTTAGAGAAACTTGCCTATGTAAGTGTGAAGTGAGCCGCTTCAAAAAGTCACTTAAGGCATAACTTTGTAACACTTATGAATAGATACGAGCACATGGCTGTTAAAAGTGCTGGTTTAACTGTTAATATAAAGGACTTGATTTATGTGTATAACATCTCTGGCTAATCGCTATGTTCGTTTGGTTCAATCCTTTGTGACACCTATCAAATATGATTACTTGGAATCTGTGTTATACTTGGTGGAAGTTCAATCCTTGTGACACTTTCACTGAAGCATAAATTGCAGAATTTTTTGTATGTAGTATTTCAGTTCCTAAAAATACTCTAAATGGGGGAGGATTGTTGGATAATTTAGAGTATTAGGAATAATGTGTATGTTCTTAAGACATTTAATGATGGAGTTGGAGTGTGATCTAAAGCGTCATAAGATGTTTTTATAGTGTTTATATGAAAAGACGTGTTGATTCATGAAAATACATGTTGTTTCATGGAAGTACATGTTGGTTCCTGGAAAGACATGTTGGTTCATGAAAAGATATTATGTTTCATGAAAGTACATAATGGTTTGTGGAAAGACACATTGTTTGATGAATAGTCATATCTTTTCATGTAGGGACGTGTTGTTTCATGTCTAGGGACATAATGGTTAATGATAAGTTATATTGTTTCATGAAGAGTCATGTTGATTCGTGAAGAGTCATGTTGTTTCATGAAGAGTCGTATTGTTTCATGAAAAGAAGTAATGTTTCATGAGAAGACACGTTGTTTCGTAAAGAGACTTGTTATTTCAAGAACCATAATCCCAACTCTATAAATAGGGCTCATTTGTGCCTTTGATACACAACGAAATTGAGAGCAATTTCTTGAAATAGAGAGGAAGGATTAAGACGTTTTTGTTTCCTAACCCTACATACAAAAATTCTTATCCTACAACAAATGTATTATAGTTGATTCACATACGAAAGCAGGTTTGTGAATTGATATCTCCATTGTATCTCATAAACAAATTTTCGGTATATTCCCACTGCTTTGTAGGGGGCAAATATTGCTTAAAGGAAAATGATTAGCATGCCTTGGAGATTAGGATTAGATTGGTAATATTTGTTGTGATCAAGATTGCAACAAATTCTTCTCTCCATTTGTAAACTGTTTCGTTCCTAACATCCCTACTGCCTGATCTTTATTATTTTCCTACAAAATCGGGGTGAAAAACAGTCCTAGTCTGGAGACTGAAAACTATATATGTATGATCTTGTAACCTAGCATAGGGAACATTTAGTGATATTATCATGATGGTTTTTTTTGTAAACACCATCTGTTGATAAGTTGAAGAGTTAAGCTTAATCGCGAAAATAACTTGGCTTCTCTTGCATGTTTAAAGCGTTTTCAAACTGTTTATATTTCCACGCCCTAGGTTGTGGACTTGTGATACACTATCTAATATGCTTCCTATTTCCATCTGTTAATAAGAGTGATCTTAGGAGCAATTAGAAGTTTCATAGTTGTAAACTCTCTAACTTATTAGTGCACATTGTGCATTTATATTCAAAGAAATCTAAATGTTTTCAAATCTAATCATGTGTCGTGTGTTTACAGGTATATAGTTTATGTTCATGATAGTACTTGCTATTTTAATCGTGTTTCCCTCTATAAATACCAGCTTGTCCTTTTGATCATTCAATGCCTTTGCATTTAGTTGATTTAGTTTTATGGCTAAGTTGGTTGCTTATTCTGGCTTATGGTTTAGAATCTTATGAAATTATGATCTTAAGCTCCCAAAGTTTTCATGTGAGTTCGGCATACCAACCAACCAAGCCTTAAGTCCCGCACTAGGCGGGTTCGGCTAGAGCACAGTTGTCAAAAGCGAAGCGAGCGCACCATGTGCGCTTTTTTTAACACATAGCGCAGGGGTGCAAAAAGCTCAAAAAAGCGCACTTATTGATGTATTATCTTAGATTGGAAAAAGAGATTTCTAAGTAAGATTTCTCGCCCACTTCATTGGAACCTGTAGTAAGAGAATTATAGTAGGAGTTGTATTGTTAACATCTGTTCATTTAATGTGTTTGGTGTTGCTCAAGTATTGAGTTAAATTCCTATATTGCTACTAAAAAGATCATCAAGGGCACTTTTGTTAATCTTGGTTTAATATGCCTTGCTTAAATCAAACTAACTATTGTAGGACTACGCCAAGATTGATGTTTCGATTGCTTATACAAATTGTGTTATGGTGAATTGTTAGAATGTCAGTGACATGCATAAAACGCCCTCCTTCCCAAGCTATGGGCCTTTTATTTCAGAAGCAGTAAAGTAAGTAGCTCATTGCTCTATGTACATTGATCTTTATCCAACAGAAGTACAAAAGTGTCTTAAGTGTAAGTATTCAAGTTCTTGGGAGTACGGAGGTTATAGACTGTGCAATCCTCACATGTTGGCTTTTCATATTGACCTTCCAAGTTATCTCACAAGGAATTTTGGAATCATAGTTGACTCTTTGCTTGAAGTCTTCTTCTTTTGTTTGGAATGTTTCTGCAGATTGTATTCCATGTCTTGTCTCAAACTAATATTTCAAATAAATGAATCTTTAGATTTGTTTTTTTTGAAAGAAATCTTTAGAGTTGTAATTGAATTATTAAATTATTCATGAATTGTTCACAAATTACGTAACGAATGTAAACACAATTGAACAAAAAATTCTGCAATTCAAGGGGAACAATTGTTGTATTATCTTAGATTATAAAAAAGCGCACTTATTCTAATATATCAGTCAAGTTTGTGTCAGTGTGTCTGCATGTATTGGAGTCTGGGATGGTTATTGGATATGTATTTTCTAATCAAATTTAAGAATTGTGATCCATTACCTTGTGTTTCTTTAGTAATGTTTTGTGCTTCTGTTCTTGTTTTATTTGTGGCTTGTGCTAGAACCTCTAAAGCTACCAAACCCATCTTTTTCATTACAAGACATATTTTAGAAGTGATATTGCTAATTTAGTGTGGGTGAACTTTTCTTATTTTTAGCTCGTGAGGAATATATTATGAAGATTTCGACTAGTAGAAAATGTTATTCCAAAGATACAATTTTGTATCTCATGTTCATATTGGAATTTTTTAGCTTATTGTATGTGATATATTATTTTGAAATCATTGGTCTTCTTTGCTTCTCTTGCTTTCAACTTCAAAATTTAGACGATTTTGCAGGAATGGTTTCTGAACTGTGAGTGGAGGTGAAATGGATAGCGAACCATCACTTACAATAAAATTCAAACGAGTCTTCTTGCTAGTAGTAGCACTGAGATAGTACTGTCATTACTTTCTGTACCTGCTTTAAGTTCCACTTGTTTCTTCAATAGGAATTTGAATGTTAATTATGATTATTTAATGGGTATCATGTTCTTTAAACCTAATGTATGGAAATGATCATTTATCATATGCATTTGGTACTCTCTGGTTTTCAAAAAGATAGATACCGCGTAAAAATATTGTATTCAAGTAGTATGAAAACTAAGTTTTATGTTAAATCATTAAATTTTTACGAAACTTATTTAAATTTTGATGAATTTTATGTAAAAAATTACTTAGTTTTCATAAAACTGACACTTTATCAAAACAGTTTCAACTTTACAAAAAAATCACGAAAAAGACATAAAATATTTGAACTTAATGAAATGAATTGAATTTAAAATATTTGACGTGAAAGATTGATCCGATATTATAAACTTGATGCTTTAAAAAATTTAATTTTATGAAAAAATAACAATTATGAAAATATATTATCCAAATAGTTAAAAATTGTTGCTAATGAAAAATTTATTAACCTAATCTTCAAACATATCACTTCACAAAAAAATCTTCAATTTTGCGAAATGAAAAAAAAAATGAGAACTGCAAAATTTCAGGTATTCAAATAGTAGAAAGCTAAGTTTCATATTTTTTGAATTTTACGAAATTTATTGAAATATAGTGTGAGCACGGGCTATTTGGTTTCCCGCAGAACGATGATGACTTTTTGCTCTAACCTTTTATGGGTCAGTCGTTCTACCCTTTGGAGTCGAATCACATTTGAAAAGCTTCTTTTGACGAATTTGTACCTTTGACCGCGATTAAAAATAATTCAAATGCGTACATAATTAATCATAATCTTTCTTTTGCGCGCAGTAATTTGTTTCACAATTTTCTATAAGATCTAAACATTTTGAGCAAGTCTCGTTAGTATCGTTAGATTCTAGACTCTCCAAGGTTTCTAGAATGTAAAGAATCGCCTTAATCAGATAACCTTAGTGAAAGTTATGAGCGTTCGAAGTCCCCCTTTTCTAGAAGCCCTAGCCCTAGCTCCTTCTCCCCGCCGGTGCCCCTGCTCCGGCGACGGCGGCCGGCGCCGGAGCCATCGCCGAAGAGCTAGGCAGCGTGACCCACATGGCCAGGCCGCGTCGCCTGATGCGGCCTAGGGCCCGCCGTGTCAGCGACACGGCCTTGGTTCGGCAGCCCTCTTCCCCTACATTTTTTGGATTTTTCTTGCTCTGCAAGTCAGGTTTTGTGATTTTTCCGTCAAATTTAAACATTTGGAGGATTAATTATGAAATTTGTGCTTGATAGGGTCTATAAAAACCCCAAGATATTCAGATTTGAGGACTTTTTGCTCATTTTGAAAATAATTCAGATTTTAGAAATTCTTAAGCTTCTTAGGAGAAAAGAGCTTCATAAAGCTATGGAAATTCAAATATTCTAGTTTCCTAGGCTTTATTAGGCTTAATTCTTTAGCTTAAAATATAAAAATCAAGTAGAAATCTTAAGTAAAACTGATTTAAATAGGATTTAGCGACTTTTCCTTACAAATCACTAAATCCGTTGCTAAATCGGTCACTGTTCGTCGGTATTTCGGTCACAAATTCATCAAAAGCTTACTAAAGGTCGATTCGAGTCTCAAGAGTGGATTCACGACCTTTAGGTAATTTTCTGAGTTCCAATCTATTTCCCTTATTCATTTTTGCTGTTTGCTGTGTTCCTGGTTGGTTTTACGGGTGTTTAGCCCTTGTTTTCGGCTTTTTTATGACTTTCCGGCGAAACTCTAGCTGACCGCTTCGGCGACCGGCAGACCGCCTGAGCGACATGGCTGGCCGACTCAGCGAATCGGCCTACCACGTGGCTCAGTCGGCCTACGTGTCGCTCAAGCGGCCAGTCACTCTTTCACTGAATTTTCTTGGTTCTTTTCCCCCAAGCTGAAAAATTAAAGTTATTTCAATATTTTAAGTCCAAATCTACTGGAATAATGTAGGAAACGACTTGAAATGTCGATAATTTTGGGTTTTCGGGCATAAAAAATGTCGATTCTGGCCTGTTTAGACATTTTTTCTGGTTGGCCACTTTGGTGGGCAGTATGCCGATTGAGTGACATGTAGGCTGAGCCGGCCTACCGTGTCATTTAGGCGGCCTACCACCTCACTGAGTTGGCCTACTGGCAAAAAAAACCCAAATGGTCCATGTTTGTTTCATTTTGTGTTTTTAGCCCTATTTTATCATTTTTTTACCCTGATTTTTACCCGAAAAATTCTTGAAAAATCACATATAATCTATAACATCATAATATAATTTTTAATCTGTTTGTCATGATTTATTAATTATTTAATTTATTAAATCACCTTTTAATGTCCTAAAAATGAGGTTTTTAGCTAAATCTAAATAAATCTTTTATAATAGTTAAAATACCAAAAAAAATATTATCTGCATTTCCCTTATTATTTTAGGTTGTTTAATTTATTTTATTGATTTTTAGGTTGTTTAGATGATTATCTAAATACCCGAAAACTGCGTTTTAGTCCCGAAAAATTCAAAAAAATATGCTTTTTATTCTTTATATTTTTATTTTCTGCCATTTATATATGCTCTGTTTGTGATTATCAGTATATATTTTATCTCGTTTGGAGTCAGTTCAGACCCGGTTTCACCTTTTTATTTATTTATCCGCTTTATTTACTTTTCCGCAGTAGAAAAATGTATAGGTATTTGTAAAGCCATGTAATAATTTATTTTCCTGTTTTATTTACCGCTTTTGTGCGATGTATGGCTATATAAATCGAAAACTCTAAACATTAACCGGATTTAAATCGTATAAGAACTGAAGTCGCGCTTATTAAAATATAAATGGTTTGATTTAAAAATTGAAAAGTAAGCAACATCATCCAAACTTGGAATCTCTGTTTTAAGGTACGGTCTAAAAACCTAGTGGGAATATCGTACCCAAATTCCTTGTGGAGCTTAACCGGGTAGCGACTCTATCTTAAAATACGGGATTTCAATTCTCGTATCCCTTAACACGCAAATTGGACTAAAATTCAACATCAACACCGATTTTATCAATCAATCTTTTTATCACGCTAAAATAAGGATCAATCCTCCGGCTCACTTCACGGTGCTTGTTATTTTTTCCTCCCTACGTGCTACGCATCTCAGGCGATCCGAGGGTAGGGAAAAAGGTCGTCCGCTCATAGTGGCGACTCTGCTGGGGATCTCCTTTTAACTTAAAACTTGAAAAATCTCTTTCATTTTCAAAATTTGGTTAAAGGATTTTGATGATATGCCTAAATAGTTTTTTAACTCAATGCTTTATTTCTTATGTCTTTTGAATCCGCCGCTTAGTTAGTTTCTAAGTTTTAAGGTGCCATTATTTCACCCCCATGAAGCTCACTTTTATACCTCATGCCCACCAGGAATTGGGGGATATTTGTGGGTGAAACACTCATTTCAACCAACGTGTAATTCCTGTGATCGCACTCATTTGAGGAGTGGTTGAGTTACACAGAATCAAGGTAAACGAGACCCTTCTACAGTGTCATTCCACAACACCAGCAGTTTGAGACTATGGACCGTGATAAATCTAGCCATAGCAACTTCCCCTTAGGTTCACTGGAACAATTTAGAACTAGGTCGCATACTCTCTTGCCATTTCCTGGAGCTAGAGTTAACCCTATATTCCAAATTGGCATTGTGCGGGAGTCATAAGGTTGGAAGAGGTTTATTCACTTTCGTGTGCTAGTTGTGTTGTGCTCATTCATGCAAACTCTATGTATAGGTCGCTTGTTGCCGACTTTTATTTCAGTTTTCGCTTACCTCTACTCTCCCCTCGCTTGAAGGGGGAATTTAACAAAATGCCTGGGATTGTTTGAGTCCCGACAACCTGTATCTAGTTTGCTAAGCATGGAGAGGAATTCACACATCTCATGTATTTTGGGGTTAAGCCTCGCATCATAAGCTCTTCTACTCTTTACCTCTCTAAACCACCCCCGTATATATGGCATTCATCACTCGGATTATTACATAATCATCCATTTCATTCATGGTTTGGTTTGGGCTGATCATCTTCCTATTTCTTTACTTAAGTCGAGACATCCTCATCATCGTGGTCCTCTTTGGCTTTGACTTGATCGCCGTTTGGTTCACTAACTAGTGAGTTTAGTGTCAGAATCAGTTCTTCCTACCATGTTAGATCAGCATTTGAATGATGCGCCTCATGAGAGTACTCCTTCCCCTTTTCCCTCCCTACCTCATCAGAGTCAAGGTCGAGGTTAGTCTCAGATGGGTGTAGAGTTAGCCAATGCTATGGCTCAGTTTCTTCAATCTGATCTCTTTAGAAATGCTATCCAAGATCAAGTTCGATCGGCTCTTAGAGAAGAAAGGAATGTTTAGGGACCATCAGGGTCATTTTCTCAAGCTCAGGGACATTATGGGATCATTTAGAATGAGGCAGTTCAAGACGGTTCAAGTCAGAATAGTTTGGGTCAGATTTTGTCAGTTCAAGCTCTGCCTATCTTTCGCCTGGTATTGCCTGTCTGACCTATCCAACAGAGCCAATTTCAGTTTGGTCAGAGTTCTTCTCGGCCACCCTCATCCTTTGTTCCACCAACCTTTGACTTGCCTCCTTTGAACCTGAGGCCTTCCTCTCTAGCTCTTGCTTTCCCCGCTTTCTCATGGGGATTTACTCCATAGATGACTATACATTCAAGTGGTTTTACCCTTCCTCCAACACCCCTGATGTCATTTACACCCACTCCTCCTAGTTTCACGATCTCCCCAAGGGGGACTGTTTATCCTCCAAACCCTTTTGCTTGCCCTCAGGTTGAGACTACAGTTCCTCCTCTGCCATTTCAATTCAGAGCCTCTACAATGCACAACGACCAGGTCACACAGCCTCTGGGTGTGACACCATGCAACCAGGTCACGCAGCCTCCGGGCGTGACACCAGAAGTGGCGACATTCTTTAAGCAGCTTATGAGTAAGAATGGAGAGAAGGAAGAAGTGAGGGATGAAGATTGGGTCCCCAAGAATTTCTCAATGCCTTGAATGAAAGCCTACTCCAATGAGGGACCTCTCAAATTCCGCATCATAATGCATGAGCGGATTATACTTATCTAGAAAATTAGGGATAAAGTTCTTGCTAAGTTATTTGCATGTACTCCGTCAGGGCCAGCTCTTGAATGGTACAACTCTCCCCGAGTCAACAATCCTAGATTGGAAGCTCCTTTCTGAGGCCCTGATTGGTCACTATGGTTTCAATTCCACCATGGAAACAACTATCCAGCATCTCGAAGCCGTTAAACAAAAGTAAGGTGAGCCCTTTAAATTGTACTTTAATAGGTAGATTGCCACTCAGGTTCTATTGAAATAGAAGCTTAGTTTAAAGGACATGATCCCAAAGCTGCTCGATGAGGCTCTTTCGGTTCTCCGTAAGGAGATGGAAATAGACTCCTTTGAATCTTATCAAAAGGTTTTTGAGAAAGCCGAGAAAATTGTGCGTCGTGAGGAGAAAGAGAAAGATAACAAGCCAAGTGGTGGTAAACCTTAGTTTAACAAGAATAATAATTCTCAATCTTTCGAAGTTACTATAGTTTCGACTGAGGAGAAGACAACCACAGTTCAAGTCATCGATCAAGAGAATGTTTTTATAGTTCAACCTGCACCCGCTCGGACACCTGGTCAAAAAGCATTTGTATCTCCATGGAAGCTCCCTCTTAGTCTCATGTTTGCTAAGTTGCTTAAGAAGGGCATGGTTAGCACTTTTCGTGAATATCATCCTCCTACGCTCGAAGAAAGAGGAAACTTTTGTCATTATCATGTTCAGGTAGGGCACATAATAGATCAACACAAGCCTTTAGGCAGGGCCATTTGGCGTTTAGTGAGAGAGGGGAAATGGCTCAGCCAGCTAGAAAGACCGATGCTGAGGAGAAATCATCAATGAGCTCAGATGGTGAAATAGGTGCGATCAATTCCGGTTTACCCGAAGAATTTATGTTGGCTTCGATCTTCTCTAGTTTAGCCGACACCAATATTGAAGCCAATTCTTTTGCCAAAGCTAGCAAGAATCTCACAAGGTCTCTAGTGAATGAAGGAGATAAGTCACCAGCCGAACAAGGGAAAGTTCTGGATCTCGTCCTGGATGACACACCGGTGAAGGCAACCGAGGATGCCTAATCTACCAGCTCTACCACTCAAGACCCTCCACCTGTGGAGGATGACTATCTATGATGTAATTTTATTTTTCTGGTATTTAAATGTGAACAATCATACCTTTAAGGCACTTTAATTCAATCAAAGACTCTTTTTGCTTATCTGCTTGCTGTTTTTCCCGATGAGTCCATGCATTCATTTTATCATAAGCATAACGTGTTCAGTACTCATGACATTTCTTTAAATGAAATAAATTTGAGTATAGATGACAACCTAAAATGGTAACCATTTTCTAATGACCTAACCTCTGAAAGAAAATGAGAGATAACAAGTGCTTAAGAATCATGATAACGCTTTCGCCTGGTCATACCTAGACATACCCAGGGTTCATCATCAGAAAACCCAAGCATCTTATCTTCGCGCCTACAACAGAAAGAGAAGCTCAGCTCTTTCTTGGATAGATTCAAAATGTCAATCAATTCATCACTCACAAATATGTTCTAAGCTACCGAAGAAGTGTCAGCCTATTATGGAAAAAGAACATCGCCAGACCACTTTTGACAGAATTATGGCTTATATTTTCTTCGCCCACCCATTCTCAAATTCCCCAACCCAATACAACATTGACTCTTCCTAATATCCATTCCCTTACACCCTCAAACCTTCCCTATTTCTCTCCTCAGTGGCCATTCTCGATGAGGGGGACACACATGATTGGCAAAGTTGACCTTCGTTAATAAATGAACAATGCTTAATATTCATAGGGGCAGATTACTTCTCAAAATAGGGGGAAGCCGAGTCCTTCACCATCATTAGCACCGAAAAGATGGCCAAGTTCACCGAGAAACACATCTTAGCTCGACATGACCTGCTTTACCACTTAGTCTCAGAAAATAAGATTCAGTCCCAAGGGGAAACTGCTGAAGTCTCAAGGGGCAACTACCAGTTTTATCAGGAAATACAATCGAGCGTCATAGGATTTTGCCTCACTAACCATAAGCTGATGGGGCAACCAAAGCCGCAAACTAGCTTATCAAGAAGTTCATTTCTAAGACTACCGTAAGGATCAATGATTGAGTTGATGAGATCCCGTTCACCCTTCGAAGATGTTAAACAAATGTCGGAATTCTCCCAAATCGAAGACCTTTCTCCTTTGGCTATGAGGTGGAAGTCGGGCTACCAATCAATGCCAAGATAAAATCCTTGACAGTCGCACTAAATCCTAGTCAATGGGACCCCATGGACTAAAACGCGATTCAAACAACTTAAACGGTCTTCAAATGTATCAAAAGTGCATAACAAGGTCGAACAACAACCGTTTCAAGCATTAGGAGTATCCGTCAAAGGCCGACGATCTAATTTTACAATAAGTAAAGCCTACAGACACTGACCTAAGGGGGAAGTTCTGGCCGAATGGGGAAAGGCCTTATATAATAAGAAAGGTACTCAGTATATGGCGCAAGTAGATTATGGATGGTAAAGAGTTTGCAAACCCTATCAAACAAAACATATCAAAGCGTTATCATATCTAAATCAATAGAATCAAATCCAGAAATGCAGAACATAAAAAATAAATAAAATAAATCACCCGGCCAGTGGTCTTCTACTGCTCGGGCAAAAATTAGGGTGTAGAATTTCTATTGGAGGCACCTTAATGCAATTACCCAGGGGCACCTCGATATAATCATCACGGGAATGTTAGCGAGTCCCAATGGGCACCCCAGTTTGTCCGAAAATCCTAATTCAACTTATATTTCATTCTTCCATTTTTATTGCTTAATTGAAGGGACAAAAATATTTTTGTTCAACAAAATCAATTAAGCAATAAAAACGCAACTCATGTCAATTACTAATATCTCAAGACTTCCTTGACAGGCACAATATGTTTAGTCTGACGGTCTCCTCAGGCATTTTTGGCAAATCCTCTAGTCTGACGGTCTACTCAGACATTTTCGGCAAATCCTTTAGTCTGATGATCTCCTCAGGCATTTTTGGCAAATCCTTTAGTCCGACGATCTTCTCAGACATTTTCGGCAAATCCTTTAGTCCGGCTGTCTCCTCAGGCATTTTCGACAAATCCTTTAGTCCGACGGTGTTCTCAGATGTTTTCAGCAAATCCTTTAGTCCGACGGTCTCCTTAGATGTTTTGGCAAATTCTTCAGTCTAATGTTCTCTAGATGTTCTCGACATCTTCCAATAGTGTTCATGGCATCCTGTGAGTGGATGGCACTTTTCCTGTGAGGACTGCATGAGATACGTAGAACGAGGGGAAATAATGAGCTCTGTGAAGTGAGCCGAGGGATTGATCCCTATTTTAAGTGTGATAAACAGATAAAATTGATGATGATGTTAAATTAAGTCCAATTTGCATGTTAAGGGATACGAGATTGAAATCTCGTATTTTAAAATAGAGTTGCCACCCGGTTATGCTCCACCGAGAATTTAGGTACGATATTCCCACCGGGTGGTTAGACCGTACCTTAAAACAGAGATTCCAAGTTCAGATGATGTTATCTATTTTACATTAGACCAAGTCAAAATATTTCATTCTTTCTTAATCGGTTTTAATCCGCCCGATTTATTGTGTTTTCGATTTATATGTTGTTTTCGGATTTATCAAGTATTCAAAGCAGTAAATAAATAATTATTACAGTTATCCAAAATTAAATGCAAAAAATAAAATAATAATTACATGACTTTCCAAATCCTATACATTTTTCTATAGAATAAATAAAATACTTGAAGTCCTAACATTCATCTAACCTAAATCTACCTGCATAAAACGGTTAGCACAAATATGGCACGTTGTACGGGGTATATCACATAACATGCATAGTTATTAAATAAAACAAGACTCGGGTTAGCGTGAACATGGCTTAATTTATTTGCAATTTATGGAGCCTAGTTGGATGGCTAAAATGGTATTTAAATGACATTTGCGGGAAATTTCTGTTTTATCCATATTTTAGACTCGATTGTTATTTTAACCGGATTATTAGTGAAAATGCCACATGGTATGGGGTTGGGTCTATTTTTAGAAGGTTCTAGACCTTCGTCATTGCACTATACATCCTAGCTTCAGAAATTTAAACTAGGTCAAAAAATAAACGAAACGAAACTGCTGTCTAGAAGGCCATGCCGCCGGCGGCATGACTGAAGCTGCCGGCGGCATCAATGATGCCGCTGGCGGTATCAGTTACATAAGCTGGCTATATGACTTTCTGAATACCATAAAGAAAGGGGTCCTGCAAGAAAATAGGGCTAGTAGGGGCAAGTGAGGCCACTGGCGGTATCAATGATGCTGCTAGCGGTATGGTTGATACTCCGGTGGCTTTAGTTTCTTGCAACAACTGTTTTTGGCCTGAAAGAGACCACAAACCCGAAACTAAGCACAAATAGCAACTAAAACACAACAAATAAGTAAAATGGAAGCCAAAGAGCTATGAGACTCAGAACTTTTACCTCGAGGCAATGAATCCACCTCTTTATGCTCTGTATGACACCTCCAGGGAGCTCAAATGATGATTTTAAGAAGAAAGGGGTGATTTAGTCCCTAAATCCTAATTTTTGTGATTTCTATACTTAAAATACACTTAGATATCAAAGAGTTCAGTAGAGAAAAACCACAAAAAGATGAATTGAATCCTTTTTTCTTGCCTTTTCTAAACTTTATCCAACTAAAGCTAGCTAGAATGCTTAAAATTTACTTGAAATCTTGAGTTGAGGGAGAGTGCAACCCTTTAAATGGCTGTGAAATCTTGTTTATATAGGCTAAAATCTGTTGGAAATTGCCTTTGATAAATTATCCGTCAGATATCGAGCAAAAAGGCACACAACTATTCTATAGCAGAAAGTCATACCGCCGGCGGCATGGATGATACTGCCGGCCATATGGGTGAGGCCGCCGATGGCCTCACCTTCTTGACAGGTCTGAAAAGCTAGCTCGATTCGTGCCCGAAATCGGGGAAAAGGAGAGGAAATCCGGCAAAAGGTGATTTTGACGGAAAAACTAAGATATTAGGCTTATTTTTTGAATGTTAATGGGTATTTTGGACTAAATTATTTTTTGGGTGAAAATCATCGGTCTGAACTAGCACCGGACGCGTTACCGGACACGCCGAACTGAATTTCTCTGAAATACGGTAATAAAAATTCCAAAAAAAGAATTTTTATCATAAGGAATAAAATCGGGCACACGTCATCATCGTCTCGCGAGAGGGACTATAAAAGCCCATGCTCACAGGCTGCTCCTCGGGGGATCACTGCTGCCACATGTCATTATGATCACACGAAAGAGCAAGGGTTAGGAAAATTACCTGATGGATGGTTGGTTTGCCCCTTGGTCAGGCTTGAGGTTTGAAGATTTGTTTGCCCCTTGGTCGGACTTGAGCTTCAAAGAATTGGGTGCCCCTTGGTCGGGCTTAGGCTTTGTAGATTGTAGTTGAACTCGAATGGTGGCATGTACAGGGTCATGTCAAAACCTTCAGTTGGCGTATAGGGGGCAAACCTAAAGGGCAGAATGTATAGGGTCATTCCATACTCTCCAATGATGTTCCAGGGGATGAACCCAAAGATCGGCATGTACAGGGTCATGCCATTATCTTCGGCTAGTGTACAGGGGGTGAACTTGAAGAGCAAAATGTACAGGGTCATTCCATAATCTCCGATGATGTTCTAGGGAATGAACCCAAAGATCAGTATATACAGGGTCACGCCGTAATATTTGGTCGGTGAATAGGTGTGAACTTGAAGAGTAGAATGTACAGGGTCATTCCATAATCTCCATTGATGTTCTAGGGGATGAACCTAAAGATCGGTATGTACAGGGTCATGCCGTAATCTCCGGTTGGAGAATAGTGGTAAACTTGAAGAGCAGAATGTACAAGGTCATTCTATAATCTCCGATGATGTTCTAGGGGATGAATCCGAAGATCGGTATGTATAGGGTCATGCCATAATCTTTGGTTGGCGAATAGGGGTGAACTTGAATAGCAGAACGTACAGGGTCATTCTATAATCTCCAATGATGTTCTAGGGGATGAACCCGAAGATCGATATGTACAGGGTCATGCAGTAATCTCCAGTTGGTGAATAGGGACAAACTTGAAGAGCAGAACATACAGGGTCATTCCATAATCTCCAATAATGTTCTAGGGGATAAACCTGAAGATCGGTATGTACAGGGTTATGTCGTAATCTCCGTTTAGCGAACATGGGTGAACTTGAAGAGCAGAACGTATAGAGTCATTCCATAATCTCCAATGTATTCTGCATTATGGCCTAGAGAATGAGTACATTTGGTTTATGGTTGTGGTTATACCTGCAAGGAGTAGTACGAGAAACAAGATTAGACAGATTTTTAAACGACGTTTTTACAGTTTGATCGATTTTGTGAAACAAAAATATTTTTGCCCCTTTAATCAATAGTAAAAACGTAATAATTAAAAGTATAAGGGTTTCAGAAGTCCTAGAATGTCGGAGCTGGAGCCAAGATTTCATCAGATTTGCTGAGGAATAGAGAGGGAAGTTTTGAAGTTTCCAGTGCCTTGGCTGATGCCGCCGGTGATATGGTTGATGCCGCTGGCGATATGAGTGCCACGTGGCATCTTTGATCAGTTAAAGAAATTCAAAATTCAAATTGGGAAAGTTGTGGCTGCCGGCGGCATGGCTGATACCGCTGGTGATTTAAATTGATGCTACCGGTGGTATGGATGGGCAGTTTCAGATTAATTTAAACTCTTCTAACTCCGCGTGGGTGTTTAATATGGGATTAAACACTTATTTTCTCTTATTTCGGCACAATGAACTCTAAGACTCTTCCCTTTTTCTTCTCTTCAAAAAGACAAATCTCCTCATATCTTCTAAACTTAATCTTTTCTTATCTCTTTTTACTTTCAATACAAAAAGGATTTCTAAGGCTCTCAAAGGTAAATCAACTACTAAGGCTAAGGATGATTTGCCTGATTACTCTATCTCAGGGCTGAAAATTTGCCCAGTTTCTGTGGGTTATAGCATAAAGGAATCCGAGAGCATGTATGGCTATAAAATAAACACACCCATCACCAATCTTGTCCCGAAAAAATAAGATCATCTCTCCCACACGCAGGTAATCCTGCAAAAACTCAATAATTTTATTTTGATTTTTGTGATTTTGGTTGTAAAAACTCAAAATTCTGACATTATAATGCTTAAGATGCAAAAATAGGAGCGAAAAAACTTCATAATGCATGCTATAGGGCTGTTTTGACTTGTTTTTACTCTTCTATTTTGATTGATTGCATTATCTGGTGATTTGGTGTGGTATGATTCGATTTTAGGGCAAAACTGAGTTCTGCCCGCAGGAATTGATATCGCCGGTGACATGAGTGATGCCGCCAGTGGCATCGGGCCTTGTAGAAAGGCCTAGAATTTTGCCATATCGCTGCTGTTTGTGGGGATATCGCTAGCGACATCATTCATACCGCTAGCGGTATGGCAGATATCGTCAGCGACATCGCTGCTTATAGCAGCGGCATCAGCAGCTTTCCAGCAGTTAAAAGGAAGTAAGAATAAACCGTAGACTTATCTATTTATTTTTGGTTTCCTTATCTTTTTGTAGCCCCATTCTATCAAGTGTACTGGGGGAATGGGAACCATCGGCAAGTGGTGGAAGGTGATAAATAGGCACGATCCCGCACTTCAAACCGCCATCGATGCAACGGGTTTTAAGGCTCTAGCCCGGATTTTGCCGACCATAATGCCCAAACTATCGCACTCGGCTCTCACAGGATTGACTTAAAGGTGGTCAGAAAAACCCCATACGTTCCATCTTCCAATGGTGAGGTTATAATTACCCCATCAGATATTATGGCTATGATTGGGCTGCCTTGGACCGATGAGTTCATTCACTTTGATGTTTATCTGGCAAAGCACCATATTTGGGGACCTGCAGTGAAATGAGTGACTGAGCTTTTTGTGGTCAAGACCAAGTCAGGGCGCTTATCATACGGGGAGCTAAGCTAGTTTTAGAAGAAGAAGAAGGTGGTCCCCGAGTTACAGAGGGAGGCCTGCATCCGTTCCTTCATCATTTCACTGTTGACTGTGCTTTTCTTCTCGATCTCTAGTAGTAAGGTGAATTATGAATTGATTTTGGCCATCGAGGATGTGGCGATGATCCAAGAGAAAGATTAGCCAATATACCATAGATTAGACATCGGAGCTAGGAAGAAGGATAAGGTCCTTCAATTGGGCCATCTACTCGTTCAGGTATGGTGCTATCTCGTTGTTTTCACTTCTTAGCATTCTTAGTATTTTTTACCCTTTGATTGCTTTCTTTGCTAACTTGAACTAACAAACTTTTTAGTTGTACAGGCATGGGCTTTTGAGCATGAGATCCTTCCCGCAGTGGCCTTCTTGATAGAGGTGCCGACCGACTCTCATTTTCTTGCTCGCTGGTATGGGAGCGTCAGGGGCTTTTGTAGGTGAAAGACTGGTTATAGCAAAGTGTTGAGGCATTTGAAAATAGGCTCGGTAAGTGGTTTTTTGATCCTGTCTCAAATTTGAACAAATTGTTAGTATAAATGTATATCATTGATTGTACTTACATTAGTTGTTCTAGTCGGTCTATGCAGGTGAAAAGGGACCCTTTTGAGGAAGTGTCTAACTTGACGGCTGTTCACAAAGTGAGGGAGGATGTTGATGATAGGCGATTTGTGATTGAGTGTCCCTTATCTCTGAAGTGGTACTTGAGTGAGATAGTGCGTGGGTGGAGGGATGTCTTACCCCCTATTAGGCCTATGCCTCCGGCTCCCCTAATGGGCTTATATTGGCCACACTTGGCCATTACTAATGAGGCCGATAAGGCTGACTTTATTAAGGGAAATGGCCAGGTGGTCGTGAGTGTCCCTGGTGTTTATGGTGACTTCACGGGGCAGCTGCTTTCTCTTTGCACCTGCATTCACCTGGATGATACAATCACATTCCATAACAAGAAAAGGGAACCATGGGCCCCTGGTGAGGCGGTTAGTGATGTTGAGAGCAGCGAGGGGGATGAAGGGGATGATGAAGATAAGGAAGATGATGACAATGGCGGCGGTTGTGATGAGGAGATACCGGTTTAAGAGGGATATTATTCCTCTGAGGTAAACATTGCAATCTTTTTACATATTTATTTTTGATTCATCATTGACACTTATACTTGCTTTTGCTTTCATTGTGTTTTCAGACACCTTCTAAGAAGAGGAGCCGGCCTGAGTCAAGCGGAGTATGAGATCGGGGTGCATACGGTGGATCAGATACAGTGCCATGGCACCTGTCGACAGCCTTGGACAAGTCCTTTATGCTTTTAGGCCCTAGTGGTGACTTTCGAATTAGGGAGATTTCTTCGAGCACCCACTCACTGGAATTCGCGTCTCCCAGAACCACACATGTAAGCTTCGTAAGAACACTCATGTGATCCTTCTTTTCAAGATAATTCACTTGATTATTCCCTTTTTGGATTTTACAAGTTACACACGGGGAAGCAGAGCGGATAGTGGGGAACGCCTTTGCCCTTAGAGATACCCTAGTTTCTCAGACTCTATTTGCTAAGGTACCTGCATTTTCACATGTTGTTTTAACAATAAAAAGTTCATGTATGATTGTTATGAATGATGCGGTTATCATCGTTTTATTTTTAGGAATTTATGGCGACGTCTCTGTCTGATGTCGACTGAGCCTAGGCAATGTACCGGGAGGAGGTGGGCACAAACTAGGAACTCAAGCATTGGGTTGGAGAGTTGGAGTAGCAATTAGATACCACCGTTCATTAGAGGAGGAGCTAGCTCAACCTAGACCACACCCCTCAACCCGAGGCTAGCCAAAAGGGAAGAAGAAAGCAGCTGGTCGACGCCCTACCACTGAGACTGTGGGTTCATAGAGCCTTTCATTGACTGAGGGTAGGATGGAAGAGGAGGAGGAAGATGTTTTCAACCACTATCTTGTGTACAACATAGAGTTTTCGTCTAGTTCGACTGACGGAGGCGGGCAGTCTTATATTTTATTCTTTCCTTGTTTGATTTGTTACCTCTGTCACGTTGGGGTCTTGGTTTGTGGTTTGCTTGTTTTGAACTTATGATTCAGTTTTTGGTTTTGACTTTGGGTGATTTGGATTTGATTTGTTTAGGCTTAGGCTTGGATTTTCGGAATATTTGCGCCTTCAGGCCTTTGGTTTAAATAAAAAAGGATGTTTGATTTGAACAGGTTACAGGGATTCTTACATGCTACGGACTGGCTTGAAATAGCCAAAACAGGTCTGAAATTTGCAGGGAAAGTATCATACAGTTGGCGGCTTGGCTCATGTTACCGTCGATTTCATTAATGCCGTCGGCGGCATGGCTAAAATGTCGGCGGTATCAGCTCCAGATTTACAAATTCAGACTTCTCTTTTTTTTTCTTTTATTGTTATTATTATTTTTTTTCTTGTCTCTTTTGACTCTAACTTTTGCATAGACTGCCCCTAGGGGTTTTCAATCTATCCAGTCTTGTCTTAATTTTTGCCTAGATGACCCATTTAGGGTTTTTAATCCTGTAGACTTATTTTTGACTTTTGCATAGACCTGTATGTTTTTAGTCTATTCGGATTTATTATCTTTTTGAATTGAAACGTTGATGAGCTCTGAGCATCTTCAAATTAAGCTTATTTGAGATGTTTTCTCCCTTTGGTTGCTAGGCATTCATATAATCACAAGCATAGAGGTTTCAGTACAAAAAAATACTTTTATTGAATGAACTTAATTGGAGTACAAGATGGTTGTAACCATTTCCATTAATCAAACTCCTGGTGTTGACTAGTCTTTACAAATTTTTAGGTTAACACCTTACTTTTTTTTTCGTGCCCTAATTTTTGCCTGAACCACCTTTTCGGGTTTTCATTTCAGCGGGCGATTTTGACTCATCCCCTAATTTTTGCATGGCCAATTTGCAGAATACCAACCATCGGGTATCGCCCTAATTTTTTCCTGATCAGTAAAAGACCGAAAGGTGGGTGATTATTTTATCTATTTTTTGTTGTGCCGCTTTTCTGACTTATTTCTTTTGTTTTAGATCTGATAATGTTATAGCATGTCTTGGTTGTTTAGGTGGGTGAACTCGCTTTCGTCTTTGGCCATACGACGGTTTTCTCAACTTGATCTGAACTTCTCCTTGATATCGGTGTTGGAAAATTCTAGATGCCTTAATGCCGTGTCTACGACTTTTAGCAAGGGTATTAGGTATCAGACTTATTGTTGTGCGCTCGACCGTGCCTTTGTAGATTATCCAAGGCTTTTAGTGTTTGTTCAGCTATCACACTGGATTACTCGATTCATTCTATCCTTCAAAGTGATATCGGGTAGCCTTACCTCGATTTCAGTTGGCCATATTATAAGGAGTTTGGTTTGTGGGAGTTTTGGTGCTTGAAAAGCACCTTCTTGACTGGTTTGCTTGCTATTTTGATTACTCCTTTAGCCTGTGGTTTGTATTATCCTTCCTGGTTAAGCCTGAATTTGCCCCTTGCACAGGCGGTGGAGGGTTTCAACTGTATCTTATTTCCATAAATCAAGATACATTTGGTTTGGGGGCTTTTACTTGGTGCCTTTGAAAGGGCGAATGGTAGCTCATTTAGCTCGTTTGCTTGATAGGCTATTTTATGACCTCAATTGTATGATTGGCCTGTGGCTTGTGAGGTAAAAGATGCTCGACCTCGTACTTTATATTCTTGGCGGTGGTTGCCCCCTTGGAACTAGTCTTCATTGCTCGAGGGGTTTGATGCGGGTTAAGTCATATCAGGCGAAGGTGTGTGTCTCTGCGAGTTCAGTCATTTTCTTGGCTGTGACATTGGTGTAAGATTCAGCTTCTTTTTTCTTAGTGGTAACATTGGTGTAAAATTCAGCTACGGTATTTATTTGATGGAGGCCGAGGTTCACTAATTGTATATTCCCCCACGCTAAAAATGGCTAAGGAGCAGGGAAGTTTTGGGCCAGGGTTGATAAGGGAATGGGGTTGGTGGGCGAAAATGTATGCCATGATTTTTTCATTTTAGGGAACCAGTTGACACTTCTTTAGTAGTTTGAAGGTGCACAGTTGCAAGGTTGCTGAGCTAATTCTGGGAGAGACCCGTGATGTTCAATAATCTGACTATCGACCTTAGGCTTATCTCGTGAGCATGACCAAGCAAAAGCGCTATCTCAGATTTTAAGCACTTTTATTATCCCACATGTGTTTGACAGGAGTTAAATTATTGGAAATGATTTCCACTTGAGAGCCTTCATTTGTACTTGAATTAATTTCATATAGTATAATATCTCAAATACTGAAAGCGCCATGTGTATGTTCATATGAATGCGAGGATCAAATGGTCAAAACATGAAACAGATAACAAAATAGAAGTTTGCTCATGGAGCTAAAAGTTACAAACATGACACTGTTCAAATTGAAAGCATACAAAAATATAAAGATTACATATTAGGATTGCCATCCCCCACAGGCGGAGGTTCTTCATTGCTTATACCAGCAGTAGGATTACCCGTAGCAGGTTCTATTGGCATGTTGTCCTGGACGGAAGCCTGAGTCTCATTCTGCTCGGTGGTTGGTAGGATCATTTACTTGGCTTGATTCACCGATGAGGACTTCGGCGAACAGCCTCATGGCCTTGACCATCGGGTTCTTTGCTTCGATTTTTTCGTGTTTCTTTGCAAAAATTGTCATGGCTTTGATCATCATGGCTATGACCTCCTTGGCCTCTTCATTGTTTGACTCCTCGTCATCGCTATGGGAGCACAACTTTCTCTTACCTTTGGAGCAAATGGCCTTGATGAGTTCCTGTGGTCCATTCCCTTGTTTGGGTAAGCCACAATCGGTCACTCCCGTCTGGTCATCAGACTCTGGTAGGGGGGAATTTGCATCGCTATTCGCCCTTTCGGGCTCCACAAATTTCTTATCCCTTATCAAACGTTGTATAGCATTGAGTAGAGTCTTACACTCAATGGTGTGGTGACCTAGCAAGACATGGTATCTGCAAAAGTTTTTCCTCTCATCTCTTGTGGGAGGTTTGTACTCGCGGAGAGATTTGAGAAGACCGTCCTTTCTTAACTTGGCAAATATTATATTGAGAGATAAAATCCATAGGCTTATGCTACCTGTGGGACTGCTACTCGGCTGGGTAGTGGCAGTTGAGGTTGGCTTTTAAGAGGCCTTTTTACCCATCCCGACCCGGGAGGGGGATGCGCTTGTTTTACCACTGCCAGTCAATGTGCACATGCCAAAATTCTGGGAAACTTGCTCCTTACGATCATAATTAGCTGCTATTAACTGATGCAAGAGTGTCTCAACTTCAGGTGTCATGCCCGGAGATTGCATGACCTAGTCGTACTGAGGAGGTGTCAGGGCTATGGATAGCATGAATTGCGATAGAGTGACCAACGTCGGAGGCAAGATGCCAGAGAATGATAGAGGGACCGAACTCTAGGCTCCTTCCCTTTGCTTGTGGTAAGCAGACATCGGTGACTGAAAAAGTGTCTCATCCTTCAGTGTCATGCCCCGAGATTGCATGATCTGGTCAGAGTTCTAGTTTTTTAGGTCTTTCTTACCAGATGTCTGAGCAGTTGTCTGAATTAGTTCCTGAATAATGTTCTGGAATAGATCTAAAGTCAAACTGGATGATGGCAGCAGTGATTTTAGAGCCAAGAGATGGTGGAGGAGCTATTCCCGAGGTAGGGGTAGGACATGTCTATTTTTTGGGTGAGGCAGTGTCGTTATTATTGCAAGGAAGAGACATGGCTGGTTGTAAAGGTTCGGATTTGAGAGGAAGACTGTTCAAAATCATGAATTGCAGGTTAGGGCATGAATGGATTGTAAATGGTATGGATGGTTATGCGTGCTTTTTTATTTTTTTGGGAAGTGATGCATGATATGTATGGCTGCACGTAGATATGGTCAGCGATGATGTGACGGCTTATCCCTCCAACATACGTGGGACATTCGTACTCCTCGTCATGCATGGTGATATGCCGTGACTCAACGGCAGTACAAAAGAAGTCCTACGGATGTTGCTAAACATTTTCCATGAAAGGTGATCGGTAAGGGTAAGTTGAGTTTTGGCCCTTGAAACCGATGCATGGGTGATGCATGAGCATATAGCACATAGGACACAATACATCCCTCTTCTGACGTTATGACTCCTACGTAATACCTCTTTGGAAAGGATGGGGGTTAGCTTCTTCACCGGTAGTGGCGAAAGAAGTGCGTTCCAATTATTTTCATTATTTTGGTAGTCCTAAAGGAATGAAGTGCTGAGGCTTTTTCTAGCGCGGCTTTGGTATAGGGTTGTTGATGTAGAAGGTTCTCATTTACCTTAATTCCACGTTACTCAACCACTCCCCAAATAGGTTCGATTGCATGAGTTTACGAGTTGGTTAAAATGAATGATCCACCCGCTAGGCATCATCAATTCCAAATAGGGTATGAGTGATACTTTCGCGAGCTTCTCGGGTGAAATAGGGCACCTAAAAAAATTACCGAACTATCTACATGCATAGGGATGAAATGTCGTAAAAAGAATGAAGTTTTAATTTGGCCAATGATTTCAATACATCATTAAAATCCTTTAAACTTATTGAAAATTTTAAGTTCAAGTTTTAAAGAGACAAATCCCCAGCAGAGTCGCCATTGTGAGTGGACGACATTTTTCCCGCAAGGACCGCATGAGATACATGACACGAGGGGAAATAATGAGCGATGTGAAGCTAGTCGAGGGATTGATCCCCATTTTAAGCGTGATAAAAAGATAATGTTGATGTTGATGTTAAATTTAAGTCCAATTTGCATGTTAAAGGATATGAGACTTGAAATCCCATATTTTAAAATAGAGTCGCCACCCAGTAAAGCTTCACTGGGATTTTGGGTATGATTTTCCCACCGGGTGGTTAGACTGTACCTTAAAACAGAGATTCCAAATTCGGATGATGTTATCTATTTTACATTAGGCTAAGTTAAAAGATTTCATACTTTATTAATTGGTTTTAATCAGCCATATTTATCGTGTTTTCGATTTATATGTTGTTTTTGCATTTATTAAGCATTCAAAGCGGTAAATAAATAATTATTACAGTTATCCAAAAATAAATGCGGAAAATAAAATAATAATTACATGGCTTTCCAAATCCTATACATTTTTTATACAATAAATAAAATACCTGAAGGCCTAACATTCATCTAACCTAAATCTACCTGCAAAAAATGGTTAGCACTAATACGGCACATTGTACGGGGTATATCACTCAACATGCACAGTTAATAAACAAAACAAGACCTGAGTTAAGGTGAAGATGACATATTTTATTTACAATTTATGGAGCCTGGTTGGATGGCTAAAAATGAGATTTAAACGATGTTTGCGGGAAAATTTTGTTATATCCATATTTTAGACTCGATTGTTATTTTAACTAGATTATTAGTGAAAATGCCACATGGTATGGGGTGGGGTCTATTTTCAGAAGGTTCTGGACCTTCGTTATTGCATTGTACATCCTAGCTTTGGAAATTTAAACTAGGTCGGAAAATAAATGAAACGAAACTGCTGTCTAGAAGGCCATGCCGCTGGTGACATGACTGATGCTGCTGGCAGTATCGGTTACACAGGCAGGCTACATGATTTTTTGGATACTATAACGAAAGGGTCATGCAAGAAAATGGGGCCACTAGGGGTGAGTGAGGCCACTGGCGGTATCAACGATGCCGCTGGCAGCATGGTTGATATCGCAGACAGCTTGAAATGCCTCTAACGGCTTCAATTTCTTGCAGCAGCTGTTTTTGGCCGGAAAGCGACCAAAAACCCAAAACTAAGCACAAATAACAACTAAAACACAACAAATAAGTCAAATGGAAGCCAAAGAGCTATGAGACTCAGAATTTTTTCCTCGGGGCTGTGAATCCACCTCTTCGTGATTCGTATGACACCTTTGGGGAGCTCAAATGATGATTTTGGGAAGTAAGGGGTGATTTAGTCTCTAAATCCTAATTTTTGTGATTTCTAAACTTAAAATGCACCTAGATATTAGAGAGTTCAGCAGAGAAAAACCAAGAAAAGATGAATTGAATCCTCTTTTCTTGCCTTTTCTAAACTTATTCCCACTAAAGCTAGCTAGAATGCTCAAAATTTACTTTAAATATTGAGTTGAGGTAGAGTGCCACCCTTCAAATGGCTGTAAAATGTTGTTTATATAGGCTAAAATCCGTTGGAAATTGCCTTTGATCAATTATCCGTCGGATATCGAGCAAATAGGCACACATCTGTTCTACAGTAAAAAGACATGCCGCCGCCAGCATGGATGATACTGCTGGCGGTATGGGTGAGGCCGCCGACGGCCTCACCTTCCTGACAGGTCTGAAAAGCTAGCACGATTTGTGCCCGAAATTGAGGAAAAGGAGAGGAAATCCGGAAAAAGGTGATTTTGACGGAAAAACTCAAATATTAGGCTTATTTTTTGACTTTTAATAGGTATTTTGGACTAAATTATTTTTTTTGTTAAAAATCATCGGTCTAAGCTACCACCAGACGTGTTACCGGACACGCCGAACTGAATTTCTCCGAAAAAATAATTCATAGAGATTTTTATATCGGTAATAAAAATTCCAAAAAAAGAATTTTTATCATGAGGAATAAAATCAGACATACGTCATCTCGCGAGAGGCAATGTAAAATCCCGTGCTCACACATGCGTTCTAGTCCGATGATCTCGTTAAGCATTCTCGGCATGTGTTTTAGTCCAAGTAGATACTTCAATCCGTTGATCTCGTTAGACATTCTTGGCATCTTCCAATGATGTTCTTGGCAAGCACTCTAGTCCGATGATGTCGGTAAGCATTCTCGGCGTGTCTTTCAGTCCAAGTAAATCATTTTAGTCCAAGGGTCTCTTCGGATTCCCTCGGCAATCATCTTAGTAGTCCAAGGGTTTCCTCAGATACTCTCGGTAATCAATTTAGTCCAAGGATCTCTTCAGATGCTCCTGGTAATGCTCAACATCCAAGGGACTCTTTTGGTACTCTTGGTAAATCCAACCGTAAGGTAGCCAGCAGTTTAAGTCAGGATGTCTGTAAAGCATCCTGCAATCTACCTCAAATCCGTTAGGGGCAATGAAGGCAATACCGAATCACAATTTCTAAGTCAACCCGTTCTTGATAGGTCTATTTATGGCAATCCCATAAGATAATCGGATTGAGGATCCACACGTAAGGTATAGCTTTCTATCCCTAGCTCTTTCGTGAGATCACACTTGGTGCGCCAAGTCATAATCTCCTAAGGGGCAGCCTGTGATCACGGGCTTTTCGGTGTCTCATGGAATGATGATGACTTTTTGCTCTAACATTTTATGGGACAGTTGTTCTACCCTTTAGAGTTGAATCACATTTGGAAAGCTTCTTTTGATGAATTTTGTACCTTTGATCGCGATTAAAAATAATTAAAATGCATATATAATTAACCATTATCTTTATCTCGCATTTAATAATTTGTTTCAAAATTTTCTATAATATTCGAACATTTTCAGCGAGTCTTGTTTGTATCGTTGGATTCTAGACTCTCCGTGGTTTCCAGACTGTCAAGAATTGCCTTAATCGAATAACCGTAGTGAAAGTTATGTGCGTTCGAAGTCCCCCTTTTTTAGAAGCCCTAGCCCTAACCTCCTTCTCCCCGCCGGTGCCCCTGCTTTGGCGACGGTGGCCGATGCTGTCGTCGGACAGGCGGGCCGCATAGACCATGCGGCCTAGTGCGGTCTCCCACATGGGAGACCGCGCTTGGCCTGATCTAGGCCGCGTCGTATGATGCTGCCTAGATCTGGGGACGTCATATGACGCGGCCCTGGCCAGGCCGCGTCGCCTGACATGGCCTACCTTATCAGGTGATGTGGCCTAGGGCCCACCTCGTCAGCGACACGGTCTAGTTTGACAGCCCCCTTCCCCTGAGTTTTTTGGGTTTTTCTTGCTCTACAAGTTGGGTTTTCTTATTTTTCCATCAAATTCAAACATTTGGAGGATTAATTATGAATTTGTACTTGATAGGTCTATAAAACCCCCAAAAAAATCAGATTTGAGGACTTTTTTCTCATTTTGGAAAAAATTTAGATTTTAGAAATTCTTAGGCTTCTTAGGAGAAAAGAGCTTCATAGGCTTTATTAGTCTTAATTCTTTAGCTTAAAATATAAAACTCAAGTAAAAATCTTAAGCAAAACTGATTTATATAGGATTTAGGGACTTTTCCTTACAAATCACTAAATCCCTTGCTAAATCGGTCACTATTCATTGGTATTTCCATCGCAAATTCGTCAAAAGCACACCAAAGGTTGATTCGAGTCTCAAGTGTAGATTTACGGCCTTTAGGTAATTTTCCGAGTTCCAATCTATTTCCCTTATTCATTTTTTGCCGTTTGCTGTGTTGCTGTGTTCCTGGTTGGTTTTTCGGGCATTTAGCCCTTGTTTTTGCTTTTTTGTGACTTTTTGGTGAAACTTCGGCTAACCAGTTCACCGATCGGCAGGCCGCCTGAGCAATATGGCTGGCCGACTCAGCGAGTCGGCCTACCACGTCGCTCAGTCGGCCTACGTGTCACTCAAGCGGCCAGTCACTCTTTCACCAGATTTTCTTGGTTCTTTTCCCTCAAGCTAAAAAATAAAAGTTATTTCAACATTTTAAGTCTAAATCTACTGGAATAATGTAAGAAACGACTTGAAATGTCGAAAATCTTGGGTTTTCAAGCATAAAAATGTCGATTTTGGCCTGTTTAGACATTTTTTCCAGTTGGCCACTTCAGTGGGTTGTAGGCCGATTGAGTGACACCTAGGCCAACTCAGTCAGCCTACCATATCATGCAAGCGGCTTACCACCTCACTGAGTCGGCCTACTGGCAAAAAATGCCCAAATGGTCCCTATTTGTTTTATTTTGTGTTTTTAGCCCTTTTTTATCGTTTTCTTGCGTTTTTTACCCCAATTTTTACCCGAAAAAATCCTGAAAATTTGCATATAATTATTTAATTAATTAAATCACCTTTTAATGGCCTAAAAATGGGGTTTTTAGCTAAATAGAATCTAAATAAATCTTTATAATAATTAAAATTTTAAAAAATATTTTATGTATTTCCCTTATTATTTTAGGTTGTTTAGTTTATTTTATTGATTTTTAGGTTGTTTAGATGATTATTTAAAAACCCGAAAACTGTGTTGTAGTCCAAAAAAATCAAAAAAAATATGCTTTTTATTCTTTATATGTTTATTTTCTGCCATTTATTTATTTATGCGCTATATTTTATCTCGTTTGGAGTCGGGTCTGATTTGGTAAGCTCGGTTCGGACCTGGTTTCGGCTTTTTATTTATTTATCCGCTTTATTTACTTTTTCGCATTAGAAAAATGTATAGGTATTTGTAAAGGCATGTAATAATTTATTTTCCTGCTATATTGCCGCTTTTGTATGATGTATGGCTATATTTTTGCAGTTGTGTTTCTTTTTTTGCAAAGTTGAAGATTGTTCAATAAAGTATTGACTTGACAAAAATTAAGCAGCATTTCACGTAAAATATATCAATGTTTCAATAAATTTCATACAATTTAGGGATTCTACGTCAAACATAGTTTTCCAACTAATTGAATATTTATATTTTCGCAGTTGCCATTCACTTTTTGCAAAGTCGAAGAATTCCGTAGTAAAGTATTAACTTTACAAAAATTAAGTAGCATTCCACGTAAAATATATATGAGCTTCAATAAATTCCGTACATTATAATAAATTTATGTTAAAGTCTTAAGTTGAAGCGAACAATAGTAAAGATTTGTATTTGCATAGTTGAAGTCTTAAGTTAAAGCGAATAAGATAATATATTTGTAGAATTTACATTTAAAAATTGAATTGAGGCTTCTCTCTATTCAACTGTGAGAAAAAAAAACGATAAATGTGAAATATCTTGTTCAAATGATTAAAAAAAACTAATGTTCAATTTTCGCCAAGTTCATGCTTGACAAAAATTGTCAACTTTACAAGAAAAAGGAATGAAAATGCAATTCAAATAATAAATAAAGGTTGATGTAAATTTTTAGAATTTTACTAAATGATTTGGAATTCAGATATATTTTACATGGAAGACTACTAAATTTTCGTAAAGTTGAGAATTTACAAAATTCTCTTCACTTTTATGAAAATTGATCGTTAAATGCCACAATATATCATTCAAATAGTAAAAAAATAGTTCGAGCAAAATTTTTGAAATTTATTGAATTTATTGAAACTTAGGCATGTTTTATGTGAAAGACGACTTGAATTTAGTAAAGTTAACACTTTGTGAAATAATCTTAAACTCTGTAAAAAAATGAATAACAACTGAAAAATATATTATTGAAATGATTAAAAAAGGTTTATTAGAAAGTTTTGAATTTCACTTAAGTTATTGAAACATATATAAATCTTGCATCAAAGACTACTTAATTTTTTCAAAGTTAATGTTTGAAAATTATCGTCATCTTTACGAGAAAATTGAATGAAAATGTAATTCAAAAAAAAAATATAGGTTTTACATAAATTTTAGAATTTTACTAAATAAATTAGAATACAGATATATTTTACGTGAAAGACTACTTATATTTTCGCAGTTGTCATTCTTTTTTTGGTAAGTTGAAGATTGTTCAACAAAGTATTGACTTTACGAAAATTAAGTAGCATTTCACGTAAAATATATCAATGCTTCAATAAATTTCGTACATTTTTAAGATTCTACGATAAACGTAGTTTTCTAGCTAATTGAACACTTATATTTTCGCAGTTGCCATTTGTTGATTGCCTAAATGATCTAGCAAGTGCACTAGGTCGTGGCTTGTAGTATGGGGCAAGCACAAGGTCGTATTCCTTAGGGAACAAGGGAAATAATATAAACTAGGATGTAAACTAGTGAGTTTCAATACTAAAACAGGTTAATTGGAATAGATTGTTGAAAGTAAAGTGATTGCAGAAAGTAAAATGGTTGTGTCTGAATGGTTGCTCTTAGCAATATTACAATGGGGCAAGCATAGCCAACAAACAGTCAAGCATGGTTAATCACTCCCTTCTTATATCTTAACATATTTTTAGCATTTTGATCCAGGTTTCTTGTTCCACATGTACCAAACATGGCTCTCACCTCGTGTTTAGTTTCTTTAAAGGTTAACTCATAGGTTTCCCTTCGCAAGTGTCCCCTTTAAGCATTAAGAATAGACAAGCATTCTAATCAATAGAAACCCCTAGCACACTATCTAACCACCTTTCGGTTCGTTAGGATAAGTGTGTCTTATATTTTAATCCATGGTACAATTCTCCATCTAAGTTCTTCTTGTTACACTAGGCATAAGTTGATCAAACTTATAAGTTATTAAGCACAAATATAAGACAATCAATTATAATTAAAGTTAAGAGTAAACGAATAGGAGCGATCATGCCATGTTAGCCTCTCACGCTTGCTGCTGTGCTTGCATCGGCTTTAGTTGGTCATAATGATAAAGATAGAACTCAATGAATTTCTGGAAATGATGAATATGATATAAATATAAATATTCAAGGAGTTTTTACAGATTAAGTTGCCAAGAGTGGCCAATCAAAAGCATGTTTCGCATAGGAGATTTAGTCCAAATATATAGTGGCAAGTGGATCTTTCTAGAGATGCCACTTGCCCAAAATGATAATAGAGTCAATAATTTAACTAATCAAAATAGATGTGGCAGTTATAACTTACAAGGGAAGTACACCACTTGCTTAGACAATTAGCACAAAAAGACAAAATGCATAGCCTAGCAACTTGGAGGTCTTCCACTGGTTTAAGCAAGGCATCTTTCTAGAAGCTCTCATGCTTTTGGCTTCTCTTCTTCTTTGCTTTGGGTTTGGTCTTCTTTCTCAATGTCCGATCTATCTTGATGTTCGCTCTGGTTAGTCGCGTGCTTGCTCTGCTCAGCATCATGCTTTCCCTGCTCCGCATGCTTACTCTGCTCCTCTTCAACCTTTCCCTGCTCCGTTTCCAGCTCATGTGATGCAAGTGCAAGTGTTTCTAAAGGGTTCCTGAAATTGTACAAAAACACTAATAAATCACATGGTTTCCCCACACAAAAAGGTATTTTTAGTGCTAAGTTACTAGTGTTTTGTGGTATAAATCACTCTTATCAAATTTCCCCACACTTAGATCATTGCTTGTCCTAAAAAAACCCTTTAAAATAGAGAAACAAGAAAAGAGAAGAAAAGAGAAGATAAGAAAGAGAAAAAAAGTAGTCATAAAAAGAGAAGAAAAGAAAACAAGAACACACGAAAATAAGAGTGGCAATCAGCAATTGATCCTTAGCTTTAGGAAGTATATTTGTTTATTTAAAATACAAAGTTTAAGATTAGGGATGAATACCCCCACACTTAGCATGCAACTAAATCTCAAAAAAATATCAAGACAATAATTTAGAACTAGTTTGCCAATAACTATTTCAAAGATGAAACCAACTTCCTTACCAAGGATGTCACTTAATTCACTCCTTAGCTATTCACAGTAATCATAAGTCCATAGGCTTGATTGAGAATCCTATCTCCACCACTTAAAATACTGGTCACCAACACAATCAAAAGGTCTTTTCATGGGTTGTAATGTTGGCTTATGGTTGGGTAGGTCAAATGAAAGGCTTTTTGTGTGTGAGCTGATTTTACCAAGAAGCAATGATATGCTCACTGCAGAGAGCATGGTTACTAACTTTTATAGATAAAAATTGAAGTGCAACCTCAAGAAGTAATAGTTAGCTACAGGAGCAATCATACAATAGCAGGGATGGTTATTCCAGCAAGAAGATTTCAAGCAACTACTCACAGCAAGACTTTTTTTTATAAAAAGTCAAGAAGTTTTGGCTTGCTTCTTCAGCATTCAAGAGATTAGTATTGTATTGCAGAAGCTAATTAGATTTCCTCTTTTTCATATTTCTTTCTGTTTTCGCACAAAGACTGGAATTCAATTTTATTTTGAAGAAAGCTCAATGAGATTTTTCCTTGAGAGAACAAGTCAGTAACCAAATCAAAACTCAGTTTTTACTATTTGAGAAGTTCTTGGTAAAATCAATGGGAGAAAAAGTAAAAAATTGAAAAAGGTTATTGGCTTAAATTGTTGTGTGTTATGAAAGAAACAAGTTAAGGCTCAAAGGGGTTAACTAGGGGATTTCTATGTGAGAGTGGCTTTTTGGTTATAGAAGTGTAATCCTAGTGCCTTCATCATTTCACGCAGTGACTAATAATGTGGTCTCAATAAGTACTTCCTAATCAAGTTCTAGCCTTAAGCTTACTGTACAAGCCCTCTCACAAAAAATTTAGTCAATTTGTTTAAGAGTACTTCATAATCAAGTTCTAGCCTTAAGTTTACTGGTCTCAAAAGACTGATGTTAGATAAAACTTGATTAAGTACTTAATGTATCAAAAGGGATTTGAATTTTAGATCATAGATACAGAGAAGTCAGTTTTAATGATTATTGTCTAACAAGTTCAGGCTCAAATCCTCACTAAAAGTGGGTTAAATTTTAGCTAGTAAATCTGGCCTTAATTATTGAAAAACAATTCCAAATTGTGGTCTGTCATGCTTTATCAATTTTGTTAACATGCTAAAGTAGTGTTACCATGACTAATCAGACCCTAAGTATTTTATCTATACTAATTTGCTCCAAGGATCAGTCTCAATCGCCACTTGCCAAAACACAAAATGTACTTGAAAAACAGTTAACATATTTACAAAATCCAAAAGAGAAGTGAAGCTATTTAAAATAGAAAGGTTAATGGTTGAACATAAAAGAGATTATAAAGCAGAACAACTTTCACTTGAAATTCAGGCAAGCAATCAAAGCAGGGACAATCATAAGAGATAATCTAACCAGGGCAAACACATCAATCATAGCAAAAGCATAAAAAATTCTAAGTTACCCTCCCCCACACTTATCAAATGCTTTATCCCCAAAGCTCCAATAAAAGCAACAGTAGGGCAAGAATATAAGGAATATACTGCTCAAGGATAAATATAAATTGAAAAGAGGAATGTTCAGGAAGTTTACTCAATAGGTTTAGGAGCAATTGGTTATTTCACCTCATCTGGAACTTCCTCATTGTCACTGGAGTTGTCTTTGTTTGTTGAGGTAGAGGTTATAGGGTCATTAAACCTTGCTTGGAATTCCTTAGTGGGGGTGCTCTTGACAAACTTAGAGCATATAGCATCATCTTTAAGCCTCCTCACCCTTGTCTCCATTTGTTCCTTCCAATCATATAAAGCATTTCTTTCTTCAAATAAGCCCTCAATGGTTGTCCATACATCCTTCATAGATGATCTATCGCACTTTTCCAAGAAGGTCCTTTTGTCCTCTTCAGCCAGCCTCTTCCCTAGATTGGAAACTAAAATTTTGGTGGCTAGCTTCCTCTTCTTTGAAGCAGTGGTGCTGGTTCCCTCTTCCTTCATTTTTCTCTTATTCTTCTTTGCTTCCAGTTCAAGAGCAATATGCTATAGATACCACTAATTTCCCACCTTCTTATAGATGTCAAACTTGTTCATGTTGTTGAATTCCATCGGCTCAGGGTAACAAACCAACGTCAAGCCATATGGGGAAAATGGTATGACCATGCTCCTTGCTATTTTAGTGATATAAGAACTAACCAAGATGTACTTATTGATTTTCTTTGGCAATCCCATAATAAATCTTGCTAGAAAGGTCCCTACATTCAACTTCTCCTTCCTTTCTATGCAATAGAGAGCAAATAGATCATCATCAGAAACACTAGACTGGTTGGACCATCCAAATATGGTACTTGCCAGGAATTTGTGAATAATCTTGTGCTTGTGCTCCCGGAGGTGAGTTGTACTGTTATCTCTGAAGTTTGATTTTCCAGTGAGCTCCTTCCAATAGTCATCCTTATCAAAATCCTCTAAAATGGATATGTCAGCATCCTCATATTCCTGGTTCAACAACTTAACTTCTGGAATTCCTAAGTGCTTGTTCATATCATTAATTGATAAACCCCTTTTTTGCCCAAATAGCCTGAATACATACCTCCCTAGATCGTCAGATTTAACCACAGAAGTGTTTTCAGAGAAGGATACCAAGAACTCCATGGTCAATTCCTTATACGCAGGATCTTCATTCACCGCAAACTCCTCAAAACCACCTCCCTTGAGAAGTTTAGAGATTGATTCATCCAGCCCTAGGGTTTTGAGAGAGTCCCAGTTGAAGGGGCGAGAAGGGATGATTTCTCTGTCCTTGAAGGCCAGGTAGCTCTCCTTTTTGTAGTCACTATCGACTTCCCCCATTTTTTAAAGAATCTGGTCTGGAATCAGTTTGATAGGTTCATCAGAAATTGATATGGAAATAGGGGTACTGGATCCTGCCCTTTTTGAGCCTGAAGCTTTTTGTTTACGTATTGAAACCATGGTTGAAGGAGAGGGGCTTTTTTAGCGAGAGAGATGGAGGAAGATGAACAGTGGCGGGGAATTGAGAGACTGAAAATCAAAAGTGACAGAAATTGTGGAGTTGAACTGTTGAAATCCCACTCAAAAACCGTCACTTTTAAAGGGAATTAATTTGGACATTTCAATTAATTAAAATCAGATTAAAGGTCCAATAGGAATTCATGCATGTAAAAAGTAGAGAAGTAATAAGTGTTTTTGTGTTCTCAATGCATAATCCTTCCCTCTTGACACACCACCTAGGTGCATGTTGAGATAAAAAGTGAGAAACAAATTACTTTTTAATTAAATGAAGGAATTTTGGAGAGAAAAATAATTTGGAGAGCTGGAGAGAGAGTGGGGCAAGCATTCTAGGGTAAGCACTCTGAAAATTTAACCTTCTATAAAATGCTAGCTTACCCTTAGAGGTAGAAGTGAATAATTTTTTCAGGGCTACAAAGATTGTGCTGAAGTATGAGGAACAACAAAAAGGAACTATAAAAATTACTTGATTGTTGCATCTCCATACTCTGTCCATTGGATCCTGCTAGAGCAAAAAGAATAGATTGAATAAGGCATAAAAAGAACTAATATGTACAAAGGTTCAGAAATTGAGCTTTTTGGCTCAAAGTTTTGCTCCAATTGGTGTTTGGAGCGGACACCAATCCTTGTATGGTCGCTCTATGGTGATTGCAGTTGTTGAATTTCAGCAACTCTAGCTTGGTCATTGGATAGATATGGCTTCAGTCTCTGACCATTGACCTTAAATGGTTGCCCTTTTTGACTGTATAGTTCCACAGCTCCATGGGGGAAAACCTTGTGAACTGTATAAGGGCTAGTCCACCTTGATTTCAATTTTCCAGGAAACAGCCTTAATCTAGATTCATAAAGTAACACTTGTTGTCCATGTTAAAAGTCCTTCCTTTGGATCCTTTGATCATGCCATTTCTTGGTTTTCTCTTTATAATTCAGGGCATTCTCATAGCTAAATAACCTGAATTCTTCTAGCTCATTAAGTTGCAGCCTTCTTTGTTCACCTACTGCATTCCTATTAAAATTAAGTTGTGTGAGTGCCCATAATGCCTTGAATTCTAGCTCAACAAGTAAGTGGCAAGCTTTTCCATAGAGCAATCTAAATGGGGACATTCCTATAAGTGTCTTATATGCAGTTCTATAAGCCCATAAAGCATTGTCAAGTTTGTTTGCCCAACCCTTCCTAGAACTGTTAACAGTTTTCTCAAGGATTCTTTTGATTTTCCTATTTGAAATTTTAGCTTGCCCACTAGTTTATAGGTGATAGGGAGTGGAAATTCTATGTGTGACCCTATATTTGCTAAGTAACTTTTCAAACTGACTATTATAAAAGTGTGCGCCTTGGTCACTTATGATTGCTCTAGGTACTCCAAAATGAGTAAAAAGCTTTTTGAGAAGTTTTACAACTACCTTAGCATCATTAGTTGGGCTAGCAACTGCTTCTACCAATTTACTGATATAATCCACAGCTAAGAGTATATATTTGTTACCATACGAGCTTGGGAAGGGTCCCATGAAGTCAATGCCCCAAACATCAAAGATTTCACATGCTATTATGTTATTTAAGGGCATGGTATTTTTGGCAGAGATGTTACCTGTCCTTTGGCATTTATTGCACTCAATAACAAACCTTTAGCAATCCTTAAAGATTGTTGGCCAATAAAAGCCACTTTCTAGCACCTTTGTCGTGGTTTTGCTTGCTCCAAAGTGTCCACCGGCTTCCTTGCTATGACACATTATTATGATTGTCTGGGTCTCTTCCTTAGGAACACATCCCCTTATGATTTGATCTGCACAAAGTTTAAAGAGAAATGGTTCCTCCTAAAAATAGTATTTAAGGTCAGCAAAGAATTTTTTCTTTTGTAGATAAGATTAGTGAACATGTTTAACACCACATGCATGGTAATTAGCAAAATCAGCAAACCAAGGGAAAGATCTCACCGAGGAAAGTTGTTCATCAGGAAATGATTAGTGATTTCTGGTTGCTCCACATGGTTGCCCTCAGGAATTCTTGATAAGTGATCAGTTGCAACATTCTAAGAACCTTTCTTGTCTTGGATTTCTAGATGAAACTCTTGTAAGATGAGTAACCATCTGATTAGCCTTGGTTTGGCATCTTTCTTTGTTAGCAAGTACTTCAAGGCTGCATGATCCATGAAGACAGTAACTTTTGACAAAACCAAGTGTGAGCGCGTGAACTTTTCTTGCTTTGACTCTTTTCAGATCATCGATTGGATTGGCACGGCCAATGCAGACTCCCGGGTTTTAATGCAGGGAGTTACTGCTAGAGTGCAGGGCTTGTTGTATGTGTGAACATACTTAGCATTTCCAACTGGACAAAGGGGTCAAGGTCTCCTTTGGGGATTAGCCTTTTTTATTGCGGGAGCAGGTTCCCTATTTTATATAATATTAGAGTTGCCACTCGGATTAGCTCTTTTGGGAAATTGGTGGTATAGCTGATCCAAGCAGGAATCTTATAACGATAAAAGAGAGATTCTGGTTCCAGATGAAATAGTTACTTACTATTTGAATTTGGATGAAGCATATTTTTGAAAATGAATCTTTTGTTGTTTAAATAAGCAAAAGAGATGAGTTAGGGAGATACGACCTTTGCGGGCCTAGCCTCGGAGCGTGGGCCCAAAATAATTAGATTACCTCATGGGGGTGGTTAAGGATGCATGATTGAAAATGACACTTTGACCCTCAGTTACCTTTTCTTTGTTGCAGGATGACTGGAAGGCCCGGTGCTGACTAAGACCGCATTTGCTTTAGGTTTATTCAAGATTTCTGTGGAGATAACCTGAAGGAATTTTACAATAGGCTTATTTGAGTGTATGGGAATGAGTGGGTAGCTTTTTAGCTAAAAGCTATTTCAAGGAAGGGTTTCTATACCTTAGTACAGCTTTGGGATAGTTTTGGTATAGGCTCGATACTACGAGCGATTTTCAAAGAAGGATTGCTTAAGAAGGATTTCTCTTTTTTTCTTTTTGGATCATTGAATCTCTGGAAATGCCTGGGGCAGTTTCCTTTCATAGAATTTTTGGGAGTGTCGATAGACATAATTGGCAGGGTCGATCGACGTAATTTAGTCGGTGATAGCTTTACTGAGTCATGTTTGTAGGTTTGATGAGTCAGCAGAGCAATCGACATGTGGCACCATTGATCATCATAATGTGATAGCATTGATCAACACAATGCAAGGTATGACATGTGTCGATCGACACTGATCTTCAGGGTGTCAGAATCTTATTTCCTCATAGGGGTTTGTAGTTTGGGGTGAAACATGGTCTTTGCCAGTACCAATTTGTCATTTCCTGAAAAGGTCTTGGACATCATCAGGCTTGGGACAGGCCGTGCTCATAGGCTGACCCTCGCGTACAACAACTTATACCGTGGAGGTAAAGTTTTTTGCATACGCGAAGTGAGCGCAGTGATTTTGCGAGAATTTTAGTCAACATTATTTGATCGACTAAATTTTTGAAAAAAAAATATTTTTGCCCCTTCGATCAATTAATGTTTGACGGGTTTTGGAAATATTTTAGGAAAACCATTTGGATTCTTGCGTGTTTTATTTGAAAATACCGGGTCTGCCAGTATTCTGGAAAACAATTTTCATGCTAGAAAATGCAGTTTTCAAAACTAGGATTTAATTGGCACTACAATATTATCCTGAAAAGATAGAAAAATGGCCATTTTTTAATATGCGTTGATCGACACATTGGGGTTGTGTCGATCGACGCAACTCTTTAAATTTCGAACGTTTGAATTCTAGCGATTGTAGACATTAAAAGGCATGTCGTGAATTGCGTCGATCGACATATATGGATTGTGTAGATCGATACAATTCAAAATCCTATAAATTTTGCAGTTTTTCTGTAGACAGAACACTCCTCACACAAAAACCCTTCCTTCTTGCATTTTCTTTCAACAACAGAAGCTATGTTAGGGCTTTTTGCACTCTCTTTTCTTCCGATCTTCATTCTATTTTCATCCGTTATGATGTGGACGAAAATTACGACATCTTGAGGCCAAACTCGCGCCCCTACCTAAGTGCTATAGGTAACTATTCATGGCGAGGTGGTCCATATTCCATTTGTTGCCACGGGGGACAATTATGGACTTCCTATGAGGAAGATTTTTCATAACATGGACAGAGGTAACGCTATCCCCCTTGCTCTCAAACTCGAACAACACCTGTCTCGTGTTTCGGTAAATTCCTGCCTTTCCTTTTCAATTTTTCTAGAATTGGTATGCTCTTAGGAATTTCTGATGGAATATGTTCTATTGCATGTGTTGTTGTTTCTATATTGTTGTAAATCATCTATATAACATTCTATAACTTCAGGATTTTTAGGCTCAGCATCGATCGACGCTTCTGATTCTTCAGGATGCATCGATCAATGCTCCTTTGTGTTGATCGACACTCATGTTTCCAAAAGCTTGTTTTTTCATGATTTTGAGTGTTCTGGAGCTTTCTATAGTCTATGAAGTAGTTTGTGATGCTATGTTGTACATATGCTGTTGCTGTTTTTGCAAAATATGGGAACTTTTTAGGATAACTTAATGATTATAAGCCTTGTAATGCCTTAGGAATTCCCATACCCGATCATAGCTTAGTAATTATAAGCTTGCTTTGGACATTTATGCTTAATGGCTATAAGCGTGACTTTGATGACAGTTTAATCCTTAACAACTATAAGGTGCTATTTTTAGGTAGCTTTAACAAATTTTTGCTTAATAACTATAAGCGGGTATTCTTTTTGTGAATGTTGGTGACTTGTGCTTAATAACTATAAGCATGACTTTAGGTAGGAAATTCTTAGATGCTCATTTGCTATAAGCAACCTTTTGATTTGGTTTGTGTTTGCTTTGTGGAAAGTTGGCCATCGGGGAGTGGGCAATTTCCTGGATCTTACCACTTGGTGGGGAGTTCTTTCTCCTAAAGTGAAGAGGATTCTGGAGGACGTGGGTTTTAGTGCATTCATTGAAAGATTCATTCCAGTGAAGCTTGTTCGGTATTCTCGTGCGGTCTTGTCATTGATTTTGAGGAGATGGTCGGAGTCAACCTATACTTTCCATTTGCCGTGTGGGGCGTATACCATTACACTGTTGGACTTTGCCGCCATCACCGGTTTGCGTTTTGATGGGGAAATTATTTACTTCAATTGTGCCATAAACATGGGAAATTATAATCCTGTACTCATGCAGAAATTGTTGGGATTTTCTAGTGCCAGTAAGGAAATTCCTACCAATGATTTATACACTTTCTGGTCGGCTCTGGGAAATAGGGCCTCAGCTGGTGCTGAGGCTCAAGAGCAATATGCTCATTCTTTTATTTTATATTCTCTGACCAATACTCTGTTTCTTATTAGTAATTCGGCCCTTAATTTGAACCTCTTAGGTACCTTGGTGGATTTGAGAAAGTTCAAGGAATTGGCTTGGGGTAGAGCCACGCTGGGGAAACTATACTTGGCCCTGGATCATTGTGCGAGGAAGCACACTTTGGAGCTGAAATCCTCAAAACTTGTTCTTGAGGTAATTTTGATGGGAAATTTATTACATATGTGTTTATGTCATGTGTTGAATTATGTTTTCTCTTTTTTGCAGATTTGGGGTTTTGAGAAGGGAATCCTTCCTTGGCCGAAGAAGGCCTGATCTGCAAAGACATCCCTCACTTTCCTCATCTTCCTTCTTGGTTGGTCTCCTGGGGGAACCTAGATTCTGCTGAAGCTGAAAAGAGGATCAAAAACCTCACCTTTATTGAGGTGAGCCTTTGTGTGTATTTTTATTCCTTTACTTTCGACGTTTACTAATGACACTTGTTTGCAGATTACTCATGCTCCATAGGGGAACCCTTCTGGCTGGAGCATAGTTATGATGGCTACTGGGGAGATGGTGCCAAAATGGATGATCTTTGAAAGCCCTTCTTCTGTTGAGTGGTATTTGGGGGAATGGGTGGTGTAGTGTGACAAGTCTCCAAAGGAAAGACTGGTGCCACCTGAGCTCCCGAGGTGGTTATTCTAGCCAAAGCTGGCTGAGGAGGCTCTTGATATCCTAAAGGGAGAAGGTGAGATGGTGTAATTGTATAGCAAGGCCGGCCACTATCCCCACTTTTTGGCTGAGTGTTTACTTGGCTGGCCTCCAGAGGCTTAGGTCACGTCCTAGGGGGTGCGTTTCTGCCTTTTAATGCCTATTTTTTATGCTTTTTTCAAGTGCTTATTTTGTTTTGTTTTATAGGGAAAAAGGACAAGGGGTCCATATACGTCAGGTTTGGCCACTTCTCACGTCACAGGGAACCGGGACTACCAGGTCCCTATAGGTTTGCACATCTACCAACCTGACCTATCCATCTATTTCCCTCCCTTTGGTGCGGGTGACTCAACTAGGGTGGACATGACTTTTACGCCTTCTCACGTAACTCATGTGAGTTTATTGTGTATATTGCTAATATTCTTGGCTCGTGCTAATGCGATTATATTTTCTTATTAGGTGCCGAGAGAAGATAGCGAAAGGAATGGGTGCCTGCTCTTCGATTTCCAAAACATCATGCTGGGGAATAATTTTGCGATGGTGGTAAGATCAGGTAAATCTTATTTATTCCCCCTTATTTTTTCTTAGCTAATACGCATGGATGACCGCTCATGTGTGCGTGAAATATCAATAGGGTAGGATCCAAGCACTGAATGCGGAGGTGGACCAACTTATAGCCGGTTACAGGGTGCCCCCATCGATAGGGCCTTCGGGCTATGACCACTACGGATAGGTTCCTCCCATAGCATATGCACAACATTCCTCTAGCTATAGAGCACAGGGTTACATGCCCAATTATTCAGCCTAGGTTGGTTTTGCAGGGATGCCTTCTCAGTTTCCACCGGCTCCATCGTCTGCACCCGTCCCTTCGTTTGTGCAGCCGCTTCGGACCTTGCCGAACCAAGGAGGCCAAGAGAGGGTTGGAGATAGTAGCGAGGTACCACAGGCGGACTTGGAGGCCCCCATTTATTTAGGCAATTTAGGATATGATACTTGGGCCTTAGCACGCCGTATATATATTTATTTTTGTATGGGCCCTACATGGCAATTTTATCTAGTACATTTGATGGTTGGATTGGGCATGTTTTTGCCTCTTCATTATTTTCTTTTCATGGATTGGTGGGTCCTTTGCGGCCCTATTTATTTTTGGATGGATGATTTATTTTATTGTCTTGGCATGCTAGCTTCATTGCTTTGATGTTCTTTCTCTAAAGATGATCTTCTTCTTGTGCAGTTGGTATTGATCTTACGATCTATCATCGCCTTTATTGAGCGACAATCAAATTGGTATGGATAGGTTCAAGACCCGACTGACGGACTATCTCTGGATTCTAAGTCCGATTGATTAGAATCAGCTCCAAGCTGGGTGCCTTTTCAACATGAGGCATTACTACAACGTCATTCTGAATGATACATTTCTGCGAAGTGCAATAAGTTTATGGGATCCTCTTGACCACGTGTTTCACTTCAATAACCAAGAGTCGTGTCCGCTTTATGAGAGTTTTATGCCATAATGGGCATTTCTTGCAACCAGGACGTTGTAGTGCCTGATTACGATGTCGCTATGGAGTAGCATGATATGGATTTCCTAAGACTTTCTGACCTTTAGAGGAATAGAATTGTGTCTAACAACCCCGAACATCCCGGATTGATTTTGGGGGTGGCTTTAGAAATATGCTCTTCCATTCATTCCAGTCATCGAAGTTGGGTTCCTCTCATGGTCGTAGTATTGATGGGGATTTTTCTGTGCGAATCTAACACTGGGGTCCATAGTCCTTGGTTGGTGTCGGTGATTCAAAAAACCCTAGATGGATGTGGTCCTAGCAACGACCTTCATTTACACGGACTATAATTATGGCTGTGGTCCTAGCTGAGACCTTCATTTACATGGACTCTATTCATCAAGATGTGGATGTGATGGTGAGAGGGAGCAGGATCCTCCTTCCGGTAGATTTCATTATTATTGTCACTGACTTTTACTGATAATGGCATGCTCATATATTTGCATCATGGCAGATATGGCTGATGAAGCATCTGGGGATCATCAGAGTACCAGCTAGATTGGTAACTTCCTATGCCCCTAAGGACTACAAGGGTCGAGGGATGCAACCTGTGTTGGATATGCTGTATGCCCTTAAGGCAATTAGGGCGATATATCTTAATTATGTAATAGTACTAATAATTTGTTTAATTAATAAAGGCATTTAATCTTTTGTTTATATCAATGTGTTTGTAAATATATTATAGCTGGTTAAAATAGATTCATTGATGTATGTATGCAAAAGTCCTTGACGTATCATAGCATGAAGTCAGATAAATTATAGTTGGACTATATTTGGTGGAACCTGCTTCATGTGCAATTATGATTATGTCTAAACTATCCCCAGTCATAGTTTCATCAATAAAGGATATTGATGAAGTAGAAAGACTAGCATGTGGTCAACTTTCTTGGAAAGGGTCCAAGCAGTTAATCTCCTAAAGACTGAAGGTGGTGCCTTAAGTTTGACACATGGATATATCTGGGAGATATATTGGAGACCGCAGTATGATAAACACTTGGTATATATATCAATGTGTTAGTGTTTATCTTCATGCAATAAGCTTTGCGAATGTCCTCATACTTGAGATGCTAGTTACCTTGTGTGGTACTATTGCTAAGCTTTGGGTCATTACTATGCACTCACTAATTTAGGGTGTTACGGGGTGATTACGGGTGTAGTGATGATAGCACGTTGGTAAGCTAAGTAGTCAGAAAGAATCCATCGGTCCAGATATATTAAGGAGTTATACCTGGCCACTTGTTGAAGTGATGATTGCCATAAACCTCTGATCAGAGTATGTGTTTGATAGAAATGGTTTCAAGTCAAACACACTATGGTAAAAGGCAATATACTTCAGGAATATGTAAATAACTGGGATAGCTTGGAGCAACCTCACTATTAATGGGTTAACACTTTAACCGAACCCTATAAACCAAGTGGTACTAATAACAAATAATGGAAGGAATTTATCGCACTGGATAACTATTGCATTAACCAGGATTAAGTCATAAGCATAAATGATGTTACGAGTAATAGGGGATGGTAGACCTTTGCTAGAGGCGTACTACAGTCATTTAAGGTAATTGTTTTCTATTCACGGTCTAGAACATCGAGCCAATGGTTCCATTAGAACAAGGGTTGGTTAAGCCTTAACAGCTTAATACTTCGGGATCCTATAAGGTAACACACATTGGACCTTCATCGGACTAAGTAAAGAACTAACAGATTTATTCTATTACAAAAATAGAACTAATAGATTTATTCTATTACAAAAATATAACATAAATAATTATTGGATTATTATTTAATTAGTTGAAATTGATTGGATCAATTTTTGGATAGACCAAGGAATTTATTTTGACTGGTGACGAATTTAATTAGGGTCATAAATAAATTAGCTGAATTGATTAGATCGATTCTATAAGCCAAAGGAATTTATTTTGACCAGTAACTAATTTATCACGGTCAAAAATAAATATTTTATTTAAAAAGGATTAAAAGGGGATTTGGCAAGGGCGAGTTAAATTAGACCGAGAGTACAAAATATAATTTGTACAGGCTCGAGCGCGCAAAAATGCACCGAAAGATCGGCGAGCAATGCTAGGCATTGCTCGCGGCAGCCCATGGAAATGGGCTGCCCAAACTCGCAGCCCATGGGGCGCGCCGCGAAGCCCAGCTCGCAAGCAAGGCAAAGCCCGCAAGGGCTTTTCCTTACAACACACAGTCTGCATAGCACGCTGTGCATACGGGTCAACATGCAGATCCCTAGGATCCGCGTGTATGACCCGTACAGGGAACTCCCATCCCACATTGCTTTTGGGGAGCAAAAATTGCTCCCCATGCCTATATATAGGCTTCCCCTTCTCTTGTTTCAAGTGCACCAAAGCTTAGACCATAAATCCTAAGCGAGATTCGAAAAGAATAATCTCTCAGGTAATTGAGCACGTTATTTTTTTGGAGCCTGAATTTATTCGGGTAGCTCTAGTTTATATTTTTGGGGTGAGGCTTCTGGAGTGGTCTAGCAACTACTTGAGGCTTCTTAGTTCTTCCTCCCAGGGAGGTTTTGGTTGGTGGGGTTCGTGTGGATACTCATAGAGGTTATCCTACAATTAGAGGCTTATGCAAGATGGTCTAGCTAAAGCACGCTTCAACTGGTAAGTTCCTTTTCTTTCTCTTTTATTATTACGTCTTTTTCTTTAAGCGTTTTTAGACTTATTAATATGCGTAGGTTGTTTTGCATGCTTAGTTTATTTTATGCTTAGGTTATAACTTAGAGTTATAACATGCTTAGGTTATAGCTTAGAGTTATAACATGCTTGGTTTATAGCTTAGAGTTATAACATGCTTAGCATAAAATATACATGCTAGGATATAATTTGGAATTATGGTATGTCTAGCCCTTTTGCATGCTAACCCAGGTGGAGAATTATTTAGTTAAGGCTTTGTTTAATTTATATGCAACTAAAAGGAGTTCCTGGGGATAGGGACAAAATTATAAATTTCCTCCATGCATGTTATGCATGTTCAATCTAACTGTTAGTTCCCAACAGTAGTATCAGAGCCTGCCTATTTAGTGCATAATTAAGTTAGAAGCGAACTAAATATTATTTTCTATATGAAATGATTTGTTTATCTAATTATTTGTAACAATATATATGAACTTGTGTCTTTCATTTCAAGATTAGAAAATGGTTATGAATAATTTTGAATAAGCCTGCTCAACTTACTCAAATTATACAAGTGTCAATAATTTATTTAAATTACATGGGTTATAGATGCTTTCAATTTACATGAATTGGAAGAATGGAATTTATTAGTTCAATAGAATCCATTGGTCTTCAGGTTTGTGCCCGTATTTATTCTGGCTAAGGATTAGACTTGGTGTCTACTCCTCATAGGGCACCTCTCCTACTTGGGAACCTATATCGGTGCAATTTGAATTGACCAACCGGGGGATTAATATGAACTAATTTATTTCTAGTATATGAGATGGTGCTTATATATGTTTCTATAACAGAGTAAAAATTAAATTTAGGGAATAAAAGCTTAAAGGAAATGCAATATAAATTTAACAAATAAAAGTGTTAATTATTTTGCACATAATCTAGGTTGATGGGATAATTATAATTAAGAGCTGAACCCACCTAAGGTTAGACCTTATAAATTAATTCTAAGATTCCCATAATTAATACAAGTTATTATAATTTTATCCATTTGATAAAATCCTAGATTGGGTGAGACGCATAACACCAATGAAATCCCAAAGTAAATATATTAAGGCAAGTTGTAGTCTTCCTTACTCAAATTTATAATACAATCTCTTTGGGCTATCAAAGTGCTAAGCAAAGTGTTCCTTCTAGTCCACATTAATTGGTTGTAAAGTTTGGGATAGGGTCTCCCTTAACAGAACTGGGATAGTCCACCATAAAATTAGGGGCTAGGCCCAGATCTGAGACATATTCAAGGAGATGCTAACATAAGAGCACACGTCCCTTGGGAATAGGGAACATGAATGAATTAGCAATTGCATGAGATGCAAATGGAATGGGATTCCAACTGTACTTACTATTATGACTTGGCTCATAAAATTGAGGGTTATGATAGACTAGTTATAGATGCTACCTACTAGGAAATTTAGCTAGGCTAAAATTCCCGAATTCAATAGAATGAGCTATTGTAAATTTTGAAGAAAATAGTAGGAAAATGTATTTAATTAAAAATCCTTATATTAAATGCATGTACTTAAACTAATATCTAAACTCTTTTCTTTTCTTATATCTTAGATTGAATATGAACTCCATTTTGAAAATCCGTTTTAAATACATCCAAACTTTAACAGCAATGAACTACCATGAATGGATCAAGGATGTAAGGGATATCCTTAAGGATTATAAATTAGCATACATTCTTGAAAATCCATTCACAAGAATTTCTAGCACTGATGCACCGGTTTTTATTAAGGGTGCATAGTTAAAATATATTAAGTATTCAGTTTATGTCTTACACTGGCAGTTAGATACTATGAATCTTGAGATACGTTCACAGTGCGATCACAAGAGTCTGCAAATCATGTTGATCCATCTAAATAGTTTTCTTGAAAAGGCAAGGAATGAAAGGTTCAAATTAACCAGTGAACTTTCAAACTCTAAGATGAAGGAAGGGACAAGTGTTGTAGCACACGTCAACAAAATTAGAGATTTCTTAGAGAAATTAGAATCGTTGGGATCTACGAACGGTTAATCCCTAGGATTGGATATCCTGTTGGATTCTTTGCCCATCAGCTATGCTAATTTTGTAAAGAACATTGTTTCAAAGTTCACGACTGTACTTTCCAGGAAATGGTTGATGCGTCGAGAAAATTCGATGCCAAAACTAAAGAAGTTTCAAGAGATTCTACAAACAAACATTCTCCAAAAAATGGCCCGGAGGATACTGTCACCAAAGAAGTAGTTAAAGGGTTTAAAAGGAAGAAGAGGACATGTAAGTATGTCTATGACCAATGTAACGTACCATTAGAACAAGAATTGCAAAGCTCCTACTTCTGAGCATTTGAGGAAAAAGCCTGCAGAGGCATCTACTTCAGGTATGTTTATAATTGAAAACTTTGATGCTACTTTTCCGCATGAATCCACTTGGGTATTAGATACTAGTTGTGGTTCTCATATCTGTACTTCTATACAGGGACCAAGAAATAGTAAAAGACTTGTAAAAGGGGAGATAGACCTACGTGTGAGGAATGGAGCCAGAGTTGCTGCATTAGCCGTAGGAAGCTTTAATCTTATTTTGCCAGGTGGACTTGTTCTAGTCTTGAATAATTGTTACTACATTCCCGGTGTTACTAAGAATATTGTGTCTGTTGCGTGTTTAGCCACAGAGGGATTTGAAATTTTATTTTTGAATAATAATTGTCAAATTCGTTTGAATAATGTTCTTTATAGTTTTGGAATGTTGAACGGTGGCATTTATGTTCTTGATACTAAAAGAAAAGTTTTCAATATAAATAATGTGAAGAAAGTTAAATTAGATAATGAGAATTCCTTCTACTTATGGCATTATCATTTAGACCACATAAACAAAGATCGCTTAACCAAGTTGTATACGCGTGGAGACTTGGGCCCAATAGACTTGGAGTCTTATGGTGATTGCCAACCTTGTTTAAAAGGAAAACTGACAAAGTTACCATTTTAGGGAAAGGGTGATCGGGCCACGAGTACATTGGAACTTAAACATACTAATGTGTGTGGTCCAATGAGTGTTCAGGCACTAGGAGGATACTCCTACTTCATAACCTTTATTGATGATTACTCACGATACGGTTATTTGTACTGGATGAAGCACAAGTCTGAAGGTTTTGCAAAGTTCAAACTATTCAGAGCTGAAGTAGAGAAACAGCTTGAGAAAAGTATTAAAACACTTCGATTGGATCGAGGTGGAGAATACTTAAGTCAGGAGTTTCAGGAATATCTAAAGGAAAACGAGATAGTTCCCTAGTGGACCCCTCCTTATACACCCCACACAATGGAGCATCAGGAAGGAGGAATTGGACTTTATTATATATGGTCAGGTCCATGATGAGCCATGCAGATCTTAGTAAATCCTTTTGGGGATATGCACTGCAGAGCGTGGTTTATGTTTTAAATAGAGTGCCCTCTAAATCAGTTAATTTTACACCTTATGAAAGATAGTGTAATAAGAAGCCATCTCTAAGTCACTTAAGAGTATGGGGTTGTCCTGCTATGGTAAAAAGGATAACGTCAGATGAGCTAAATGCCAAGGCTGACAAATGTTTGTTCATTGGATATCCAAAGGAAATGATTGGATATCTGTTTTATTAACCCGAAGCATAAAAGGTATTTGTGTCTCGGAATGATCACTTTTTGGAAAAGGTACACTTACTTGCAAAAGTCAGTGGGAGCAATATTGAACTGGAAGTTCAAGAGGAAGAAATAGACAACCAACTGATTGACCCCATTTTGGATGCACAAGTGAGTGTGATCCAAGAACAACCTATCAAAACACAATCATTGCAAAGATTAGGTCATATTTATAAGGGTCCCGATAGATATGGCTCTATCATCACTGATGATAAGGAACTATATCTCATGGAGGATGATGAACCAAGTACATATGATGAGGCAATGAAAAGCTCATATTCTGATAAATGGCTAAAAGCCATAAAATCAGAAATGGATTCCATGTACAAGAACCAAGTTTGGAATTTGGTTGATGCACTGTAAGAGGTTAGACCAATTGGGTGCAAGTGGGTCTTCAAGAAGAAGACAGACATGGACGGTAATGTAATTACCTATAAAGCAAGCTTGGTTGCAAAAGGTTATAATCAACGGGAAGGTATTGACTATGATGAAACTTTCTCACCGTTAGCAATGGTTAAATCCATAAGGATACTCCTCGCTATTGTTGCTCATTACGATTACGAGATCTGGCAGATGGATGTAAAAACAACATTCCTAAATGGGGATTTAGATCGGGATGTGTATATGACACAGCCTGACGGTTTTTCATCTCAGAATGGCTCGAAGGTATGCAAGCTACAAAGATCCATTTATAGACTTAAGCAGGCATCTAGGAGTTGGAATTTAAGGTTTGATCAGACAATCCAGGAAATAGATTTCTGACCAAATGCTAATGAGCCTTGTGTTTTCAAGAGGGTTAGTGGAAGTGCAGTCGTTTTTCAAGTATTGTATGTTGATGACATTCTGCTAATAGGAAATGACATTTCTCTTCTTCAAAGCATTAAAGTGTGGTTGTCAAGAAAGTTCTCCATGAAAGACCTTGGTAAAGCAGCATTTATACTGGGTATAAAGATCTATAGAGATAGATCCAAGAGGCTTTTAGGTCTTTCTCAAAGTATATATACAGATAAGGTATTGAATAGGTTCAACCTTAAGCATTCTAAGAAAGTTTATCTCCCTATAAAAAAGGGGATTAACCTGTCTAAGGCTTAGTGTATAAAGACAGCTCAGGAGAGAATGTGCATGAAGGATATACCCTATGCATCCGTGATAGGATCCATCATGTATGCTATGATATGTACTGGGCCAGATGTCTCTCAAGCTTTGAGCTTTACGAGCAGATAGCAGTCAGATCCAAGTGAAAAGCACTGGATGGCCGTCAAGGCAATTCTTAAGTACTTATGAAGGACTAAGGATGAGTTCTTGATTTTTGGAGAAGGTGACCTCAAAATTAGAGGTTACGCTGATGCGAGTTTTCAATCTGACAAGGATGACATGAAGTCTCAGTCAAGTTTTGTGTATGTGTTAAATGGAGAGGCGGTATGCTGGAAGAGTTCCAAGCAAGAAACTACTGCTGATTCAATCACGGAATCTAAATACATTGTTACATGCAAAGCAGCAAAAGAAGCTGTTTGGTTAAAGGGATTTATTGGGGATCTCGGTGTGGTGCCTGAGGCTGTAGATCTAATTACTTTGTATTATTATAACAATGGTGCCATAGCTTAGGCAAAGGAACCATGGTCTCACTAGAAAAATAGACATGTATCCAGAAAGTATAATATAATCAGGGAGATTATTGATGCTAAGATAATAAGACTTGAATACGTACCCACTGATTAGAACCTCGTTGATGGTCTGACAAAGCCATTGACTCAAGTCAAGCATGACCAGCATGTTAAAGCATATGGATTAAGACATATGGGTAATTGGCCTCAGTGCAAGTGGGAGTTTGTTGGATATGATGTATGCCCTTAAAGCAATTAGGGCAATATATCTTAATTATGTAATAGTACGAATAATTTGTTTAATCAATAAAGGCATTTAATCTTTTATTTATATCAATGTGTTTGTATATATATTATAGCTGGTTAAAATATATTCATTGATGTATGTATGCAAAAGTCCTTGACGTATCGTAGCATGAAGTCAGAGAAATTATAGTTGGACTATATTTGGTGGAACCTGCTTCATGTGCAATTACGATTACGTTTAAACTATCCCTAGTCATAGTTTCATCAAGAAAGGATATTGATGAAGCAGAAAGACTAGCATGTGGTCAACTTTCTTGGAAAGGGTCCAAGCAGTTAATCTCCTAAAGACTGAAGGTGATGCCTTAAGTTTGACACATGGATATATCTGGGAGATATATTGGAGATCGCAGTAAGATAAACACTTGGTATATATATCAATGTGTTAGTGTTTATCTTCATGCAATAAGCTTTGCAATTATCCTCATACTTGAGATGTTAGTTACCTTGTATGGTACTATTGCTATACTTTGGGTCATTACTATGCACTCATTAATTTAGGGTGTTACGGGTGATTACGGGTATAGTGATGACAGCATGTTGGTAAGCTGAGTAGTCGGAAAGAATCCATCGCTCCGGATATATTAAGGAGGTGTACCTGGCCACTTGTTGAAGTGATGATTGCTATAAACCTCTAATCAGAGTATGTGTTTGATAGAAATGGTTTCTAGTCAAACACACTATGGTAAAAGGCAATATACTTCAGGAACAAGTAAATAACTGGGATAGCTTGGAGCAACCTCGCTATTAGTGGGTTAACACTTTAACCGAACCTTATAAACCAGATGGTACTAATATTAAAGAATGGAAGGAATTTATCGCACTGGATAACTATTGCATTAACCGGGATTAAGTCATAAGCATAAATGACATTCTGGGTAATGGGGGATGGTAGACCTTTGCTAGAGGCATACTACAGTCGTTTAAGGTAATCGAGTTCTATTCACGATCTAAAACATCGAGCCAGTGGCTCCATTACAACAAAGGTTGGTTACGCCTTAACAGCTCAATACTTCAGGATCCTATAAGGCCATACACATTGGACCTTCATCGGACTAAGTAAAGAACTAATAGATTTATTCTATTATGAAAATATAACATAAATAATAATTGGATTATTATTTAATTGGTTGAAATTGATTGGATCAATTTTTGGATAGACCAAGGAATTTATTTTGACCGGTGACTAATTTAATTAGGGTCATAAATAAATTAGCTGAATTGATTAGATCAATTTTATAAGCCAAAGGAATTTATTTTGGCCAGTAACTAATTTATTAAGGTCAAAAATAAATATTTTATTTGAAAAGGATTAAAATGGGAATTTTGCAAGGGCGAGTTAAATTGGACCGAGAGTACAAAATATAATTTGTATAGCCTCTCGCGGCAGCCCATAGGGGGTGCTGTGAGGCCCAGCTCGCAAGCAACGTAAAGCCCACAAGCACACAGCGTAGATAGCATGTTGTGTTCACGGGTCAACACGCGGATCCCTTGGATCCACGTGTATGACCCGTATAGGGAACTCCCATCCCACATTGCTTTTAAGGAGCAATTTTTTGCTCCCCAAGCCTATATATAGGCTTCCCCTACTCTTGTGTCAAGTGAACCACAGCTCAGACCATAAATCCTAAGCAAGATTCGAAACGAATAATCTCTCAGGTAATCGAGCACGTTATTTTTTAGGAGCCTGAATTTATTCGGGCAGCTCTAGTTTATATTTTTGGGTGAGGCTTCTGGAGTGGTCTAGCAACTACTCGAGGCTTCTTAGTTCTTCCTCCCGGGGAGGTTTTGGTTGGTGGGGTTCGTGTGGATACTCATAGAGGCTATCCTACACTTGGAGGCTTGTGCAAGATGGTCCTACTAAAGCATGCTTCAACTGGTAAGTTCCTTTTCTTTCTCTTTTATTGTTAGGTCTTTTTCTTTAAGCGTTTTTAGACTTAATAATATGCTTAGGTTGTTTTGCATGCTTAGTGTATTTTATGCTTAGGTTATAACTTAGAGTTATAACATGCTTAGGTTATAGCTTAGAGTTACAACATGTATATTAGCATAAAATATACATGCTAGGATATAATTTGGAATTATGGTATGCCTAGCCTTTTTGCATCCTAACCTAGGCAGAGAATTATTTAGTTAAGGCTTTATTTAATTTATATGCAACTAATAGGAGTTCCTGGGGACAGGGGCAAAATTTTGAATTTCCTTCATGCCTGTTATGCATGTTCAATCTGACTGTCAGTTCCCAACAGTGGTATCAGAGTCTGCCTATTTAGTGCATGATTAAGTTAGAAGCAAACACATTATTATTTTCTATATGAAATGATTTTCTATTTAATTGTTTGTAACAATATATATGAACTTGTGCCTTTCATTTCAAGGTTAGAAAATGGTTACGAATAATTTTGAATAAGTCTGCTCAACTTACTCAAATTATACAAGTGTCAATCATTTATTTAAATTACATGGGTTATTGATGCTTCCAATTTACATGAATTGGAAGAACGGAATTTATTAGTTCAAGAGAATCCATTGGTCTTCAGGTTTGTGCTCGTATTTGTTCTGGCTAAGGATTGGACTTGGTGTCTACTCCTTATAGGGCACCTCTCCTACCTGGGAACCTATATCGGTGCAATTTGAATTGACCAACCGGGGGATTAATATGAACTAATTTATTTCTAGTATATGAGATGGTGCTTAGATATGTTTCGATAATAGAGTAAAAATTAAATTTATTGAATAAAAGCTTAAAGGAAATGCAATATAAATTTAACAAATAAAAGTGTTAATTATTTTGCATATAATCTAGGTTGATGGGATAGTTATAATTAAGGGCTGAACCCACCTAAGGTTAGACCTTATAAATTAATTCTAAGATTCCCAGAATTAATACAAGTTATTATAATTTTGTCCATCTGATAAAATCCTAGATTGGGTGAGACGCATAACGCCAATGAAATCTCAAAGTAAATATATTAAGGCAAGTTGTAGTCTTCCTTACTCAAATTTATAATACAATCTCTTTGGGCTATCAAGGTGCTACGCAAAGCTTTCCTTCTAGTCCACATTGATTGGTTGTAAAGTTTGGGATAGGGTCTGCCTTAACAGAACTGGGGTAGTCCACCATAAAATTGGGGGCTAGGCCCAGATCTGAGACATATTCAAGGAGATGCTAACATAAGAGCACACTCCCTTGGGAATAGGGAACATGAATGAATTAGCAATTGCATGCGATGCAAATGGAATGGGATTCCAACTGTAACTTACTATTATGACTTGACTCATAAAATTGGGGGTTATGATAGACTAGTTATAGATGCTACCTACTAGGAAATTTAGCTAGGCTAAAATTCCCAAATTCAATAGAATGGGCTATTGTAAATTTTGAAGAAAATAGTAGGAAAATGTATTTAATTAAAAGTCCTTATGTTAAATGCATGTACTTAAACTAATATCTAAACTCTTTTCTTTTCTTATATCTTAGATTGAATATGAACTCCATTTTGAAAGTTCGTTTAAAATACATCCAAACTTTAACAGCAATTAACTACCATGAATGGATCAAGGATGTAAGGGATATCCTTAAGGATTATGAATTAGCATACATTCTTGAAAATCCATTCACAAAAATTCCTAGCACTGATGCACTGGTTATTATTGAGGGTGCATGGTTGAAATATATTAAGGATTCAATTTATGTCTTACACTTGTTGTTAGATACTATGAATCCTGAGATACATTCACAATGCAATCACATGAGTCTGCAAACCATGTTGATCCATCTAAATAGTTTGCCTGAAAAGGCAAGGTATGAAAGGTTTAAATAAGGTCACACACATTGGACCTTCATCGTACTAAGTAAAGAACTAATAGATTTATTCTATTACGAAAATATAACATAAATAATAATTGGATTATTATTTAATTATTGAAATTGATTGGATCAATTTTTGGATAGACCAAGGAATTTATTTTGACCGGTGACTAATTTAATTAGGATCATAAATAAATTGGCTGAATTGATTAGATCGATTTTATAAGCCAAAGGAATTTATTTTGACCAGTAACTAATTTATTAAGGTCAAAAATAAATATTTTATTTGAAAAGGATTAAAAGGGGAATTTTGCCAGGGCGAGTTAAATTGGACCAAGAGTACAAAATATATTTTGTAGAGGCTCGGGCGCGCGAAAATATACCGAAAGGTACGTGAGTAATGTTAGGCGTTGCATGGGCTGCCCAAACGCGCAGCACATGGGGGGCACCGCGAGCTGGGCTTACGGCATGGGCCACGAGGCCCAGCTCGTAAGGAAGGCAAGCTTTACCTTGCTCGCTGTGTGCACGGGTTAACACGCGGATCCTTTGGATCCGCGTGTATGACCCGTATAGGGAACTCCCATCCCACATTGCTTTTAGGGAGCAATTTTTTGCTCCCCAAGCCTATATATAGGCTTCCTCTTCTCTTGTTTCGAGTGAACCACAGCTCAAACCATAATTTCTAAGTGAGATTTAAAAACAACGGGTAATTGAGCAAGTTATTTTTTAGGAGCCTGAATTTATTCGGGCACCTCTGGTTTATATTTTCGGGTGTGGCTTCTTGAGTTGTCTAGCAACAACTCGAGGCTTCTTATTTCTTCCTTCCGGGGAGGTTTTGGTTGGTGGGGTTCGTGTGGACACTCATAAAGGCTATACTGCACTTGGAGGCTTGTGCAAGAGGGTCTTGCTAAAGCATGCTTCAACTGGTAAGTTCCTTTTCTTTCTCTTTTATTGTTAGGTCTTTTTCCTTAAGCATTTTTAGACTTAATAATATGCTTAGATTCTTTTGCATGCTTAGTTTATTTTATGCTTAGGTTATAACTTAGAGTTATAACATGCTTAGGTTATAGCTTAGAGTTATAATATGCTTAGTATAAAATATACATGCTAGGATATAATTTGGAGTTATAGTATGCCTAGCCCTTTTGCATGCTAACCTAGGTAGAGAATTATTTAGTTAAGGCTTTATTTAATTTATATGCAACTAATAGGAGTTCCTGGGGACAGGGATAAAATTTTGAATTTCCGCCATGCATGTTATGCATGTTCAATCTGACTGTCAGTTCCCAACAACCTGGGTATCGTAGGAATAAACCTTCACGCGAATGGGTGTATTTCCTGCAGAGGCTAACTAAAAGGGACATTAGGTGGACTTGCCCTTGGTGGAAAATTGACTAGGTGACCTCCCGAACTATCCCCTAGGGAGTATAGTTGCTGGGCCTGGAGAAGATATCGTACTACTTTTCGAAATGTGTGAGGCGGCAATATGGTTGTCCTCAGTATGTGCCTAAATATATTCATGCCCCGCCTATGAGGCCCTGGGGGCCTTTATGGCCGGCCCACATTCGTACCAAGTAGGAGAGCCGCACGTTGGTCATCATGAACTACGAGCTATCATTTAACAAGTTGCTTGATGAGATTTATTTGGGGTGGCTCTCTGCCATTAAGGTAGCGCCTATTTGAGCAAATAGGCTGGCAATTTCTCACTGCTACAGTCATCACATGGTAGGTCCTAGCCACTAAGTTATGTTTTTGAATTTTTGTAATGAAGCCTTGACTTTGTTTCGGACATGAGTGCTATGTATGTGTGCTTCTGTTTAATGTATTTCGCTTATGACTTTTCAACGTGATTTTCCTCCGTCTCGAACTAGTCTTCTAAACATAATACGCTTTGATTTTGTCCCGATTGACAGGATTTGTGAACTCATTTCCGTCCATATCCATGATTTTTAAGGCTCCTTTACTAAGAACTCATTTTACCACGTATGAAACCTCCTAATTTGGACGAAATTTACCTCTAGGGTTGGTATGAGTGGCTTTGACCTGTTTCAACATGAGGTCGCCTGCCTTAAGGGGCATATCAACCCTTCTTACCCGTTTATTGTAGGCCCGGGCCATTCATTGTTGGTACATTCTAAAACTATCAAGGGGTTCTAGGTGCCTTTCATTGATGGTGTTGAGCGTTTCGTAACGCGATCTTGCCCACTTATCTTTGTACAATTTTGGCTTGAGCGTTGTGAGCGGGCAAAGGGGTTGTCGGGCTTTGCACGCAGGGTGCGGCACCCGGGGCGCACTTCGGTTTATTGGGGTTTGGGGAAACCACAATGCTTGGTCTGGTTTGAAAAAATCCAGTTCGCTTAAATGCGGTGGTTTTGTAGGCCAAAAATGTAATTATATTTGAGAAATATATTTGCACATTTTATTAAGAAAAGATATTTTAAGATAAAGCATTTTTACTTTATTTAAAAATAAAATAGAGTCGCCACCCAGTTCAGGTCCACCTGGAATTGCGGTATACTGATCTAAAATGGGATTTTTATATCGAAAAGAAAATGATATTCTGAGTTCAGACATAATAGTTACTCATGTTGTTCAAACTGTATGGATTAATTTTGGAATTTTGGAATTTGTGGTGATTTCTGCATTACAACGGCTTTATTTAAGAATTGAATTCAAGAAATAAAATAGGCATTATAACGGCTTAATAAATAGAAATTTTCTACGAAATTTTTGGCAGAGTAATGGCAGCATTTGGGTCTGGGCCCTGAAACTCGGATAGAATTTCCTCACATTCTAGATGTTTATCCATACCTGCGAGCTTATTTGCACATATTATAATTTAAGTGGCACCAGTGTCTCACTTAACCAGAGAAATGGAATGCAATATATAATAATAAAGCAATAAAGATGTGTTTTAATGAATTTGAAAGTTAGGCTTGGAGCCAATTACCCTCAGTTTACCTTTTCGTCTATCCAGGATGACTTAAGAGCCGGTGCAGGACGGAAGTTGTTAGAGGTTGTAATTTGGTTGGAAAATAGATTTAACCCAAGTTATGACTATAATCTTGGATTATTTCTAAAGGAAAATGTGAGATTTGGTCTTTTTAGACCAAACATCACTGTCGGATCTTGATCTAAAAAGACCGTGAAGTGAGTTTATAATGAATGTCGGTGATAGAACTCGGATCTGGGATTATTTTGACAGAATTTCGGGGCTTTTGGGATTCCTGGAGCTGAAAAAGGATAAAAAGGTAATTTGGGGATTTTTTAAAAAAATTTTTGTCTTCTTCTTGAAATAGGGGGGTGCACCCCTTTATATAGAGGGTTGGTAATTTGCTGGCAGGCTAATTACATAGGTAAAAACCAGGCAGGCTAATTACCACTCTGACAGGATTTTACATCAGATCCCGTAAATCCTGGCCAGATCTTGATAAGATTTACTTTTTTTACTGTAGATCGGTAAATAGCTGGCAGGCTAATTACCTATTTTTGACCAAACTTTGACTTTTTAATTTATCAGTAGGAAATGCTAAATCGGAGCTTCCCTAGAGTGTGGATTTTTGAATTTTGGATTTTGGATGACAATTCGGTCCCTTTTGGCTGATTTGTCTGATCGCTGAATGAAATAGGCATTATTGCTCATCGGGTCGGAACGGACCTGTGCTAACAGTTTGCCCCTGGCATACATAAATTTCGAGCTAGAAATTTTGTCGTATACAAAACAAACAAAACAGTGTGTGTGGGATGTAATGAGTTAAAAATATTTTTAATCGACAAATTTTGAAATAAAATATATTTTGCTCCTTCGATTAAAAATTTTTTAATGAGTTGCGTGAGATTAAGGAATTGACCAGGAGTCAGAATAAATATTTTTGGATGCTTGATGCATGTGTGACTGTGTAAAAACAACTTTTAGGTCCGCTCGTTTTGAAAACGATGTAGAAAATTGATGAAAAATGCAAAATTGCGAAAATTTTGAAAAATACACGTAATTAGCTGGCGGGCTAATTACCAGCAATCTATGAAAATAGCATCATTGCTCTAATTTTCTTCACACCAACAATTCTCTCTTCTTCCTTTTGCATTTTCTGCTCTCGATTTTCGAAATTTTTTGCCTTTGAGCTATTTTCGACGATGATTTCGTTCATTTTCTTCCCTTTTCTACCCCTTCTCTTTAGATTCTGTGGGGTCTCGATGTGGTTCAAGCTTTATAACATCCGCTTGGTTTGCCAGCCGTTCAAGTGACTACTCGAAACGTGCTTATTGATGGCAAACAAGTGGAACTTTCTGAGGTTCCGGTCGAGGCTTTGTATAGGCTTCCGCCGAATTGGATGTATCACGGGATCGCTCCGGGGGATTTTGTCCCGCCTGCTCTGAAGCCTTCTGACCATCTTTCTCGGATTTTGGTAAGCCTTGCTGCTGTTTTTTTATTTCACCCAAAGACCTATCCATTTTATTGTTTATTTACATATTTTTATGCAATGATTTATTTAATGCAATGATTTATTATTGGGTGATGATTTATTATTTTCGGTAGTCGTGTTGAATTGTGGAAAATTGGTGTGTCATACATGTGTATGCATTGTTTAGGTTACCAAGCATGACGGCGCTAGCATTACCCACTTTCATAAGTGATATAAGGTGCTATCCCCCAGTGGCAAGGCCATTGTTGACGGGACGTCTTTGGGGAGGATGGTCAGGAATCGCAAGTACGTCAGGCATCGCAAGTATCCATAAATCCCAACCGGTACATCTACCTACATCTTGAGCAGCTGGTCTAATACTACCCACACTTTCCATTTCTATTGTGGGAGTATACTATCACTCTACTGGATTATTGTGCTATTACAGGCCTACCTTTCCACGGTAATGTGATCCATTTCAACGCTTGTTTCACTTATGATAATTTCAATGCGGAGATCATTAAAGCTTTGATTGGATACTCTGGAGACAAGCAGGGGCGAGTTTCTTACGAGAAAATCATGACTTTTTGGACCTCTAGGGATAGAGGGTATCTGACTGCTGCCTGCGAGGCTAGAGCTTTCATGGCTGCTACCTTGTCGTGGTTGTGTTTTCCCATCGGGGGTTCGATCGTGAATCTCTAAATTCTGCCAGCTTTAATAGATCCATCCCGCTTTGATGAGTACGCATGGGGGTGAGCCGCATTGGGTCACCTGTACTGGCCTCTTGACCAGTGTGTGAGGAACAGGATTGACAAGTTCAAGTCTTATCTTCAGATTGTTTATGTAAGGACTTAACCCTTATCTCTTTTCTTTATGAGTATTTTGTCCATTTTTGGTGTTCTGATCTCTTTCTTAACTGTTTGCAGATCTAGTTCTTCGAGATGGGGATCCTTCCAAGGACCAAGCTCGTGCCCAGCAGTGGTTTCCCGTTCTGTCCTCGACTGCCTCACTATTTTTGTGGTTGGGAAATAGAGTGCGGTTCTGCTCTTTCTGCCCGTCTTCGCACCCTTTCTTCGGAGCAGGTATGTCTTGTAATTTTCTTGGTTTGCTTTAATTGCTATATCTGCTACAATCATTGTACCGATGACTGGCTTTCTTTTTTTAGATTAAGATGCAACCTTGGGGGCATGCTCTTCACTGGCTAGAGGTCATGAGATTAGCTCGGGAGTTTATGAACACCCGACTGATCATAGAGACCCCCTCTCTTTGGAGTGGTACTTGAGAGATCGCATTCAGGGTTGGCATCTTCCTCCTAGATCACGTTCTATTGCTTCTGAGGTGCCTCGGTGGTCTTTTGGACTCACCGCTCACCTAAATTTGCACAATTGGCCTCCAAGGGTATCTCTAGAACCTTCCCAGAGTGGGTTAGGGGATACAAGGAGTTTTGCCATCTACAGTTTCTTAAATGGCCGGATACGGATCCTATTCCTATTGCGCTTCGGTGGGATATCCACAACCCTCCTGAGGATGATGATCCTTCAGCTCATATTCTTGAGGCCTCTGCCCCTTCGACTTCTGCCCCTAATGGCCAGGCCAGATCAGGTTCACCTGAGGCTGTCTAGATGACGGTACTTCCCCTTTTACTAGCTTGAGTATTTTTTCTTTCTTTTATGGCCACCGTTGTTTTGACTATTGTGCTTAGTTAGGCTGACTCGACCTTGCACTATTATTTTTGCAAGATCATCAGGGTAGGAAGAGACTTGCGACTACTTCTACTGATACGAGTAGCTCTTCGGCGTCATCTGTCCTGCCTCAAGGCCCAATAATGTTGGAGGGGCATCAGGGGTTTGAGTATCAGCCCCCCATGTTCATGATGTACCGCCCTAACCTGAGCACTTATACCCCGGTCATTCTGCCTTATCTGGATCCTGAGCATCCGGTGACTTTCTATCCTGTCGAGGCCACTCATGTTAGTCTTCTCTGTCTTTTCTCCTTTTACCTTTCATTTTTGGATTGCGCCAGTCCTGACTTGCTTTGATCTATCATTCTTATAGGTTCCTATTGCTGATAGCATCTCCGATTGGGGGTATATTCAAGGGCAGCAACGCTTCATGATGACCTAAAACTCAGATATGGAGGTATGTTCATTATTTTATTATGTTAATGATGATGCATGGCTTGTCATGAAATGCATATGAATGATTTGTGTTAAAATGTTGTAGTTGGAGATTCGACGGGCTTCAAGCTCAGTTGGGGATGCTTTAGGTGGACAACCCACAGCAGGGATAAGGCAATCCTCCCGGATTCTTCCCACAGGCCGATTAGATAGGCTTTTCTTTTCTTTTATTTTTCTATTTCGCTTTGCTTTCTTTTGGGCTGTTTTCAGTGCCCCCATTTGTATGAACACATTTTTGTCTAAATAAAATTTTCTTTGTTCCCTCGCTTTGTGTTTCCTTTTCATTTTTGGTCAAGTTTATCAGGGTAATCTGCCAGATATTGCCAAATTGCCGCATAAACTACGTATAGTGAACTATTACCCTTGTGAAATTTTACCATGGAGGGTTACATCCATTTTCGTGTTGATCTGAATGTTTATCTAAAGAACTTCGATGGTTGGGATCGTCTCGGGGTTTGCGATTTGGCGCACATGAAGGAGTACTGCCGCATCTTTTCCAAGGACAATGTGAGCCAAGCTGCTGTCAAGTTCTGGGATCCTGTTGACAGCATGTTTTGGTTCAGGGATTATGAGCTATGCCCCTTATACAAGGAGTTCTTTGGGCTCCTCTAGTCCTCTGCTGATATGCCTCCAGTTATCCCAGCACATCACCCTAAATTTTTTGATTTATTGATGAATCATTTTCATTTACAGCGATTTGATAGGAGTCGATTGACTTACGATGATGGCTTGAGGTTGGATGTGGCTTTTGACATAGTCAGGGGACTTTCCCCTAATGATGGGAGTTGGCTTTCGCTCATTTATCTACTTTTGTTAGGGGTCTTCCTTTGCAAGGTTCCCACTATGGTTTGCAGTTTCGCCTTCCTGACTATCATTGATCAGATGCTAGAGGGGAAATCTCCCATTGTGGTTAGTTTGGCTGAGACACTGATCTTCGTGCATGCTTCTCGGAATGGAACTGAAGCTACTACATGGGGCAGCAGGCTTCTTCTTCAAGTAACTTTTTATTTGAGCCTTTCTTTTTGCATGAACCGCCTTTTTGGGTTTTCAATCCATCAGGCTTGCCCTAATTTTTGCCTAGACCGCCTTTTAAGGTTTTCAATCCAGGAGGCTATCTTTTCTTTTCTTTTTGTTTTCATTTTTTGTCATTTCTTGCTTTTGCAGCTTTGGCTCTAGGACAAGTTTTTTGTGTTGTGTGTTCCTATAAGCATGGATTATCATCCGAGGACCTATTGGGCGCGAGGCTCTATAGTTCGTATTGGCAATCATTTGTATAGAGACTTCACTATCGAGGAGTGGGTTGATTTCATGGGTAGCCGAGCTGCTGAGGATATTCGTTGGGTTTGCCCTTATTGGGGTATCTCGTATGTGACTACTGATGTTGCTAGAGGCGGCGTGGTCCTCATCGGCCTTTTCAAGATCATCACCTACTCTCCTAGTAGCTTACACAGGCAGTACGACCATTCTCAGAGGTTTCCTACATCCCTATGTACCCTGATCGGCTCGGAGTTATCCTATACTCGGGTCTATCGTCATGACATGAGGTGGACCAGTCGCACTCAAGTGGAGATTAATCACTCTGTGCCTTTTGATATTCAACCTTCTGAGGCTTATTGTATCTGAGTTGCAAGTACTCGCGGGCTTCCTACCCTTGGAGAGAGGCTTATTGAGATGCAGAGACTCCGCAGCTTCCTTGGGGGTTATTGAGCTTGCCATTATACGTCTTTTTGTTCCCATGCGAGAATAAAGGCATCAAGCCTCATTGTTTGTCTTTGTCGTTTCCATTCCCTATTCGTAATGCACCTTTATGTGTAATAAAGATGAAAAGATGTTATTTGAATGAATGCTTCATTAAACAATTCACAGCTTCCATTTAATGCACTCATTCAGTATTTTTAACATGAACATGTTACTACAAAAGATATTATTTATCATGGAGGATAAGTGGTATTTATTTACAAGAAATGCCCACGGTCGCCTAAGTCTCTGAACAGATTTTACCCAAGGTTCCACTCTTTTATTTTAGAGTCTTTATTTTTTCTTAAGAGCCCTTACCAGCTCTTAACAGACTTTATTTTTATTACCATTTTTTATTTTTTACACAAAATAGAGCTTCAGCTTATCGCTATTGACTGGAATCATGAATTTGTTGTTGTCCAGATCTGAGATCTTTACCGCCCCTTTACTGAGAGTCTGCTTTACCACGTATGGTCCTTCCCAGTTCGGTTAGAATTTTGCTCGAGCATCTGTGTGTGTTTTGCGAGATTGCTTCAAGACTAAATCGCCATCTTCAAAGGTTGGCTCTCCCCCTTCACTTTACGATTGTAAGCTCTGGCCATGTGCTATTGGTATAACTGTAGATTTTCCAATGCGGCTAATCACTTTTCATTGACCAAGGTTAGTTCTTCGTGCCTCGCTTTTTCCCATTTATCTTCTGGAAGTTTGGATTTAAGGGCTATGCATAAAGACTTCATTTACATTTCAACGGGCAATACCGCCTCTATCCCGTAGATAAGGGAAAAAGGAGTTTGACCCATAGGAGTCTTGACACTGGTTCTATACCCCCACAAGGCATAGGACAAATGATCGGCATAATCTTGGTAGGTGGGAATCATCTTGGAAAGGATTTTCTTGATTGCCTTATTAGCCGCTTCAACAGCTCCATTGGCTTGACGGCGATAAGGCAAAGAGCGATGATGCTCAATCCCATGCTTTTTAATAAGATCAGTTGTTTCTCCTTGGAACTGCACACCATTGTCACTTACCATATGATGAGGAATGCCATACCTGGCGAAGATGTGTCGCTGAAAAAATCGAGCCATTTTCTGGGTCTTGATGCTTGTGTATGATTCTGCTTCAACCCACTTGGAAAAGTAATCAACCGCTACTATAATGAAGTGATGAATGTTGGTCGAAGAAGGTCTTATTGCACCAATGATGTCGATGCCCTAGGTTGAGAATGCTAAGGCATTGTTAACCTTTGCAATGTTGTCGGAGGTAAATGGCTCACATCTCCGTATATCTGACAGGCGTGCCAAGTCTTTGCTTCTTGAACACAATCAGCTAGCATGGTCAGCCAAAAGTACCCCATCCTCTGGATTTTCTTTGCCATCATAATGCCATTCATGTGTGGACTGCAGTCTTCCAAATGTACTTCCTTCATCACCTTTTCAGCTTCTTACTGTATCAGGCACTTTAGCAGTAAGCCGCCAGAGGTCCTTTTAAATAGATCTCCTTTAATCAAGCAGAATCACACGGCAAGCTTTTTAGTGTATTTCTATCGGAATCCGTAGCCTCAGCCGGGAATTCGCCATTTTCAAGGAACTTGATGTCGGAATACTAGGGGGCACCTTCTTTTGTGGTGTCTTCTATTACGTAGATGTAGTAGAGAGATTGGGTTGTTTCCATTATAAGGAGTCTGATTGACTATTTTTGGGGCCCTTCCCATATGGAGGCTAAAGTGGTCAATGCATCTGCCATCTGATTTTCCTCGCGGGGCATGTGACTAAATTCGTATTCGCTGAACATCTTGGCTTTTCTCCACATAGCTTCTAACTAAGGCCTGAGGGATTCCTTCTTTAGTCCCTAGTCCCCTGTGACATGCTTGACGACCAAAGCCGAATCACCGATAATTTTGACTTTGTCTGCTCTGAGAGTGATTAGGGCAGACATTTTGAACAAATAGGCTTCATATACATGGTGAGAAATTCTAAGCATTTTGACAGAGGTATGAGTGCTCCATATAGCATAAAGATGATAACTCCCAAACTGGCTCCTCGCTTGTTGTCAACACCGCTGAAGAACATGGTCCATCTTTTGAGGTTCTCTATGGTGGTTGTGAGACATTCATCGAGAAATTTTAGGTTTTCCTGTTCTCCTTCCTCCTATGGTTGATTTGCTAGGAATTCTGCCACTGGTCTACCCTTGATGGTTTTCTTTGTTACGTACTTAATATCAAACTCTGACAGCAACAGGAGCCACCTTGCTAGTCTTCTGGTTAGTGAGGGACCTGACATAAGTACTTCATCGGATCCACTTTCGCGACTGGTTGGATTTTGTACGATTGGAAGTAATGCCCGAGCTTTCTGGTGAGCCAGACTATAGCAGAACAAGACTTTTCCACGATGGTGTATCGAGTCTCATACTTTAGCAATTTCTTGCTGAGGTAATAAACCTCGTGTTCCCTCTTGTCTTCGTGTTCTTGAACAAGCATGGCCCTCATAGACGTTTCTTCTACTGCCAAGTAGAGAATGAGTGGCCTTCTGAGAATTGGTGGTTTCAGTATCGGAGGGTTCATTAGGTAAGCTTTAATTCTATCAAAGGCTTCCTGGCATTAGTCGTTCCACTCTATTAGCTGTTGTTTCCTCAAGAGTTTGAAGATAGGCTCACATGTGGTGGTCAACCGCGCTATAAAGCGACTGACATACTGTATGGATCCCAAGAAACTTCTTACTTCTTTCTCGGTTTTTGGTACGGGCATTTCCCTGATAGCATTGGCCTTATCGGGGTCCATTTCTATACCTCTTTGGCAAACTACGTGCCCCAGAAATTTGCCTGATGTGACGCTAAATATGCACCTTTTGGGTTCAAATAGAGGTTGTACTTCTCAATCCTTGTAAGGAATTGTTCTAGCACTGCCAGGTGTTCTTCTGGTGTAACGGATTTCACAAGCATGTCATCCCCATAGACCTCAACTTCTTTGTGGATCAAGTCATATACTAAGGTCATGACTACTCGCTGGTAGGTTGCCCCTGCGTTCTTAAGTCCAAAAGGCATTACTCTAAAACAATAAGTTCCCTACTCTAAGATGAATGCAGCTTTGAACTTGTCTATTATGTTCATGAGGATCTGGTGGTATCCTGAGAATCCATCCATAAAGGAATACATGGCCGCTCTTACCGCACTGTCTACCAGAACACCAATGTATGGTAGCAGGAAATCATCCCTAGGGGTAGCCTTAATCAAGTCCCTAAAGTCAACGCAAACTCGAACATCACCATTCTTCTTGGGTATGGGGACTACATTGGATAGCCAAGTGGGATACTCGATGACTTCGACAAAATTTGCCTTGATTTGGCCCATTCTGGATGCATTCTTCTCATCTTTTGCTTTACCGGCCAAATTTTTGGGTCCGTGGGAATCTTGTGCTCAGAGATGTACCGATCAAGTCTAGGCATTTCCTCGTGAGACCAAACGAAGGCTAAAACGTGATTTTTCAATACCTTTATTAATTCTTCCTCTTGTTCGATGGGCAATTGATTGGAAATGTATACCATTTTGGATCATCTTCTGTGTTTAAATTCATTTCTTTTGTAATATCATTATTGATGTTAAAAATGCTAGATGAATGCATGAATGGATACATGGAATCGTAATCAGAAACACAATCCAAATAAGTAAAGTTCTTCATCTTATTATCACCATAAAGTACATCATTCATTTCAAATATGCTAGAAAAGGAAACAAAAGACTCATCCTAATCGATAGGGTCTAGCTCCATTACGGATGATTCTCCTATGGCAGCTAGCTTTAGCAGAATATCCTCATCGTCTTCCTCTTGTACCTTTGCCTTGCCTTTCATAGTTGCGACCATGTACATGACATCTTGGTTCAAACTACCTCCCTTGCCCCTTACTTCCTCTACTATCTTGAGTTGTGCCTGAAGGTGCTTGGTTAGGGTGTTGAGGATTTCTTCCTCTCTACTCAGCTTCTTGACCTTCTTCGGGTGTACCTGTTTATAATTCTTGGTCTGATCCGGGATTGCCCCTACATCTGGCTGGCGAATGGCCTTCTTTATTAAGCTTTTGCCATTTTTACTGTAGTTGACTACGTCTGAGAAAATCTCATATCCCTGTAACGGTCTTCCCCTGATGAGAACAGGCTCCGGTGTTTCTTTATAGGGCTGTTGCAGCTTCTTTTGAAAGGCTGTCTTGTGGACAACTCTTCAAAAGCCTGTATAACTGAGTCCCATGGGCTTCCATTCTCCTGCCCCTATATTGAAGGTCGGCATTCCCTGTTCATGGGCGCCTAGTCCTTTTCCAAGAGTGTGGTGCTTCTGCATGTATCCCTGAATCCATGGACCCCAGTACACCTCTAATTGTTTGTTCACTTACTGGCCGATTATGGCTGTGGTGAACCCTTTCATGTTACTTTCTTCCATCTTTAGTGTTGCTACCACTGAGGCTTCGTTAGCTTCTAGGGTAACAATCTTTCCGTGGAATGAGATTTTGATCTTCTAGTGCAGGGTGGATGGGACTCCTCCTAAAGTATGGAACCATGGTCTCCCAAGTAGCATAGAGAAAGTTACCTGGATATCTATAACCGTAAAGAGTACTATAGCTGAGATTTCGCCGATAATGACTTCAGCTTTAAATATGCCGATGACGGTCCTTTTGGAATTTTCGTAAGCTTTGATGACTGTTGTAGATTTCTTTAGGTCCTTCTCGGTCAGTCCTAGGATCGGCAGAATATCTTTGGGACAGACATTTAGTGATGAGCCATCGTCGATCATTATGTAGGGCATGATATACCCGAAGACACTAGCCTTCAAGTAGAGAGCCTTATTATGGCGAATGCCTTCATTAGGCAGATCTGAGCTTAAGAAGACAATGTTAGGGATAATAGTGCTAGTCTTGTTATTGAGTAGCGCACAGACCTATTCCGGGGATGCTAGAGGAGATGTTTCAATTTCCATCAGCTTTTTAACAATAATGAGCCCATGATCTTGAGAGCCCAGGAGTAGGTCCTAGATACTCATCTTAGTTATGGTGTCCTTTGGTTGATCCACAATCGAGCTTTCTATCTGTTTTGAGGACCTAACAAAAGTAGGAGATATCGGGGGCTTAGTTCTTGGTATAGCTGGGGCTACTGATCCAGTGGCTTTCCTCCTCTAGTGATAGGGCTGACCACCTAGATTGGCGAGTTCGCTATTTCAAAGACCTCAAACTCGTCGAAATCTTCATCGAGGGGTATCTCTCCCAAGTCGATTGGCTTGTTCACAGAAACTGGTGCCTTGGCGGCGAAGGGCCACTGCATGAAGGGAACCTTTTCAGGCTGCTTTTCTGGAATGATGAGGTTCTCTTGTAAGATTTGGCATAGGACAGGATTAGATTCCTACTTGATCATATAGATGGATGAGGACGCTCCATCAGTCAGTTCGCATTCGCCGAATATATCTAGCATGTCATCGTAAAGGAGTGGCACGTCGCGGTATTTATTTGTATACCATGCATATTCCTTGGCCAATTTTATTAATGCTGGGTAGGCAATGTTGGTGGCTTCCCATTCCCAGTATAGCAAGTGGTTCTCGTGCCTATCTAGTTCAGAAGTTGTGTCTTCTGATGGGTCGACCCATGTGAGTTAGTCGACGAATTATTTGGCCAGAATATTCCAAAATGACTTTTGGTAAAATGTCAGCCCTTAATACTAAACAACTGCCTTTTCTTAGAGGGTCCAGTGGAACCTTTCAAGCCAATGGGCACAGTGAATGTACCCGTTGTTCATCATTTGCCCGAATTCACGGATGTGAGGGCGTGGCCTTGTATTTCCATTGTAGAATATGGGGTAAACTTCCCTCAAGTTCAGGCTCCGAATTCAACAACTGTTTTGAGCTAGTTCATTCTCTGCATGAATTCTCTCCATAATGTATTCATGAGAGGGTTCTCACCCCTCATCTTGAATCATGTTAATGACATGTTCGCTGTCCAAGTCGAAGTCCATAAAGTCTTCAAAATTGTCACTTGTTGCAGACCACAAGCCACCCGAGGAGTCATGCTTTTGAGAAGAGGTGTACCTCTCAGCACCATCATAATCAACCATCATGCCATTGGGGAAGGGAGCCTCATACTCGAAATCTCCCGGTAAGTGATTTAGCTCGTCGTCCGAGAAAGTGTCTAACTCATACCCCAAGTTATCCACTTTGCTTTCATTTTCATGATCTGATTCACTAGAGTCCTTAAATTCTTCCACCTCTTTATCTAAATATTTGAAAGTTTGTGGCTCAAAGATCCAGTTTGGTGCGTGCTGAGCTAGGATATCATTATCAGAATTTTCTTCTGGATCTTCTTCGGGATATTCTTCAGGATCTTCCTTAGGATCTTCCTCAAGATCTTCCTCAGGATCTTCTTCTGGGTTTTCTTCTGCCACATTTGATCAATTTCAACTCCTTCTATGGCTATACAAAACTCGAATACCATGGTTTGTATGCTGGTGAATGTTCCCTCCATATGGGCACCAAATGTCGGCACGAATTCCACCAAATGAGTCCCGTGCACCTTCATCTAGATTGAAGCCGAGATACCTCTATTAGTCTGCGTGGTTACTCCATGCCAATTCATGTTCATATCGTTCTTGGATTTCCAGATGTACTGTCCCAGAAGAGCTCCCAAATTTGAACAGACTTATTCCGACATAATTAAAACTCAGGTAATCCAGATGAGTGTCATTGGGAGGTTATGGAGGAGGGATATCTTACCAATCGGTATTATGCCGGTCTACCTGTGGTGCCAACCACCAGTAAAGCTTATCCGGGTATGGCTGATATGCCCTGAAGTAGTGGAGGAAAGATCTCTCCACAAAGTACCAATTCCAACATCCTTCCAGTGGCATTGCATCATACTAGTGCATGGCTGGGCCTCCTAAGAATCGGGGAAACTACGGTACGAAACCTATCATGGCTATTCCTTGTTCGTGTATAAATCAAAGAAATTCCTCAAGATGTACATTCGGATCTGAATCTCTATGGTATATGAGATGTGGCGGTATAAGATATCGGTCTAGCCCTTCTCTCCCCATCCTCAAGATGTACTGGTCGACCATGTAGATGATATCCATGTTGTCAAAGATCATATTGTCCTTCCATCCTGGGTCATGTCGAAAGTTATCTATTACATCGATATCATATTCGTAGCTTAAAAATTTGGCAGGGGATTAGTCTGAGTGCTCGGCTTCTTCTCAGGCTCTTTCATTCTCCTATCAGCTATCATCTACTATAGATCTTTTAGTAACCAAGTGCACTCGTTAGTGTGGTGCCCTTTGGTTACATGATAAGCACAGAAGTTATCTCTGTCTGCCGTGGTAAGCGGAGTGAATGGCTTGATGCTCTGGAGTTGATCAGATTTTCTTAGCTTAGTGAATATCTGGGACAGTGATTCCACCCATGGAGAGATAGACTGGTGAGTCTGTACTTGGGTAACTGCTGCCACTTTAGGAGCGGCTTTCGAGGATTCGGAGGTGCCTTATTTGGAAGAACCTCCTTTCTCCCAATATCGAGGTTTAGTGTAAACTTGCTGTTCTTACTTCTTTTCAAGCCTCTTGGCATAGTCTACCATATCGTTGAAGGTGTTGAATCTTTTCATCTTAATTTCGTCTCGATATTTTGGGCTAGAGCCTTCAACAAGCTTTACTATCAGAGCACCTTAGTCAGGTGCCCCGGCTACAAGCACATGAATAGCCATCCACCTTAGATAAAACTTGTCGAAGGACTCATTCGGCCATTGCTTAATTCTTTCAAGATCTTGCAGAGTAGTCTTGACCTTCAGATTGAAGGCATAGTTTTCAAGGAACGCCGAGCACAGCTTCTTCCAATTAGACTTTACATCGGTTGGCATTCTCATGTACCACTCAGAGGCAGATCCATGGAGAGTTGCTTGAAAAGATTGACTATATGAACCTTAGGGATGTTCATGCTAGTCATAATTCGGAGATAACTTTCTACGTGCGCGTGGGGAGGTCCGATACCAGCATAAGGAGCCATGTAGGGCATCAGAAATTGATCAATATCCATATATTGATCTATAGAGGGGGCAACAGAGTTGTCCTTTACCAGAGATAGTTTCTCCATGTCTGCCATCTTTGCTTTGAGTACAGCTATTTTGGTTTCTTGTTCTTGGGTTTTCTGAGCATTGGCAGCGCTCAGCCTTTCCCAAATATCATGAAATTCTGGGGTGTCAAGAATCCTCCAAAGGGATTGGCCAACTACATCATCATCTGCCATCGCAGTTTCGGGTTCTAGATTAGAGAAAAATCTAGCTAGAGATTCGATCGATGGTGGGAGTGTGACTTTTGGACTGCCCGTAATGCACCTCAACCTGCTTCTCTCTCGCTTCCAACTTGAAAGGGCAAGAGATCAAGTGTTAGTAAGTGCATCGGGCGTGGCTCTAGGCCTTTCTCACCTTATTTATGGGCGGATGAATGAATGTATGAGTGATCAAATGCATGGATGAATGATGGAGATGCACAACTAAATTAAAAAAAAGGTTTGGGGAATATGCCAATCGCTCGAGGAGCAATTGACAACTTGCAATATTCATGGAATACTGCAAGCACACGGTTCCAAGGGCCTGAGTTGGATTAGACTTGAAAGCCCAAGGGTGAATTGACTCGCTGGTCAAAGGAGGGTCTACTCATTAGTCCAAAGGGTGAGATTACACTGGGGTCACTTAGAGGTTTTTGAGTCATTGGTCCAAGGGGTGAGCTGATACTAGGGTCATTCAAAGGGTTTTGACTCATTGGTCCAAGGGTTGAGCTAACACTAGGGTCACTCAAAGGGTTTTGACTCATTGGTCCAAAGGGTGAGCTGACACTAGGGTTACTCAAAGGATTTTGACTCACTAGTCCAAGGGTTGAGCTGACACGTGGGTCACTCACAGGATTTTGACTCACTGGTCTAAGGGTTGAGCTGACACAAGGGTCACTCAAAGGGTTTTGACTCACTGGTCTAAGGGATGAGCTGACACTAGGGTCACTCAAAGGGTTTTGACTCATTGGTCTAAGGGGTGAGCTAACATTAGGGTTACTTAAAGGGTTTTGACTCACTGGTCCAAGGGTTAAGCTAACACGGGGGTCACTCATAGGGTTTTGACTCATTGGTCCAAGGGTTGAGCTGACGTAGGGGTCACTCAAAGGGTTTTAACTCACTATTCCAAGGGTTGAGCTGACACGGGGGTCACTCATAGGGTTTTGACTTATTGGTCCAAGGGTTAAGCTGACGCGGGGGCCACTCAAAGGGTTTTGACTCATTGGTCTAAGGGGAGAGCTGACCATAGGGTCACTCAAAGGGCTTTGACTCACTGGTCCAAGGGTTGAGCTGACACGGGGGTCACTCAAAGGGTTTTGACTCATTGGTCTAAGGGTTGAGCTGACACTAGGGTCACTCAAAGGGTTTTGACTCACTGGTCCAAGGGGTGAGCTAACACTAAGGTCACTCAAAGGGTTTTGACTCACTAGTTTGAGGGTTGAGCTAACACGGGGGTCACTCATAGGGTTTTGACTCATTGGTCCAAGGGTTGAGCTGACGCTAGGGTTACTCAAAGGGATTTGACTCACTGGTCCAAGGGGTTAGCTGACACTAGGGTCACTCAAAGGTTTTGACTCATTGGTCCAAGGGTTAAGCTGACACGGGGGGTCACTCAAAGGGTTTTGACTCAGGTCCAAGGGTCAGCTGACACTAGGGTCACTCAAAGGATTTTGACATCTTTCGGCTCATGGGCTGAGCCTAGGCAGATTCATTAGTCTGGGTTACTTAGGCTTATGGTTTGAGCCTGGGTGGACTCACTGGTCTGAGTTGATTTCAGCTCGTGGGTTGAGCCTAGGTAGACTCATTGGTCTCAGTTACTTCGGCTCATGGGCTGAGCCTAGGTAGACTCATTAGTCTCGGTTAATTTTGGGTTCCTATAACTATGGAAATAAAATGGGATGGCACACATCAATGTCATGGTTGCATAAAGATATGGTTAGTTTTCATACAATCATGATGTTTATGATGTCCGTTTTGGTCTCAGGATAGGGTCCGCTTTGGAGTACCCTGCGCCTTTGTGTACCGAGTCCTAGTGGCCCTAAGCGAACCAAAGGAAGCTTTTCCACGTGTAATATACGTAGGTAGTCTTGCCCTTAAGCGAAACAGGTCCTAGTATGTTACGCAAGGGGTGTGATTGGATCCATACCCCTCAAGCCCTAAGCAAACTTGGAGATACTTCACCAAAGGACACCTAAATTGGTTTGGGGTAAAGAATGCAGATGCTATACAGTCCTAAAATTTGCGTAATGCAGAAATTATCACAAATTTCGTAATTTCAAAATTTAACTTGAACAATATTTTAATTATTATGTCAAAAATAGTTTTTATAAAAATGGGGTTTTTATAAAAATAAGATCCCCAGCGGAGTCGCCACTGTGAGCGGGCGGATGGGTTGTCGGGGTTTACATGCGGGGTGCGTCGCGCGGGGCGCGCTTTGGTTTGTTGGGGTTTGGGGAAACCGCAGCACTTGGTCTGGTTTGAGAAAATCTAGTTTGCTTAAATGTGGTGGTTTTGAAGGCCAAAAATGTGATTATATTTGAGAAATATATTTCACATTTTATTAAGAAAAGATATTTTTACAATAAAGCATTTTTACTTTATTTAAAAATAAAATAGAGTCACCACCCGGTTCAGCTCCACCGGAAATTGTGGTATACTGATCCAAAATGAGATTTTTATACCGAAAAGAAAATGAGATTTTGAGTTCGGACATAATAGTTACTCATATTGTTCAAATTGTTTGGATTAATTTTGGAATTTTGGACTTTTGGAATTTGTGGTGATTTCTGCATTACAACGGCTTTATTTAAGAATTAAATTCAAGAAATAAAATGGGCATTATAACAGCTTAATAAATAGACATTTTCTACCGAATTTTCGGCCGAGTAACGGCAGCATTTGGGCTCGGATAGAGTTTCCTCATATTCTGGATGTTTGTTAGTACCTACGAGCTTATTTACACATATTATAATTTAAGTGGCACCAGTGGCTCACTTAACCAGAGAAATGGAATGCAATATGTAATAATAAAGCAATAAAGATATGTTTTAATGAATTTGAAAGTTGGGCTTGGAGCCAATTACCCTCAATTTACCTTTTCGTCTATCTAGGAGGACTTGAGAGCTGGTGCAGGACCGAAGTTGTCAGAGGTTGTAATTTGATTGGAAAATAGATTTAACCCAAGTTATGACTATAATCTTGGATTATTTCTAAAGGAAAATCTGAGATTTGGTCATTTTTAGACCGAAGATCACTGTGGGATCTTGATCTAAAAAGACCGTGAAGTAGTTTATACCGAATATCGGTGATAGAACTCAGATCTGGGATTATTTTGATAGAGTTTCAGGGCTTTTGGGATTCCCAGAATTGAAAAAGGACACAAAGGTAATTTTAGGATTTTTTTTTAAAAAATTCTGTCTTCTTCTTGAAATGAGGGGGGTGCACCCCTTTATATAGAGGGTTGGTAATTAGCCGGCGGGCTAATTACCTCTCTGACAGGATTTTACATCAGATCCCGAAAATTCTGGCCAGATCTTGGTAAGATTTAATTTTTTTACTATAGATCGGTAAATAGCCGGCGGGCTGATTACCTATGTTTGACCAAACTTTGACTTTTTAATTTTTCAATAGAAAATGTTAAATCGGAGCTTCCCTAGAATGTAGATTTTTGAATTTTGGATTTTGGATGACAATTCGGTCCATTTTGGCTCATTTGTCTGATCGCTGAATGAAATAGGCATTATTCCTCATCAGGTCAGAACGAACCTGCGCTAATAAGCGCCACACGGAGTGACTTGATTTCGATTTCTACAGGAAGAACTACTTCCGTCCCATATACCAAAGAGAATGGCGTCTATCCTGTTAGGGTTCTGACGCTGGTTCGATAGCCTCAGAGGGCGTAAGGGAGGTGATCAGCCCAATCTCGATGGGTAACTACCATTTTGGACAGAATCTTCTTCACAGCTTTGTTTGTCGCTTCCACTGCCCTATTGGCTTGAGGACGGTATGGCGATGATCGATGATGTTCGATGTTGGGTCATTCTAGTAGGTCCGCAGTTTCCCCATAGAATTGCACTCCAATATCGGATGCCACATGATGAGGTATGCCGTATCGGGCAAAGGTGTGCCTTTGAATGAATTTTGCCATTTTCTTAGCAGTGATCCCGGTGTAGGATTCAACTTCAACCCATTTCGAGAAGTAGTCCACAGCTACTATGATGAACTTATGGTCATTGGTTGATGATGGTCTGATTTCTCCTATGATGTCAAATACCCAGGCCGAGAAAGGCCAGGGCGTGGCTAGGTGTTGCAGCTCGATTAGTGGTAAGTGACTCATGTTACCATGAATTTGGCATTCGTGACACTTCTTAACTAAGCGCGTGCAGTCAGCTATCATGGTCAGCCAGAAGTAACCCATTCGTTGTATCTTCTTAGCTAACATCACTCCGTTCATATGAGGACCACATGTTCCTGGGTGTATTTCTTGCATGACCTTGTCAGCTTCTGCTCGTCCCAGGCATTTGAGGAGGATTCCGTCGGAGGATATCCTAAATCACTACCCCTTGATGAGCCTAAAATGAACTGTTAATTTTCGTAGGGTGGTCCAGTCAGCATCCATAGCTTCTATAGGAAAGGTCCCACTTTTAAGGTACTAAAGTATGTCACTGTACGAGGGTTTTTGTTCGATGGAGATTTGCATGATCGAAGCGAGGTAGTACGGAGGGTGTGCAACTTTCACTATTATCGGTTTCATGCATTGTTGTTCAGGGTTTTCCCACATGGAAGCCAAGGTGGCTAGTGAGTCTGCCATTTGATTTCCCTCCCTCAACACATGTCGAAATTTGCATTTCCCGAAGAGGGACGCCTTCATCCATATGGATTCAAGGTACGATTGGAGAGATTCTTCCTTTACTTCCCAATCACCTATCACTTGCTTGATGACAAGAGCGGAGTCTTCCACAACCTCTGCTTCTTCTACCCCTAATGTGAGCAGTGAGCTCAGGCCAAATAGACACGCCTCATATTCGGCGCCATTGTTAGTTACCGGTAACTAGTCTTTTGGAAAGTAGGATCAATCCTCCTTCAGGAGACATAATTATGACTCCCATACCAGCTCCCTTGCGGTTCACCGCCCCGTTTAAGAACATGGTCTACCACCGAGGTTTGTTTGCTATCGTGGCTACCTATTTGTCTGGGAATTCAAAGTTCTCATTGTAATCGGATCCCAAAAGTTGGTTGGCCAGAAATTCTGCCATGGCCCATTCTTTGATCACTTTTCTAGTGACATATTCGATGTCGAACTCTGATAGTAGTAACAACCATCGAGATAATTTCCCAGCCAAGGAAGGTGCTTGACAAAGGCATTTCATGGGATCTACCTTTGCAACGGCCTGGATTTTGTAGGACTAGAAGTAATGTCTAAGCTTCTTAGTTAACCACACCATGGCGGCACAAGTTTTCTCGACTATGGTGTAACGGGTTTTGTACTCCAAGAGTTTCTTGCTGAGGTAATAAATGGCATTTTCTTTGTTATCCTCATGTTCTTGTACTAGCATTGCCCCTACGGAGGTTTTTTCAATGGCTATGTACAGGGTAAGAGGCCTACCCGGCGTAGGTGCCTTTAATACCGGCAGATTAGACAAGTATGCCTTGATTTTATCAAAGGCTTCTTGGCATTGCGGATTCCAAGCGACTGGTTGCTGCTTCTTGAGGAGTTTGAATATGGGTTAATAGATAGTGGTCAACCTCGCGATGAACCCACTAACGTACTGTAGGGACCCAAGGAAGCTTTGAACTTCTTTCTCGGTCTTAGGCGAAGGCATATCGAGGATTGCCTTCACCTTGTCGGGATCGATTTCTATGCCTCGTTGAATGATAATGTGACCTAGCAATTTCCTGGAAGTTACTCCAAAGACACATTTCTTTGGGTTAAGTTGTAGATTGTACTTCTCTACCCGGGTGAGAAAGCGATTGACCACAACCGGGTGCTCTTCAGTGATTTTACCAGCATATCATCCACGTATACTTCAACCTCTTTATGGATTAGGTCATGTAGTAAAGTGGTGACTGCCATTTGATAGGTTGCTCCTATGTTCTTGAGTTTGAATGGCATGAGTTTATAGCAGGAGACCCCCCATTCCATGATGAAGGCTGTCTTAAATTTGTCGATAACATTCATCAATATTTGTTTATATCCCGAGAAACTGTCCATGAAGGAATACATGGCTGACCGGGCTGCACTGTCGATTAGTACATCTATGTGTGGTAGGGGAAGTCGTCCTTTGGTGAAGCTTTGTTGAGATCACGGAAGTCGACACAGACTCGGACTCTCCCGTCCTTCTTTACAACTAGTACTATGTTGGCCAGCCATTCCGGGTATTCTATGGCTTCTAGGAACTTAGCTTTGATTTGTTTGGTTAGGTCTTTGTTGACCTTTTCTGCCCACTCAGGTCTCAATCTTCGCAGTCTTTGTTTGACCGGCCGAATTTTTGGGTCGGTGGGAATTTTTTGTTCCGCAATGGCTCTGTCAACTCCGGGCATGTCATCATAGGACCAAGCAAATGCTTTCACATGGGATTTGAGCACTCTTACTGATTCTATTTCAAGTTCGGGATCAAGTTCATTAGAATTTGATATCATCTTGGGGTCGTTTTCGGTTCCCAAATTTATTTCTTTTGTAAGAGTGTCATGAATACTAAAAATGCTTGGCGTATGGTGAGGTGAATGCGTGAAATCAAAAGCATCACACAAGTAAGCAAAGTCATTCATTTTATTGTCATTGTCACTTTCACAATACAAGTTGTTAAGCTCAAAGACATCATAAATTGAAGCATCATTATCAACTTCTAGGACGGTAGCTTCCTCGCTTAGAATCTTTGTGCTGCTGCTGGCGATCGCGTCGTCGACCTTGGACTTTCCTTTGATCATGAGCTAAGCCAGCCTAGGGATTATTTAGTGCATTCCTTCCTCTACAGGTTCTCCCTTTTGCAACTTTGACTCCCCCTTCTTGTCTTCAAGGTGGGCTTCCATTAGCTTAGCTAACGTTACTGCTAGTTCTTCGACATTTGATTGGTTTATCTTCTTTTGCCTCTTGGGGGCTTCCTCCTCAGGCAAGGTCTTCCTCATCTCAGTTTGTTTCTCATAATTAGTTGATCGAGTGGGGCCTTCGAAGCCTGCAATGTTTGAGAATATCTCAAAGCCTGACACTTCTCCCCCTTCGGTCTTGATTGGCTCGGGCTCGCCTTGGTAAAGGATTTCCTTAGGACGGACAAAGATTTCTAACATCTGGCGCCTCCTGGACCAAACCCTTCATCTGGTTCTGCCCTTGTATCTGAGTCCAGAGGGACTATGGGAGCCTATAGCGAATTTAAATTCTTGGGGGGCTTATTCTTAGGCTTCGAGGCCAGCCCCTGGGGTCAAGCGCTGGTCCATGTAGTTTCTTACCCATTCGGACCATTGGGTTGGTTTTTTGTCTTTTCCTGTGGTGGTGGTTAGAAATCCGCCTATCTATTCTAGGGTTGCGTGTATGGCAGCTACGGTAGATTTCTCGTCAGCCTCGAGGGTTACTATCTTCCCCTTGTAGGGGATTTTCACCTTTTGGTGCAAGGTGGAAGGGATACCCCCCAGCTCATGAAACCATGGTCGGCCGAGTAGCAAGGAGAACATGATCGGGATGTCGATGACGGTGAAACTTGCGAGGGACTCAACTTCCCCTGCCTTCACCGTTGCCTCAAAAGTTCCCAAGACGGACCTTTTTGAGTCATCATATGCTTTGATAACTGTTCCAGACTTCTTGAGCATCCCTTTGTTCATCCCTAGGATCGATAGGATTTTTCGAGGGCAGACGTTGAGTGCAGAGCCATTGTCCACCATGACATAGGGTATCACTCAATCTAGTATCTTAATTTTTAAGTACAAAGCCCGATTGTGGCATAGCTCATCATTTGGCAGGTCCACCTTTGAGAATATAATCTTGGGAGACTCGGTGGGGATTCTGCATCCGACCAAGGCACACACTTCTACCGGTGAAGCTAGTGATGGTGCCTCCATTTCCATTAACTTTTGCATAATAGCCCTCTCATATGCCTAGGATCCCCGTACGAGATCCCAAATGCTCATCCTGACAGGGGTGTTTGTTAATTTTTTAACCACTGGAACGCCAACTACCTTCATTGGCTTATCTGCTGGTGAAACTTGTGTAGGGCCCGGATTAACTTAGACCCGAGGCTGATAAATTCTCCCGCTTTTGGTAACATGATTGATGCGCTCCTGTCATTCTTGGGGAGTGCTCTCAGGCTCGAATACTGTGAGCTCATCAAAATCTTCTTCGAGAGGAATGTCTTCCAGCCGTATGGGCCTATCCATACATCGACCTAGGGTCTTTGCTCCTTTTAGCCCGCAGTGCACATCCGTTAGTAATGCTATAGCCAGATTTGCTCGGAGATTTCATCTATCACGTGTGCTTGCGATTCAATCCCCTTGATCATGTTAATAACATCGGAGCAAGTAAGGACCAATTCGTCTAGTATTTCCATTATTTCCGGATGAGGTACCATTGTGAAGAATGGATAAGCCCAGGCTGTTGGTCCATCCCTTTGGTATAGTTCCATTCTGGGAGAGTCACCCCTCGGTCCCTCACCAGGTTCTTCCATAGTAAAATAGTATAAGGAAGCTTGGCTCAGGATGCTCCAGAAGTAGCAATAGCGATGTGTGGCCGGATTATTCCAAATCCGGTTGTACCATTGCAACGTTCTCCCTTCAAGAGTAGTGCCAAAGATTTTAGGCCAACGGTGATAATGTTCATCCCTTGAATTCATTACTTTGGTGAATATTACGAGGTAGATCCGAGGATGTCCGCTCCCGTCATATCCGAGTTCTGGTGGTAACTCAAGGAAGAGCATGGTCCCGTGGGTATCTTCCCAAGCGATTGCAGATTCATAGGCCATGTTGAGCCTTATGTAGAATATTTGGTCATCTTGGATACTTGCGAATGCCATTGGATTAATTGCGGCATTAGACTGATGTCTTCTCCGCCGCGGGGGTCTCCTGTTCTCTTGTTGGATTCTTTGGAGAACTAGTCTTCTGGTAAGGCGTCCAGCCCCGATCGTGCTGATTTTTGTAGGTGATCCATCCATGATTCCCTATAACTCTTCTCTTATTAATCGAGAGTGCGGGGCGATGGTTGGGGATCTGCAATCCCTTCCGGTGGTGGATCCCAGAAGCATACTAGCTCTGGTGCCCATAGGTGAGGATTAGCAGGGATTGTCTTGACGTACCCATCCGTCATTGTCTACTCATTATCACTTCGATAGTCAGAACCGTCATCCCGTCATGATTTCGTGGTAATCATGTCATACGATGTTGGTCTACTTAGCATGAGTCTTGGGTACGCCATGCCTTGTGACTGCCAGGTTGGTCCAGTGTTAGCGGGTTCATTACCACTCAAATATCTAGGCCGAGGATGAGCAAATTGAGACGGATCGGGGGGTGCCACTTTGCTCGAAGGACCTCCCGTTTATGGATTCTTGCTGCTTTCTCCTGTCTCAAAGTGAGGGTTTAGGTGAGGCGATTGCTGCCCGAATCTCTGTGGGCTCGACATCTCCTCACATTGCGTAAGAGTAGTGATGGTAGTGTGGTGGATCATATGCATAGTTTCATCTTCAGGCATGCTTATGTATCTTTCATAAACTGGCCTGAAGTGTATGCATTATGGGGAAGGCGGGAGGACCCATGGGTAGGATCCCTCATCGTTCCTGGAGAATGACATGTGAGGAGTGAATGCTTGGATGAATTTCTGGCACATTAATGGCCAATCCTATTATCGGTGGGGTAAGATTCGGAAACACCAAGCTAGGGCCTGACTGATTAGAAACCGAGGAAATAGGGTTGCTGCCCCTATAACACTGATGTCATATAGCTCTAGAGTTAGGAGGAACCATCTCAGGAACTTGATCTGATCAGAGTTTCTTGAAAACCTGTTCTCATTTCCTTCCCAATCGGCTAAGTAAAGGAGGCCTTGTGATCTTAGTTCTTCTTCATAAGATGATACTCTTTCAATCATATGCATTTCATCGAATATAGGGTTATCATCAAAGCAGAGATCTTTGTCCTTGCTATCCAGTCCCCATTTTTCTTCCTCGTCAATCAAAATGGCATTGATGAATAATGTTTCGTAGAAGTTTGATTCTACTTCATCTTCCTGAGGGCGACATATAGCTGTACTTTTAGTGGCTAACTCTCGGCTTAGCACCATATTTAAGGAATTATGTCTTGCAAAAGTATGCGCTAAGCTAGCGCTTACGGCTGAAAGATACCAATACCGTTCGACTGGCAGCTCATTATACTAGTCACAAACTTTATCATCGAGGAACGTGACCAGTAGGGCCGGGGCCGTTGTACCGCTGAGCTGCCAAAATGAATTGAGGAGGCTAACTAGATCAGGTCCTACTTTGATCCCATCATCCTCGATACCTATGAGTCCCACGGCTCTCAAGTCTACCGAGCGCATCGGGGTGTCGTCTAATTACCACCATCCGGATGGAGCCTCCTCGAGCTCAATAAGATATATTGACTGACTAGTTACATCGAGGGACTCTTGGAAGATCCTAATCCCGTCGCTAGGGAAAGCTTCCAAGAATTGGTGTTCTAGTTCTACCTAGTCCCATAATTATCGAGGCGATAGGGTACGGTACCAATCCATCGCGTCTTCTACGATAAGTATAGGAATGCGGTGACCATGCTATGAGGTGGTATATCGTACTCCACCAAGAGATCGTAAAAGTGGGCTAGGAATTTGACCGCATTTGTATCCCCTTTGTATCTGAGTCCTTCCATTGCTAAGGCCGAGAGTCTCTCGGACTTCCAAAATTCTCTTGCACAGGCATCTACCTGGTCTATTTCTGTGAGTGCCCACATAATATCATTTTCTTTGAATCCTGGGTCAAACTGGGCATTATCCCTCCCACCGTCATCGTCCTCATGGAGAAGGATGGCAATGACAAGAGATTCAAAGGTTAGAAGCGGGTTATTTTGAGTACTTGGCTTCCATTTCGGTTCTTCGAAGTTTCCTTCCTGAATCATTTTCTGGAGGTCGCATAACAATCGAACACATTCGTTGGTCCTGTGCCCCTTCACGATGTGGTACGTACAGAAGTTATCCCGGTCTGCCAAGGCTTGTGGTACAAAGGGCTTTAAGCTTTGCATGCCCCCGAATTTTCTCAGCTTGGTGAATATCTGAGACAACGACTCAGTCCATGGTGAGATTAGCTGAGGCAATGATGGAGTAATTGCGGCACTGACGGCCTCAATTTTCTTCTCTTCCCTCTTGGTATAGGAAGGTTTTGGCTGGTAGGATTTTGGGGAAGCCACCCTATCATACGGCTTATTTTTTACATAATAGGCTGCCTCTTCCTTCCTTATGTGCTCTTCCTCATCATACTTCTTGATTCTCTTGGCATATTCCACAACATCGCTGAAAGTATAGAATTTCTTCGTTTTCATTTCTCAGAAAAATTTGGGATTACACCCCTCCACCAGTTTGATAATTAGGGCATCCATCTTTGGGGCACTGTCTACCAATGATTAAACCATGACCCATCTACGGTAATAGGCTTCAAAGGGCTCCTTAATTCCCTGTCAGACCCTTTTTAGGTCTTGCAAGGTTGTTTCCACCCTGACATTGTAGGCATAATTCTCAATGAAGGTGGTACTAAGCAATTTCTAGCTTGACTTTACTTGGCTAGACATTCTCATATACCAATCGGTAGCTAGACCTCTTAGGGTTATTTGGAATAAGTTCACCCGATGGACTTCGGGAATCCCTATACTAATCATAATGCGTAGGTACCCCTCAATATGGGCTTCAGGGGAACCTGTGCCATCAAATGGTGGGACATAGGGCATGACAAAACTAGCGGGTAGTGGGTCTGGGATTGAGAGATCAAATTTTTGTAGACCTGTGTATTTAGTGCTGGAGGGTCCCGTAATACGCCTCAACTTAAGGAGCATCTCTTAGAAATTAGAAAATTTCTTTTCAATCTCCATAACTTTATCACCCGAATTGGAATCCGAAACTCTGACAGCCCTCATATTACTAATGACGGCTTCAAATTTCTTAAGGAAATCGTCAGAAAGGATCATATCTTGTACGGCCTCGAGCGTTGCCTTGTGGTTATCGGCCATTTCATCGCTTGGTTCTGCAAAAGTGGGGTCGTCAAAATCTGCCTCCTCGGGGGCTCTTCTCTGAGGTTGTTTCTTTTTGCGTGCCAGCGCAGGCAATTTTAGGTGAGCTGAAACAAAAATAGGTGAGTACATGATCGTGTGCATAATGCACAAGCCTATGGGCGTTTCTAGAATGGTTTTTATGGTGCATGCGTATTTATATGATGTATGTGTATTGCCTTCGATGTGAGGCGGTGTTATTTTTTGTATCGCTTAATACCAAGGGTATGCGCAATGGTGCACTCTAGGAGCGGCTTTTTCTATGGTTGTATCACTTAATACCAAGGGTATGGCTTTTCTATGGTTATATCGCTTAATACCAAGGGTATGCGCGATGGTGCACTCTAGGAGTGGCTTTTCTATGGTTGTATCGCTTAATGCCAAGGGTATGCGCGATGGTGCACTCTAGGAGCGGCTTTTCTATGGTTGTATTGCTTAATACCAAGGGTATGCGCGATGGTGCGCTTTGGGAGCGGCTTTTCTATGGTTGTATCGCTTAATACCAAGGGTATGCATGATGGTGCGCTCTAGGAGGTGCTTTTCTATAGTTGTATTGCTTAATACTAAGGGTATGCATAATAGTGCACTCTAGGAGCAACTTTTCTATGGTTGTATCACTTAATACCAAGGTTATGCATGATGGTGCACTCTAGGAGCGGCTTTTCTATGGTTGTATGGCTTAATACCAAGGGTATGGGCAATGGTGCACTCTAGGAGCTACTTTTCTATGGTTGTATAGCTTAATACCAAGGGTATGCACGATGGTGCAATCTAGGAGCGGCTTTTCTATGGTTGTATCACTTAATACCAAGGGTATGCACGATGGTGTGCTTGCATGGTATGATTATTTCATGTCATGGCTGCACGCAAATCGTGGTTAGTGGTTTATGTGTGGCGCAACGTTTGAGTAGACCAACATGTACTTTTTAAACTCTCTCTTCCAACCTTGTTGCTCCATCATGGTGAGTATCTTTCCTAGGTGGGGGCTTTTTTCCTCTATTACCATCCTAGGGTAGTTGAGGACATACTCTCTTTCGTGATTTTAAGAAAATCATTGGGTATCCCTAGGGGAAGTTTCTAGGGTTATATTTGCTATATGTTGGGTTAAGTCTGACGGGGTCGTAGTTGATGGTGACCGTGCATTATGTACTTAAGCCCAAGAACCCTAATCGAGTTCAAGAGCCCATTTTCCACGTTTAATATACTCAAACCTAGTAACCTTAATAAAGTCAACTAGATTATATTGTACTACGCACGGCTGGTGTTTCCCAACTTTGTGTCCTTATACGAACTGGAGATAAGTTCCAGACATGTCATCGAGAACAACGTGGTTTCTGGGTGTATACACGTACAGATGCTACGCAGTAAACCCTAAATCCAAATTCAAATGACTTTCATTATTTCATCTTAAATTGATTTTGTGGAAAATCAATTATAAAAGAGTATATTCCCCAGCAGAATCGCCACTGTGAGCGGGCAAACTTTTCTTGCTTTAACTCTTTTTGGATCGTCGATTGGATTGGCACGACCAATGCGGGAATCCCGAGTTTTAATGAGGGGAGTCGCCGCTATAGCGCGAGGCTTCTTGTATGTGTGAACATACTTGGCATTTCCAACTAGACAAAGGGGTCAAGGACTCCTTTGGGGATTAGCCTTTTTATTGCGGGAGCAGGGTCCCTATTTTATATAATATTAGAGTCGCCACCCGAATAAGCTCTTCTGAGAAATTGGTGGTATAGCTGATCTAAGCAGGATTCCTATACCGATAAAAGATAGATTCTGGTTTCAGATGAAATAGTTACTTGCCATTTGAATTTGGATGAAGCGTATTTTTGAAAATGAATCTTTTGTTGTTTAAATAAGCAAAAGAGATGAGTTAGGGAGATACGACCTTTGCGGGCATAATTAGATTACCTCGTGGGGATGGTTAAGGATTCATGATTGAAAATGACACTTTGAGCCTCAGTTACCTTTTGTTTGTTGCAGGATGACTGGAAGGCCCTGTACTAACTAGGACCGCGTTTGCTTTAGGTTTCTTCAAGATTTTTGTGGAGATAACCTAGAGGAATTTTGCAGTAGGCTTATTTGAGTGTTTGGGAATGAGTGGGTAGCTTTTTAGCTAAAAGCTATTTCAAGGAAGGGTTTCTATACCTTGGTATAGTTTTGGGATAGTTTTGGTAAAGGCTCGATACTATGAGGGATTTTCAAAGATGGATTGCTCGAGAATGATTTCTCTTTTTTTCTCTTTAGATCATTGAATCTCTAGAAATGCCGGGGGCAATTTCCTTTTATAGAATTTTTGGGAGCGTCGATCGACACAATTGCCATTATCAATCGATGCAATAGGTGTCAGAGTTGCTTTGCTGTGTCATCGGTCTAGATTCCCCTATGAGCGTCGATCGACACAATAGGGAAGCATCGATCCATGCAATTTGGGCGGTGATAGCTTTGCTGAGTCATGTTTATAGGTTTGATAAGTTAATAGAGGAATCGACATGTGGCACCGTCAATCATCACAATGTGATAGCATCGATCAACGCAATGCAATGTATGACATATGTTGATCAACACTGATCTTCAGGGTGTCAGAACCTTGTTTCCTTGGAGGGGTTTGTAGTTTGGGGTGAAACATGGCCGTTGTCAATACCAGTTTGTCATTTCTTGAAAAGGTCTTGGACATCATCAGGCCTGGGATGGACCGTGCTTACACCAAGTAGGATCTAAATTTGTCAAATGCATATACCACAGCAAGCAACTCCTTTTCAGTGACAATGTAGCTTTGCTGAGTTTCATTTAGGGTTTTGCTTGCATAATATATGGGATGAAAGTGCTTGTCAATCCTTTGACCTAAGACTACTCCAATGCAAGCATCACTTGCATCGCACATCAACTCAAATGGTTTCTCCCAATTTGGGGCAGCCAAAATAGGTGCATTAATAATCTTGCTTTTGAGCTCATCGGAAGCTTTTAAACAAGTTTCATCAAATTTGAACTCGGTGTCCTTATGGAGAAGTGCAGTCAAGGGTTGTGTCGTCTTTGAGAAGTCCTTGATGAATCTTCTATAAAATCCAGCATGCCCAAGAAAGCTTCTGACTTCCTTAACTGATTTGGGGGGAGTGAGCTTCTCAATTATCTCAACTTTGGCTTGATCAACTTCAATGCCCTTTTTTGAAATTTTATGGCCAAGAACTATGCCTTCATTGACCATAAAGTGGCATTTTTCCCATTTCAAGACCAAATTGGTCTCCTTGCATCGAAGTAAAATAGCTTCCAGGTTGCTCAAACAGGACTGAAAGGTTGCCCCATAGACTGAAAAATCATCCATGAAAATTTCAACAGTTTTCTCCACTATGTCATGGAAGATGGACATCATGCACCTTTGAAAAGTGGCTGGTGCATTGCAAAGTCCAAATGGCATTCTTCGGTAGGCAAAAGCACCATAGGGGCAAGTAAAGGTTGTCTTTTCTTGATCCAATAGATGGATTACAATTTGATTGTACCTAGAATATCCATCAAGAAAATAATAGAAGTTGTAGCCAGCTAATCTTTCAAACATTTGATCAATGAAAGGAAGTGGAAAATGATCCTTTCTGGTTGCATCATTGAGTTTGCGATAGTCAATGCATACTCTCCATCCAATTACTATTCTTGTTGGAATGAGCTCATTCTTCTCATTTTGCACCACTGTCATCCCTCCTTTCTTGGGAACCACTCATTCTTCTCATTTTGCACCACTGTCATCCCTCCTTTCTTGGGAACCACTTAGACTAGACTGGTCCAAACACTATCTGAGATGGTATAAATGATTCCTGCATCAAGTAGCTTGATACCTCTTTTCTAACCACTTCTTTCATGTTAGGGTTAAGTCTTCTCTATGGTTGCACCACAGGCTTGTGATTGTCCTCCATCAAAATCCTGTGAACACAAATGGATGCGCATATTCCCATAATGTCTACAATTGCCTATGCCAATGCCTCTTTGTTCTCCTTCAATATCTCAATTAATTGAGCTTTTTGGCTTTGGGTCAGCTTGGAGGAGATTATCATGGTAGTTTGTTTGGGGGCTCAAGGAATGCATATTTCAGGTGAGGAGGTAAGGGTTTCAATTCAAGCTCTTGTGGTTCTTCCAGGAATGTTTTGGGGGACAATTTTGGCGTGTGGTTTAAAGGTTCAATAGGAGTTTTTCTGTATTGGTTCGGAAAATAGGGTGGTTGCTCTACTGACTGGTCTAGTTGCTCTTCTGCTGAGTGTGGTTGTTCTTGCACAATTTCTTTAGGGGCGATCTCTTCTGGTTGTTATGGTATGCTTTCCTCTTCTTCTTCTTGACCAATCTTCTCAAACTCCTGTAAAATGAAGGGATTCAAATGCAAATTAGTGGTGTCCAAGAAATAACATTGATCATCAAAAGAAGAAGGTTGTTTCGTTGCTTCATTCATTTTAAATGTCACTTCTTCATCATGCACTTTCAGAATTAATTTGCCATTATGCACATCAATTAAAGGTCTTCCAGTAGCAAGGAATGATCTACCTAGAATGATAGGAACATGAAAATCTTCATCCATATCCATGATAATGAAATCAACAGGTAAAATAAACTTTCCAACCTTTACTAAAACATCTTCTACAATGCCTCTAGGGTACCTAATAGTTCTATCAGCAAGTTGTATAGATACTTTGGTTGGTTATGGTTCTCCTAAGCCTAGTTGCTTATATATGTAGTATGGCATTAGATTTATGCTTGCTCCTAGGTCACAAAGTGCATTGTCAACATTTAAGTTACCAATAGAGCAAGGAATAGAAAAACTCACTGGATCTTTAAGTTTCTTAGGCCAAGGTTGCCTACTTTGAAGAATGAATGAGCAATCTCTATTTAGTTGCATCATGGCCACATTTTTCAATTTCTTCTTATTTGCCAGCAAGTCCTTCAAGAATTTCACATACATAGGCATTTGTGCAAGTGCTTCTGCAAAAGGAATATTAATGTGAAGTTTCTTGAAGACTTCTAAAATTTATCAAATTGCTTAGCCATTTTGTGTTGTTTTGCCCTTTAAGGGTAAGGGATCCTAGGTTGGTAAGCTGGTACTAGCTGTTTTTCAGGAATGGATTCCTTTGGAGTGGTCACAGGTGGATCTTGTTGTGGTTGCTCTGAATCTCCCTGTGGTTGCTCCTGGTTGGTTTATGCTTGCTCCTCATCACTAGTACAGTCATTAGTCTCCTCTTGAGGGAGAATCTCATTCTCCTTATTACTTGCACGTTGAAGGTCTACTGTACACTCTGAGTGTTTGCCTTGGTGGGGGCAAGTTGACCTCGCCAACTCCTTCTAGGGTTCCATTGCCATTTTGGAGATTGGTTGCATCAGCCATTCTTTGTTGCTTGCGTCTTCTTCTGGCTGCTCCACTTAATCTACAGTAAGTCCTTTCAATTTCTGGATCTATTGGGACTAGGGGGCAACCAGCTCTACGCATACAACCATGATTGCACCGAAATAACTAATTCCTTCATAAATGGCGACAAACAAATTAAACAAACCAATTTACAAACAAAATCTAAATATTTCACACATTGTTCCCCGGCAACGGCACCAAAAACTTGTTGGTTGCCTAAATGATCTAGCAAGTGCACTAGGTCATGGCTTGTAGTATGGGGGCAAGCACAAGGTCGTATTCCTTAGGGAGCAAGGGAAATAATTTAAACTAGGATGTAAACTAGTGAGTTTCAATACTAAAACAGGTTCATTGGAATAGATTGTTGAAAGTAAAGTGATTGCAGAAAGTAAAATGGTTGCGTCTGAATGGTTGCCCTTGGCAATATTACAATGGGGCAAGCATAGCCAACAACTAGTCAAGCATGGTTAATCACTCCCTTATTTTATCTTAACATATTTTTAGCATTTTGATCTAGGTTTCTTTTTTCCTACATGTACCAAACGTGGCTCTCGCCTCGTGTTTAGTTTCTTTAAAGGTTAACTTATAGGTTTCCCTTCGCAAGTGTCCCCTTTAAGCATTAAGAATAGACAAGCATTCTAATCAATAGAAACCTCTAGCACTATCCAACTAGCTCTCGGTTCGTTAGGATAAGTGTGTCTTATATTTTAATCCGAGTTACAGTTCTCCATCCCGATTCTTCTTGTTACACTAGGCATAAGTTGATCAGACTTATGAGTTATTAAGCACAAATATAAGACAATCAATTATGATTAAAGTTAAGAGTAAAAGAACAGGAGCGATCATACCATGCTAGCCTCTCATGCTTGCTGGTTATGGTTGCATCTACTTTAGTTGCTCATAATGATAAAGATAGAACTCAATGAATTTCTGGAAATGATGAACATGATATAAATATGAATATTCACGGAGTTTTTACAGAAAAAGTTACCAAGAGTGGCCAATCAAAAGCATGTCTCGCATAGGAGACTTAGTCCAAATATATAATGGCAAGTGGATCTTTCTAGAGATGTCACTTGCCCAAAATGATAATAGAGTCAGTAATTTAACTAATGTACACCACTTGCTTAGACAATTAGCACAAAAAGACAAAATGCACAGCCTAGCAACTTGGAGGTCTTCCACCGGTCTAAGCAAGGCATCTTTCTAGAAGCTCTCATGCTTTTGGCTTCTCTTCTTCTTTGCTTTGGGTTTGGGCTTCTTTCTCAATGTCCGATCCATCTTGATGTTAGCTCTGCTCAGTCGCGTGCTTGCTTTGCTCAGCTTCGTGCTTTTCCTGCTCCGCGTGCTTGCTCTGCTCCTCTTCATGCTTTCCCTGCTTTATTTCCAGGTCATGTGATGCAAGTGCAAGTTTTTCTAAAGGGTTCCTGAAATTATGCAAGAACACTAATAAATCGCATGGTTTCCCCACACAAAAAGGTATTTTTAGTGCTAAGTTACTAGTGTTTTGTGGTATAAATCACTCTTATCACCATTCATTTTTTACGAAGTCGAAGAATTCTGCAGTAAAGCATTAACTTTATAAAAATTAAGTAGAATTTCACGTAAAATATACATGAACTTCAATAAATTTCGCACATTATAATAAATTTACGTTAAAGTCTTAAGCTGAAGTGAACAATAGTAAAGATTTGTATTTGCGTACTTAAAGTCTTAAGTTGAAGCGAATAAGATTATATATTTGTAGAGTTTACATAAAAAAAATTGAACTGAGGTTTCTCTCTATTCAACTTAGAGAAAAAATAACGATAACTGTGAAATATATTGTTCAAATGATTAAAAAAAACTAATGTTCAATTTTCTCCAAGTTAACGCTTGACAAAAATTGTCAACTTTACGAGAAAAAAGAATGAAAAATGGAATTCAAATAATGAATAAAGGTTGACTTAAATTTTAAGAATTTTACGAAATGATTTGAAATTCATATATATTTTACGTGAAAGACTACTAAATTTTCGTAAAGTTAACAATTTACAAAATTCTCTTCACCTTTATGAAAATTGATCGTTAAATGCCACAATATATCATTCAAATAGTAAGGCATTCGTGACTATGAGCTATAACACAAATACAATGTTCTTGCTTTGGTTCTGGGCAAACCAAATTCAAGCATATGTACATAGACAAACCATGATCCTAATAGACCTGTTTGGACCCGGACTGGATCTTAAATATATAGACCCGAAAAACCCGGGTCTATTATACAAAAACGGATCCCGATAATTGCTATCCCTAACTCAGACTGGACCTCTATATATAATTAAACCTCAAGCCCGACCCACAAACCTATAAATTAAACTTCTTACAAAAAAAACATTTTATTTATTAAAAAATACTTATTTTAATAATTTGCTCAAACAATTCCAAACAAAATTTTACTATAACCAACAAAACTAAATTTAACATCTATATTTTTGGAAAGTAATTTAAATTTAATAAAATCTATTAGAATTATATATAATAAATATATACTTATATTATATCGGGCTGGACGGGCCAAGCTTGAGTTCTAATACTAAAACCAAATTCTATCTCATATAAAAATCGGGCTAATGGGTTCTGGTAGGGGGCCTTTATCATAATTTTCTTTCCGAAATCCATTGAGCGGGCCAACAGGCAAGTTTAACCTAGTGTTTAACACTGAACTTGTGGCCTTTAAAGGTCCCACGTTCGAAACACATCATGGATGAGTGGTGATTGTTCTTTTCAATGGCGGAGCCAGGACCCCATAAAAGGGGGGGCGGAACTTCATAGGGAAAAAAATTTTCTGGCAAAATTTTCTATATCTAATGCTTGGCTGAGATTATACCAGAGGCATATGGGTGCCTCTACAATAACTAATGCAAGCGTTGAAGACAAAGACATTCCCTTATGAAGAACATCTATTTTGGTTAAATAGCATCAATTCAGAGTTGGAGAGGTTGCAACACTAAAAGATTAACTCTGTGAAATGCAACAAAAGATATGATAAGATTGATTAGTTCCAGGGGCAGAAAAAATCCAAAATTACCTCATTCGATCTCTGGACATCAAGATAACAACTACACCATTGAAACGAGATTCAAGTATTAAAGGTAAACTGACACATGAAACACGAAAAGATTTTACACTTGGATCACAATAGAATCTAACTTAAACTGAGTATTCTTGAGTTTGAAGCAAAAACTACTTTTGTGTTGTGTAACAAGTTCCATCATTCTTCAACCTCACCCAACAAAAACTCATACGCATTAAAAGTATATAATTACTAGTACAACAAGTGGATATCAGTAAATAGTCAACGACGGTACATAAGAAAAATTGAAAGAGTATGTTTGTTCGACAACTTTGATATCTAAATTAATATTCTGAAGATATTAAAACACTTCAAGAGCATCAGATGCTATGAAATTGTTCTAAAAGCATTAGTTTGATAAAAAGAGGAACCTAAACATAAGTTATAAGACCAGTAAATAGTCAAAGCCTTCAAGTAGTGTTAGTACTCCACACAAACAATCCAAACCCTCATTCATAAAATAGAACTTCACTTGTTAAAAACTACAATCTTCCTAAAAGCAACGGTAATCAGTAAGGGAAAAAAAATCGAAAATCAGAGTCAAATATAGCGTAAGTTCTCATTTATAAACGGCCATTTGAATAGTTGACAGCAAACTCTTTATGGATTCACAAAATATAATTAACTAATTTCGATTAAAACTCTAAACAAGAAAGCATAACAAACAAAATAAATTATCAAATAAGAAACACCCACAATCTAATCATCAATTGATACTACAGTTGTGCAAAATAAGTTGCGAATCTGGAAAACGACACGAATAATATCTAATGCCTAAACAACACTTCAAAACTGACCTATCGGCTATCATTGTGTCTCTCGAGTCTGATTGCGACTGCATGAAAGTGAAAATTTGCAGAGAAAATCAGCGTGGACGGTGTAGGCGGGGGGCATCAGCCCTTGAAATTGATATTGATATTGAACTCGAAATCGTAAGTGGCTGATAGGCTGAGTGAAATGGATGGGGAGTGAGAAGCAGAGCAATAACCTTCAGTTGATCAGGGATCAAAACCAAGTCGTTTTATTCTTTAAAATTAAAAATAAAACTAAAACTCAAACGCATCATTTTGGTATTAATTAGGGTTACAATTAAAAGAAAAAACAAGTGACGAGGGAGAGTTGCAGGGGGAGGCGGTATCCATTTTCGCCGGCGGTTAGGTAAAGTAATATGGGGGTTGCCAAAATTCCAGCGAACAAGGGCACCTCCGCCGACCTTTATTTAATGTAAGTGTAGTTGAAAAAAAATATTTAAAAAGTTTATTTTGTATATTTATAAGTATGTAAACTTTATTAGTTATTTAAAAAATGTTTTATTTTACTTTAAAAGTGTAGATGAACTTGATAGAGATATTATTTTGTACATAGAATTATTTTTAATGTGTATAGACTTTATTTTATATTTTAAGGTGTATGGGAATTATATATAAAGCAAAAAATTTATTTATAAATTATCATATTTGTCTAGAGCTTACACTTTACATTTATCTTTTTTTAATTATATACCTTTTTCTTAATTACATAATTTTAACTTTAAAATTTTATTTGTACGTTAATACAAGAACCTCCCATATAACAACCCTCTCTCTTCTATTTAATTTTTTTTTCAATTTAATACGACTATATCTCACAAAGCGTTAAGTTTTTTGACACGAAAATATTTTATTCGTCTTATTTTTTATCTTTAAAACGAAATCCATATTGAATATTTTTTTAGCACAAAAAAATTATCGCAGTTCTATACAGTTTTCACCAGTTTTTTCGTGAATGCTTAAATATGGCATAAGAGTGATATAATGTGTTTATAGCACCAAATTTTCATTTATTTTCGCATCGAAGTAGAGAGTAAAGAAACACTCTTTGATAATCAATCTGCAGAATCTAAAAAAATGATTGCAATGAAAATAGTTGTCACCACCAAAGGCCAGTGTTACTGCCTGAAACAATCATAGAAACCACATTAGCCTGATACATTTTCCTTTGTAATCTGTGGCGACAACATCCAAACAACAGAAGAAATCAGTAAACATTTTCACACTCAAATAAAAGAGTAACCTTGTAAACAGGGCGTTGCCAGGGAAAAGCAGCTGAAGTGCAGCCTCAAATAATCCATAACAGGCAACTATTTCCTTGCTATAGCAGTGGGTTTCGGCCACATGCTTATAAATCTCCTTGAATACCATTTTGCTTTAAGAAATCAGCGTGTAGCATCTGCGTCAGCCAGTATTTAGGACCTAATTGTATATACGTAATTAATTCTTACAGGCAGTAAAGTAGAAGTTGCAAGAAATAACTTCCGTCCTAGTTTTCTTTAAAATTTTCTGAAGATAAAATTCCGTTTGCTTGGCAAAAATCTCCCAATTTTCTCTCCCCTCCCTCTCATTCTTTCAAAGACGACCCTCCATTCCTTGTGAGCTGGTCAACTCCGTTTTCCATTTTGGGATTTCAAAAAAGATTATCCCACTTTCTTTCCCTTCAATTATTGAATCTAATCTTTTTTTCATATGATTTTAAAAGTAAATAGTCTAAATAAACTCAGAAACACTTTTAAAATCATGATAAAGTCTACATTCACTTCTCATACATTTCATAAACCCTTTTTAAAACATAATAAAGTCTAGATTCGCTTTGGATACAATTTAGAAACATTTTTAATTACAGATTAAAGTTCATATACACTTTATCATACAAAGTAAAAAAATAAGAAATCTAGATACACTTCAATCACAATCTAGATACAATTCAAATCACTTTTCAATAGAAAAGAAAATGTGGATACATTTCATATACCAACGGAAAATTAAATTATTTCAAAGAGACGTGCCGAAAAATTAACGGTTTAAAATATATATGGAACAAATTTATTTTAAAATTTAAAAGAATAAAGAGTATGATAAGGGTGTCTATCAGAAAGAAAAAAAAAAGAAACATGTCGAGGACAAGTATTCAGATAGGAAAGTGTATATTGAAAATGACACCCAAAGAGAGCATACAAAAACAATTAAATAGCGTATCGGTTAAAATGAATTTGGGTTTGCACTGTAAAAAAAACCCTAAATGCTGTAATTCTTGGTCTCTTAACAAGCAATTGAGTAGAAAGATGTTGGTTTACTCTGTCAACAATTATATACATCTGAAGCCGCATGAACTTAACACTCTTTGATGATGGCTCCTCTGAACTTTCAATTGTTCCTCGAAACCTACTGGTCTTGGAAAAATGCATCGAATTGTTGCATGAACACCACGTGTCAGCTTCTGATTAGAGAGAAAAATCAAAAGAATTACATCTTTAAAAAGTCAAACCAACCGAAAGCTGACATGTGGTATATAGACGACAATCTGGTGCACTTTTGCTAAGTTTAAAGGGCTAATATGAACAACTGAAAATTCACGACAAGTTTAGGCGGTTTAGGTGGATTTCACAATAGAAGATTAATGCCATCAATCACTTGGTAGTTGAAACTTCAACGAACCCCATCGAAATACTAATTTCCTAAACTTAGAATAGGTAGGTATTGCATGAGATATTTAAATGAAGAATCAACTAATGTTGCAACAAAGAAATCTGGATTTGACCTGCATTATTTTGTTTTGAATTAGACTAATCAATTGTCATCTTCTTCATAGAGTGCTGTGAAATCTTCGACCTCATTAGTCCTACCAGCTTGTTGATTCGTCGATCTCATTTCGTCAATCTCAACCAGCAACAACGGATCACAGACTACCCTATCTGCCCTCAAAGGCTTCGGGCAACCTGACACGAAAAATGCAACTCTAAGCCACTCTGGCTCATTGGAAAAATACATTTCAAATTATTAAAAAATTACGTACCTGCTATGGGGCAAACTGCTCGCCCCTTCTCAGTTGCTATGTGGCGCATGATTGCATTCCTCTCGTAAACATGCTTGCACTCCATACTGCACGGGAATTTCACAAGAGAAATACATAAAGATAAGTTATGAAGAAAATTAGTTACATTTAAATTGCTTCAATGTTTTATGTATTGGAAATATTATGAGATTATTATAAACTCGTATGAATATTCTCTGTATTTTCAGCTGGTTTTCTGAATAGAACTTTCCATTGACAATAAAGAAAAGAAAATTTACCATAGACATTGCATTCCAGAGAGGATTTATTTTTCGATCAAGTACATTTACTATAGTATTGTTAGTACAACTAACACTTAATAATACACATACTAACCCAACAACTCTGACAAAATAGTCTTCAAAGACTGTTCATACTAGGCCGCACTATAGTATGTAATACATCCCTGCCCTAGACCACAAATGAAAACCTGACTTATCCGCATCAATCATCCATTTTAAAAGTGACATGCTAGTCTAATGACTACTAATTTAATTTGGTTCAACATAATACTGCAGTTGACCAAACAGTAAGACAAAATAATTTATAAAAGAAAGTATGCTCTTGCATCCTAGGTAATCGAACAACTAGCCTAAGACCTGCGGCTGAATGGTTAAGGATCAGCTGCTTTTCTGAAAAGCTCTATTTTCAAGCTTTTACTAGAAGTCTAGAAGCAACAACTTTGATTTTGGAAAAAACAAATCAGACAGTTCCTAATTAATTAGTATGAAGGATCAAAATGTGTTGTTCAAAGACAAAAATATGTAGTTCTATTAAAAGTTTGTGAGAGCAACTTATTGGGACACCAGCTTGAAAAGCAATACAAAACAAGCCCTAATAAACGTAAACAACATAATTTGTCAAGCCACACAAGTAAGAACCTAATGTTTTGACAATAAACGTTTAACAATGATTTACTTTAGTCGAGATCCTTCTCTTTAGTGAAAACGTCTGGCTATCAGTATCAATCAGAAGATACCTGCCCAAGGGTAATTCTCTAACTGCAACTTCGGTTCTTTCAAATCATGAACACTACTTAAAGTTCCTAGCGCATGATCAAAGAAAGTTCATTTTCCCAAATTAATCAAGGGCAAGAGAAGAGCTCTTTGGAAAACATAGTAGTTTCCTACTTTATTCCTTCATTCATTTTTCCTAACGCAAGATTATTTATCTTTCTCCATTTCAATCTACAAACAGCCAGATAGTCGCAACCACAAATGAGCTATGTATTTAGATTGTGCCACATATCATTTATGAAGCAGGAATAATTAAGCTAATTAATGTAAGTTCTTATTGTAATTATTTTCCTAAGGCCATAATAGCCATATCTAAATGTAATCAATAGTTAGTTATCCTATTTTGTCATATTAGGTGAGTCACAAGACATAACATTAGCGCTAGAATCCTCAATATAAACGCTACAATGTAATATGGAAAAGATTATCAATGGAATTACAACAAAGACTCTCAACTTCTCCCTCTTTTCTATCCCTCTTCTCTATCCCTATTACTATTCTTCCCCAACCCTATTCCCATTCTGTTCTCCTACTCATCTCTTTGTAATCCTACTTCTAGTCAAACCACTTCAGATTGCAGCATGCAAAGAAAAGGAATGAGTAACAGTTGAGTGTTAAAAAGGCTAATTATTTGTAACTTCTATATTGCATGCAAAGAGAAAAGTGTTTGCCTATATAGCCATAGCTTTCAAGTTACTATGTAAGTAATGTCACTCAAGTCTCTCTCCTTTGCAAATTTAAGCCAAAGCTCAGAGAGTCCATCCAAAGTAAAAAGCTAGACTAGTAAAGAAAGAAGCGAGCATAACTTTCAAAAAAAGGAACATACCTGCGAACTGGCTCTGCTAATCCAATTACAGGCTTTCCAGTAATTGGGCAAACCTTATTCAAAAGGTCGCACTGAGTACTTGTCATTACAATATCCTCCTGCTCTTCACCAGGCATTGGTTGCCCTTCATGATGAACATTCTAGGGGAGAAGTGAATATAATACACAAAATGGATATCCACAATACATTAAGTACATAGAATAAGAAGAGTGCTATGCACATACAATTGTCCATGTGCGGGTGAGAAAGAGAGCACAAATGGAGAAATCATAACTCTAAAATCAGATATGCAAGTAACACCCGGAAACTCGGAGAACCCAAACTTAGGCTATCTTCTTTTCAACTTATAAGTAGACATACTGAATTGAACTTTAAATTAATTTAACTCAACTTATTTCAGTGTAAATTTATAACTATTTAATACTCAAATGTACCGAACTGAACTTAATTGAATGTAATATAAGTGGAAAAGACATGGCCTTAAGCAGTAGAAACCATGCAATTACATATAGATCAATTATTGCTTTATTATATGTCAGTACCAGGAATTCCATCGATTCATAGAAATTGACTTAAAAATCCTACGTTTAAAGGACATGAATTATTCCGGGGTCTTTCATAAAATATCACACCAACATGAATGACTAGCCCTTGATTGTTTACAAAAGAAAATTCTGTCAGCGTTATGTTGGGTTTTAGGCTTTTTACAAACTTCAACGAATTCAGGGTCTTAGAAATGGAATAATTCTAAACCCACGGTAACAAAAAGCTTTCTGATTATCATGAAAACTATTACAATCATGAGCAATGATGAAAACCTTACAGTTCTATCAGTTTGAAAATACTTGGAAATTATTTTCCTTGCTACCTTAGCTATGCTTATTTTTATTTTTTGAACTTCATGTACCTTTGTTATGAATTACTCCGCAGATTTGTACTTAAGGCTACAGATAAAAAATAACTTGAAATATGTTCATATTGATGGAATAGTTATGCTGCTGATTGGTGAATAGACTTCTATAATTTGTTTAATTGACATGAAAATCAGGATGGTACTAAAAATCAAGTAGAAATAAGATTAAGACCACTAGACCAATAGGTACAACCCAAGCAATATTGTTGAAGTTTCCTTGTAATATCAAGAAAACATACCCACACAGCTTCTCTAAACTGACGTAATAATGGATGACAATTTGAAGCAGAAGAGCACGACTTAAGCTTTTCAAACTCAGACCCAAGCAACTTCTCAAAATCAGTGAGCTGTGTTTCAAACATCAGATCAACAGTAAGTCTGAGAAGAAAGAAATGACCAATAATGTATTATCAAATAACAAATAAAAAATTATGAACATATAAAAAAGAAATAAACACCTCTTCCTTAGGCTCATATGTATTTCCAACAGATGTAATTGCCGATGTATGATGTCCACAGTCGTCATAAGCCACCAGCAACTCAGCAACAGCATCATCAAGCTGCTTTACCTGAAATGATAAAACATAAATACAATGAATGGCAAAAAAATAAGAATTCTGTCCTTTTCAATAGTTAAGTGGAAGTGGAAGTAAATACAAGTCTAAAAATTCGAGTGCTGGATCACATTTAAACTTTCCAAAGATGATCAAAAGAAAGAAAGAAAAACAGATGTTTATAATATTCACAAGGTGACAGAAAATCCCAAGTATGTATGTCAGCAGGCAAATCAAGGAATACGAAGTAATAAGAAAAAGAAGAAAAGGGACCAGATATAGACTAGCTGATACAGTAAATGTTCTTGATCCATCCATATGATAGTAAAACCACAAGGAAACTAACAGATCTTGGACAAAAGGAACTGAATAAGAAGGGCAAGTTTCCCACTGGGTACCAGGACAACAAAAATGACTAGGTTAAAATTGTTTAATGGCATTCGTTTTCTCAGAAATACAACGTACTCGTATAAAAATATATTAAATAATAAATCGGATGCTGGGTAACATAAGCAAATTATATATATCCAAACAAAATATTTAAAGCACCTTCTCAGATTCGTTATCTTTCTCTAAATCAACCGCAATTTCCTTCATCATATTAAGAGCCTTCCGAATTTCCTGAAACAAGGAACTGTAATTTAATCCTTTGTGGGATACAAGTAACATAAGTACAAACTTACATTAGTTGGCGAAATTCAAAGTGTCCTAATCATGCCAGTTATAAAAATATTTATAAATTAAGTTAAATTCTTGAAATTAGCAAGCCCTTATCCAAACACCAACCAAGAATGCTATATTTCAAAGTCAGATACAAGATGGAACAAAAATGATGAACTCATGTTCGTTGGTAGGTATCTCAGACGTGTTTATCAGCCAGTTAGAAATACGATACTAACCTTGAAATCAAGACGACATCTACTGTGAATCCTAACCTTAAAAATTCATAGAAATGTAAGAGGCAACATATAATGAACTAGCATTAGCAGTTAAGCAATTTGGAAGTCCAACTCTTTCCACTTCATGGTTTTCTCAAGGTACAGTATGGTTTCAACTTAAAATCTCTTGTTTGGTTCCATGGTTTTTTTCGTGGTATTGTTCTTTGGTGGTATTTTCATCATGGAAGTGCGGGCTTGACTGCTTTTGTGCTTGTCTAAGCATCCCCTATCGTGCTAATGCTAACAAGGTGCCTTTTTTCTAAGAACCATGAATTCGGTGACTCTTCATGGTTCTCCATCATATTAAACTAAAATTTTAAAAAAGAAAACCATACCATACCATACAATATATCCAAACAAGAATTTTAAAAAAATCATACCATACCATACCATACTATAACATACCGTACTTTAATGAACCACAAAGAACCATTAACCAAACAAGGGCTAAGACAGCTATAGTTGATGATGCTAAACCAAGAAGCCACATATTAAGCATATGAATAGGAGGGAAACTGGGAAAGTTTAGGGCCATTTCAAATGCTAATTCTAACAAGAATCATTGCTGATGCTAAACCAAGAAGCTAAAGGTTCTGACATGAGAATAGGAGACACAGTTTAGCAGCATTTCCATAGGGCTTATTTTCTGTTGAAAATAAAAAAAAAATTCACACACACAGTTAATTTTCTGAACGATATAAGTTTAGAAGGAAGAAAGAAGCTCGAACAAGGTTATGGAAAATAATGGAGAAGTCTTAATCCACTTGTAGCGAGCAGGTCAACGGAGGTTAATTTTGGAAAATAAAAGGAAAAAAGCCAATCTTTAACTAATTTCTCATCAAGTGTTAATGTTTCATTTCAAAGTATGAACTCATTACAGAAGGACCCTTTACTTGAAATGAGAAAGCATGTATCGTCCGACACACTTTTTTCAAAACTTCCCTTTTCACCTATTTTCACGAATCTATGAAACAAGGCTATCCACAAGTTAAACAAGTCCACGCTTATAAACCCTTCATTCTGTTATGCTAATTCTAGATCTACAGAAACAAATTTCCTAAGGAGAAATTCATGGTTAGATTTAGGGACCATTATTTTAGAATTTTTTGAGGAGCAAGTAGACTTTTTAAGCCGGCAACAGTTCCGGTTAAAAAAGAAAGTCCTGTCAGTATCCATAACAGAACAAGCATTCAACTACGAGATAATCAAACCAAATCAATTTCTTAACAATTAGAATCTTAAGCACATAATCATAGTTTGGTTTTGAATAAAATAGCATAATTTAGTTTTCTGGTGCCAATGGTAAAACCAAAACCAAACTACAACTGACGGTTTATTGTTTAACAATGAAAATTTGTAACTACAGAAAACAACAACAAAATCAATATTGAAGGATGTCTAAGTAGTAATCACATCCATTAGGAAAGTTTTCACAATTAGGGCAGAGGTCTCAGTACTTGATCCTCCTTTTCATTAGGAAAAACATAATTACATATAACTGTAAGCCTCTAAATTCGAAATTGAGCAAAATTATGCATAAATTAGGGTCTAGAGAGAAGTTGATGACGCCCTATCATAAACGATATTTACTCTTTCAATTTCGACCTTGATAAAAAGAATAATTAAATTCCAAGAAGATAACGGAAGATAATTGTGGACACTTACAGCGAGGAGAGATTGGTTTTCGCTGGAGAGAGTTAAGGCTACGTTTCTGATTCTTCCGGCGGCGCCAGTGCCGCGAGAAGCGGAGGTTGACGCCATGTAGGTTGAGATTGTACGATCTGTGACTATTCAGTTTTGGAGGGAGTTTTGAGGAGGGAAAGGCTCTCTACCTCCACTATGCAAAACGCGCTTAAATAATCGTTTCTTAAACTCAATTTTTAAATTTTTAGATTTAAAAAAAATAAATTATACTGTTCTTAAATAATTAATATAAAAGGTTAAAGCGTATTGTTTAAAGTGAAATTATATAATTTTATTAAAAGTTTCAACTTACAAAGTTTTAAAGTTTACGATTGAGGTGTACTGTATTTTTATTAACTAACTTGTAAAAAAATTAGTTCAAAATGAATAAAATTACTCTTTATCGTGATATATTTCAAATTAAGGATCTTTCTTTTTCATATATTTGTTACTTTTAGAATTTGAAATAAAAAAATTTTTGATCTACTTTTAAAAAATGAGTAAAACCGTAATTAATTTATTAAAGGCAAGGTTGTAGATCATATTTGTGGAGGCTCTTGGCTAAATCACATCCATGGGCTTCTTTTAGCTAATTTTTTTATTATATATCTTATTTCTAAAAAAGTATTATGTAGTTTAATTTTAGAATAAAGTTAATCAGAAGCTTTTATGTAAGAGTTGGGGGTACATATCTCAAACTCCCATTCACTTTATGGATGTATTATTTAGATAATTTTAGAATAAAGTTATTTTATTTTTATTTTTTTATTGTAAGAAAGAGAGTAAAATAAATATTTTTAATTCATGCATTTTATTTTAAAATGAAAAATATCGATATCACCACTTTATTCTAAAGCTGATCTTATTTTTTAATATTTAACTTTAGAGAATCATTTCCCTTATTTTTTCTGACAACTTTTCTTTAAGTTTAATTTTATTATTAGTATAAATAGTAAATACATCAATACAGCTAAATCTAAAGTATTGAGTGTTCGAAATACCTCAACTTCCTCAGCGGTTGAAAACAATGGAAAATCAAATCCTTTAAAAATTTTATTAGATTCAAATATGTCTTGTTAACCAATAAATAAAATTAAGTGTGTAAGTGTACATCAAATCAGGTTTGATTTGAAAGGACTACCTCCAATTTGTCCCGTAGCTAGTAAGGAAATAATAAAAAAAAATATGATATGCATTCCAATTTCTAAATCAAAACTAATATGATAATAGAAAAAAGGTAGGATTTTGAACTATAAAATGCATAATAAAAAAAATATATTATAGATGTATGATTGAAGTATAAATATAGAAAAGAAAAGAAGTAAATTTAATCCCTTTTTTTCATATATAGTGAAATTTTAAAATTAGTTATATTTATAGTATAAGTTGATTTTTTTAAAAAAAATTTGAATTTGGGTCATGTAGAAAACGGGTCTTTTCAGCCCATTTTAGCTGAAAATGGGCTGACAAGACCCGTTTTCAGCAGAAAATTAAAAAAAAATTAATGGTTAAAGTTACTCCTTTTCTATATTTATTCTTCAACCATGCACCTATAACATATATTTTTTCAATTATGCATTTTTTAGTTCAAAATCTAAAAAAAGTATGGTATGGTCAAAGTAAGGGTTCACAAAAAAGGTATTTTTTATGCTTACTTTTTTTTTTAATAAAATATCATATTTGGATCAATTATTTTACTATTTATTTAATAGAAATAAAAATAAAGTAATAGTTACTTAGAGTAACTATAAAATTTGCCCACGCAAGATGATGCGAATGATGATATGAATGAAGCATAAAAATCCCCTTCAATGCCATTAATTTTTTGAAAACTTCAATGCCATTAATTAATATTAGCACAGTAGATCATTGACGGTTATCTTAATTTGTCTCATTTTATTGAAAATGTATTGGTGATCTGAACTTTTACAATAGCTTATCAACAGTTATTCAAATGTCAACTTTCTGATTATTTAAGTGGACTATTTCGTGATGCCCTTAAATTTCTTCTTATCGTCTCATATATAATTTTTTTTTTTTTACCCCTCTCATGATTGTTTTCCTCTTAATTTTCATTTTTTCTTTTTTTAAATTCTCTTAAATATCCATTTTTAATCATTTCAAACCTTAATCTTTAGTAAAATCTAGAATGAAATTATGATAAAGTAATATAACTAAAATGAAAAAACTATAAATCGTTCTTAGTTAAGGTTTTATTTTCGGAATTCCATGAAAAACGAATTGAAAATTCTAAACCTTATAAATCTCGACATTTCAACCAAATCAACCTAAAAAACCATTATAGATGAAAAACAATGGAGGAAGAAATCACAACGAGACTTAATTCAAGTTATATTTCAAAAAATTACGGAAAAAAAAAACGATTTCATGAACTTAGATCAAATTAAATCCCTTCTGAGATTGTAATTTTTAACTCACTAAGGAGATTTAAGGGTATTCCCATTGAATCCCCTTAAATCCCCTTAACGAGTTGAATAATCAATTCTCAAACTCTTATGCTTATGTTTTTTTAACATGATTTTTGTGGTCGATTTTGTAGAATCCCCTCAAATCCCCTTCAGGGTTTGAGATCGTAATTTTTAACTTGCTAAGGGATTCCCACTGACCCCTTAAATCCCCTTGGCGAGTTGAAAATTAATTAATTCTCAAACTCTTATGGTCATGTTGTTTTAACATGATTTTATAGTCGATTTTGTAGAATCCCCTTAAATCCCTTTTTGGGTTTGAGATTATAATGTTCAGCTTGCTAAATCCCTTTAGCGAGTAGAAAATTAATTCTCAAATCCTTATGGTCATGTTATTTTAACATGATTTTGTTCTGAAGTGGAACTGCATATTCTGAAGTGGTTGAGGCTTCCTCTCATGATCTCTTCCCCATGTTAGAAATGGATGGTCCCTCCAATTCTCATTGAAGTCACTTTGACATGGGGAAAAGTTGTGCCTCTCCTCATGGATCCCAATAGAATTTACCCCTATAAGATTTCCTCCTTTGGTCGTTCTGCTGCTTGGTCTTTCATCATGACCTCCAAATTGTTGAACATTATCGGTTATAATCTTGATCAAATCCCAAGCTTGAGTGAGTGTCTTGTCCAATAGAGAACCTCCACTTGCTGCGTTTATCAAGTCTCTCTGTGTGGGTGGAGACCTTCATAGAAAAATTGTATCAAGGAATGTCGTGTAAACCCATGTGGTGGACAGCAAGACAAAAGGTGTTGAAATCTTTCATAGTAGTCGTAGAGACTCTCTATGTCCTCTTGGTAGATGGTGCAAATCTGCCTCCTTAGTGCAGTAGCTCTCGATGGTAGGAAGAATTTGTCCAAAAAGGTCTTGGTCATCTCACTCCAGGTTGTGATAGATCCTGGTGCAAGATAACAAAACCAATCCATAGCCGTTCCCTCAAGAGAGAAAGGAAAAGCTTTCATCTTTACAATTTCCAAAGAGACTCCTGGTGGCTTCTTTAAAGTGCAAGTCATGTTGAATAATTGCAGATGCTTGTAAGGATCTTCAGTAGTGCTCCCGGTGAATTTAGGTAGGCTTCTAATGAATCCGGTGTTCATCTCGAAAAAAAATTTGCTCGTTCTCCTCAGCATATGTGATGCATAAGGATGGTGGTTGATCTATCGAGACCCACATGAGGTCTCTTATTGTCAACTTTCTCTGATTTTCTCTGTCAGCCATAGTCACGATGACTATAGGAATATGAAATCAGTCTCAAAATCAGAGGGAGTCTTCTTGGTCATCCATGAAAAATAACTAGTCAAAAGGAACCATTCCCCGGCAATGGCGCCAAAATTTGATGGGTGTCGAATCCATAAAAAATTAAATCACTGCACAAAACAAACTAGTATTTAGTAGCGAGCAGAGGTCGATCCCATAGGAAACGATATTTGACAATATTATTTTCAATAGATGACAGATAGCGTGACCTAGAAGTGCTCTTGATAGGAATTTGTGAATCAAAACTAATTAAAGCAGGAATGAAATTAATAAAAGACAATGACTCGACCAAAGCAGAGCAAGATTGAACATCGTGGTGATCATGGGACAAGATATAAATTGCACCGATAGGTCTTCCTGAAGTCATGAAGATCACTCCGCCTTTTTATGAAGTCTTCTTGTACACCTTGCACATTGGATTTGCCGTTATAGTAGTCATCTTTGATACCCCCGGTTAGTTTTAGCTCTTATTGTCTAAGACTTAAATCATTAGGAGTTTCATTCAGACTTGAATCATTAGGAGTTCCACTCACCATGACTGTAATTTGATTACCATGGTCTTGCTCAAAGATTTGCTTGGTCTCAATAGGTTTGACTTTCTCATCAGGACCAACTAATGAAGATGTGATCACTACCTCCCATTTTATGCTCTCAGTGTCGTATGTTTCTGTCGCCGAGACCTTCTGGTTACCCTGTTGTTAGCACAAGTCCGTTCTGACCCGATGAGGAATAATGCCGGTTTGTTCAGTGATCAGACAAATGAGCCGAAAAGGACCGAATTGCCGTCCAAAATCCAAAATTCAAAAATCCACATTCTAGGGAAGCACCGATTTAGCATTTTCTATTGAAAAATCAAATATTCAAAATTTGGTCAAACATAGGTAATCCTCCCATCGGGGAATTACCTATCTACAGTAAAAAAAATCAAATCTTACCGAGATCTGACAAGATTTTACGTGATCTGATGTAAAATCTTGTCAGATAGGTAATTAGCCCGCCGGCTAATTGGCTAATTACCTCCCTATCATAAATACGGGGCCACCCCTCTCATTTCAGAGAAGACGCAAATTTTCAGAAATTCTAAAATTACCTTTGTGTTCTTTTTCAGTTTCGGGAGTCCTAAAAGCCCCGAAACTCTATCAAAACACTTCCAGATTCGAGCTTTATCACCGATACTCGGTATAAACTCAGCCTCCGGTCTTTTTAGACCAAGATCCCGCAGTGATCTTCGGTCTAAAAATGACTTAAACATTATATTTCCTATAGAAATAATCCAAGATTATAGTCATGACTTGGGTTAAACCTATTTTCCACTAAATCATAACCTTTGACAACTTCGGTCCCGCACCGGCTCTCAAGTCATCCTGGACAGACGAAAAGGTAAACTGAGTGTATTTGGCTCTAAGCCCAACTTTAAAATTCGTTAAAATTCATTTTTATTGCTTTATTACTACATATTGCATTTCATTTATATGGTCAAGTGAGCCACTATAGCCACTTAAGCTATAATTTGTGTAAATAAGCTCGCAGGTACGGATAAAACATCCAGAATGTGAGAAAACTCTATCTGAGTTTCCGGGCCAGGACCGTTACTCTGCCGAAATTTCAATAGAAAATATCAATTTATTATGCCGTTATAATGATCGTTTTATTTTTTGAATTTATTTCTTAAATAAAGCCGTTGTAATGCCAAAATTACAACTAACTCCAGAATTCCAAAATTAATCCAAATAATTTGAACAATATGAGTAACTATCATGTCCGAACTCAGAACCTCACCTTCTTTTCAGTATAAAAATCCTATTTTGGATCAATATACCACAATTCTAGGTGGAGCTGAACCGGGTGGCGACTCTAATTTATTTACTTTTTTAATAAAGTAAAAATGCTTTATTTTAAAAATACATTTCCTGAATAAAAATGTGTAAATATATTTCTCAATATAATCACATTTTTTGCTCATATAAAGTCACTGCATTTAAGCAAACCTAGGCTCAACCTATGAGCCGAAATACACAAACCTTTCGAGTGACCAGCGAGTCAGCTCACCCTGGACCAATGAGTCAAAATTCCTTTGAGTGACCCTAAAGTCAGCTCACCCTTGGACCAATGAGGCAACCCCCTTTCAAGTGACTAGCGAGTCAGCTCACCCTTGGACCAATGAGTCAACACCCTTTGAGTGACTAGAGAGTTAGCTCACCCCTTGGACCAATGAGTCAAAACCCTTTGAGTGACCCTAGAGTTAGCTCACCCCTTAGACCAATGAGTCAACCCCCTTTCAAGTGACCAACGAGTTAGCTCACCCTTGGACCAGTGAGTCGACCCCCTTTCGAGAGACTAGAGAGTCAGCTTACCCCTTGGACCAATGAGTCAAAAACCTTTGAGTGACCAGAGAGTCAACTCACCCCTTGGACTAATGAGTCAAAACCCTTTGAGTGACCCCATAGTCAGCTCACCCCCTGGACCAATGAGTCAAAACCCTTTGAGTGACCCCAAAGTCAGCTCACCCCTTAGACCAATGAGTCAAAACCCTTTGAGTGCCCAGAGAGTCAGCTCACCCCTTGGACCAATGAGTCAAAACCCTTTGAGTAACCCCAGAATCAGCTCATCCTTACACCAATGAGTCAAAATTCCTTCAAGTGACCCTAGAGTCAGCTCACCCTTGGACCAATGAGTCAACCCACCTTTGACCAGCGTGTTAATTCACCCCCGGGCAATCAAGTCTAATCTGACTTAAGCCCTTGGTCTTTGAACCGCGCATTTGTGATGTTCCATGAATACCACAAACTAACTTTACCAATTGCTCCTCGAACGATTGGCACATACTACTCATTCATTTGCTCACTCATTCATGCATCCCGATGGGCCGAGGTAAATGAAGCTTAGAGCCACCTCACAATTACTAACATTTGATCTCTTGCATTTTTAGGTTAGAAGCGAGAAAAAAGGAGGATAAGATGTATTACGGGAAGCCCAAAAGTCACACCCCCACCACCAATCGAATCTCTGGCCAGATTTTTCGCCGATCCAAAACCTGAAACCGTAATGGCATTTTGGTCCCTATAAGAATATTTATAAGGGCAGAGGGGGGTGAATAGCCCTTTTTCGGGGAATTAGCAAACTTAGAATAGTCTTTAGTGTACCGTGTTTGATTATAATCCAAAAGATGGATCCGAATGATGCAAATGTGTGCAATTAAGTAAAAGAGAAAGAAAATCAAACACAAGTATTTTATACTGGTTTGGCCCCGCCTACGTCCAGTGCCCGGAGTTTCCTTCCTCCGAGCTTGTTCACTAGTGGACTCCTTTCCAACTGGCAGGAATCAAGCCATACAAATTTGTCTCCGGATGGTAACCCCTTCCGGAAGTAGGATATACCACTAGAAGCACCAACTCCTAGCTGAGTCCTCTTATCTTTAGTAGGATATACCACTTAGCCTTCTACCTTGAATCTAAGTTGAGTCCTATAGGGAGATCTCACTCAAAGCACCTACTTCAAGCTATAACCCAATCTCTCAACTTACCCAAGTTGGAGATTCTTACACTTTGGTTTTTAACAAAGGGTTAGATTTTGGAGTTCCTCAAGTTTATAGTTTCACTTGGGAATCCTTACAAACAGATTTTGAATCAAGGGTTCTTAGAGGGATTATATCAACTGATTGTATATGTGTTGCTTTATTACTTACTTTTGTAAGTCAATCAGTTAACCTTCTCATTTGGTGAAGAGCTCCTTTTATAGGCTTTGATCATAGATATAGCCATTTGTGATTGGTGAGCTTTTATTCAATCTTCACCCTTGATCAGGTTGTGATGTGGAGCTTCCGGATCCATTGATCAATCCGTTAGACTGTATTTTGATCCATTTGAAATCTTGGGATTGAGGCTAGAAAGTTGCCAGTGATCGTTTTGCTTGTCATTTTGTGATGCACCAACTTTCATACCAATTGCTTTATGATGTGAGCTCCACGCGTGCCTTTATTGGTCTAGGAGAAAAAGTAATTAGCTTTTCTCTGTTCGGTATCAGACCCTTTTGACTTTTCTCTGAAATGTGCAAGCTATCATTTTTGTCTTTGTCTTGGGGAAAGTATCTTTAACTTCTATAGATGAGTAGGGTAAAGGGAAACATATATTTGACAACTTTCCCTAGATTTTGAATATAGGTCTTTCGGATGTCTTTTAGACCTATATGCTCCGGATGTTTCTTCCGGAGATAACTTTAATCAGTTTTTCTGGATCCTGGTTTTTTAGGGTTAGAAGTTTGTTTCCTTTCCAAACTTTGTCCAGATGGTTTCTACTTATGCTTGGGTTTTTAATTTATTCAATGGATGACTTGTGTCTTGATCTTTGTCTGGATATTTCCATTTGGATTTGGTAGAACTACATACATTGTTTTTGTTTCTTTCAAACTTGATTCGGATTTTAGATTTTTTATCCGGATCATTGTTTCCCAACATGGCAGACGATGATGCAGTTGGACAGTCCCTTAGAAGGATTCTTGATGCTCTAGAATTTTGTGATATTTGGGAAAGGCTAAGTGCTGGTAACGCTCAGAAAACCCAAGAGAAAGAGACCGAAATAACGGTGTTAAAGGCGAAAATGCTAGACATGGAGAAGTTGTCCCCGGCTAAAGATAAATCTATTGCTCCCTCCGTCGAGCAGTATGTGGATATTGACTGATTCTTGCCAAAGGAGTCAGAAGCCCTTCCGGCTAACTTTGTGATGCCTTACATAGCGCCATATGCTGGTACTGGACCTCCTTATATGCATGTGGAGGGTTATCTTTGGCTTATGACTAGCATTGACATCCTTAAAGTTCATATAGTCAATCTGTTCTAAGCTACTTTACGAGGGACCACCTCTGAGTGGTACATGAGGATGCTGACGGACATGAAATCTGATTCGAGAAAGCTATGCTCTGCAATCCTGGAGAATTATGCCTTCAATCTGAAGGTCAAGACTACTTTGCAAGACCTTGAAAGAATCAAACAACGGCCAAATGAATCCTTCACAGAATTTTACCTAAGATGGATGGTTGTTCGTGTACTTATAACTGGGGCACCTGACCAAGATGCCCTGATAGTGAAGCTTGTCGAAGGCTCTAGCCCGAAATATTGAGATGAAATGAAAATGAAAAGATTCGACACCTTCAACGATGTGGTGGACTAGACTTGAAAAGTACGAGGAAGAAGATCGAGCAAAGAAGCAAGAACAACCAGCCTACACTAAACCTCGATATTGGGAGAAGGGTGGATCCTATAAACAAGGCAGTTCTGAATCCCCAAAGGCCCCAGCTAAAATTGTAGCGACCACTCAAGTGTAGACTCACCAATCTATCTCCTTGTGGGTAAAATCATTGTCAGAAATATTCACCAAAATGAGAAAGTCTGACCAACTCCAATGCATCAAACCATTTGCTCCGCCTGCTGCGGCAGATAGAGATAACCTCTGTGCTTATCACGTAACCAAGGGGCATCGTACCAATGAATACACCCGGCTGCTAAAAGATCTATAACAGATGATAACCGACAGGAGAATGAAAGAGCCTGAGAAGAAACTAAGCACTTAGACTAATCCTGTGCCAAACTTTTGAGCTACGGTGAATGCCATCGGTATTCATGTAGAGGCCGACGAATATGCTATTGAAGTAACGGATAACTTCCGACATGACCCAGGATAGGGGGACAATATGATCTTTGATAACATGGATATCATCTACATGGTTGACCAGTACGTCCTTAGAATGAGGAGAGAAGGGTTGGATCAATACCAAGTACCACCACACCTTGTATACCGAGGAAACTCTAACCCGAATGAATATATAGAGGAATTCCTCAGGTTTATGCATGAACAGGGAATAACTATGATGGTTTTGTGC